>CM038671.1:531884619-533087619 GCA_021605145.1 Aegilops bicornis | reverse complement strand
CGGACGGCGCCTCCGCGTTCAACACACGTACAGCCCGGGGACGTCTCCTCCTTCTTGATCCAGCAAGGGGAGAGGAGAAGTTGAGGGAGAACTCCGACAGCACGACGGCATGGTGGTGGTGGAGCTCGTGGTATTCCTGCAGGGCTTCGCCAAGCACTACAGTAGGAGGAAGAGTTGGAGGAGGGAGGGCTGCGCCAAAGCAAGGTGCTGCATCCTCCCACCCCCTCTCTATTTATAGGGTGAAGGAGAGAGGGGGCCGGCCCCTCTAGATCATCTAGAGGGGGGGGGGGGGCGACGGCCAGGAGGGGAGACTTGCCCCCCAAGCAAGGTGGAGGTGCCCCCTCCCCTAGGGTTTCCAACCCTAGGCGCCTTGGGCCCTTGGGGAGGGGCACACCAGCGCACTAGGGGCTGGTTCCCTCCCATATTCAGACCATTAAGCCCCCCGGGGCAGGTGGCCCCACCCGGTGGACCTCCGGACACTTTTCGGTGGTCCCGGTACAATACCGATAACCCCCGAAACCATTCCGGTGACTGAAACTGGACTTCCCATATATAAATCTTCACCTCCGGACCATTCCGGAACTCCTCGTGACGTCCGGGATCTCATCCAGGACTCCGAACAACATTCGGTAACCACATACTAATTCCCATAACAACTATAGCGTCACCGAACCTTAAGTGTGTAGACCCTACGGGTTCGGGAATCATGCAGACATGACCGAGACATCTCTCCGGCCAATAACCAACAGCGGGATCTGGATACCCATGTTGGCTCCCACATGTTCCACGATGATCTCATCGGATGAATCACGATGTCGGGGATTCAAGCAATCCCGTATACAATTCCCTTCGTCAATCGGTACGTTACTTGCCCGAGATTCGATCGTCGGTATCCCAATACCTCGTTCAATCTCGTTACCGGCAAGTCACTTTACTCGTTCCGTAATGCATGATACCGTGACTAACTACTTAGTCACATTGAGCTCATTATGATGATGCAATACCGAGTGGGCCCAGAGATACCTATCCGTCATACGGAGTGACAAATCCCAGTCTCGATTCGTGCCAACCCAACAGACACTTTCGGAGATACCTGTAGTGCACCTTTATAGCCACCCACTTACGTTGTGACATTTGGTACACCCAAAGCATTCCTACGGTATCCGGGAGTTGTACAATCTCATGGTCTAAGGAAATGATACTTGACATTAGAAAAGCTTTAGCAAACGAACTACACGATCTTTGTGCTATGCTTAGGATTGGGTCTTGTCCGTCACATCATTCTCCTAATGATGTGATCCCGTTATGAATGACATCCAGTGTCCATGGTCAGGAAACCATAACCATCTATTGATCAACGACCTAGTCAACTAGAGGCTCACTAGGGACATGTTGTGGTCTATGTATTCACACATGTATTACGGTATCCAATTAATACAATTATAGCATGAACAATAGACAATTATCATGAACAAGGAAATATAATAATAACCATTTTATTATTGCCTCTAGGGCATATTTCCAACAGTCTCCCACTTGCACTAGAGTCAATAATCTAGTTCACATCACTATGTGATCGTAATGAATCCAACACCCATTGGGTTTGATCATATCTCGCTTGTGAGAGAGGTTATTAGTCAACGAGTCTGAATCTTTTAGATCCGTGTGTGCTTTACAAATCTCTATGTCATCTCCTATATGCAGCTACCACGCACCATTTGGAAATATTCCAAATAACAGCTTTACTATACGAATCCGGTTTACTACTCAGAGTCATCCATATTAGTGTCAAAGTTTGCATCGGCGTAACCCTTTACGACGAACTCTTTTACCACCTCCATAATTGAGAAAATTCCTTAGTCAAATAGTTACTAAGGATAACCTTGACCACTTTCCTGTGATCCATTCCTGGATCACACTTGTACCCCTTGACTGACTCATGGCGAGGCACACTTCAAAAGTCGGTACACAAAGATAGCATACTATGGAGCCTATGTTTAAAGCATAGGGGACGACCTTCGTCCTTTCTCTCTCTTCTGCCGTGGTCAGGTCTTGAGTCTTACTCAATACTCACACCTTATAACACAGCCAAGAACTCCTTCTCTGCCGATCTCTTTTGAACTCCTTCAAAATCTTGTCATGGTGCGTACTCATTTGAAAGTACTATCAAGCGATTTTGATAGATCTTGATGCTCAATGTTCAAGTAGCTTAATCCAGGTTTTCCTTTGAAATAAACTTTTCAAATAACCCTATATGCTTATCAGAAATTCTACATCATTTCTGATCAACAATATGTTTACTCATCAGAAATGCCATAGTGCTCCCACTCACTTCTTTGGAAATACAAGTTTCTCATAAACTTTGTATAAACCCAAAATCTTTGATCATCTCATCAAAGTGCATATTCCAACTCAGAGATGCTTACTCCAGTCCTTAGAAGGATTGCTGGAGCTTTGCATACTTGTTAGCATCTTTCAGGATTGTCAAAACCTTCCGTTGTATCACATACAACTTTTCCTCAAGAAAATCGCCGAGGAAACAATGTTTTGACATCCTATCTGCAAGATTTCATAAATAATGCAAAGAATCGCTAATATAATTCCAACAGACTCTTAGCATTGCTACGAGTGAGAAAGTCTCATCGTAGTCAACTCCTTGAACTTGTCGGAAAACATCTTAGCGACAAGTCGAGCTTTCTTAATGGTGACACTTACCATCATTGTACGTCTTCCTTTTAGAATCCATCTGTACCCAACAGCCTTACGACCATCAAGTAGTTCTTCCAAAGTCTACACTTTGTTTTCATACATGAATCCTCTCTAGGATTTTATGGCCTCGAGCCATTCGTCAGAATCCGGGCCCACCATCGCTTCTCCATAGCTCGTAGGTTCATTGTTGTCTAGCAACATGACTTCAAAGATAGGATTACGTACCACTCTGAAGTAGTACGCATCCTTTTCGACCTACGGGGTTTGGTAGTGACTTGATCCGAAGATTCATGATCACTATCATAAGCTTCCACTTCAATTGGTGTAGGTGCCACAGGAACAACTTCCTGTGCCCTGCTACACACTAGTTGAAGTGACGGTTCAATAACCTCATCAAGTCCCCACCATCCTCCCACTCAATTCTTTCGAGAGAAACTTTTCCTCGAGAAAGGACCGCTCTAGAAACAATCACTTTTGCTTCCGGATCTGAAATAGGAGGTATACCCAACTGTTTTGGGTATTCTATGAAGATGCATTTATCCGCTTTGGGTTCGAGCTTATCAGCCTGAAACCTTTTCACATAAGCGTCGCAACCCCAAATTTTTAAGAAACGACAGCTTAGGTTTCTCTAAACCATAGTTCATTCGGTGTCGTCTCAACGGAATTGCGTGGTGCCCTATATAAAGTGAATGCGGTTGTCTCTAATGCCTAACCCGTAAACGATAGTGGTAATTCGATAAGACACATCATGGTATGCACCATATCCAATAGGGTGCAGTTATGATGTTCGGACACACCATCACATTATGGTGTTCCAGGCGATATTAGTTGTGAAACAATTACCACAGTTTCTTAATTGTGTGCCAAACTCGTAACTCAGATATTCATCTCTATGATCATATCATAGACATTTTATCCTCTTGTCACGACGATCTTCAACTTCACTCTGAAATTATTTAAACCTTTTGAAAATCCAGACTTAGCATCTACACAAAACATCTGTGAAGTAAGAACATAACGATATCCACTGCGTGCCTCAACACTCATTGGACTGCACACATCAAAATGTATTACTTCCAACAAGTTGCTTTCTTGTTCCATTTTACTGAAAACGAGGCCTTTCAGTCATCTTGCCCATGTGGTGTGATTTGCATGTCTCAAGTGATTGAAAATCAAGTGAGTCCAAATGATCCATCTGTATGGAGTTTCTTCATGCATATCTACCAATAGACATGGTTCGCATGTCTCAATCTTTTCAAAAATGAGTGAGTCCAAAGATCCACCAACATGGAGCTTCTTCATGCGTTTATACCAATATGACTCAAATGGCGATTGCCACAAGTATGTGGTACTATCATTACTATTTTATATCTTTTGGCATGAACGTGTGTATCACTACGATCGAGATTCAATAAACCATTCATTTTAGGTGCAAGACTATTGCAGGTATTATTCAAATAAACAGAGTAACCATTATTCTCCTTAAATGAATAACCATATTGCGATAAACATAATCCAATCATGTCTATGCTCAACGCAAACACCAAATAACAATTATTAGTTTTAACACCAATCTCGATGGTAGAGGGAGCATGCGATGCTTGATCACATCAACCTTGGAAACACTTCCAACATATATCATCATCTCACCTTTAGCTAGTCTCCGTTTATTCCATAGCTTTTTATTTCGAGTTACTAACACTTAGCAACCGAACCGGTATATAATACCCTGGTGCTACTAGGAGTACTAGTAAAGTACACACTGATATAATGTACATCCAATATATACTTATGTCGACCTTGCCAGCCTTCTCATCTACCAAGTATCTAGGGTAGTTCCGCTTCAAAGGACTGTTCCCCTTATTTCGTAAGCACTTAGTCTCGGGTTTGGGTTCAACCTTGGGTTTCTTCACTAGAGCAAAGAACCGATTTGTCATTTCATGAAGTATCCCTTCTTGCCCTTGCCCTTCTTGAAACTAGTGGTTTTACCAACCATCAACAATTGATGCTCCTATTTGATTTCTACTTTCAGTGTCAAACATCGCGAATTGCTCAAGGGTCATCATGTCTATCCCTCGATATGTTATAGTTCATCACGAAGCTCTAATAGCTTGGTGGCGGTGACTATGGAGAACCATCACTATCTCATTTGGAAGATTAACTCCCACTCGATTCAAGTGATTGTAGTACTCAGACAATCTGAGCACATGCTCAATGATTGAGCTTTTCTCCCTTAGTTTGCAGGCTTACGAAACTCGTCAGAGGTCTCATACCTCTTGACGTGGGCACGAGCCTGAAATCCCAATTTCAGCCCTTTATGTTTCGCGACGTTTC
Source organism: Aegilops bicornis (assembly GCA_021605145.1). NCBI lineage: Eukaryota > Viridiplantae > Streptophyta > Magnoliopsida > Poales > Poaceae > Aegilops > Aegilops bicornis. The sequence continues at coordinate 533,082,576 of CM038671.1, read as the reverse complement.
AAAACGTCTTCGGCGCCTCAATTCTAAACCGTTTTAACATTACTAAACTATCACGTAGTCATCAAAACATGTATGTCAGATGTTCGCAACATCCACAGACGACGTTCGAGGTTCAGCACACCGAGCGGTGCATCAAGGACATAAGCCTTCTATGTAGCAACGAGGGCAATCCTCAGTTTACGGACCTAGTCCGCATAATTACTACTATCAACTTTCAACTAAATTTTCTCTAGGAACATATCTAAAAAAGTAGAACTAAAGCGTAAGCTACGACATGATTTGCAAAGACCTTTTGACTATGTTCATGATAATTAAGTTCATCTGATTATTTAATGAACTCCCACTTAGATAGACATCCCTCTAGTCATCTAAGTGATACATGATCCAAATCGACTAGCCCGTGTCCGATCATCACGTGAGACGGACTAGTCATCAATGGTGAACATCTCCATGTTGATCGTATCTACTATACGACTCATGTTCGACCTTTCGGTCTCTTGTGTTCCGAGGCCATGTCTGTACATGCTAGGCTCGTCAAGTCAACATAAGTGTTTCGCATGTGTAAATCTTGCTTACACCCGTTGTATGCGAACGTTAGAATCTATCACACCCGATCATCATGTGGTGCTTCGAAACAACGAACCTTCGCAATTGCACAGTACGCTTAGGGGAACACTTTCTTGAAATTTTAGCAAGGGATCATCTTATTTATGCTACCGTCGTTCTAAGCAAATAAGATGTAAACATGACAAACATCACATGCAAATCATAATGTGACATGATATGGCCAATATCATCTTGCGCCTTTTGATCTCCATCTTCGAGGCGCGGCATGATCACCTTCGTCACCGGTATGACACCATGATCTCCATCATCATGATCTCCATCATCGTGTCTTCATGAAGTTGTCTCGCCAACTATTACTTCTACTACTATGGCTAACGGTTAGCAATAAAGTAAAGTAATTACATGGCGTTTTTCATTGACACGCAGGTCATACAATAAATTAAGACAACTCATATGGCTCCTGCCGGTTGTCATACTCATCGACATGCAAGTCGTGATTCCTATTACAAGAACATGATCAATCTCATACATCACATATCATTCATCACATTCTTTTGGCCATATCACATCACATAGCATACCCTGCAAAACAAGTTAGACGTCCTCTAATTGTTGTTGCATGTTTTACGTGGCTGCTATGGGTTTCTAGCAAGAACGTTCCTTACCTACGCAAAAGCCACAACGGTGATATGCCAATTGCTATTTACCCTTAATAAGGACCCTTTTCATCGAATCCGATCCGACTAAAGTGGGAGAGACAGACACCCGCTAGCCACCTTATGCAACTAGTGCATGTCAGTCGGTGGAACCTGTCTCACGTAAGTGTACGTGTAAGGTCGGTCCGGGCCGCTTCATCCCACAATACCGCCGAAACAAGATAAGACTAGTAACGATAAGCAAATTGAACAAACCAACACCCACAACTACTTGTATTCTACTCGTGCATAGAATCTACGCGATAGACCTAGCTCTGATACCACTGTTGGGGAACGTAGCAGAAATTCAAAATTTTCTACGCATCACCAAGATCAATCTATGGAGATTCTAGCAACGAGAGGGAGAGAGAGAGGGAGTGCATCTTCATACCCTTGAAGATCGCTAAGCGGAAGCGTTACAAGAACGTGGTTGATGGAGTCGTACTCGCGGCGATTCAAATCACGGAAGATCCGATCTAGCGCCGACCGGACGGCGCCTCCGCGTTCAACACACGTACAGCCCGGGGACGTCTCCTTCTTCTTGATCCAGCAAGGGGAGAGGAGAAGTTGAGGGAGAACTCCGACAGCATGACGGCATGGTGGTGGTGGAGCTCGTGGTATTCCTGCAGGGCTTCGCCAAGCACTACGGAGTAGGAGGAAGAGTTGGAGGAGGGAGGGGCTGTGCCAAAAGCAAGGTGCTGCAGCCCTCCCACCCCCTCTCTATTTATAGGGTGAAGGGGAGAGGGGGCCGGCCCCTCTAGATCCCATCTAGAGGGGGGGGGGGGGCGGCCAGGAGGGGAGACTTGCCCCCCAAGCAAGGTGGAGGCGCCCCCCTCCCCTAGGGTTTCCAACCCTAGGCGCCTTGGGCCCTTAGGGAGGGGCGCACCAGCCCACTAGGGGATGGTTCCCTCCCATATTCAGCCCATTAAGCCCCCTGGGGCAGGTGGCCCCACCCGGTGGACCTCCAGACACTTTTCGGTGGTCCCGGTACAATACCGATAACCCCCGAAACCATTCCGATGACTGAAACTGGACTTCCCATATATAAATCTTCACCTCCGGACCATTCCGCAACTCCTCGTGACGTCCGGGATCTCATCCGGGACTCCGAAAAACATTCGGTAACCACATACTAATTCCCATAACAACTCTAGCGTCACCGAACCTTAAGTGTGTAGACCCTATGGGTTCGGGAATAATGCAGACATGTTCGAGACATCTCTCCGGCCAATAAAAAACATCGGGATCTGGATACCCATGTTGGATCCCACATGTTCCACGATGATCTCATCGGATGAACCACGATGTCGGGACTCAAGCAATCCCGTATGCAATTCCCTTTGTCAATCAGTACGTTACTTGCCCGAGATTCGATCGTCGGTATCCCAATACCTTGTTCAATATCGTTACCGGCAAGTCACTTTACTCGTTCCGTAATGCATGATCCCATGACTAACTACTTAGTCACATTGAGCTCATTATGATGATGCAATACCGAGTGGGCCCAGAGATACCTCTCCGTCGTACGGAGTGACAAATCCCAGTCTCGATTCGTGCCAACCCAACAGACACTTTCAGAGATACCTATAGTGCACCTTTATAGCCACCCAGTTACGTTGTGACGTTTGGTACACCCAAAGCATTCCTACGGTATCCGGGAGTTGCACAATCTCATGGTCTAAGGAAATGATACCTGACATTAGAAAAGCTTTAGCAAACGAACTACACGATATTTGTGCTATGCTTAGGATTGGGTCTTGTCCATCACATCATTCTCCTAATGAGGTGATCCCGTTATCAATGACATCCAATGTCCATGGTCAGGAAACCATAACCATCTATTGATCAACGACCTAGTCAACTAGAGGCTCACTAGGGACATGTTGTGGTCTATTTATTCACACATGTATTACGGTTTCCGATTAATACAATTATAGCATGAACAATAGAAAATTATCATGAACAAGGAAATATAATAATAACCATTTTATTATTGCCTCTAGGGCATATTTCTAACAGCTGTAGCGCAAGCAGCTGAGCAAGATGATGAGACGGCGCTTGTTCAACACTTATATCTTCCTCACTCTGAAAGATAAACAAGCAGACAGATGATAGGTTTTGCACATAAAAGTATCATTGCTGACAATTCATCACATTTCTTACTGACGAATAAAGTGACACAGTTTAAAATTGCATTAACTCAATATGGTATTGTTCAGGTCAAGACATGGCAGCAAATGAGATTGTGAAGGAGTTGGCAGCTTCACGACACCACTGGATTACAGATCAAGAACTCATAAGTATCAATGGTTAGTGTGTCATTCAATTTATCCCATTTCAGATTGGCAAATAAAGAGACGGTTTAAATAATAGTAGAATGATATGACATTGTTCATAGTTAAGACATTGCAGATTATGACATTGTGCTGTAGTGGGTAGGTTCACCAGACCACTGGATTACAGATGAAGAACAGAAGCATACATGCAGTGCAAAAGAAGATCACTTGCTTTGTATAGTTTAATTTACATGGTATGAATAAGAACTTGGTTGTACAACTGAAAACTTAAATTGAGAAGGACAAACTTTGTTTATGTACATAATAAACTTTAAACTTGCAATTTGACGCAAACACTAAAAATAAACAGCTGTTGCAGTCATGCCTAACCAAATATACACAACAAAGTTTGAAGGCTTGAGAAGGACAAACTTACATTATCGTGAAGACAGGCTCTATAAAGCCCTTGTCCATGCCGATGGGGGGCAATTCAAGAAGTTTAGCATGTAATCTTCTTCATAAGCATTGCCTTTATTCTACATTTTGTTAAGAGTAAATATAGATGTGATAATATACGAAAAATGGAGAATATTTAAGATAAGATGAAGAGTGATGCTACATAACCAAGTAGCTATAAATGTATGTGCAACGATACAGGCAAAAGGCACAGCCAAGAGCAATGCACAACAAAACTTCTTCAGTACCAACCTTATGGTAAGAGTAATAGATCTGATGTGTAGAAAATGGAGGGTAAAGGAAAATAAGCTGCAGAGTGATGGTACATGAACAACTACCTGTCAATATAAGTACACTGATAAAGGACAGCATGTACTTACAAGAACAATGCAGAGCTAAAAAAATTCATTGGCATTGGATACATTCTACACTAATGTTACCATTCATACAGATCAGATAATTTGGAGCGAACAATTGATAAGCAAGCTATCATGCATACTGCTGTCACATAATGAACTGTATGTATGCAAGTACAATGATACAGACAACAGGTACTAACAAGAGCAAAGCAACGGGCAGCATATTTGCGATATCCTGTCGTTCTTTTCAAACCGAATTCTTCTTCGAGCAGATTTCCCTGCAAAAAAGATCCGTAAGGCACATGCGGAAAAGTAGAAGTTCAATTTGTCATGTGATTTCATAGACAGTACATCATCCTGGGAATGAGACTAGTGCATAACAAGGTTTTTCCATTCAATGTCTTCTAAATTTAGCACAAGAGACTTCACCGGAAATTCGTTTATAGACTTGCCATCAAAGTGTGATTTCCTCAGGTAACACCGATACTGCTGCAATGCTTCCTTGAAAAGCACAAGCAAGCTTTGCTCTTCATGACTATCCAGATTGACCCTCGCCTAGTTACAACAATGTAATGTAAAACATTGATGTGTTCGATCAGCGGAAAACAGGAAAATAATAACCATGAATAATAGCACTTACATGTAAGTTGGACATGAAGATGTGAAAATGGTGTTTGTCTTCACTATAATCTTCCCATGATGGGAATATATGCACGTAATCCCTAACAACGTTGAAAACATTGTCTTTTAAACTGGGAATAAATGGAATGGGGTTCCAATCTGCAGGAATTGGCCGTCTCTGCAGTTGGGATAGGTCTTCGGCCGGTGGACTTGCTGTACTTTTTGCTGGAGTGGGATTTTTTTTACGTAGTGCAGTGGTGCTATGGCAAATGAAATCGGTACACCTTTTCTTTGGAGTGCAGGTCCTGTGTGGTGGGGCTAGTGGTGTGGCCAGTGAAGTATGGGTACAGTCTGCTGGAGTCGGTCCTATGTTTTGTGTCACTGGTTGTACAACCAATATAAGTGGGGCGCTCCCTGATTTCTCCGGCACCACCACGTTTTTCAAGGACTTTGCTGGTGCTCCTTCAGGTTCGGCAATCACCCTCTTCCTTTTTGATGTCTGATGCACAAGAACAACATTTGAGTGAAAAAACATGGTATGATGACAGATGGAATATGTATTGATAATGGATGGGCATGGCATCTCGAGTTATATGATGAGTAAACTAAGCAGATGGCGGTGCAACAAAGTAGAAGAAATGCAAGACAACATATGCAAGATACGCGCAATCAATAAAACCTTGCCAAATTAGAACATGCACCTTGATGGGTGAATAGGACAGGCCATCTGCCTTTGACTCCTCGAGGTTAGAATAGTCATTAGGATGATATTCTGAACAAGAATCAACAGGTGGGGAGCATACGAGTTTCATTGCTTCCCGAATGGCACTCAATGCCTTGGTGTCAATTTTGTAAGTCATTGCAGTGTTCCACAATATTCTTCTGATGCGCCGGATTCGATATTCACCGTAATTATGCGTATAATATCGAGAACCATGAAAACATAAATAGTTGTGAGATTATCTTTGTAATGCAGATGATATTCTAATATAGGGCGCCCTGCAAACACTTATGTGCTATCACCGGATTACGATGAGAGAGCTCATGTGTAATGCTGTAACATGGTGCGTGCATTTATATAATCCGCACAAGTACACAAAAAATAGGCTCCGGGTAAGGATAATCGCGGATGATAGGTTCATAATATATCGTATAGAGTTTATTGCCAAACCATGATAACAAGAGAAAACACCAACTAGGCAGATCATAGTGTACATAATGGTACACCATAACCACGATATATAAATCGGGAAAGTGGAACTGGCTTGAAAATACGGTGTTGTATTGCCGCTAGTAATTGAAAGCCTATCGATCACGTACATATGCCAGCTCTATCGAACATGGTAAAGAAGAGCAAGCAGATTTTGGATAATAAAATGTTGGTTGCGCGATTGCCCACACAAGATGAACCAGAGCGCATTAAGAATGCAACTCCCAATGTCTCTCGACCATTTCGGTAATTTGGATGAAGATCCTACGTCTCCTAACCCTTCTTCTTCCTCGTCTCTGATTCTTTCCATACAGAACACCGCACGGGCCGCCGGCCGGACCACCGGCCCCCGCCACCTGTGTTCCTCCGCCACCCCACCCCCACCCGCGCTCCAACCCCCACCCGCGTCGAGTTTTCTTCGTTCGGCGAGGCCCCACAACCACCCGAGCCCCTTCGATTGCACCGGCGAACTCTTAAAAATTGACTGACCCCATTTTGAAATTTAGTCTACTGTGATTTAACTAGTGTGGAATATAGAAGGGGAAAACCATAAACATTGTGAGTATAGTGTTGAGCGTGCCATGGCGGATCTGAAGGTGCAAATCGGACAAAGGCAACTTCGCAACCAAGAATTAGAGTAAAGCAGTGGCGATCTATTTTCTTGCTGCAATAAATAAGTTGAGCAGATACGAAAGAGTACCGCTTCTGGTGCGGCGCCATGTACGCATCTGCTGAGAATTTGATGGTGCTGCGGTAGCGATGGCTGTCGGTGGCGTGGAAGCAGATCTAGGAGGGTAGACGGTGGCGGCGGGGCGCGGTGGACGAGACGGTCGTAGGAGTGGCGCCGGCAAGGTGGACTACGGCGGGGATGAAGCGAGAGGACGGGATGCAAGGATCCCGGTCCGAATGCGTGGATAAGAGAGGTCGATCTCTTGTAATGGACGGCGGCGTCGGGGTATCAACTCCGGCATGGTGGAGGAGGACGACGGTGGATGGGGTGGCGGCTGACGGCAGACGGAGGAGGGTGGGGTGGAGGGTGTTTTGGCGCCCACGGAGTAAGAATGGGGAAAAGGGAGGTAGAGAGGAAGGGGGAACCATGTATTCACGGGCGCTTGTCTCAAATGCGAGGAAATTTACAAACTTAGCCCCATTTCAAATTTCTACTACATCACAACAACATTAGTCGGTCGAGGATAGGGACGGTAATCTCAAGATACACCGAATATTTGCCGATGAGAGTTTGTTTTTGGCGCCCACCGTATGAATATGAATCGGGGAGGGAGTCGATTTCGGCCGAGGACACACTGTGTTTTGGCGCCCACCGTGTATGAATCCGGGTGAGAGGCGGTTACGTCACGTTTGGGGTGAAATTACAAACCTACCCCTATCGAAACCTATAGAAATGCAACAGATAGGCTTTGCGTGGCAGGGATAGGCAGTAGTGATTTCCATCTCGCAAATTTTGGTTTCGGGCGGTTACTGCAACTTTTCCCGCTTCGTTCAAATTTTGCAGAGTGCACGTTTACCGTGCCAACTCAATTCGAATCCCGTTTGTATTCTATTTTTCAAGGGATCCATTTTCAATTGGAATTACATTCTATATACATCATTTTTTTATATACTTTCAAAAGCACAACACCATTTATACATAAATAGGGTTTACAAATGGCATGATCTCAGATTCATAAGGTTGTATCCATCAATTTGGATTTTCAAATATTTGAAACCACTTTATGTTGAAATCCAATGTATGCATTCCTCGCTAACTGTCTCCAATTAATGTGTGTTTCATGCGGGTTTTTTTACTTGTCAAACATGTATAATGTGTTTCACACACGCAACATATAGTGTAATCCCGTTTAGACATTAATTGCATATAAACCATGCATTGTTTGTAATTGAAGAATCTATGGATCACCAATATTGATAAACTATATAACATTACACGTGTGCCCAAATTCAAATGAATATGCATGTTTGATACACCAATTTGCATTATGATATTATCGATGTCGTGATCTCCAGTTTAAATATTTGAATCCCCTTTAATCCGGATATTCGTCTCATATAGCTATCACTCATGCTTATATAGGACTATCTCTTTGGACCTATCGCTGCTCATCGTCTCTCATGTATCTCTCGTGCTACCAGTATGTCGACAATGATCTTTTATCTTCGTAACACACTGACGGTACTCTCTCCCTCGACCTTCATCACTCTATCTCTCTCTAAGTATATCTCGCTCCCTGCTATGTGTCTCTAACTATGATTCTCCATGTGGAATATCTTTCTCTCACACAAACACAAAACTTTGTCTCCCGGGGTCTCATTTCTCTCTACTATTCCCATGTGTGCCACTCGCACACCCCTCATACAGAGATGTCTTTCGCTCCGTAGATATGAGAACCTACGACTCTTCCTCTTAAATATCTCTTTCTCACACACAAACACAAACTCTGTCTCCCAGGGTCTCATATTTCTCCATTGTTCTCTTGTATGTCGCTCACACACCCTCTCTCCCTAGAGATATCTTGCGTTCCCTCATATGTCTCTCTAGCTATCACTCTTGTTATGAAATATATTTCTCTCTCATGAGACACAAAACTCCGTCTCTCTGGATCTCATTTCTCTCTGATATCTGTTTGTATGTGACTCACATGCACCCTCTCTCTATCTCTCTCACACCCACACACATAACCCAGCCTTCTAATCCACTCGACTCCTATCTCTAACGCACACTAGCTAGCATCTTTATCTTTCTATTTATCTGTTTCTCCATCAACCTTCTTTCTCGCCCTCACTCTTGATTCCTATCACGCACACTACATATGTTTCTCTCTACATGCAGTCAAGTGCCCTCTCACACACATATATAACTTCACCCTTTGAACCACCCGACGGTCATCTCCAACACCCAAACTAGCGGATGTACCTCTAGCTAGTATCTCCATCTCTGTATCTATCTATAGTTTCTCCGTCAACATTTCTTTCTCGCGCGGAGTCTTGCTTCCTATCACCCACACTATATATGTCTCTCCATACATATGCATTTATAGGTTGATCTCTTTTGCACAATCGTTGCGCCTCACCCCCTCTGCTCGCCATAGATGCATGCTCCAGCCCACGCCACTATCTCTTAAAGACAAAAACACATGCTCAATTGTCGGGCCTTCTTCCCTGCATTCTCACATGTATGCATACTGTCATACCGATCTGTCTCTCCCATGTCGTTGATCTTATGACTTATGTCTTCTTTCTTTTATCTCGATCATGCGCGCGCACACACACACACATCCCACGTATACATGTATACCTCTCACACATGCACGTTCAAGGTCTCTATGTCTACATACGTAGTTAATTACCCTCAATCTAACGCCACATCGAATCGTTCTCCTCTTTTGTGCACATAACTTCCGCCTGGATGGGTAAAACACACACTCACACTTAACAATCTCCTTCTAGCTACCCCCCCGCGCCTCTCACTCTTCCCCTATATCCCCGAAACCAATAAGACCATCCCTTTGTTTAATTCCCGCCTACATATGCACCATCGATATATAGTAGTCTTCCTCGGTGTCTCTCGAACAAACACGTTCTCTCGATGTCGACTCCTCTCATGCGCACGCACCTTCTCTTCCCTCTCTACGGGCATTTTCTCTCTCGCACCCCATCATTGGTGGCCTCTGCCATACACATCACCTCTCTATGATGAAGCCATGCACACTTAAATTACATCCGCCACAGAGGACCCCGCGACACACACACACACACACACACACACCAAACCCACACACACGCACGCACGCACACCCCCCCCCCCCCCACACACACTAAGACTCCATCTCTCTCTCCCACACGCACAAACACACACACACATGCACGCACCCCCCCACACACACTTAGACTCCATCTCTCTCTCTCTCTCACACACACACACAAACTAAGACTCCATCTCTCTCTCATCTCTCTCTCTCTCTCTCTCACACACACACACACTAAGACTCCATCTCACACACACATGCTCTAGGCGGAGCATTTGTTCCTACCACCCTTCATCCAACCTTACCCGTATGATAAACAATCACCTTTATTTACTTACATAACATGGACAAATTCCACTTTACTTTAGTAGTCAGCAAACTTATCATCTGTACCCTTATAAAAAAACGAGTTGGCGATGATGGTGTGCCTGCCATCTTGTAATACATACCATATGATCTATATCTGACGGATAGAAAGCAAACTACGATAATTTTACAAAAGATACCCGCACCTCTCTCCACATCATTATCTCCCGCAACCTCATTGCTCAGCAATTAAAAAAGGAATAAGTCTATGGAACAATCTAGCATGCATGGTGGCCGTTGCCGCCTGCCGGCACCGTCCATCCCCATGCCTCCGCCCATTCCGACCACCACGCTCCACTCCTCCTTGCCTTATCTCTCATCTTTCATTTTTTCGATGACATTCTCGAGAATACCAGTTTTCCTATAAAATTCTCGAGATATCATTAGTTTTTACACATGGGATTACTCCTGCATGGGTCAATCACAACAGCTGTTTTGTAAAAAAATGCATATTAATGTTCCGTGCAATGCACGAGAATCTTGCTTGTAATTATATAACGCAAATCACGAGTAGGAAGTGACATTTTTTTGACACAACCACGTTAACATGGCCACGTAAATCACTAGCTAAAGTAAATACCATTATACTTATATCCCGATGCAAAAGGTTGAGTACATGTCCGAAGAGTAGAGTTTACACACGCACTCTGTCTCTCGTAATCTCTCTCACACACACACCCGATTACGTGACGCCCACTTAAGCGAGACATGAGTATGTTACAATTTGTGCACCAGGTACACATGATGTTGCGCATTTATTTAAGCCTAAGGCGAACCCAAACAGTAGCTGCATTCATTCCTCCCCGCCGCTTTCTTCTCAGTCACCGTCGCCCGGTAGCCATGGGCCGGCCGAAGGTAACAACATACGCCATACTCCCGCCGGAGCGACGCTTTAATATGGAAATTTTAGTCGTCATGCATGCATCTTTTTGTGCTAGCACTCCCATATAAGGGTTGACCGGTCACTTCCCCCGGACGTGCGCGGGCGGTGGAAGAGGAAGGAGAAGGGAAGCGGGCTGTGAAGTAACGTTTTTTACCACAATGTCTTAGGAAACTGAGTGCAATAATTCAGTAGTTTTGCAAACTACCAGTACTACACCTGAAACGGTTCAAAACCTATACTCCCTTGCCAGCGCGCGCTTCCCGCGTGAAACGGCCAGCGTCATACTGGAGCGTCGATTACCGCATTAATGCCCGGCCAGAGGCGACCTCTCACCGCACCGGCTTTGAAGTGGCGCGACGGCCCGAGAGAGCGCCGCTTCCGAGCCTTGGCACGCGATCAAGATCGAGATCGGCCATAGGCCCTGTTTGGATCCATGGGTTAGAGTTAGTTTGAGCTAGTTGGGGCTCAAATAGGCCTAAAGTATCCAAGCATGAGGGTTTAAATTGGAGAAAGTTGCACCGAACCCACCAAAAAACTATCCCACCCAAGAGGTGCTAACTGGAGATAGTTCTCATTGGGACCACCGAAAAATCACTTTTCTCTCTCCATGAAGTGCATTTATTGTCAATCTAACCTGTCACCCAAACACCTCTTTGGCTATAGTTAGTTCAGGGTTAGTCATGAGTTAGTCTAACCTCTAACTAAGTTAGAGTATCAAACAGGAGCAGTATAGGACATGCAAGTTGCTCAAAGCATACAGGAAAATTAAATGCGTGAAAGGATTTTTTCTTTTTGAAAAGCGGAACGTGAAAGGAATTTTTTTCTAGAATGCTCTTGGCATGTCGCTAACATGTGATAGTTAACCGACCTCAATAGACTGCAGAAACGCCAGCCCGCCGCACTTTGATAGAGACGAGGAGGGAGAAGCGATACACGCTGCTGGATTACTAGAGATAGGTGTCGCACGGAAGCCAAGAAATATGGTGATAGCGTGGGTTAGCCATGTACTAGTATGATGTAACTACACTGGGCTGCCGTGTTTCGTACTCTTCCAGTCCACTGTGGAGATGATTGGTTAATTTTATATCGCTGAAAAATATTAAATATTATTAGTGCGGACGCTCCACCACGAGGTTCCTTGCTCCTTCTCGGTCGTCCGGAATCTATGTTCTTCCACTCTATTTTTTTTACGCGAGCTTTGTTCATCCTTTTGCCAACACGCGAGACATCAAGGTGCACGTGTTATGCAAGGATCGTTCCAACTATATTAAGAAGACGTGGGACTGGAACTACGAGACGGACATGTACCTGTGGAGTGGACGATTTAACCTGAGTAATGTAGTGCGATGAAGTGAAGTAGAAAGGCACAAATGGTATGAACATGCGTGGCATATAGGGTTAGTTTGGTTGCGTTCTCGACTCAAAGATAGTTGTTCCCTCTTCATGCATGCTCAACTCAACACCCCTCTTCATGCATGCTCTCTTCATGCATGCTTCTAGTGTATTTGTGCTAAACTAGTGTGGACTCATGCACCCTCCATACACTCTACCAAACACCCAAAAGTAGGTCGAGAAGGGAACTCTTAGGCGGCATTTGTCTCTTACTACGTACTACCACTAAATGTTGTACGTGCAATGCACGATGATGTTATGGAGTACGTGCCTAAGTACTCTACTACTACTATATTAGTTGGAGGCACATATTAACTTTTATATTTGTTTATTTGTATGCCCCGAGACCTTCCAACTAGACGTGTCTTTCTCTCCAGGTCGCACTTTGTATCGTTCATACCACTAAGTACTACTACGTGTGGTCTCCGACCCAGAAGTGGAAGAAGTGGAGACGCTCTACCACGCTATTTTTTTTACGCTGGGCTCTACCACGCTGTTCATGTCCCACTCCTTTCGCTGACGTGTGGGAGATCCAACACGTGCCGTGTTTGGCACCCTTCATCGTAAGAGTTGAGACGCTAGCATTCATCAGAAATAAAAAATAATTATAAATCGGCAGTGATACTATTTTTTTGCGAACCAATCAGCAGTGATACTATACCACGCGGTTTCCTTGCTCCTCGATATCGGAAAGAATACTTCCGTTCACCAACATGTGGGACGTCGACCATCTTGGTCCAATTGCCATGCACGCAGAACTCCAAGGGAGTCATCCAGGTCGTCGCGCCGCAGTAACAATGACTAATGAGCCATCAAATCACAGGCCCACTTCCCACTTTGAAGTTGCTCGGACGAAGGAACCATCATGACTTCGTTGAATTCAGCTTCTTGAAGAAAACTACTGCATCAAATAGCATCGCTAGCTATAGTAGTTACTCCAACAGAGGCCTCCTTTCGTTCATAGGATAGGACTATGAAAATCATAGGAAGTGAGATGACATTCATCTCAATTCCTATAGAGAAAGAGATGCCATTTGATGCTTAGGATAGGAATTTTTCCATTTAGTCTAGGCTAATGTACCGTAATTTGCTCTAAAAACTACAGTAGTAACTAGTACTAGTATTGGTACATGCTCGTACTGCATTAATGCACACACACACACTAACTACTAGTACTACTACTTCTCACATGCTGGCCAGACGCCTCGTTCTCCTTCCCGGCTTTGTCACGACACCCCACCGTGCTTGGATCTCCACGACCTCTCCACAAAGCGCGTGCATCCTTTTCTTTCTTGCGGCGGCGGGCCTCTCTTGTCTTGAGTGCTTTCTGACTTTTCCGCTCCCTCTGTGCGGCTTTGGCCGCCTCTTGCTCTACCGCCCATTCGACCTTGGCATCTTCAAATTCCTCCCACATAGTTGTCCAGTCAAACAGTCTGCATGCGCCTCATCAGCTCGTGTTCTTTATCTATCTATCTATGCAGGCCTACCTGTCAGTGAAGAAAGAAATAAAAACCAAAATTATGCGTATGTGACATTACTGTTTAGACGTTCTTTGGAGTCCTCCGAACACCGAGCATGTATTCACCTGGCTCAACACCAACGGTCATACTCGTGACTCGGCGCCTTGCTCATGTATATCGTCCATCACAACGACAATCTATAAAACAGCCTAGCTAGAGAGGGTACTATGGTGCGGAGTATGTACTATCGTGAGCAACCGATCATAGTGCCACCGCACACGCAGTGTGTGTCCGATCGATTCGGCCCATTATTCATAAGTTATGTATGGTTGTGTGGTGTCTAATGGTGGTCCTCGAATGCTAGCCGGGCGACAAGAACGGTTGCATGGACGCCGGTTGTCAATACGTGCCGCATACCCTTCAAAGGCTCGTCATCCATGAGTTCACATTTTACCACCACGCCAAAGCCGGACCGCCTCGCCTACGAAACCCCTTCCATCGCTAGCGGCGCTTCCACCAAACGATCACCATCTCTCCAGAACGTCAATGCCGCATTCACCATCCTTAACTGCAGGTGCAGTTGGTGTGTCACTGACATGCGGGCCTGATGCCCGTTGGGCCCACATGTTAGTGAGACAACGCACCTGCGGTTAAGTCACTGAAGCAGCGTCCGCATTCACGCCCGACGTGACCTCTCACTGGCGCCGGCATTGCAGCAGCGCGCCGGCCGAGAGAGCGCCACCCGCGCGGCATCTCGGTGCAAGCGACTGCTCCGCGTTAATGACACCACGGCTGCCGACGAACCTACTCTGCTGCCAGCCGTCCATCCGTCTGCTGCGGCTCATTGTCATTCGCCTACTATATTAACTTGAGCCCCAGCTCCCAGCCATAGCCAAAGACCCACACTCATTCTCCTCCGGTCCCTTCCTTTTGTTGGCACCACTCCAACCAAGGCCTCCGGGCACTCCAAAGATCTCTTGGACGTACTGTCGTACGAGCAGAGGAAGGACATTGGTGGCTCCGCTCCGGGCGCGCTCCAAAGCTCTCTTGGACGTACTCTCGCAGGAGAAGATGAAGGAGATCACCGGCTCCTCCCCGGCCGCCCTCCGCCGCCACGACCACGAAGCCGACGCGCGTGCGCGAGCGCAGCCGGCAGCAAGGAAGAGTAGTACACGGTAGGTCGCCACCGCTGTGGTCCTAGGAAGGCCACCGCTCCTCCACTCAGTCGATGCCAAGCTTGGTGAGATAAAAATCGGCGGCCGATTAGCCGCTTGATGGCGACGTGGAGGCGGAAATCTTCATAACCTTGTGCTCCGGAGGAGGAGGTTATCGAGGCGGATAAGGAGGAGGCAAAGGCAATGGCCGACTTTCTCGGGTTCATGGCCGGACATGGTGGTTGGGGGCCGGCGATCGTTTAGATTAGGTTTACAGTAGGTTTTAGTACGGTTTGTGCGAAATATGTAATGAATTTCATCAACTTTATAGGAAAAGTTCTCGAAATGTAATGAATTTCATCTTGCCAATTTGAAATTTGCTTTGTTTGCACGAATTTCGTCCGGTTAG
The DNA here is from genome assembly GCA_021605145.1 of Aegilops bicornis. Classification (NCBI taxonomy): domain Eukaryota; kingdom Viridiplantae; phylum Streptophyta; class Magnoliopsida; order Poales; family Poaceae; genus Aegilops; species Aegilops bicornis. The sequence goes on along the minus strand of CM038671.1, from coordinate 533,066,964 downwards.
TTCATATAGTTGTCGAAAGGTATGCGGGCAGCATCGGATAGCATCCATCAGTGTCCTCGGACAGATGCCGGTGTAAATTTGTGGGCCAGCGCTGGAGATGCCCTAACTATCATGCTATAATCGCTAACAATCCTCCATTATTTGGCAGGGAACAATTATCCCTCGATCAAAATCAGATCTGCAGTGTTTCGCACTCCTCCCGCGTAAGATTGTAAACTCTTGCTTACATAAAAATGGAGCAAGTGGACGGCACTATAGCACGTCATATCACTCGAACTAGCCCGCCTAACGAGCGGGAAAGCACCACCCTCGTCATTTTATTCTGGATTACTACCGATCGATCGCGCGAAAATGTTACGCTTCACAAGTTCTAAAGGAAAAGGCGGCACACTTACGACTCGTATGCGTCGCAACCCCGGCAGTCCGGCTCACACGCCGCTCACCAGAGGGGACACGCGTTGTCTTGCAATTTGACTGACATGTGGGACCGTAATTGAATAAACCGTCGATAGCCGAAATCTAATCGCTCGTGAGCGTCGGCTCGAGAAGAGAGAAACGGGAGGGAGAAAAGATCGCCACGCCAAGACGGACTCCAAGAAATATATGGTGATAATGTGAGGTGGGCCATGCCGAGTCCTGACCGCCCGAGCCCGCTCACCGCCTGGCCCCTCAAGACGCCAGCTGCCCGCCGCATGCATGCATAGCAAGTACTAGTACTCCTTATGTGGAGGAGGGAGAGGCATTGACAAAGTCAAGGAGTGGGCTCTGCAAGAGCCCGTCTCTACACGTGCTCCTAGATATAAAAATAATAATTCTAAAAAAAGGCATAAAAAACAATTGTGTCTTAAAAAAGAAAGGTAAAAACATTTGAGAGGAAATAGATAGATAGAAACTGAGAAAAAGCTGTAACCTGGGCATTACATGAGGAAGGAGGGAGTGGTGCACATGCCAAGTTCATGGGCTACCGTGTTTCACACTCCTCCCGTCAGAATGCATGGAGACAATGGCTTTCATAAAAATAAACAATGAATACTTGTTGCTCGTCCTCTATATCGGAAAGAATACTTTCATTCACGACATGTGGGACGTCGACCATCCTAGTCCACCCGCCATGCATAAAATTATCCTGGTCTACCACAGGTTGTATCGCAGACCCAACCTTTCCCAATCGTAAGTTGTTGGACGAAGGAACCATCATGACTTCGTTGAATTCCGCTTCTTCAAGAAAACTTACTGTACCTGCAATATCGCTACCACACGCCAAGACCGGACGGCACTGCACACGCCATATCATTGAAACCCACTAGGCCAAACTAGCCCGCCTAGGTCATCTATTTTGGAATGGAGGAGTACGTCTGCACTACTATGATTTTGTGTTGCACGTTCTGTACTTTTGCTACAATTTTCCTACCCTATGAACCAAATGAGGCCTGAATGTATGTCGACTATTGTCCGATCGATCATTGAGCCTACAATTTTAGGAGCTAGGGCTATTGGTCCGACGAGGGATAAGTATAAGCGTACCACGAGCTCATCAGCCCCAACGTTTCTCTTCGGTGAGTGTTTTGCAAGTACTATAGCTCGTGACAAGAGCTAGCCTACTAACACCAAGAATCATCAAACAAGCCCTGCTGATATGATAAACAGTTCAAACTTACATCTAAGCATGCCATATATTACATCAAAATCTGGTGAGGATACATCTCTTTCCATAACTCGGAGAGGGTTCGCATGATTCACTATCAAACAAAAGTAGCAAGATCTGCCCACACAAGATTGCACTAGCCCTAAGATGGTTTCATAACACGCATCGTTCTGGTAATTAAACACAGGGCAATGCAAACTACCCCGAAGGATTAGCACGACCAACTATTTCTTGTCATCGATCTCTCGGGCAATGACCACAACACGGACAACGGCATGGGAATCGATTTCTGGGGCGATGTCGCAGGACTGACCGCGACATCGGAATCGATCTCTGGGGCGATGTCCATAGGATGGACAACGGCATCGGAATCGATCTCCGGGGCGATGCCAACAAGACGGGCCACGACATCAGAATCATCAAGGATGTCCACCGGCACCTGCACAACCCTAACATATTAGAAAGCACATTACAAATAATCAAAAACCACAACTATGGTAATAAGCCATTATTTTTTACCTTGTGCAGCTCACCGGGTGATCTCATCCCTCCGGGGGCCATCTCCTCGTCCTCGATGGGGGCCATCACCTTGCCGAGGAATACTTGCTTCTCAACGGTGATTATCTCCTCAAACTCGGTCTTGAGCCTCACATAGGTGGCAATCAGAGTTCTGGGGTAGGCACGGGGGCCCTTGCTGTTCTTCCAACTTTCTTTGAGGACTTCGTCCGCGCCGTCGTCAACTCTTTGGCCAGTGCTTGTTTCTTGGAGTTCTTCGTCTCCATGGGTTGGCCTGCCAACATGGTCAACTCGTTGGTCGGTGCTCGCTTCCTGGAGATCGCTGTCTCTAGTGGGTTGTCCGCCGGCAACTCTTTGCCTAGTGCTCCAGGATCCATCAATGAACTGACAAACAAAAATCAATCGAAAGGAAACCACAATCGCAATGAAAACGGGAAAAGAATAGGATGTGAGAATCGGTCGGTGCTTCGCAAAAAGAAGATTCTTGGAATGAAAATATAGCAGCATAACTGATTCGCCCACCTTTCCTTCGCCGATGCGGAAGAAAAATGGCGTAAGTGAGTAGCACAGGTGAGGTTTTCTTCAAGAAAGGGAAGAAAGGGCTTGAACGAGCGTTCCAGTGAAATGATGGTTGCTTCGTCCAGTCCAACTTGGAGGCCACCTTACCACTGCCGGTAAAGGTATGGGTTTTGTGATATGACGGGTCATGATGGCCACACCGGGGTGACAGAGTCTCATTGTAGCACCTCGCTGTGATTTGGTGGATGGCACGCGGGCCCGGATGCTTTGAAATGTCCCGCATGTAGATAGAGCGGCTAGTCATATAGGAGTGCTCAATATTGTGCACCGCGACCAAGGCGGAGAGGAAAACGATAGAACTACGTAATTAATGCATGAGTTTAATTAGGGTAGTTTTGTAAAGTACGAGATACATTCCTCCAATCGCAAAATGCCTTGGTTCATGAGATTTGAGATTTGAGCCCTATAAACCGGAAGGGAGGGGGTACTGCACACGGTGTAGTCTAGTCACTTGTTGAAATCTCTAGAAAGGCAAATACTCCTTTCCGGTTTACGGGTCTATACTACTCCCTCCGTCTAAGGTGTGTAAGTCATCTTACGAAAACCAAATAGTCCCAAAACACTTAGGCGCGGTGCATTAACTTCTACCTTGTTTCTTGTTTCTTGACATATCAACCAATAAGAGATGAGAGGTGTGCATGCTTTTAATGACTTGCAATGGCTAGTTCATTGCATGCAATGATATTAATTAGCAAATAAACATTGGTGACCCCGGGAGGAAATGGTGCTAAGCGCGTGGACCTATGCAGAATGAGTATCAACCAATGTAATGAGTATAAACATTGGTGACCCCAGGAGGAAACAGTGCCATGTTCGGGTTGCGCTTGGCTCTTCGCCTCTTCGAGAAGACGAACAATGATGCTACTCCTACTTCTACGATGCTCGAATCCATCGCTGCATGTCCGTCCACCTCGTGCGGGAGGGATAGCGTGTAGCTTAAAGTTTCTACTTTCATCGCTCATGCCTTTGCGTCTATGATAGGTGGGCCCAACAGGTGGTTGGCCCTCCTGTCATGCAGCCAAAGGCAGGTGCAGTTAAGGCACCGGAGCTCAGTCCATGAGGGAGAGGGCGTCGTAGTAATCAAATTTCTCGGTCTTGTACGAGTTGATGCGACACATCAAAGCACTACACTCGATAAAAGTCTTTTTACACATTTCAAATGGGCTACTTCGTATCTAGGAGTAGACATATTCTGCTTCGTATGTAGTCACTTGTTGCAATCTTTAGAAAGACTTATATTTAGGAAGTACAACGCATGCATGCATGCCATGACTTTCCTTTTGATACTTGCATGTGTTGATTTGATGCACCTTGCCAAATTTTGACTATAAATTTAACTAACCAAATTTTCATGCATGTCACAAAAAATTACGGGGCTGTTTGGAATGTGACTATGTTTGTCTTGTTTTGCCACATTATTTTTCCCATACTTGCCACACTTGCCTAACCTGAGTTGCTCAAATTGTTAGACAAACTTTGGCTTGCCTAAGGGAATCTTGCCACAATTTTTGTGTCTATGACATGTGGGGTTCACTGCTAATAAAAAAATTCTTGTCTTTGGTGTGGCTAATAAAAAAGACTTATATTTAGGAACGGAGGGCGTAGAAAATATAAATGATAATGCATGTTGGGGCAACCCACGTTTCCGCTAATTTTAGCCGTGGGCTTGTTCACAATTTTTACGAGGGGGTGGTTGTTCATTTAATGGAGGGACTTGTAGTACCAGACTTGAACGATACAAAGTGCGACCTGGCACACCATAACACCACTTGGAACAAGCGGGTAGCTATCTCAAAAAACAATCAACAACTAAAAAAACCGCGACCTGGCATGTAGTAGTACACAATTTTAAACGATTGGTTTGATGGAGTGAAAAAGGAAAACTACCCCACTATTTATATATAGGCCGGAGCCTCTGCGCTTGCTTGCTAGGGTTGCTCTATTCACATACTCTCATCCTCTCCAGATCTAAACAAGATAGGGGTAGTAAGACTATCTTTCTCCCTTCAAAAAACACTGGCTTTCTATCCTCACCGCTGGTTACACATCCGGACATATCCCCCTCCGCCAGTGAAGGGGAGGAGGGGCAGCGTTTAGGCCGTCGTCGACAGCGAGGGAGGAGACCCACTGCCGGCCCCACCGTTATCTCTGGCCAAGCGCCGGCGCGGGAGGTCCTCCGATCCCTTCGCCGTTGCCTGTGGGCGGGTCCGGCCTCTCGCCGCCCACCTATCCACATCCCGACGACCTTCAGGTATATCTTCGTTCGAAACAGCCTTAGGTCTACTTCCCCAGCTCGCTACGTCGCTGCATGTGCATCATTTTCTACCTCTCAGCCCCTCTCGATCGGATGGTCCAACGTCACCTATTTTTTTCTTCTATTGTTAGAGGTAAAGCTACTTCATGGAGTCGAATCTTGTACTCCCTCCGTCCGAAAATACTTGTCATTGAAATGGATGTATCTATATGTATTTTAGTTCTAGACACATCCATTTTGATGACAAGTAATTACATTTGAGGGAGTACTTGGTTCAAACAAGAAATAAAGTGGGGTGGGGGGATTTAGTATGTACATCGGACTTGGTACAAACAGGAAGGAAAGGGGGTGAAAGTAGTACAGACTTGTCATCCAACTGGTCTCTTGGTCGAAAAGGGAAATATAGGGGTAACGTTGTACACAGTGGTATGACCAGGACTAGATTTGCTATCCACACATAGGAGTAGGTGGCTAGAGTGAACAAAAATGGGACCAACCCAGATATGTTTCTTGGATGTTCGTTTCTTGCGGCAACAAACTATGAATCACCACTTTATGCCCCTGTTTACGTACATGGTGCTTTGTCTTCTTTGGTGCACCCACTGTCCCATGCCCTTATACCAAATATTTAGGCTCCGGTCGGAATAAAGGGGCAGAAAACATAGATCTTGACGAAAATAGAGGAATAGGAAATGAATGTAGGTATAAAACTATGGAACAGCGAACCGAAGGAAACTCTCAAGAGAATGTGTTCGGATGGACTACGAAATGTACAGATTTGTTTTTTTAGAGTAGCATGCTTGGCAGTATGAGATGCTATTTGTTTATTTAGCTGCACAGTGACTACTCTTGTCCTCACCTCACATACCACAAATAGGTTGATTTTTTTATTCCGCAAACACAAAGCACAACAACTTTGTCTAACGCATGGCAGCGAAGCGCCGCCTCGGGCTTCTGCTCAAAAATGAGCAGCGCATGGATGTTTCTAATCCTATGGAATCAAGATTACCAGACCAGCTTTCCTATGAAACACTATTCACCTTTCCCGTGTTCCGAACGGTTGGAAGGGAAAGAATACCGTAGGCATTGTGTTCCTACGAAAATCCTGCACCAAACATGTGAACCGAACGCAGCCTTAGCTGTTCTTAATATAATGTCGCTGGTAAAAATGAAGCCATGCCACTGTTTTTGCCTGTAATTGTTTGAGACTCTGACAAGTTTAGCCAAATGTTTTTGCCTGTAATTGTTTGAGACTCTGACTGCTTTCCTCTGTGCCTTTTTGTGCAAACAGGATGTCCAATTCACCTAGTTCTTTGTTGTGACCTTTTGGTGCCTTTGCACAAAACTCTTCTTAAAAGAAGTGACTTTTGTGTTGTTTAAGCTGGAATGTCGAGAATGGAACAGCTTGGTTCATTTTGGTGGAACTGCACAAAGGGAGATCTGTGTTCCAATCCTCATCATCCATATTGGCGCCATAACCTTCCATTAGGTAAGAATGATATTTAATGCATGTGTTCATCTCTATTTTCCGTCTGCCATGAGAAAATAATGCTGTTTTTTACTAGTACACTTGTACTCCATCACTGACAAAACCAATTCTGAATTAGAAGGCCAATCATGTACTTGGTTTCACCAACTGGTGAGGAGAAAGAGAAACAGAGCATGAAGAGGATGAAGAAGAAGAATAAACAGTGCCAAGGCGATCTTGCTGAAACCAGAGGCCTCAGTCGAGGCCATTCAAGGGCTCCGGCGACAACTACCTTACATGTGAGACGATCCTCCAGGGAGCCCTTCCACTTCATTGTCTCACTTAATTAATTAGGAGTAATTAAGTACCACTAATTTATTACTGCCTAATTTTCCTGTTGGAGTTAAACAAATCTTTAGTAGGACCCTATGCTGAATCATGTACGTGTGAATGTTTGTATATGGAGGTGAATCATGTGGTGGAGCAGGGAGGGAATATTATTAGTGTCATGACATAATAGTGCTATTGTTTTTCATGTCAATTTATTGCCATTGGTTCAATGAGGCAATGTTTTGCGTATTGTCCATCATGAATTTGATGCTACTGATTGAGTAATATGCTAATGTCTTCCTATCCTTTCTCACTGAGCTAATGAAGGTTTCACCTTGTTCCTACTTGTGCAAACGGGGATCATGTTGTGACAATCATACATTTTAGTGGAACTACACAAGACAATACAATGAACTGTATCCCAGCCAGTGCTTTAACTCTGCTGGAATTTCTTGATAATCTTTCGATATAATCTCAAAGACGGCAAACAAGAGTGATTTCAACCATACATTTGAAGTGCACAAAAATATATACTATTGTGTGATTCCAAAGTGAGTGCTTTATCATCTCTTATGGGACTACATGAATAAGCTTTTTTCTCGAGGTTGGTACGGGCCTAAGGCCTTCATCCATATTAGTTTCTTTGTCATCTCTATTTGTATCGTACATCTTGTCATGAGAAACTCCTTTATCTTTGCACTTTTAAGTTTTGCAACCTATGATAAATGGCAATGCTTTGAGTGTTGAGTTGAGCTAATTGGCACTGATTAAATAAACTAATACCTCTCTTTAAGCAAGACTACTATGTTGCTAACTTTACCCATTAATATAATGAGGGTGCTTCTATTTGTTAGTGTATGTTTCATCACCTAGTCCCACTATTATAGTAATCTCACTCTCTCAATATATGTGCCAACAGGGATGCTCGATTTTGGTGGAACTGCACAAAAACTTTGGGTGCTTCATTGCCTCGACAGCTTCCGTCCTTTCCTGTCAGTCACTAATCTCCGCTTGCTTTCTTCTTTTGCTGTCAGTTGCTTGGCTTATCTCGGCTTCCAGTCAAAGGAAATAGTAATTGATATGCTACCTCACACAGGTTGGTACTGGTCTTTATCCTGATTATTGTGCCTGTCATATGTATTGGTAATTTGGTATTGTGCTACCTGATTTGCGATTTCATAAAGGAGTAATTTGGAGCCTGAACTTGCAGGCAAATCATTACATTGGGTGATTTCAGTAGAACTGCACAAAATGATCAGATGGACAGGTACTTATGCTGCTGCTATGTACTCCAAAGTTCACTCAGACAAGCATCGACGTTGACAAGAAGTGCATATATTCATTCGAGTATCAACCAGCGTCAACCAATTGTCAAACTCCAAGTATTAGGAGAGTGAACGCCAAAAATATTGCTTGGTGCATAGCCCCGAAAAACGCAGTCCAGTCTTTGGTCCCAACTTGTGCCTTTTGGTTATCGGCACATATGGTAGCGAACTATATGGCATGGAGTCTAAAGATTCCAACAAGTTGGTTGACGCGTATATTCATCTAGCACTTAATCAGTCTGCATGCCAAGGATGCTCCATTTCAGTTGAACTGCACAAAAAAATTGGGTGGTTCATTTTATCAACCTCCTCCTTTCTGGTCTGCAATGTAGAATTTTGGCGAGATACAGGACCAAGATGAGCCAGTAAACTAGTTGGATGAAAGTAGTGACCAAGTTGCTCAAACCTCCCTCGGCACGAGGCCACTATTTGAGGATAAACCTACAAGCAAAGTTCAGATTATGCATGCTTTGCCTCTTATGTCTTGGAAAGTTTACTCGTACAAGAACTAATTTAAGCAAGAAGTACCTCCGATTGAACACCATTTACCAGTGTACCCTAGGTAATTAAAGTTCGTCCATGGATCATATTGGCTGTGATCTCAATCATTTGGATGCATAAACATACTGAACATGTGTATATCTGAATCTTTTTGTGAATTATGTATGAATATTATTGTGTGATCTATCAATCATTTGGATGCATAGATATGTTGAGCTTGTGTATATATGAATCTTTTGAGTTGTTGATAGTGAATGTTGGCTATGAATATGAACGTGTCTTGTGAACCTGAGTTTGATATGAATGTTTACCTTTTCTGTTGTATTTGTGTGTGAACTTGTTAGTATGCCTACCGTGGGGTATAAAACGCAGGTCTCTTATAAAAGTAATGCTGTGTCTAATTTATGTTTTCCCTTCTAACCACATATATATTTATATTATTACTATTATCGTATATTTTATAGAGACTTATATATACATTATAAAAACATCCCACGTGTTATTAACTTATAAAAGTAAATGTTTAACAGAAAATCCTGGTTGTTTTTGACTCACAGGCAAGGAAAATCCTGGTGATTGCGTACAAAAGCTTGCGAAGATTTTGAAGGACCAATTTAATAATAACGCACTCATTTTTATTTTGAGCAATAACTCGCTAATTTCTTAATTATATATATATATATATATAATGTGCCTCTCCGATTTATTCTTTGATATTAATTGCTCCTTCTAACATAACATTATATATGTAACGAGCCCACCTAATACGTGTATTTCAAGGAAGTGCAAATGGGCTGGGATTTCTTAGAAAATATAAATGGGCACGATTGGCCTTGAAATTATTTGTTCACCCAGCCCAGCAAATGGACTGTACATTCTAGAAAACATTGGTTAAATATATGCCACATTTTTGCAGGCTGACATGTGGGCTAATAGGTCGAAGCCTACGCAGGGGGCGTTGTCAACTTGGTCAACAAATGATTGTGTCCTCCACAGCCATTGGATTTATATCCAATGGCCGGCATGCACCTTGAATCTCTCGTCTTCTTCCTCCAGCGTCGCCGGGACCGCTGGTCCGGCCTCCGTGACTAAGCGGCTCGCTTAGCATGCATCGCTGCGGCGCTACCCCACCGCCGGCAGGCTATCCCTCCACCCCACGAAACCTCCTGTTATTCTCCACAGACTACAGCCCCACGCCGCAATGTAATCCAGTTATAACCCTTCTCCTCCTCTCAATCTGCGACTCCACCGCCGCTTTTCCCATCTCCGAAGTCGTTCCCGTCCTTGCCTCGGCGTGTTCGGTCTTGGCGTGGTCAACAAGCGAGTCATCGGAAGAGGGCTGTAGGTGGAGAGCTCGACGGCCGGGACCCACGAGGTCCATGGTCGCACGCAAGGAAAGTTCCTCCTTATTAAGCTGAAAAAATGTTTCCTTCACACGATAGCTGGGACCCGCCGGTCAGTATCTTCGCCGCGGAAGGAAGTGCCTCCTTGTTTTTGAAAAAATTATTCATCCGTTGACATTTGGGACCCGTCGGTTGGTGGTGACTTGTGGGCCTACTAAGCGGCCGTGTACGCACGGCTTTGTCAACTTAATCAACAAATGATTCTAGCAATTTGGACCGTTGGATGTTAATCCAACGGCCCGTGCTCATTCTTCAACCTCTGTTCTTGCTCCTGTCTCCCGTGGCAGCATGGCTGTCTTTGCCGCACCCGAACCAATGAAGTTTCCCACTCCTCTCCATCTGCGACTCCACCGCCCGTCTTCCCCATCTCCGGGTCATTCGATGCAGGTGCGCTTCGACGCAGTGTGGTCAACATGGTCAATAACCGAGAGTCATCGGAAGATGATCAGACGTGAGAGGTCGGCGGTGGGGACGCACCATGCCCATGGACGCATGCATGCAATGGAATGCGGCGAGGTCAACGTGGTCAAGGAACGACTTCCTTCGAAAGCATACTGTACGTGGAAAGTCTCAGCTGGGTCCATGGCCGTAGCAAGTAAGTGCCTCCTTATTACGCGGAAAATAATGATTCCTCCAAGCGGCGGCGGAACCCTTTGGATGGGCCCCTTTGTATCTTGCGAAAAAAGCGTTTGCCCCATTGCTGGGACCCACGGCGGGCCACCGTATTTCACGAAAAAACGTTCCCCATTGTCATTTCGGACCCACCGGAAGTGCCTCCTTATTAAGCACAAAAAAATGAATACTCCCCCTACTAGCTGGGACCCACCTTTGTGGGAGGCTGACTTGTGGGCCTACTAAGATGACGGGGACGAAGGGCTTTGTCAACTTAGTCAATATGAACGATTCTAGCTCCAGTGACCGTACGATGTCCATCCAACGGCCGTAGTGCTTCTTCAACCTCTGGTCTTCTTGCTCCAAATACGCCCAAACCAGCGCCCGGTCGTGCCTCATGCTCCCGCCTACCATGGCGGTTGTGCTTCCATGAGGCCTCACCGCCCCTACTATTCCCACACTGGCCAGGCCACTGCGGCGGCGGCAACCTCACACCGCAGCGAACGGTGAACCCTCGTACTCCTCTCCGCGGGCTTCCACGCCGCGTCTTCCACAACCGCGTCGTCCCCTTCCTAGGCCTCGCCGTCGTCCACCGCCGTGGTGCTCTCCGTGCGGTTTGGTCAACATGGTCAAGGAGCGACTTCCATCGGAAGAGTACTGTACGTGGAGAGGTCGATACCGGGTCCACGGCCACAGCCCAGTTTTTTGTGATTTGCCAAGTAAGTCGCTTTGTCGGGCTGTTGGGCTGCAAATCTTTCAAGACGAGGAGAGCTTTCATTTGGCTGGCCGAGAAAATGGCCTATCAGTAATGAGAAATGGGTTGTACATTTTTAAAACACATCAAACCGGCAATTAATTTCAAATATCTTTTTTCATTTCGAGATTTTAAATTACATTAATTTTTATGCGTGGAGAATTTGTTTGATTTTATATTGATATACATTTATTTTTAAAATCAGTTTGAATGTGAGTCAAAATTTCGGGATTAAAAACAGTTCAGACCGCTTTTGAAATATGCAAAATTTCGTATAATTTTTAACCGTGGCCACAATATGGGCTGTAATGCTAACAAAAAGAATATGGGCTCCAAAAAACCTTAAGAATTGGCAAATGGGCTGTAAATTATTAGAAATAATGGCGGATGGGCTATATCTTTGTTTTCCACATATTTGAGGCTTTCCTAAAAGAAGGTTGGCCTGGCGATCGTTGGTTGGCCATCCAACGGCCGTCGTGCTTCTTCAATCTCTGCTCTTCCTGCTCCAGCCGCTCAAACAAGCGCCGGCGGGACTGCCTGCTCCCTCCTCCCCGCGGCCGGCTCTGCTGCCACGCAGGCCTCACCGCCCCATCGTACTCCCATCGCTGGCCTAGCCAGCCGTCTACTCACCCACACCTGCTGTTATTGTCCGGCGACGGCCGAACCAAGAAACCCAGCGTCATCATACTCCCCTCGCGTGGGAAACAATTGCCGAGTCTTCCTGCCTCTGTGTTGTTCCCTCCCTAGGCCTCGCCCGTCCATCGCCACAGTGCTCTCGGTGCGGCCTGGTCAATGTGGTCAACGACCGACATGCATCTGAAGTGGATCTGTCGTGGAGAGGCCGGATTTGGGTCCACGGCCGCACGCAAGGAAATGCCTCCTTATTACGCGCAAAATAATGATTCCTCCACCTGACATCAGGGACCCACCGAAAGGGCCTCTGTATTTCGTGAAAAAATCGTTAACGCCGCTGACAGCTCGGACCCACCAGCTATATCTTCGCACGCAAGGAAGTGCGTCCTTATTACGCACAAAAAAATGAATACTCCGCCTGTTAGCTGGGACCCAGTATAGTGCGAGGCTGACTTGTGGGCCTGCTAAGTTGACGGGGATGGAGGGATTTGTCAACTTAGTCAATATGCATGATTCTAGCTCCAGTGACCGTATGATGTCCATCCAACGGCCGTAGTGCTTCTTCAACCTCTGGTCTTCTTCCTCCAGCCGCCCAAACCAGCGCCGGTCGTGCCTCGTGCTCCTGCCTCTCGTGGCCGGGTGCGATGCGGCAGAGGCCTCACTGCCCCCTACTAGTCCCACCGCTGGCCAGGCCATCCCTCTACTCACCCACACCCCCTGTTATTCTGCGCGACGGCAGACTCACCCTCGTACTCCTCTTCACGTGGGCATCCACTGCTGCGTCTTCCCCGGCTCCGCGTCGTCCCCTTCCTAGGCCTCGCCGTCGTCCACCGCTGTGGTGCTCTAGGCTACTCACGGCGGCCGCAAGGAAGTGCCTCCTTATTACGCGCAAAATAATTTTTCCTCCACCTGATAGCAGGGACCTACCGGACGGGCCACCATATTTCGCGAAAAAAACATTTCCCCCCTGACTGCTGGGAACCACCAGCTACATGTTCGCACGCAAGGAAGTGCGTCCGGGCACAAAAAAAACAAAAGATTCGCCCCCTGACTGCTGGGACCCACCAGCTACATCTTCGCAGGCAAGGAAGTGTCTGATAGTTGGGACCCACCTGGTCGAAGCGTACGTAGCGTTCTCATTCTGGTCGTGAACATGTACGTACATATATACTGGTCGATGTAGAGGCGCGCACGTGTCGTAGTAGAGGTGCGCACGTAGCATGTACACGTACATACATCGACGAGGGTGCAAGAAAGAAAACGGCCACGTACGTACATACGGGCAGGGTCTCAAACGCCTACTCACGCATACGTACATGGCTTGGTCAGAACGGAGAAACAGCGTCGTCGTCGTGTTCATGGGGAGCCAACCGGCTGAGTCGGAACGGAATGCGTGGTCGTGATCATCGGGAGGGCTTGGACGGAACATGTGATGGAAACGAGGCCTGGCGTACCGCACAATGGAGGAAACGGCCTTGTGTTCGACCGACCACGTTCGAAACGGGGTCCTGTTGATCGGGAGGGTCCGCGTGCCGCCAAAAGCGGAGGAAGCGGACCTCCTACGGTCGAAGCGGGGTCCTGTTGATCAAGAGGGTGTGGCGTGCCGCAAAAGCGGATGAAACGGACCTCCTACGGTCAAAAGCAGGGGTCCTGTTGATCGGGAGGGTGTGGCGTCTTGCCAAAGCGGCGAAAGCAGACTTGTGTTGGAGTGCTACGGTCGAAATGGGGTCCTTTTCATCAGGAGGGGTGTGGCGTACCGCACAACGGGACTCCACGGGATCTTGTTCATCTCCACCGTCGACCTCCTCCTCCGGCCTCCACGGGCTACCGTCGACCTCCTCCAGCCTCCACGGGCTCCTGTTCATCCAGCCTCCACCGCCGCTACTCCACCGCCATCTTGTTCAACCACCCCTCCACGGGCACCCCTCCACCGTCTACTGTTCATCCAGCCCTCCACACCACGGGTTCATGTTCAACCACCCCTCCACGGCCACCCCTCCACCGCCTACTGTTCATCCAGCCCTCCACACCACGGGGTCATGTTCATCCAGAGGCAACGCGACCGCTCACTGTTCATCCAAACCGCCCTCCCCATAGCGCTCCTTTGTTCATCCCAGAGGCAACATCGATCGGCTTGATTAGCGGCGATGGCGAAGAATCGCTCAATCGGGTTCGATTAACGACCATCGATCGATCGCTCGGGCTCGATAGCGTGTAGCCTGCGGTCTGTCGCCAGTTCGATTAGAGCCCAATGCCTCGCTTCGGGTTCGATTAGAGCCAACGCCTCGCACACATGCGGCGTCGTGTCTGAGAAACGTGCATCGCTCGGACCCCGACCTCCGACCGTAACAGGCAACTCCCCGAAATTTTCCTCCCCCTCGCTTCTACCATGGTTTTTTCTGTCATGGAAGGCCCAAAGAATGTCATGCAGCTGCGTCTCTGGCCAGCCCAGGAAGAAAAGCCCATTTTCTGTCATAGAAGTAGGAGCCCACCACATCTATGATGTAACCGGGTTTTGTCACAATTATCGTCATAGAAGTGTCATATGTATGACCGAATTTTTTTTCGTTCGGCCCAAAATGTCACGGAGGTATCTTTTTTTTTGTAGTGTCATATCGTAGCGGTGCTTAGGCGAAGCCCTGCGTCGGTCGCATCATCATCACCGTCATCACGTCGTCGTGCTAACGGAACTCTCCCGTGAAGCTCTGCTGGATCGTGAGTTCGTGGGACGTCACCGAGCTGAACGTGTGCTGAACTCGGAGGTGCTGTGCGTTCGGTACTTGGATCGGTCGGATCGTGAAGACGTACGACTGCATCAACCGCGTTATCATAACGCTTCCGCTTACGGTGTACGAGGGTACATGGACGACACTCTCCCCTCTCCTGGCTATGCATCACCATGATCTTGCGTGTGCGTAGGATTTTTTTTGAAATTACTACGTTCCCCAACAAACAGCTCTGTCAAAAACTCTATATCTCGATCTGGCGGCATTCCTGGTAGTTCCTCTAGAAATACATCCAGGTAATCCCTCACTACAGGCACTTCCTCCTGAACAACTCTTGAGAGGGAATTCACTTGGATTCTCCTTGGCGCATGCCTGGATACATACTTGATCCTCTTTCCCTCCGGGGTGGTGAGAAGTATCGACTTACTAGTACAGTCAATGTTTCCTCCATACTTCGATAGCCAATCCATGCCTAGTATTATATTCAATCCTTGTGACTCCAAAATTATTAGGTCTGAGGGGAAAACATGGCTACCAATGGTTAAGGGTAACCGATCACACCATCAGCTGGCCATATACTCTGCTCCTGGCGAGCTTACTAACATGGGTGACCTAAGGGCTAGGGTTGGCAACCTAAACTTGTCCACAAATCCCCTTGATATGTATGAATGCGATGCACCAGTATCGAAAAGAACAAGAGTAGTAAACGACTTAACCAAAAACTTACCAATCACTGCGTCAGACTGATCTTCAAGTTCCTCCACGTTGATGTGGTTCACCTGACCTCTGGTGAAGGGATTGGGCTTCTTCCCAGAGCTTCCATTTCCATTGAAATTCTTCAACTCAGAACAATCATTGGCGTAGTGCCCAGTCTTCCCGCACTTGTAACAGGTGACATGACTCAGATCCTTCTTAGCGGGTGTTGCTGGGTTGGAACGGTTCTGGTTGTTGCTTGCTCCATTCCCATTTCCATTCTTGGGGCCCTGTGGTTATGTAAACTTCCTCCATTGTGAGTGTGGCCTCCATGGTTATGGTGGGTGTGTCCTCCCGAGTTCGGGGTAAAACGAGGCTTCTGCTGAGCTCCAGAATTATACTTCCCTTGTCCATACTTCCTTTTGCGGCTCTCTATCTGCTGCTGCTTCCCTTCAATCATAAGAGCCCTGTCTACCAACTCCTGGTAGTTAGCAAATGTTGCTACCATCAACTGCATACTCAGCTCATCATTCAGCCCTTCCATAAACTCCTCCTGCTTCGCGGCATCTGTGGCGACATCATCCGGGGCATATCGAGCTAACTTACTAAACTCATCCACATACTGCCCTACAGTATGATTTCCTTGGCGTAAGTTGCGAAATTCACGCTTCTTCACGCTCATAGCTCTAGTTGAGACATGTGCAGTGCGGAATGCTTGCTGAAACAAATCCCAAGTGACATTGACTATAGGAAAAGTGGCTGTGTAATTCTTCCACCATGAGGCCGCGGGTCCATCCAGTTGGTGTGCGGCAATACGCACGTTCTCAGCATCTGTGCAACCTGTGGTGGTCAACTCCCTTCCAATCCTGCGGAGGCAATCATCAGCAACTATCGGCTCTGTGCTACTGGAAAACACCGGCGGATTCAACCTCAGAAAACGAGCTAAATTGTCAAGTGGAGGTGGTGGCGGTGGGTTGTTGTTGTTGTTGCCCTGATTTTGGACTAGCAACTGCATCAAGGCATTCTGCTATTGGATCAACTGAGTGAGCTCCGGTGGGAAGATAAATCCGGGGTCACGTCTCGGAGGCATCTGATGGGTTTAGAGGGGAGAGATTAGAATAGAATGAGGTCTAAAGAGAAAGCACTACCCATATGCACATGAGATGTGACGCCCGGATAATTAGGCTACAGTAACCCCTCGTTAATGATGCCACGTCACCTATGTCACTGTAGTTAATCTCGGGTTAGTTCAAAAACCGATTCAAAATTCAAATTCAAAATCAATTCAAACAATTAAAGTTTTCAAATATTCAAACTAAAATGTTCGGTTTGTGCCAAATAATGCATAGGTAATTATGGTGGAGAGACCACGCTTTTATAAATTGTTTAAATACTCTAATATGAATAAAATGTAGCGAGAACAATTATTTAAATGCTTTTAAAATAATAAACAATTGCGAACTAATTTATTTTAGGTGCCAAGTTAATTGTGGTGGTGGCATATTTGTTCATACTAATTTATGTACAACTAATGTATTTTATAAAACTAATGTATTTAAAATATAAAATTAAAACAGAAAAGAACAGAGAATAAACAAAATATAGAAGGAAAGCAAACAAAAATAAAATAGAAAACCCCCCTCCCCCGCTGGACCACGTCCCAGTTGGCATCTAGGCCAACCAGGAGGCCCACCCCACTCCTCCTTATCCCCCCACTCCACCCAAAACCCTAACCACCCAGCCCCCACTCCCCCCACTCGCTCGCCTCTCCCCCTCCTCTCGTTCCCGATCTGGACCGGGATGGGGAGCGATCCCGGCCCCATTCGCCGTCACCGCCGCCACCGCCGTCCGACCACCACCACCGCCCGCCACGAGGACACAAGCCTGGCGCTGCCCGCCATCGCCGCGTCCCCTTCCTTCCCACCGGACTGCACCCGCCTCACCGACGCCGCAACACCACCCCGTCTTCCTCATCTCCATCGCCGACCCGACCCCGACCTTGTCGTCCCCGACTCCGGCCACCCCGAGCCTCCCTCGAGCCTACTGCCATGCACTATGGCTCCACCGTGAGCTCCGTCGTGAATCCCTCTCCCATCCGTGCTCGATTACGCCACCTAGCCATCATCCCGTTGAGCACCGAGCTCCGGCCGCCGCCATGGGCGACGAGCACCACGATGTACTCACGCTCGCACCTTGCGTCCGTGCCCCACGCGCGCATCCACAGCCGCCCGTGCCGCGTGGCGCCCCTCGCTGCGCCCGTCTCCCCTCGCCTGCACCTTCATATGCTGCCGCCGCTGCTCCTCCACCTCGCGTCGGCCTTGTCCCAAAGTCTTGTTCTGCAACTGCCTCGCTTGGCCAGCGCCTCCCTGCTTCTTCTGACGCCTACATCAGCGCCCCACTCACCAGCGTCCTTGTGACCTTCAGCGTGTCGCCTCGCCTGTGACCAGCCTTGCCCGCTGGAGCTCCCTGCCGCTCGCCGCCCGCTGCTGCTCGTGGCCTCCTCCGCGCCCCTGTGCGAGTCCGTTCGGGCGACGCCGTGCTCGGGTTCGCCCGTTAGCGCTCGCCCGTCGCCCGGTAGCCCGCACCAGTTAGGCCCCCTGGGGCCTATGACAAAGGCCCCCACCCGAGAACGTTTTTGTTAAAAAAAGAATTTAAAATAATAATTATTAATAAATAAAAATAAATATTAATTAATTAATTAATTAACTAATTAACTTAATTAATCCTATTTAGATTAACCTAATCACTAGCTAAACTAATTAAACCTGTTTAGTTATTCTTAGACTATGACAGTGGGACCCGCCTGTCAGTTTGACTAAGTCAACTGACTGGTTGGCTGATGACATCACACTGACATCATAATGACATTTTCTAAATTAAATTAATTCTGTTAATTCTAAAAATGAATTAAAAACTTTGAAAATTAATATTAAATAAATCATAACTCGGATGAAAATACTTTGTACATGAAAGTTGCTCGAGCAGCGAGGCGAATCCGGATCGCGGCTTTGTTAAATGCGCCACACATCCCTAACCTATCGAACTCGCAACTTTCCCCCTCCGGTTCATATGTTCGAAAACGCTAAACACCGGGGATACTTTCCCGGATGTTTCCCCCCTTCGCTTGTACCACCTCCTACCGCGTTAGGGCATACCTAGCACCGCGTATTGCCTCGTCATGTATTGTGATGCTTTGTTTGCTCCGTATTTACTGTTCTTCCCCCCTCTTATTTCCCGGTAGACCCCGAGACCGGCGCTGATGCCACCGAGTACGACTACGTCACCGACAACCCTTCTTCTTGTGCAACAGAGCTTCCAGGCAAGCCCTCCCTTGATCACCAGATATCGCCTATTCCTTTTCTCTACTGCTTGCATTAGATTAGTGTAGCATGTTACTGCTTTCGGTTAATCCTATTCTGCTGCATAGCCTGTCGTTGTTGCTACAGTTGTTACCTTTACCTGCTATCCTAATTGCTTAGTATAGGATGCTAGTGTTCCATCAGTGGCCCTACACTCTTGTCCGTCTGCCATGCTATACTACTGGGCCGTGATCACTTCGGGAGGTGACCACGGGCATCTGATATATACTTTATACTGTTACATTACTTATGATAATGTTCGGAGATGGGAGCTGAAGGGGCAGGTGGCTGCATCCCAGTAGAGGTGGGTTTGGGTTCCCGACGGCCCCCGACTGTTACTTTGTGGTGGAGCGATAGGGCAGGTTGAGACCACCTAGGAGAGAGCTGGGCCTGGCCCTAGTCGGCGTTCACGGATACTTCAAATAACACGCTTAACGAGATCTTGGTATTTGATCTGAGTCTGGCCACTGGCCTATACGCACTAACCAACTACGCGGGAATAGTTATGGGCACTCGAAGTCGTGGTATCAGCCGAAGCCTTCGTGACGTCAGCGACTGAGCGGCGCACTCCGGGTTGGACAGCGTAACACAACTTCCTTTGAAATTCAGGTTGCTAGGTGTGCACTCCGGCCGTGTACGCAACGTGCAGGTGTGTAATGGGCGATGGGCCCAGACCCCTGCGTGCATAGGATTTAGACCGGCGTGCTGACCTCTCTGTTGTGCCTAGGTGGGGCTGCGACGTGTTGATATTATGCGGCCGGGCATGACCCAGAAAAGTATGTCCGGCCAAATGGGATCGAGCGTGTTGGGTAATGTGGTGCACCCCTGCAGGGAAGTTTATCTATTCGAATAGCCGTGTCACTCGGTAAAAGGACGACCCAGAGTTGTACCTTGACCTTATGACAACTAGAACCGGATACTTAATAAAACACACCCTTTCAAGTGCCAGATACAACCCGGTGGTCGCTCTCTAACAGGGCGTCGAGGAGAGGATCGCCGGGTAGGAGTATGCTATATGATGCTACTTGGTGAGCTTCAATCTACTCTCTTCTACATGCTGCAAGATGGAGGCTGCCAGAAGCGTAGTCTTCGACAGACTAGCTATCCCCTCTTATTCTCGCATTCTGCAGTTCAGTCCACCGATAATGCCTCTTGACACATATACCCATGCATATGTAGTGTAGATCCTTGCTTGCGAGTACTTTGGATGAGTACTCACGGTTGCTTTTCTCCCCCTTTTCCCCTTTTCCTTTCTCTCTGGTTGTCGCAACCAGATGCTGGAGCCCAGGAGCTTGACGCCACCGTTGATGACGACTCCTACTACACCGGAGGTGCCTACTACTATGTGCAGGCCGCTGACGACGGCCGGGAGTAGTTTAGGAGGATCCCAGGCAGGAGGCATGCGCCTCTTTCGATCTGTATCCCAGTTTGTGCTAGCCTTCTTAAGGCAAACTTGTTTAACTTATGTCTATACTCATATATTGTTGCTTCCGCTGACTCTTCTATGATCGAGCACTTGTATTCGAGCCCTCGAGGCCCCTGGCTTGTGTTATGATGCTTGTATGACTTATTTTATTTTTAGAGTTGTGTTGTGATATCTTCTCGTGAGTCCCTGATCTTGATCGTACACGTTTGCATGTATGATTAGTGTATGATTGAATCGGGGGCGTCACAAGTTGGTATCAGAGCAACGACTGCTTGTAGGAATCCCCCTTCCACACTTCTTGGCCGAAGTCGAGTCTAGACATTGCAAAACTTTTTACTAACATGGTTGTGTGCCTTACGGGCCCACGTCGCCATTTGGGTGGTATTAGGATCCTTTATTCCTCGTCTTTGCTCTGGGATTCTGTTCTATCTTCTTTTTAGGTTAAATGAATTTTGCTAAATCTAACATTAGGATCTCGTGATCACCTTCACCCGGACAGCACCTTATTGCCGATGATCGTCTGTTGCACCAGAAGATTCCGAGGTTACTCTACGATGTTCTCCCGAGACACTTGTACCCACCGCCTTTGAAAATTCCCTACCACTTCTATCCTTATAGATAACTACATGCACTTGCCATTCTTACATTAGTCCCATTGATCTAGTTATTACAAGGTGCCCCGAACTGCTCTTTGTTGTTTCGAGAATCCATGATCTTACTGCCTTGCAGTTCCTTGTCACCTGAATACCCCTACGGATAACTTTGTGCACCTATCGAGTATCCGCTCATCCTCAGTTGATTCATGTATTTCACAAAAGTCTTCAGAATACCATTCGTTCTTGTGAAAATCCTCAACATCTATTGTTCTTGAATTTCTTGCTTGCTTGCATTATGGTTAATACCATAAGTCTAGTAATCTTATTGTCATCCTTTGTCATTATCATTTCGAGTCAGTTGATACAATATGTTGTGAATGCTCGCAATCCTCAATCAGATCCTAGAATTCATCCTTCCTGCGCAGACGTCATTTTAACATGTGTTGGATCTTTATCAATCTAATCGCCATCGATTGTACCCCTAAGGCTATTCTACCTATCCATCCCTAATCAGAGCATTGCTTCTGACCCCTTATCTTGGGATTCATAATTCCTTTCCATTTGAGCTTTGAGTTAGTCAGTTGTTTCTATAATCTGACCTCCTTGCATTCTTTCTTTCTCTGGTTGAGTACCGATGCTCACATCAGATCCCTTATGGACCACCAGATCCTTTGTTGAATTTTGTCCGACACTGTTCTTCATATTCATTAAACTTGTGAGCCTTTCATCGGATACATAATGCCTTTGGTAAAATTGTATCCCCTGTTTTTGTCAACCATGCTCTACTCCCGAGCTTGAGTTATTCGATCCTGAAGTTTGTGGTATATGTTTCTACGATGCCCCGATGGGTTGAACCTATGCATTCCTTAATTTGTGTGATCCTGAAAGACTTCACATGTCATACTTATCTGGTATTGCACCAGGTAAAACTTTCAACAACTATTGTCATTTTTTTTAAAGCGAGAGGTGAATGGGAGGTTATACTTTGAAGAAGTGGGAGTCGACCTTTGAACATTGTGTTCATGCCCATGGACACGATGTAGATCCTATCATGGAAGCTTCTTGTAATAATAACAATTCCCTTGATATAATATCATTTGGTATCTGTGAATTGAGCCTTTGCAATCGTGGTTCCGATCATATTTTCTCCTTGATTCCATTTCTCGAGACTAGTTAAAGCACTTGTCTTACTGCAGATCAATACGCCTCCACAACCTCTATTATGTTCTACCTTGAGTATTAACCCGTGGTATCTCAATAAAATCACATAACCATATTACTTCTTATGAGTTCTTCCTCAAGAATTATTTCTCACTGATTAGATGTTCCCCGGGTTCTGGGTTGTTAGACACTCAGGGACAACGATAGTGAATCAGGTCCGTAATCCGATTCATTAACTCTAAGTAATTTTTGTTGCTTATGAGTTTAATAATCCTTCAAGTCATTCCTAGACCGATCGGCTATATCATTATCGTGCTAAAATTTAATTGTGCTACCTGGTCCTTCTTCTCCAAGCACAAATTTTCAACGATGAGCTAATATTACGTCGAACTTCCTCGTCATATCATTTCTCCTTGAACATACATCATTATATTATATCATTTGATCTGACAAATGTTATCTCCTTGTTCACATGATTGTGGAAATCCATCATTCTGGAAATTTCGATGGATTGTCACTGAGTCCATCAGCCACCTCCTCATCCTC
The DNA here is from genome assembly GCA_021605145.1 of Aegilops bicornis. NCBI lineage: Eukaryota > Viridiplantae > Streptophyta > Magnoliopsida > Poales > Poaceae > Aegilops > Aegilops bicornis. Next base: position 533,044,437 of record CM038671.1, on the reverse strand, counting down.
TCCTTGGTTTAATGATGAACTCTTGTTTCGGAACTCGCTTCCATAGTTCATTTCCCGAGGATCTTACATTGTCATCTCGTCAATTTGTGTTGCACCTTTTCTTCTCAGGAATCCCGAGTCTGAGGTATCCTGACACCAATCGGACCTGAACCTCGGTCAGATATGATGGTTGGAACATATTCCCAAGAGTTATAACATTGGTCTTTAACCCGATAAGGTGATGTCATCCTAACACACCTGCCCGGAGGACCTATTGTTATAGTTTCCTTTTAGCAAGGTTATGCATTCTTCTATGAGTTGTTCCTGATGGATCCCTTGTGTATCCATAGTCTGACATTTTCCTGAAGACCATGTCAATGCTATCTCGAAGCATGTATGTGGTACTCCGATTTCAACAAGAACATTTGAAGCACAATGCTAAATTTTCTTTATCAAATTACCCAAACACCGTTGTATGGGTAATGTCATGAAATTTCTCCCCCTTTCCTAAAGGGTTTTCTACATCATATCTTGTCACGGATATCATGCTCTGCTTGTCCTTGGGAAGGATATACCCCACAGAAATATGTGTTTAAACACATTTTCCTTTCCATTATTACGTTAATCGATAAACACCTTTTCCTTTCCATTGTTTTGTTTAACCTTTACGGTGATCATTATGATCTAAGCAGTATTAATTCCACCTTATGTAAACACCTCGGTGTACAATTACATCGGTAAGACCACATTACTTTTGTTGATGACATTCCGGTAACCACCGATGGGCGAGAACATTTCCCTCTTTGGTCCGCCTCGTTTCAGCAGCGGAAAATTGTTCTCTTCGTCCCTCGCCCTTGGTACCGACATTGTTGCCGACATAACTGATAGGCTACCCTCTGACATGTCTTTCTATCATGACTGTGCAAGATGTCAACGCCCTTCCTACTTTTAACCACATGGTGGGTCCATAACCCACAGTTCCACAAGATCGAAACCTGACTCTCCTGTACACCCCATGTTCCTAAAGTTATTCGCTTGACTTCGTATATAATTCCTAGGTCATCTTCCTAGTAATCTACTTTGGTATCAGATGCAATACTTATTCTCGTTGCTCTGGACCCCTTTCGCATGTTGTTTCAAACATCAAACGATTGCCTATCTGTTTGAAACTTCTCATGGTACCTTCTTACTTTGCTCTCGATATCTTCTTAAGTTTCAATTCGAGAGATACTTATGCTTCCTCCCCTGAGTTAACCGTCTGATGCTCAATTTTGTTAGAATCCGTCCTTATAGAGTTTTTCCGCTCTTATCCTTTCGTAAGTACGGTGAAGATCCTAAAGGAAGGACGACAATTTCATCATGATGCATTGAGGCATAGGAGTGAAGACATAAATGCAATGGATCAACCTCTTCGAGAAGGGCAACCAGGACCGAGAAGATCCGTTAGATTTTTTGTAACCAAAACCTTTCCCCTTTTCACTACCTCTTAAATCTCGGGACGAGATTTCTTGTAGTGGAGGAGAATTGTGATGCCCGGATAATTAGGCTACATTAATCCCTTATTAATGATGCCATGTCACCTCTGTCACTATAGTTAATCTCGGGTTAGTTCAAAAACCGATTCAAAATTCAAATTCAAAATCAAGTCAAACAATTAAAGTTTTCAAATATTAAAACTAAAATGTTCGGTTTGTGCCAAATAATGCATAGGTAATTATGGTGGAGAGACCACACTTTTATAAATTGTTTAAATACTCTAATATGAATAAAACATAGCGAGAACAATTATTTAAATGCTTTTAAAATAATAAGCAATTGCAAACTAATTTATTTTAGGTGCCAAGTTAATTGTGGTGGTGGCATATTTGTTCATACTAATTTACGTACAACTAATGTATTTTATAAAACTAATGTATTTAAAATATAAAATTAAAACAGAAAAGAACAGAGAATAAACAAAATATAAAAGGAAATAAAACAAAAATAAAAGAGAAAAACCCCCTCCCCCGCTGGACCCCGGCCCATTTGGCCTCTAGGCCAACCAGGAGGCCCACCCCACTCCTCCTTATCCCCCACTCCACCCGAAACCCTAACCACCCAGCCCCCCACTTCCCCCACTCGCTCGCCTCTCCCCCTCCTCTCGTTCCCGATCTGGATCGAGATGGGGAGCGATCCCGGCCCCATTCGCCGTCATCATCGCCACCTGCCGTCGTCGACCATCACCGCCGCACGAGGACCCGAAGCCGCCTGACGCTGCCCCGCCATGGCCGCGTCCCCTTCCTCCCCACCGGACTGCACCCGCCTCGCCGACGCTGCAACGCCACCCCGTCTTCCTCATCTCCATTGCCGACCCGACCCCGACCTCGTCGTCCCGACTCCGGCCACCCCGAGCCTCCCTCGAGCCTACTTCCATGCCCTACGGCTCCACTGTGAGCTCCGCCGCGAATCCCTCCCCCCCCCCCCCCCCCGTGCTCGATTCCGCCGCCTAGCCATCATCCCGTTGAGCACCGAGCTCCGGCCGCCGCCATGGGCGACGAGCACCACGCTCCCGAACTCCCCACGTACTCACGCTCGCGCCTTGCGTCCGTGCCCCACGCGCGCATCCGCAGCCGCCCCATGCAAGCGACGCCCTCATGTCTACTACGCAACCTTCTTTTTGTAGACGTTGTTGGGCCTCCAAGTGCAGAGGTTTGTAGGATAGTAGCAAATTACCTCAAGTGGATGACCTAAGGTTTATCAATCCGTGGGAGGCGTAGGATGAAGATGGTCTCTCTCAAGCAACCCTACAACCAAATAACAAAGAGTCTCTTGTGTCCCCAACACACCCAATACAATGGTAAATTGTATAGATGCACTAGTTCATGAAGAGATGGTGATACAAGTGCAATATGGATGGTAGATATAGGTTTTTGTAATTTGAAAATATAAAAACAGCAAGGTAACAAGTGGTAGAAGTGAGCGTAAACGGTATTGCAATGGTAGGAAACAAGGCCTAGGGTTCATACTTTCACTAGTGCAAGTTCTCTCGACAATAATAACATAGATAGATCATATAACAAGCCCTCAACATGGAACAAAGAGTCACTCCAAAGCCACTAATAGCAGAGAACATAGAGATTATGGTAGGGTACGAAACCACCTCAAAGTTATTCTTTCAGATCGATCTATTAAAGAGTTCGTACTAGAATAACAACTTAAGACACAAATCAACCAAAACCCTAATGTCACCTAGATACTCCAATGTCACCTCAAGTATCCGTGGGTATGATTATACGATATGCATCACACAATCTCAAATTCATCTATTCAACCAACACATAGAGCCTCAAAGAGTGCCCAAAGTTTCTACCGGAGAATCACGACGAAAACGTGTGCCAACCCCTATGCATAGGTTCATGGGCGGAAGCCGCAAGTTGATCACCAAAACATACATCAAGTGCATCACGTGATATCCCATTGTCACCACAGTTACGCACGGCAAGACATACATCAAGTGTTCTCAAATCTTTAAAGACTCAATCCGATAAGATTAATTCAAGGGGAAAACTCAATTCATTACAAGAGAGTAGAGGGGGAGAAGAAACATAAGATCCAACTATAATATCAAAGCTCGCGATACATCAAGATCGTGCCAAATCAAGAAAACGAGAGAGAGAGAGAGATCAAACACATAGCTACTGGTACATACCCTCAACCCCGAGGGTGAACTACTCCCTCCTCGTCATGGAGAGCGCCGGGATGAAGATTGCCACGGTGAGGGTTCCCCCCTCCGTGAGTCTTGAACAGGTCCCGATTGGTTTTTGGTGGCTCTGGAGGTTTTGCGGCAGCGGAACTCCTGATCTAATCTCTGTTCTGGAAGTTTTACGATACGTAGGTATATATGGGTGCAGGGGGTAAGTCGGTGGATCTACGAGGGCCCCACGAGGCAGGGGGGCGTGCCCTAGGTGGGCGGGCACGCCCCCCACCCTCGTGAGCACCTACCGTATCTTCTGACGTGGGGTACAAGTCCATCAGGTGGGTTTCCTTCCAAAAATAACTTCTCCAGTTGATTTCGTTCCGTTTCGACTCCGTTTGATATTCCTTTTCTTCGAAACACTAAAATAGGCATAAACCAGCAAATCTGGGCTGGGCCTCCGGTTAATAGGTTAGTCCCAAAAATAATATAAAAGTGGATAATAAAGCCCAATATTGCCCAAAACAGTAGATAATATAGCATGGAGCAATAAAAAATTATAGATATGTTGGAGACGTATAAAGCATCCCCAAGCTTAATTCCTGCTCGTCCTCGAGTAGGTAAATGATAAAAAAGATAATTTTTGATGTGGAATGCTAGTTGCATAATTTCAATGTAATTCTTCTTAATTGTGATATGAATATTCAGATCTGAAAGATTCAAGACAAAAGTTTAATATTGACATAAAAATAATAATACTTCAAGCATACTAACTAAGCAATTATGTCTTCTCAAAATAACATGGCCAAAGAGAGTTATCCCTACAAAATCATATAGTCTGGCTATGCTCCATCTTCCCCACAAAAAATATTTAAATCATGCACAACCCCGATGACAAGCCAAGCAATTGTTTCATACTTTAACATTTTCAAAACTTTTTCAATCTTCACGCAATACATGAGCGTGAACCATGGATATAGCACTATATGTGGAATAGAATGGTGGTTGTGGAGAAGACAAAAAGGGAGAAGATAGTCTCACATCAACTAGGCGTATCAACGGGCTATGGAGATGCCCATCAGTAGATATCAATGTGAGTAAGTAGGGATTGCCATGCAACGGATGCACTAGAGCTATAAGTATATGAAAGCTCAAAAATAAACTAAGTGGGTGTGCATCCAACTCGCTTGCTCATGAAGACCTAGGGCAATTTGAGGAAGCCCATCATTGGAATATACAAGGCAAGTTCTATAATGAAAAATTCCCACTAGTATATGAAAGTGAAAACATAGGAGACTCTCTATTATGAAGATCATGGTGATACTTTGAAGCACAAGTGTGGTAAAAGGATAGTAGCATTGCCCCTTCTCTCTTTTTCTCTCATTTTTTTATTTTTTTATTTTCCCTTTTTTTGCTTGGGCCTTTTTCTCTTTTTTATATGGCCTCTTTTCTTTTTTATTTATTTTTCGTCCGGAGTCTCATCCCGACTTGTGGGGGAATCATAGTCTCCATCATCCTTTCCTCACTTGGGACAATGCTCTAAAAATGATGATAATCGCACTTTTATTTTTCTTACAACTCAACAATTACAACTCGATACTTAGAACAAGATATGACTCTATATGAATGCCTCCGGCGGTGTACCGGGATGTGCAATGACTCATGAGTGATATGTATGAAAGAATTATGAATGGTGGCTTTGCCACAAATACGATGTCAACTACATGATCATGCTAGCAATATGACAATAATGGAGCGTGTCATAATAAACGGAACAGTGGAAAGTTGCATGGCAATATATCTCGGAATGTCTATGGAAATGCTATGATAGGTTGGTATGGTGGATATTTTGAGGAAGATATATGGTGGGTGTATGATACCGGCGAAAAGTGCGCGGTAATAGAGAGGCTAGCAATGGTGGAAGGATGGAAAAAGTGCGTATAATCCATGGACTCAACATTAGTCATAAAGAACTCATATACTTATTGCAAAAATCTAGAAGTTATCAAAGCAAAGTATTACCTGTAGCGTGCTCCTAGGGGGATAGATTGGTAGGAAAAGACCATCGCTCGTCCCCGACCGCCACTCATAAGAAAGACAATAAATAAATAAATCATGCTCCGAGTTCATCACATAACGGTTCACCATACATGCATGCTACGGGAATCACAAACTTCAACACAAGTATTCCTTGAATTCACAACTACTCAACTAGCATGACTCTAATATCACCATCTTCATATCTCAAAACAATTATCAAGCATCAAACTTTTCTTAGTATTTAACGCACTTAAAAGAAAGTTTCACATATCTTGAATACCAAGTATATTAATATTAAGCAAATTACCATGCTATTAACGACTCTCAAAATAATCTAAGTGAAGCATGAGAGATCAATAGTTTCTTTAAAAAAATCCACCACCGTGCTCTAAAAGATCTAAGTGAAGCACTAGAGCAAAAATTATCACGCTCAAAAGATATAAGTGAAGCACTATGAGCAAAACTATCAAGCTCAAAACATATAAGTGAAGCACATAGAGTATTCTATCAAATTCCAATTCATGTATGGCTCTCTCAAAATGTGTGTACAGCAAGGATGATTACGGTAAACTAACAAGCAAAGACGCAAATAATACAGGACGCTCCAAGCAAAACACATATCATGTGGTGAATAAAAATATAGCTCCAAGTAAATTATCGATGGAAGTAGATTTAAAGAGGGATGCCTTCCGGCATCCCCAAGCTTTGACTTTTGGTGTCCTTGGATTATCTTGGGGTGCCATGGGCATCCCCAAGCTTAGGCTCTTGCCACTCCTTGTTCCATAATCCATCAAAAGAATTTACCCAAAACTTGAAAACTTCACAACACAAAACTCAAAAGAAATCTCGTGAGCTCCGTTAGAGAAAGAAAACAAAAGACTACTTTAAGGTACTATAATGACCTCATTATTTATTTATATTGGTGTTAAACCTACTGTATTACAACTTCTCTATGGATTATAAACTATTTTACTAGCCATAGATTCATCAAAATAATCAAACAACACATGAAAAACAGAATCTGTCAAAAACAGAACAGTCTGTAGTAATCTGTAACTAACGCAAACTTCTGGAACTCCAAAAAATATACAAAACTTAGACGACCTAGACAATTTGTTTATTTATCAGCAGCAATTGTAATCAGTATTTTATCACGTTCTTGTGAGTTTTAATAATTAGCAATCGCGCAAAGTTTCTGGAAATTACAGCAAGATCAAATAACTATCATCCAAGAAGATCCAATAGGTCCAGCTTGGCACAAACACTAACTAAAACATAAAACCACATATAAACAGAGGCTAGATAGATTATTTATTACTAAGCAGCAAGGAAAAATATTGGGTTGTCTCCCAACAAGCGTTTTTTCTTCAAAGCCTTTTAACTAGGCAATGATAATTTTAATGATGCTCACATGAAAGACAAGAATTGAAGCGCAAAAAGAGCATCATAAAACACGTGACAAACACATCTAAGTCTAACATAATTCCTATTCATAGGCATTTTATAAGCAAACAAATTATCATAGCAAGCAAAAATTAGCATATGCAAGGAAGAACAAAGAGACGATAGCAATCTCAACATGACTAGAGGTAATTTAGTAAGATAAAAAATTCTACAACCATATTTTCCTCTCTCATAATAATTTTCAGTAGAATCATGAATGAATTCAACAATATAACCAGCACCTAAAGCATTCTTTTCATGATCTACAAGAATAGAAATTTTAGTACTCTCCACATAAGCAAAATTCTTCTTATTCGGAATAGTGGGAGCAAACTCAATAAAATAACTATCATGTGATTGAAAATTAAGATCAAGATGACAAGTTTCATGGTTATCATTATTCTTTAAAGCATACATGTCATCACAATAATCATCATTGATAGGAGGCATGGTTTCATCATAGTAAATTTGCTCATCAAAGCTTGGGGGACAAAAAATATCATCTTCATTAAACATAGCTTCCCCAAGCTTGTGGCTTTGCATATCATTAGCATCATGGGTATTCAAAGAATTCATACTAACAACATTGCAATCATGCTCATAATTCAAAGATTTAGTGCCAAACATTTTAATGCATTCTTCTTCTAACACTTGGGCACAATTTTCCTTTCCATCATACTCACGAAAGATATTAAAAAGATGAAGCGTATGAGACAAACTCAATTCCATTTTTTGTAGTTTTCTTTTATAAACTAGAGTAGTGCTAAAACAAGAAACAAAAAGATTCGATTGCAAGATCTAAAGATATACCTTCAAGCACTAACCTCCCCGGCAACGGCACCAGAAAAGAGCTTGATGTCTTCTACGCAGCCTTCTTCTTGTAGACGTTGTAGGGCCTCCAATTGCAGAGGTTTGTAGGACAGTAGCAAATTTCCCTCAAGTGGATGACCTAAGGTTTATCAATCCGTGGGAGGCGTAGGATGAAGATGGTCTCTCTCAAGCAACCCTGCAACCAAATAACAAAGAGTCTCCTGTGTCCCCAACACACCCAATACAATGGTAAATTGTATAGGTGCACGAGTTCGGCGAAGAGATGGTGATACAAGTGCAATATGGATGGTAGATATAGGTTTTTGTGATCTGAAAATATAAAAACAGCACGGTAACAAGTGGTAAAAGTGAGCGTAAACGGTATTGCAATGGTAGGAAACAAGGCCTAGGGTTCATACTTTCACTAGTGCAAGTTCTCTCAACAATAATAACATAGATGATCATATAACAAGCCCTCAACATGCAACAAAGAGTCACTCCAAAGCCACTAATAGCGGAGAACAAACGTAGAGATTATGGTAGGGTACGAAACCACCTCAAAGTTATTCTTTCGGATCGATCTATTAAAGAGTTCGTACTAGAATAACACCTTAAGACACAAATCAACCAAAACCCTAATGTCACCTAGATACTCCAATGTCACCTCAAGTATCCGTGGGTATGATTATACGATATGCATCACACAATCTCAAATTCATCTATTCAACCAACACATAGAGCCTCAAAGAGTGCCCAAAGTTTCTACTGGAAAATCACGACGAAAACGTGTGCCAACCCCTATGCATAGGTTCATGGGCGGAACCCGCAAGTTGATCACCAAAACATACATCAAGTGAATCACGTGATATCCCATTGTCACCACAGATACGCATGGCAAGACATACATCAAGTGTTCTCAAATCTTTAAAGAGTCAATCCGATAAGATTACTTCAAGGAGAAAACTCAATTCATTACAAGAGAGTAGAGGGGGAGAAGAAACATAAGATCCAACTATAATAGCAAAGCTCGCGATACATCAAGATCGTGCCAAATCAAGAACACGAGAGAGAGAGAGATCAAACACATAGCTACTGGTACATACCCTCAACCCCGAGGGTGAACTACTCCCTCCTCGTCATGGAGAGCACCGGGATGATGAAGATGGCCACCGGTGAGGGTTCCCCCCCCCTCGGCAGGTGCCTAACAGGCCCCGATTGGTTTTTGGTGGCTCTGGAGGTTTTGCGGCGGCGGAACTCCCGATCTAATCTCTGTTCTGGAAGTTTTACGATATGTAGGTATATATGGGTGCAGTGGGTACATCGGTGGAGCTATGGGGGCTCCACGAGGCAGGGGGCGCGCCCCCCACTCTCGTGAGCACCTCCCGTATCTTCTGACGTGGGGTCCAAGTCCATCAGGTGGGTTTCCTTTTGAAAATAACTTCTCCAGTTGATTTCGTTCCGTTTCGACACCGTTTGATATTCCTTTTCTTCGAAACATTGAAATAGGCATAAAACAACAAATCTGGGCTGGGCCTCCGGTTAATAGGTTAGTCCCAAAAATAATATAAAAGTGGATAATAAAGCCCAATATTGCCCAAAACAGTAGATAATATAGCATGGAGCAATCAAAAATTAAGGATACATTGGAGACGTATCACGCCCCTCGCTGTGCCCGCCTCCCTACTTTGCAACCGAGATCTTGCCGCCACTGCTCCTCCACCTCGCTACCGCCTTGTCCACAAACTGCTGCGCCTGCCTCTCTCGGCCGCGCCTCCTGTTCTTGGCGCCTACATCGCCCCCCTGCTCACCAGCGTCCGACCCTCACGCCGTCGCCTCGCAGCTGCCCGTCGGAGCTCCACGCTCGCCGCCCCGCCCTTGCCGGAGCTCCACTGTCGCTCGCTACCGCTGCCGCTCGTGGCCTCCTCCAGCGCCTCTGTCTGCGAGTCTGTTGACGACGTGCTCGGTTCGCCGTTAAGCGCTTCGCCGTGCCCGGTAGCCCGCACCAGTTAGGCCCCCAGGGGCCTAAGACAAAGGCCCCCACCCCAGAACGTTTTTGTTAAAAAAAGAATTTAAAAGAATAATAATAAATAAATATTAATTAATTAATTAAGTAACTAATTAACTTAATTAATCCTGTTTAGATTAACCTAATCACTAGCTAAACTAATTGAACCTGTTTAGTTATTCTTGGACTATGACAGTGGGACCCGCCTATCAGTTTGACTAAGTCAACTCACTGGTTGGCTGATGACATCATGCTGACCTCATGCTGACATCATAATGACATTTTCTACATTAAATTAATTCTAGTAATTCTAAAAATGAATTAAAAACTTTGAAAATTAATATTAAATAAATCGTAACTCGGATGAAAATACTTTGTACATTAAAGTTGCTCAGAACGACGAGATGAATCCGGATAGGAAGCCTGTTCGTCCGTCACACATCCCTAACCTATCGAACTAGCAACTTTCCCCCTCCGGTTCATCTGTCCAAAAACACAAAACACCGGGGATACTTTCCCGGATGTTTCCCCTCTTCGCTGGTACCACCTCCTACCGCGTTAGGGCATACCTAGCACCGTGTATTACCTCGCTATGTTTTGTGATTCTTTGTTTGCTCCGTATTTACTGTTTCTTCCCCCCTCTTCTTCCCCGGTAGACCCCGAGACCAGCGCTGATGCCACCGAGTACGACTACGTCACCGACGACCCTTCTTCTTGTGCAACAGAGCTTCCAGGCAAGCCTTCCCCCCTTGATCACCAGATATCGCCTATTCCTTTTCTCTACTGCTTGCATTAGAGTAGTGTAGCATGTTACTGCTTTCGGTTCATCCTATTCTGCTGCATAGCCTGTCATTGTTGCTACAGTTGTTACATTTACCTGCTATCCTAATTGCTTAGTATAGGATGCTAGTGTTCCATCAGTGGCCCTACACTCTTGTCCGTCTGCCATGCTATACTACTGGGCCCTGATCACTTCGGGAGGTGATCACGGGCATATGCTATATACTTTATCTTTGTTACATTACTTATGATACTGTTTGAGATGGGGGTGAAGGCGGGTGGCTCCATCCCGGTAGAGGTGGGCCTGGGTTCCCGACGGCCCCCGACTGTTACTTTGTGGCAGAGCGACAGGGCAGGTTGAGACCACCTAGGAGAGAGCTGGGCCTGGCCCTGGTCAGCGTTCACGGATACTTCAAATAACACGCTTACCGAGATCTTGGTATTTGATCTGAGTCTAGCCACTGGCCTATACGCACTAACCAACTACGCGGGAACAGTTATGGGCACTCGACGTCGTGGTATCAGCCGAAGCCTTCGTGGACGCCACGATCGAGCGGCGCTACCGGAGTTGGTCCGCGTAACACAACTTCCTTTGAAATGGAGGTTGCTAGGTCTGCTCTCCGGCCGCGTACGCAACATGCATGTGTGCAATGGGTGATGGGCCCAGACCCCTGCGCGCATAGGATTTAGACCGGCGTGCTGACCTCTCTGTTGTGCCTAGGTGGGGCTGCGACGTGTTGACCTTCCGCGGCCGGGCATGACCCAGAAAAGTGTGTCCGGCCAAATGGAATCGAGCGTGTTGGGTAATGTGGTGCACCCCTGCAGGGAAGTTTATCTATTCGAATAGCCGTGTCCCTCGGTAAAAGGACGACCTGGAGTTGTACCTTGACCTTATGACAACTAGAACCGAATACTTAATAAAACACACCCTTTCAAGTGCCAGATACAACCTGGTGGTCGCTCTCTAACAGGGCGACGAGGAGAGGACCGCCGGGTAGGAGTATGCTATACGATGCTACTTGGTGAGCTTCAATCTACTCTCTTCTACATGCTGCAAGATGGAGGCTGCCAGAAGCGTAGTCTTCGACAGGACTAGCTATCCCCCTCTTATTCTCGCATTCTGCAGTTCAGTCCACCGATATTGCCTCTTTACACATATACCCATGCGTATGTAGTGTAGATCCTTGCTTGCGAGTACTTTGGATGAGTACTCACGGTTGCTTTCCTCCCCCTTTTCCCCCTTTCCTTTCTCTCTGGTTGTCGCAACCAGATCTTTGAGCTCGGAGCTTGACGCCACTGCGTTGACGATGACTCCTACTACACGGAGGTGCCTACTACTACGTGCGGGCTCGACGGCGGCCGAGTAGTTAGGAGGATCCCAGGCAGGAGGCATGCGCCTCTTTCGATCTGTATCCCAGTTTGTGCTAGCCTTCTTAAGGCAAACTTGTTTAACTTATGTCTATACTCAGATATTGTTGCTTCCGCTGACTCGTCTATGATCGAGCACTTGTATTCGAGCCCTCGAGGCCCCTGGCTTGTATTATGATGCTTGTATGACTTATTTTATTTTTAGAGTTGTGTTGTGATATCTTTCGTGAGTCCCTGATCTTGATCGTACACGTTTGCGTGTATGGTGTACTATTGAATAGGGTGCGTCACATGAGACAAACACATTCATATCACACCACTCAATTCAAACAAGAGCATACAAACGATCTAACTACCGTTACAAAATACTCGGACTAATACTATATACATGGGGGAATACTACTGATAATATGGTGGTCGACTAGAAGATTTGATCATTGAAAGACTCCATGATATCCGCTCGAGCTTCGTCTTCGTAATCATCATCACTACTGTCGGGGTCGGAGTCGGTGTCGTCGATGATGATATAGTCTTCAGAACGGATGTCCTCCTCAGGTGCGGGATCTCCCATGAATACTCCTAGCTTCTTCTTCAGGTCTTCATTATTCTCCAGTAACGCTACAATTTCCTCCTCATATCCATCGCATGTATACTTGAGTTCCTCTTCAAGCTCCATGTTCCTAGTCATCACCTTCTTCAGATCTATCATGTTGGCGCACATTCGGTTCTCCTGGCGGCGAATGTGCTGGTTTAACTCCTGGATGAAGGCTGCGATGGACTTGTCCCTCCTGGTGCTGATCATCTCCCATTGCTCATCTCGGCGCCCACATATATGGTAGATGGTGTCCTTAAGATCTTTGTTGTATAATTCGCTGATGCTCCCCATGGCGATGTGGGTTGCCATGCTCTTTCCTAGACTCCAGGTTGGTGCATCAAAGGAAAACTCTATGGGCTCGATGGCAGTGCGAATGTCCTCCCTGGAACATGAACTCGAATCATCCAATGCTCCTCTTCTGGTAAAGTAGCGGTGTAGGTCCCGGTGAAGCTTGGTATTCCGATGTTCAAGTACCTAGTGACTTCCTGCAAGTGTCGTCCAAATGGTGTGCCTTCATCCGGTTGAGCAAACTTGTTCCTTGGGCCCGCCATCTATAGAGTGGAAAAATGGAGGAGAGTCAAAAATTAGTAGAGGAGAGTGACCTATGGCTTATCTTAGTGGTCGCGTCATACAGCCAGCGTGTGCTCTGATACCATCTTGTAGAGATCCGACCTCAAACGGTCAAATCTCTATGCATAAGTGTCATCCCTGGATCGGTAATGCTGACACACACAATACTCAAAGGATTTATAATAGAGTGCAATCACACACTTATTACATCGAATGTCTCAAAAGAGAACTTACTACAAGAATATGGCTTAAGGCCATCTAAACAAGATAACTGCGGAAGCATCGAAAGTAAATGAGTCCATCAACTCCAACGGCATAGCTGAGTGAACGACAACGACCTAACGTACCTTACTCCTCGTCTGAAAAGTCTGCAACATAATATGTTGCAGCCCGAAACGGGTCAGCACATGGAATATGCTGGCAAAATAACACTGTAGAGCAATGAACAAAAATAACAACTATATCTACATGCATATATGGCTGGTGGAGGCTCTATGATTATTATTTTTGCGTAAAGCCAATTTTTCCCTACTGCAAAGGAATATATTTTATTTAACTACAAAGTTTGTTGAAAACATTGAGAATGGAAACCCCATCTCAATCCCAAAATTAATAATCAATAACCCAACAAATTAATTAAGAGTGATGAGATCATCATAATAATTCAAGAACCAGATACTCAAGATGTCCATAACCGGGGACACGGCTAACCATGATTAGTTTATACACTCTGGAGAGGTTTGCGCACTTTTCCCACAAGACTCGATCTCCTCCGTTGGATTTCTCGCACTACATGGTGTTTGAGAAATGGATGACTGAGACACAGTCTTTCAGAAGCATTAACTCTTTCGACGGGTAAACCGTACCACCTACATCCCCTACATCTGCTAGTTTACCACTGAAAGAGGTCACACAACATAATCAACTATGCCAGAGCCCATAATGGCTTGTGGCTGCACAGGGAAGTTTCTAGCATGAATAATCTTATGATCCCTTCGAGCATGGGTCGCGAACCATAGGATGATCACACGGATTCTCATGGGATCTCCTTGGACAACCTTTGGATTCCCCAGGTGCCCACAAACAATCCACCCAGATGTGTATTAAAGTAGCCACCTTAAATAAACCCTTAGTTCATAATAATCTCTCACATCTTTCATGAATCACTCAAACCAAACCACGTCTATGAGCATAGCATAGCAGTAAGCATAGCGTAGAAGTAATTCCCAAGGTTTGAATAAAAAAGGACAATAGGTTCTACCATCATCAACTACTTCCCAATACCCACATGTTATCAATCCTACTCATGCAATGTTTGAGGGTTGAAACTAATGCATAAAAACTGGGTAATAAGGGATATGATCAAAGTGTTACTTGCCTTGACGACGATCCGAAAACCCTAGTGACTCGTAGTAGCACGCTTTGCACTTCCGAAATTCTATCGCAAACAATAAAATATCATACGTAAGCAATCAAGCATAGATGCAAGGGTAAAACTCAAATAAAAAAGATCCAAACTGAAAGTTCAACTGAAGAGCTTCGATTTGCAAAAAGAATCAATTGAATCAGAGCTACGAAACTCAAACTACGATCAAAAGAAGTTCGTATTCAAATCTGCTTGAAACCAAAATTTAATTTGCCAAAACCATGTTCAAGTTGATTAACTAGAAAGAGGGGTTAAGGACGATGATTTTGGCGTTGGTTTCACTGGATTCGGACGAACGGTTAAAAAGTTGCAAGGGTTTGAAGATGAGGGGCTAATCTGCGATAAAAATAATAGTGGATAGGTCCCTGGCCGAAAACACTAACGAACGAACGTTAAACACGAATCTAAACGAACGAAACGTTCATAACGTAATCTAACGGATGAACGCTCGCTAATGAGCGAACCCTGAAACAAAACCGATCTAAACCAAAAACCAAAAAAACGGGCGAACCGGGGCGTTTTTACCGGTTCACGACGAAAAACTGGTGGGTCGGCAACTCCGGCGACGGTGGCGGCGACGAACAATAGCATGGCGCGGCATGGCGGTCGGCGCCGGGTGGAGAGGCGGCGGGGCCTTGGCCCAATTTAAAGAGGCGGCTTGCGAGGGCGTGAGTCCGCTCGGACTCCCCTCGGCGTCCGTCTTGGCGCCAATGGCGTTCTTGAGCTTCGGCCGGCTCGGAGCCTTTGGCCCAAAGGTGAAACTTTTTTTTGAAATAAATTCCGCCGAAGAAAAAAAATCCTAATAAAATATAAGAAAAAGTTCTAAAAATGCCAAAAACATTTTTCACCGTGTAAATAAAATATTTAGAACAAAGTGAACATTTTTTTGGCCTAAAAATGCAATTTTCAAAAATGCATATTTTTCTAATTCAAATAAAATCCAAATAAAATATATATTTAATTTTAAATTTTTCCTGCAATATTCCTCTCTTTTGAAGAAGTCATGTTATCTTCTCTCTTTTATTTTAATACTAGAAATATTTGGAGAGAAAAATGTTAAAACCAAATTGATGCTCTTTTCAAATTTGAGAAAAATTCAAATATGAAAATAAATGAAATCCCCAACTCTCTCCTTGGGTCCTTGAGTTGCTTAAGATTTCTAGGATCACAACAAAATGCAAATAAAATATGATATGCATATGATGACCTATGTATAACATCCAAATTGAAAATTGGGATGTTACACCTTTGTGTGTAGGTCACATGGTGATGTGAACTATGGGTATTAATCACATAAAGACGTGAACTATTGATGTTAAATCACATGGCGATGTGAACTAGATTATTAACTCTAGTGCAAGTGGGAGACTGAAGGAAATATGCCCTAGAGGCAATAATTTGTTATTTATATTTCCTTATATCATGATTAATGTTTATTATTCATGCTAGAATTGTATTAACTAGAAACTTAGTACATGTCTGAATACATAGACAAACATAGTGTCCCTAGTATGCCTCTACTAGACTAGCTCGTTAATCAAATATGGTTAAGTTTCCTAGCCATATACATGTGTTGTCATTTGATGAACGGGATCACATCATTAGAGAATGATGTGATGGCAAGACCCGTCCATTAGCTTAGTACTATGTTCATTTAGTTTATTGCTATAGCTTTCTTCATGACTTATACATGTTCCTATGACTATGAGATTATGTAACTCCCGAATACCGTAGGAACACTTAGTGTGCTATCAAACGTCACAACGTAACTGGGTGATAATGAGATTGAACTAGGTATGATGATACCGACAATCGAATCTCGGGCAAGTAACATACTGATGACAAAGGGAACAACATATGCTGTTATGCGGTTTGACCGATAAAGATCTTCATAGAATATATGGGAGCCAATATGAGCATCCAGGTTCCGCTATTGGTTATTGACCGGAGACGAGTCTCGGTCATGTCTACATAGTTCTCGAACCTGTAGGGTCCGCACGCTTACTGTTCGATGACGATCGGTATTATGAATTTATGTGTTTTGATGTACCGAAGGTAGTTCAGAGTCCCAGATGAGATCACGGACATGACGAGGAGTCTCGAAATGGTTGAGACATAAAGATTGATATATTGGAAGATTATATTCGGACACCGGAATAGTTCTGAGGTGTATCGGGTATTTTCTGGAGTACCGGGGGGTTAACGGAATCCCCCCCCCCGGGGGGGGGGGGTTATTGGGCCTCATGGGCGTTTTGGTGGAAGAGAGGTGGCAGGCCAAGGTGTGGCGCGCGCCCCCTAGCCCAAACCCAATTGGACTAGGGGGTCGGCCCCCCTTTCCTTCTCTCCTCCTCCTCATTCCCCCTTCTCATACTTGGACTAGGAAAGGGGGAAACCTACTCCTACTAGGAGTAGGATTCCTTTCCCTTGGCGCTCCCCTTGTGGCTGGCCGGCCTCCTCCTCCCCTCCTTTATATACGGGGTAGGGGGACACCCCATAGACACACAAGTTGATCTCTTAGTCGTGTGTTGTGCCCCCCTCCATGGATTTCCTCCTCGGCCATATTGTCGTAGTGCTTAGGCGAATCCCTGCGTCGGTAACTTCATCATCACCGTCACCATGCCGTCGTGCTGACGAAACTCTCCCTCGGCCTCAGCGGGATCTAGAGTTCGAGGGACGTCACCGAGCTAAACATGTGCAGATCGCGGAGGTGTCGTGCGTTTGGTACTTGATCGGTTGGATCGTGAAGACGTTCGACTACACCAACCGCGTTACTAAAGACTTCCGCTTTTGGTCTATGAGGGTACGTGGAGACACTCTCCCCGCTCGTTGTTATGATTCTCCTAGATAGATCTTGCGTGATCGTAGGTTTTTTTTTGAAATACTACGTTCCCCAATACCCCCATCAATGAGTCGAGAGGATAACTCGGCGAGGTGAACGTGGCTGCAAGGGTACGACGAGGCCACGCGCCACAGTTGAAGGGTGAAGTCACGCACGACAGCGGTAACGTTGATACGTCTCCAACGTATCTATAATTTATGAAGTATTCATGCTGTTATATTTATCATTCTTGGATGTTTTACAATCATTTTATAGCAACTTTATAACGTATGCTGTTTTTTGCTTGTTTTTTACATTGCATGAAATCAATATCAAACGGAGTCCAAACACCGCGAAACTTTTTGGAGATTTTTTATGGACCAGAACACCCAAGATGGGCCAGATCAGCACATGGGGGTGCACCGAGGGGGGCACAACCCACCAGGGCGCGCCTGGGGGGCCAGGCGCGCCCAGGTGGGTTGTGCCCACCTTGGTGGCCTCCTGCACCCCCTCTTTACCCTATAAATTCACAAATATTCCAAAAACCCTCGGGGTTAACCTAGATAAGAAGTTCCCCCGCCGCAAGGCTGTGTAGCCACCGAAAACCAATCTAGACCCTTTCCGGTGTTGGAAATATGCCCTAGAGGCAATAATAAATTAGTTATTATTATTATATTTCCTTGTTCATGATAATCGTTTATTATCCATGCTATAATTGTATTGATAGGAAACTAAAATACATGTGTGGATACATAGACAACACCATGTCCCTAGCAAGCCTCTATTGGCTAGCTCGTTGATCAATAGATGGTTACGGTTTCCTAACCATGGACATTGGATGTCATTGATAACGGGATCACATCATTAGTAGAATGATGTGATGGACAAGACCCAATCCTAAGCCTAGCACAAAGATGCGTAGTTCGTATGCTAAAGCTTTTCTAATGTCAAGTATCATTTCCTTAGACCATGAGATTGTGCAACTCCCGGATACCGTAGGAATGCTTTGGGTGTACCAAACGTCACAACGTAATCGGGTGACTATAAAGGTGCACTACGGTATCTCCGAAAGTGTCTATTGGGTTGGCACGAATCGAGATCGATTTGTCACTCCGGTTAATCGGAGAGGTATCTCTGGGCCCACTCGGTAGGACATCATCATAATGTGCACAATGTGACCAAGGGGTTGATCACGGGATGATGTGTTACGGAACGAGTAAAGAGACTTCTTTGGAAAGCGAGATTGAACAAGGTATCGGGATACCGACGATCGAATCTCGGGCAAGTACAATACCACTAGACAAAGGGAATTGTATACGGGATTGATTGAGTCCTTGACATCGTGGTTCATCCGATGAGATCATCGTGGAACATGTGGGAGCCAACATGGGTATCCAGATCCGCTGTTGGTTATTGACCGGAGAACGTCTCGGTCATGTCTACATGTCTCCCGAACCCGTAGGGTCTACACACTTAAGGTTCGGACGCTAGGGTTATAAAGGAAGTTTGTATGTGGTTACCGAATGTTGTTGAGTCCGGATGAGATCCCGGACGTCACGAGGAGTTCCGGAATGGTCCGGAGGTAAAGATTTATATATGGGAAGTCCTATTTTGGTCGCCGGAAAGGTTTAGCACTTTATCGGTATTGTATCGGGAGTGCCGAAGGGGTCCGGGTCCACTGGGGTCCACCTGCCCGGGGGCCACATGGGCTGTAGGGGTGCGCCTTGGCCTATATGGGCCAAGGGCACCAGCCCCAAGAGGCCCATGCGCCAAGATAGAGAGAAAAGGAAGAGTCCTCAAGGGGAAGGCACCTCCGAGGTGCCTTGGGGAGTATGGACTCCTCCCCCCCACTTGTCCACACCCCATCCTTGGAGGAAGGGGCAAGGCTGCGCCTCCACCCTCTCCCTTGCCCATATATAGAGTGGAGGGAGGAGGGCGTCCACACATGAGCCTGGCGCCTCCCTCCCTCCGTGACACCTCCTCCTCTCCCGTGGGTGCTTGGCGAAGCCCTGAGGATTGCCACGCTCCTCCACCACCACCACGCCACGTTGTCTTGCTGTTGGATGGAGTCTTACTCAACCTCTCCCTCTCTCCTTGCTGGATCAAGGCATGGGAGACGTCACCGGGCTGTACGTGTGTTGAACGCGGAGGTGCCGTCCGTTCGGCACTCGGATCTCCGGTGATTTGGATCACGACGAGTACGACTCCTTCAACCCCGTTCTCATGAACGCTTCCGCTTAGCGATCTACAAGGGTATGTAGATGCACTATCCTCCCCTCGTTGCTAGTTTCTCCATAGATAGATCTTGGTGACACGTAGGAAAATTTTGAATTTATGCTCCGTTCCCCAACATCCGGCACGCAACCGGAGGGGGGAATCATCTCCGGTGTCCATCTTCATCATCCCGACGACCACAATGAAGAGGAGGGAGTAGTTCACCCTCGGGGCTGAGGGTTTGTACCAGTAGCCATATGTTTAATCTCTCTCTCTCTCTCTCTCTCTCTCTCTCTCTCTCGTGTTCTTGAGATGTCACGATTTTGATGTATCGCGGGCTTTGTTAATATAGTCGGATCATATGGTGTTTTCCCCTCTCTATCTTGTTGTGATGAATTGAGTTTTTCCCTTTGAGCTTTCATCGTTATCGGATTGAATACTTTTATGGATTTGAGAGCACTTGATATATGTCTTGCAATTTAATACTCGTGGTGACAATGGGGCATCGTATTGATTCACTTGATATATGTTTTGGCACTCAACTCGCGGATTCCCGAGGTGACATTGGGGTAATCTATGCATAGGGGTTGATGCACGTTCTTGTCTTTGTTTGTCCGGTAGAAATCTTAGGGCACTCTTCGAAGTTCTTTGTGTTGGATTGAGTATTATGAATATGAATTTGCTTTGGTTTTATTTTACTACAAACTCTAGGATAGATCGAACAGAAAGAATAACTTTGTGTTATTTTATTACAAACAATTTATTCTTATGTTCTCTGCTAGATAGGAACTTTGGAGTGATTCTTCGTTGCACGTTGAGGCATGGTTATATGATCCAATTATATTAGCATTGTTGAGAGGTTGCACTAGTGAAAATCTGGACCACAGGCCTTGTTTTTAAGCATTGCAATACCGTTTTTGTGCCCGTTTACTATTTGCTACCTTGCTGTTTTTATTTATTCATATTATGAAAATATATTTCTACCATCCATATTACACTTTTATCACCATATCTTACCCGAACTAGTGCACCTATACAATTTTCCATTGTATTGGGTGTGTTGGGGACACAAGAGATTTCTTGTATTTGGTTGCAGGGTCGTTTGAGAGAGACCACATCTTCATCCTACACCTCTCACGGATTGATAAACCTTAGGTCAACCACTTGAGGGAAAATTGCTACTGTCCTACAAAACTCTGCGCTTGGAGGCCCAACACGTGTCTACAAGAATAAAGTTGCATAGTAGACATCAAACGTCAAACATGGGCGATTTCATGTGAGATCTGTTTACTTAAAAACATCATAGTAGCAAATATCAGGTGCGTTCTATTTACTTTTCATGTTGTACATGCAATGGATCATGGTTGGGTTACTCATGGAACGGTCCTCACGCCACCATACATGGCTGGCGTGAATCAGTTTATGGAATTCGCGCTTGCTCACATGGGGCCGAAGATATGTTGTGCCCATGCAGAAATTGCCGTAATGGGATCCCCGAAACTATTGATGTTGTAAGATGTCACATGAATGTCACTTGTATGCTTGATACGTCCATTTTGCATCATGTTTTCTTACTGTTATTTATGATGTTTTATGTATAATAATGCTTTTCGGAGTAATTTAATGCCTTTTCTCTCATAATATGCAAGGTATACACAAAGAGGGAGAATTCCGGCAGCTGGAAATCTAGACCTGGAAAAGCTATGTCAGGCTACCTATTCGGCACAACTCCAAACAAGCTGAAACTTCACGGAGAATTTTATGGAATATATGAAGAATATTGGAGCAAATAACTACCGAGAGGGGCCCATTAGTGGGCACAACCCACCTGGGCGCGCAAGGGAGCCCAGGCGCGCTTTGGTGGGTTGTGCTCACCCAGGGCCACCTCCGGTGCCCATCTTCTGGTATATAAGTCATTTTGACCTAGAAAAAAAATAAGGAGAGGACTTTCGGGATAGAGCGCTGCTGTCTCGAGGCGGAACTAGGGCAGGAGCACTTTTGCCCTCCGACGGAGCGATTCCGTCGGGGGAACTTCCCTCCCGAAGGGGGGAAATCATCGTCATCATCATCACCAACAACTCTCCCATCTTGGGGAGGGCAATCTCCATCAACATCTTCAACGACACCATCTCATCTCAAACCCTAGTTCATCTCGTGTGTTCAGTCTTGTTACCGGAACTATAGATTGGTGCTTGTGGGTGACTAGTAGTGTTAATTACATCTTGTAGTTGATTACTATATGGTTTATTTGGTGGAAGATTATATGTTTAGATCCAATATGCTATTTAATACCCCTCTGATCTTGAGAATGATTATCTTTTGTGAGTAGTTACTTTTGCCCTTGAGGTCACAGGAGAAATCATGTTGTAAGTAATCATGTGAACTTGATATGTGTTTGATATTTTGATAGTATGTATGTTTTGATTCCCTTAGTGGTGTCATGTGAACGTCGACTACATGACACTTCACCATATTTGGGCCTAAGAGAATGCATTGTGGAGTAGCAATTAGATGGTGGGTTGCGAGAGTGACAGAAGCTTAAACCCCAGATTATGCGCTATTCCGTAAGGGACCGATTGGATCCAAAAGTTTAATGCTATCGTTAGAATTTATTCCTAATACTTTTCTCGTAGTTATAGATGCTTGCGGGAGGGTTAATCATAAGTAGGAGGTTTGTTCAAGTAATGTGGGGACCCCGACTCATAAGTCGTGATCACCGAATGCACGTGTACAGTGATCCCAGAGATCAATGCTCATTGAACACACAGAAGCTGAATAACAAGAGGCTTACATCCATACATACCGTATTACACAAGTAGGACCATTATGGTCAAGTCTTGAGTATAACATTGCAGCGGAAATCTTCGTCGATAACTTGGACCCATGCCATCTGCCTTAACCCTACAGCATTCTCGATCGGGAAGCGTCCTAGCTCGCATGTTCGCCACCGAAGTATTCTTCATCATATCCTGTTCTTTCATGCACAGCCAATAAAATAACCAAAGTGGCAAGCCAATGAGTATTTTGAATGTACTCGCAAGCAACCCATGTTTTGGTTCCAGATATAACAATGCATGATATAGGTAAATTTTTGCGTAAAGCTAGTTTTGAGTGCAATAATATGTTCAACAACTTGTAAGACATGCATCAGGAGAATTCAAGTAACCATGAGGACAGGTTACATATATCAACATAGATAGAGTGGGCACCAACCCAACTCAATCATGTCAAGTCCTTTGACTTGACCCAAGTAGATCCTCCCACTTATCCAAACACACACACTGGTTTGTAAACATGTGGACGTAGCCCAAGAGCGGTTACCCAACTGTCCTTGACCGTGGATATGGCTATTCGAATAGTTTGACACTCTGCAGAGGTTGCACACTTTACCCACAAGATCCGGGGAACTTCCGTGTCATCCACGACCCGCGATACCTCAAGTACCTGGGGTAAGCACCCGATCACTACCTTTCCCTAGACGACACTAACAAGGAGTCCACTCGTTGTTCCGTATCCTCATGATGTACATCATACGAGACTCACTCGAGATCGTAACATCCGAGAGGGGACACAACGGTGTATCTGGTGCCCTGTAAAGACAGTCATGGCCGCCCTACCTGGCACGACCCCGTCCCGAGAGAGAGCACCAACTCTCCCCCGTCACTAGTAATGCGGGCTCCAAGCTAGTATCGGCCTAGGTAATCAATAATGCCCTTTCCCATATAAGGGTAGAGTGGTTGCGCATGTATGGTTGGAATGACGGTCGCAACTTAAACCAATCCGTTTGAAAACAATACACACACTTGCCTCGGTACACCACTTCGTCATCAAGTGGTTACCCATCTCATCATCTCCCTCGGGCATAAGTGGCACCCGACGGGGTTTTCGAAAAGTCCTTTGAAAATACTTTGCCTCCTTCACCATGCATATACCCGTCCCTTTTTTGCGTAGCACTACTTTAGCATCCTATCTACTCCCACCGCATAACCCTCATAAGAAGGTAGGGTCATGCACAATGCAAGTATCAATGAGGAAATGTGGTGGCAAGCCACCCCATGTGGTCACCACAATATCATGACTCCGATGCAAGCAATAAAAATGCTATATGGCATGCATAAAAATGGTTTCATAAACATGGTCAAAGGGCTGCTTGCCTGGTTCATCAGAGTCTTCGAGTCTTCTGGTCCTTCTCCAAGTATTCCGTCTACTTCGTCAACTAACGTCGGAAACAAAAACAATAAGCAACACAACAAGGCAAACATAGAAGTGCTCTAAAAATATGAATTTGACTTTTCTAGGATACCTTTGGTCATATGAGGAATGACCAAAGTGGTTTCATTGGGATTTGATCACCGGATATCTCTGAACATTTCAACATGATGGAATCAAGGGATTTGTGGATTTACAAGAAGTGCACAACAATGTTATTTTGAAAAATGAGAAAAGGCACCCATTGAACAAATAATGATTTTAGAAGCATCTAGGAATTGGTTTCACTGGATTTGGAGTTTAAATGAATATTCTATGGATTTGCAAAGTTGACAAACATGAAGAAATGGCTCATTATTTTGTGGGGTATAGAAAGTATTAATAAAAATGTTCATAAACTAAGTTATGAACTTAGAAATATCTAGGAATTTGAATCATGGCATTTGGATCAATTTTGAGCTCTCTGTGATTTTCTAAAGTTCATCACAGAAATGGAAAATTGGGTTTTGTGAAATATGAGTGAAAGAAAGTATTCTGGAAAAATGTGCATGGTACTCACGGAGGCGTAATGATTTATGGGGTCACTAGGAATTTGAATCAACAAATTTGGAGTTAAAATGAATTGATTATCGATTTTAGAAGTTCAGAATAAAAGGAAAAGGAAAAGTTTAGGCTTATACCTAAAAGACGCACTGGGCGTGAGATAGCTAGTGGGCCGGCCCAGTGGCTCAGAGCGTGAGGGAAAGGGCCACGTCGAAGGCGTAATCCATGCTGGGCGTGTCTTTCGCGGGGGAAGCGGCAGAGGCAGAAGCAGTCTTCACTTAAACCCCGCGGGCCCGGGCGCTGACTCGCTGACGTGCATGGCCCGCCCGCACACAGCCGCGGTCGTCTTCAACATCGAGCGGCTGGCGCGGCCGATGACTCTGGCGATGATTGCCGGCGACCCCGACCACCTCCGACGGCGCTCGGCACACCGGTGTACTCAGGGTGCCAAGACGCGTCCATCCGTCGGTGGCACGATCGCTGAGGAGTACGGGGTCGAGTAGGGCGTTGGTCGCGGCGGACGAGGCCGACGGTGACGGGGGGCACGGCACTACGGCCACCGGGAGGAGTAACCGGAGTGCAGGGGAGATTCGGGGGGTCGATGGAGATGCATTGAGACGCATAGGTGGAGGGGACGGGGCTCGGGCGTCGCGGATTTAGCCCGGTGCCAACGGCGGCTCTCCGGCCATGGGGGCTATGGAGGGCACAAGGAGGGGAGTGGCTTGTTTTAGGGGTTCTCTGGGAGGGAGAGAGAGTGAAGGAGGTCCATAGGGGGCCTGCGGCGGCTTTATATAGCCGGCCCGTGGCTCACCGTGGTCCAGTGCGCCGACGAGGCTGTTGCCGTTGCTGCAGGGCACGGGGGCTCAAGTGGGCGTGTCTGGGGTGCTCGTGGGGTTGGTCTCGGGCGAGGGGAGAGAACAGAGATAGCGGGGAAGGGCCAGAGCTCCGCGCGTGTGGGCTCTCCCATTGGGGCTCTCGGGTGGCTCTGGCGCGCGTGCGAGGGGGCAGCAGGAGGGAAAGGGGGAGGGGGACCAGGCCTTGGCGTGTTGCGGATGCCGAGGCGCGTCGACTGGCGCGCTTGGGCGGCCCGAGGTGGACGGGAGTGCGGCGGCAAGGCTCGGCCGCCACTGTAGCACGCTCCAGAGCAGGCTTTTGGCCGGCATGAGCGCGTTTTGCGCTCTCTGTCGTGTCCACTTGCGTCTGGAGTGTGCTGGGTGATGGGCTAAAGCCTGGGGTGACGTTGGAGAGCTAGCAAAGTCAAAGAAAGAGAGAGGGAGAGCAGAAAGAGAGGGAAAGTTGCTGGACAAAGATGAAAAATGAGGTTCTCACCCCCAAATACTTGAGCTAAAGCAATCCAACTTTTGCCAGTGGTTGAGGGGTTCTAGGACATGATGTGATAGGAATTGTGGCTCAAGGAGAATCCATCTGGTGCCCCAAATGTTGATCACAAAATTATGGCAGAAGGTGTTTGATGGTAGTTTGGTCAAGCAAATGGATCCCACTTGACATGAGAATCAATAGGATCAAATGGAATATATAATTGAGGATGATCACCAAGTTTGATCTCATTTGAAGAAAGTTGCCAATGTAACTTTGGCAAACCCTAGAAATTAGCAGAAATGAACTTGTGTATATCTAGTTGAGCAAATCACTTCTCCTTGATGCACCACTTGGTGTAGTGGCCTCATTTGGTCATGTGAATATGCTCACCAAGGTTGGGGTCAAGGAGAGAAAGTTGGTAGTACAAAGTTGTTCAAATTAAATTCTGGTTAGAGAGGGTTTTGGGGCACTTTGATCAATATAAAATTTTATCCAACTTGTGCCATTTGGTCTAGATGAATTATTAGACCATTTGAGCATGTTCACAAGATTTGAGAGCATTTGGACATGTTTGGCAATGTAAAGTTGCTCAAACTTCAAAATGGACAGAAATGGTTTTGAGGGGATTTCATGGGGTTATACTATTCTCCATGACATGATACTTATCAAGATCATCCAACATGTCATATGTGACATGCTAGAATTTTCTTGGAATTTTTGGAGAATATTTCCTTTGTAAATATTTCAAAAGCTTGAAATATCTAGAAAGGGTTTTTGAGGGGTTTGACCAATATTTTGAACATGACCATGTGTTGAAACTCTTATATATGGACAATATATGTCCACTGAGTTTCCCTAGGCTTTTGTCAAATATTTTTGAAACAAAAATAATAATTTTTTCCCTATTAAAGACCATTTCTGGCCTTAAGAAAAAGCTTTTAAATAAAATAGGAAAATAACTTTTAAAATTATATTTTTGTGGTTTCTGGGTATCCTATATCTAATAGGAGTCAAATATATTTTTGGAAAGATTTTTACTGCCCTTAATTAAGTACTTGCGGCAAACCTCAATTCAGGGTTTTTGAAAACTAATTTTTGAAAATACTATTTGGCCAAATTATTTTTGTAAGAAATTATTTTTATGTCCTATACACATGGCATGATCATTGGGAAAGGTTTTTGGATCAAGGAGAAGGAGTATAGGAGTTGGAGGATTTATTTGATTTTTAGAGCACTTGCAAACAACAGACAAAAACCAATCAAGGCAAGGTCCAAATCACTCAAAAGTTTTTGTCGAACCACATTTTATCATGATTGTTAGCTTAAGTGTAGTGGCATGAAAATTATCTTGCTATCAAACTACTCTATTACTTACAATTTCAGCACTTGCAGACATTACCTTGCTGAAAACCACTTGTCATTTCCTTCTGCTCCTCGTTGGGTTCGACACTCTTACTTATCGAAAGTAGATACAATTGATCCCCTATACTTGTGGGTCATCAAGGCTATTTACTGGCGCCGTTGCCGGGGAGTGAAGCGCCTTTGGTAAGGAAACATTTATATAGTGTGCTGAAATTTACTGTCACTTGTTACTATGGAAAACAATCCTTTGAGGGGTTTGTTCGGGGTATCTTCACCTCGATCGGAACCACAATTAGCTACCCCTCAACCTACTCCACCTACTTAAATATTGAATATGAAATTCCTTCGGGTATGATAGAACAACTGCTAACTAATCCTAATGCAGGAGATGGAACCGAACATTGTGATATGCACCTGATATATGTGGAACAAATTTGTGGATTGTTCAAGCATGCAGGTTTACCCTGAGATGAAGTTATGAAGAAGGTTTTCCCTTTATCTTTGAAGGGAAAAGCATTGGCATGGTATAGGCTATGCGATGATATTGGATCATTGAATTGGAATCGATTGAAATTGGAGTTCCATCAAAAAAATTATCCTATGCATCTAGTTCATCGTGATCATAATTATATATATAATTTTTGGCCTCGTGAAGGAGAAAGTATCGCTCTAGCTTGGGGGAGGCTTAAGTCAATGTTATATTCATGCCCCAACCATGAGCTCTCAACAAAAATTATTATCCAGAATTTTTATGCTCGACTTTCTCGTGATGATCAATCCATGCTTGATACTTCTTGTACTGGTTCCTTTGTGAAGAAGACTATTGAATTCTGGTGGGATCTTTTGGAAAGAATTAAATGCAACTCTGAAGATTGGGAACTCGATCAAGGTAAAGAGTCAGGTATTAAGCTTAAATATGATTGTGTTAGATCTTTTATGAATATTGATGCTTTTCAAAAGTTTAGCACTAAATATGGACTTGACTCTGAGATAATAGCCTCCTTCTGTGAATTATTTGCTACTCATGTTGATATCCCTAAAGAGAAATGGTTTAAATATCACCCACCTATTAAATAAGAAATTAGAGAACTGGTACCAATTAAAAAAGAAACCATAGTTTATAATGTTGATCGGGTTGTTCCTACTGCTTATATTGAAAAACCACCTTTCCCTGTTAGGATAAAGGAACATGCTAAAGTTTCAACTGTGGTCAACAAAAGCTATATTAGAACACCTAAACCTGATGAACAAATTAAAGTAGAACCTAATATTGCTATGGTTAAAGAACTCTTGGAAGAAAATGTAGATGGGCATGTTATTTACTTATGAAGAAGTCGCTAGAATTGCCAAACCAGATAAAAAGGATAAACATAGACCTGTTGTTGGCATGCCCGTTGTCTCAGTTAAAATAGGAGATCATTGTTATCATGGTTTATGTGACATAGGTGCTAGCGTGAGTGCTATTCATTATTCCTTATATCAAGAAATTATGAATGACATAGCACCCGCAGAGATAGAAGACATAGATGTTACTATTAAACTTGCCAATAGAGACACTATATCACCAATTGGGATTGTTAGAGACGTTGAAGTCTTGTGTGGGAAAATAAAATACCCTATTGATTTTCTTGTTCTTCGTTCCCCACAAGATGACTTTTGTCCCATTATCTTTGGTAGACCTTTCTAGAACACTGTTAATGCTAGAATAGACTATGAGAAACAAACTGTCAGTGTTAGTTTTGGTGATGAGTCTCATGAGTTTAATTTTTCCAAGTTTAATAGAAAGCTTTATGAAAAAGAATTGCCTAGTGAGGATGAAATTATTGGTCTTGCTTCTATTTTTGTACCATCTACCGATCCTTTAGAACAATATTTGCTAGACCATGAAAATGATTTACATATGCATGAAAGAAATGAAATAGATAAGATTTTCTTTGAACAACGTCCTCTACTTAAACACAATTTGCCTATTGAAACTCTAGGAGGTCCTCCTCCACCTAAAGGTGATCCTGTGTTCGAATTAAACAAATTCCAGACACTTTGAAATATGCTTATCTTGATGAAAAGAAGATATATCCTGTTATTATTAGTGCTAAACATGAAGAAGAAAGATTATTGAAAGTTCTAAGGAAGCACCGAGCTGCTATTGGATGTACTCTTGATGATTTAAAGGGCATTAGTCCCACTCTATGTCATCACAAAATTAATATGGGAACCTGATGCTAAACCCGTTGTTGATCACCAACGTCGGTTAAATCCGAAAATGAAGGAGGTGGTAAGAACGGAAATCTTAAAACTTCTGGAAGCAGGTATAATCTATCCCATAGCTGATAGTAGATGGGTAAATCATGTTTATTGTGTTCCTAAGAAAGGAGGTATTGCTATTGTTCCTAATGATAAGAATGAACTTATTCCACAACAAATTATTACAAGTTATAGAATGGTAATTGATTTTAGAAGATTAAATAAAGAAACTAGAAAAGATCATTACCCTCTGCCTTTTATCGATCAAATGCTAGAAAGATTATCTAAGCACACACATTTTTGCTTCCTTGATGGATATTCTGGTTTTTCACGAATACCTGTTTCTCAACCTGATCAAGAAAATACCACTTTTACTTGTCCCTTCGGAACTTATGCTTATAGATGTTGTATGCCTTTCGGTTTATCCAATGCACATGCTACTTTTCAAAGATGTATGACTGCTATATTCTCTGACTTTTATGAAAAGATTGTTTAGGTTTTCATGGATGATTTCTTTGTTTATGGGAAGTCTTTTGATGATTGTTTAAGCAATCTTGATCAAGTTTTGCAGAGATGTGAACAAACAAATCTTGTCTTGAATTGGGAGAAGTGCCACTTTATGGCTAATGAAGGTATTGTCTTGGGCCATAAAATTTCTGAAAGAGGTATTGAAGTGGGCAAAGCTAAGGTTGATGCAATTGAGAAAATGCCATGTCCTAAAGATATCAAAGGTATTCGTAGTTTCCTAGGTCATGCTGGTTTCTATAGGAGATTTATCAAAGACTTTTCTAAAATTTCTAGGCCTCTTACGAATCTTTTACAAAAGGATATTCCTTTTGTTTTCGATGATGATTGTTTAGAATATTTTGAAACACTCAAGAAAGCCTTAATTTCTGAACCTATTGTTCAACCACCTGATTGGAACTTGCCTTTTGAAATTATGTGTGATGCTAGTGATTATGTTGTTGGTGCTATTCTAGGACAAAGAGTTGATAAGAAACTGAATGTTATTCATTATGCTAGTAAAACTCTAGACGGTGCTCAACGAAATTATGCTACTACTGAAAAAGAATTCTTAGCAGTGGTGTTTGCTTGTGATAAATTTAGATCTTACATTGTTGATTCAAAAGTAATTGTTCACACCGATCATGCTGCTATTAAATATCTTACGTAAAAGAAAGATGCTAAACCTAGACTTATTCGATGGGTTCTCTTGCTACAAAAATTTGATTTACATATCACTGATAGAAAAGGAGCTGAGAACCCCGTAGTTGATAACTTGTCTAGGCTTGAGAATGTGTCTGATGACCCACTACCTATTGATGATAGTTTTCCTGATGAGCAGTTAGCTGCAGTAAATGTTGCTCATAACACTCCTTGGTATGCTGCATATGCTAATTACATTGTTGCTAAATATTTACCACCTAGCTTTACATACCAACAAAAGAAAATTTTTTTTTTTATGATTTAAGACACTACTTTTGGGATGACCCACATCTTTATAAAGGAGTAGACAATATTATTAGGCGTTGTGTACCTGAGCATGAATAGGGACAAGTCTTACGGAAATGTCACTCCGAAGCTTATGGAGGGCATCATGTTGGAGATAGAACCGCTCACAAGGTATTGCAATCCGGATTTTATTGGCCTACTCTCTTCAAGGATGCCCGTAAGTTCGTCTTATCTTGTGATAAATGTCAAAGAATGTGACAACCTGGTTTTTGCCCTCTTCCCTTTGTCTGATTTTCATTTGATTTGGTTTTGAAATCTGGAGTTTTGAATCTTTTCATATGGACTTAAACACTTGGGTACCCCTTGACTTTCACCCAAGTGCCTCATTTCCCTCTCTAACTATCATTTTCTCTCTGGTTCACCTCAAAATAATATTTTGAATATTTTTCTTAAATGAAAAATATACATTTCCCTCTCTTAAACCCTAGCTAGCTCAATGTGCTCCAAAGCAACCCCAATTATTCTTGCCGACAAAAATCTGAGAAAAATCCCAAATATTCTTTGAACCCTAGGGCACCCTCCCGAGCAAAAACAATTCATCACTTTTTGGAATATTTTTGCTACAGAAAATATTTTCTGTTCTAGACAGAAATGGTAGTTTCTACAGCAACTACCATTTTATTTGATCCATTGTGGCTGATTTTTCTTGTGCATCATCACCTTAGTAGATGATTACTAACCTCCAAAGCCCAGCTCCCAACTCTCAGTAGTTTAACCACAGTAAGCTCTCAAAGTTACTGACCAGAAACTTACCAGGAAGTTGAAATCTATTCTACTACGTCTGAGTCCAAACCAAAGCGTGGTAACCTCTCAATCTACCACGAACTACACGCCATACATGAAGTTTGGGCTTAGGTCGACCTGATGTCATAGTTCACGCGGTGACCGCATTCGTCCAGGCGTGCTAGCATGCGACCGACGCGCTCTGCGACGCGCCCGAGCTTCTGTTGATCGCGTGCTCGCTTCCCTGACTGCCAAGCCTTGCCAAACCTCGCCACAATCATCGTCCCGATCTTCTTAACTCCCTCCTGGCGCTCGCCAACGCCGGAGCTCGCCGCAGCAAGCATGGGCGCGGTCCGACCAACGCAACAGTGCGCTGCACACTATGCTCGTCGTCACCCTCTTGCCCCTGTGCTCGTCTCCGCTCGCCCACAATTCCCGCGTGAGCTGCGTCGCCTTCCCCCTCGCCCACTGACGCCGTTCGTCACCGGGCGCCGTGTCCAAGTGTCCTCCGGCGGAGCCCGATCCCCTCTCGATGCTCGTCTATAAATAGAGCCCTCCCCAGCCTCCTCGAGCATCATACACTCCTCCCACACACTCCACAATCTTGTAGAAAGTCGTAGCCTGGCCGGGCAGGCCGCGGGCCGCCGTCCCCGAGCTCGAGCTCACCGGCGATCCCCTCGGATCGTCTCTGCAGCTCCAGCCCCTCCCAGGCTCGGGCCACCCTTCCAGGGCCTCCGCCGTGCCTTGGTGGTGTTGTTCCGCCCGGTTGGAGCCCCTGGTGTCGCCTCTGGTCGCCGTCGTCTTCATCTCCGGCGACCTCTGCTTCCTGTCTCTGCTAGAGAGGTTGTTTCCGACACCGTCCGACCACCCCTAGCTAACCTATGGGAACTGGCAGGTGCGCCTCCGTCTCCTCTTTAGATCCCTCCCTCTCATTCTGGCCAAGAAGCTCTCCTCTCCGGCGTGTGCTCCGGCGAAGCCGCGCCATCCTCTGTTTCCCTTTCCCCTCCCTCTCACCTGACTAGCAGGGCCCGCTAGTCAGCCACTCTGTACGCGCGCGAAGCGGTACGAGTGGTGGCGCCCGCAAGGATTACGCATTCGACGTCACCCCCCTCAGGTCTATTTTATTTAAATTCAAATTTAATTCTGTCAAGAGAGCATCAAATAGCCAAAACTTTTTAACCATAAGTCCAAATGAATTGATTCTTTTTTGCATTGTGTTCTTTTTGAATAAATCTAGCAGCTCACCAAAAATGAGATTTTTCTCTGATGTCTAGATTTTCTGGTGAATTTCAGAAGGGTTCTTGATGTTTTATTTTTGTGTTTATAAATATTTTCAGAGAGTGAAGCTTGTCTTGAGGATGACCAGGAGGATTGTGAACCTCATCTGCACTAAGGCGAGCCACAACAACATTTTCATAGTGCCATTACAATATTTGTGATTTTTTACTTGAATTAATTATTTAATCCATGCATTTAAATCACCAGTATATTATTTATATTCTGATTGGTTGCTTGTTTAAGTTGAGATGCTTAGTTTACAAAAAGTTTAAAGCTAACTAAGTTGGTTAATTAACTAGAAGTGATATTTGTTATGAAGAAGTAATATGATTATGGATATGAGTAATTATTCTGAGTTATTTTCTTGGAGGAGAAAAATGATAAATTTGCTAAGTAAAGATTCTGTTTAAAATGATGATTAATCATAACCAGAGAAGTGTTATGAGTTGTGATGTTTATGCTTAGTGTGGATATAGTTGACCCAGTTATTTCCGATGATATATGATGCATATATTTGTGTTGCATTTTCATGGCATATTATGACACTAGTTACCTTCACTTTAAGTTGAACCTAATAATAACTCAACTTGAATATATCGTTGACCAGGTCATGGTGCCACTGAATCGAGTTTTCCAAGTGCAACCACATTTGCCTTTATGGGAAGGCCTTTATTCGGTCCGTTGTCATGCCTCTGGTCGGTGACTCCAACGAGGGAAGGTTATGGGCGTGCGGTACCCTGACCCGGTAAGCAGACATAACCTTGTGTGCCCGTTGTTGATATTATGGTACCTTGTCCCCGTTTGGGACCGTTTATGTTTTGCCACGACGGTGGCCGTTGGTGTCTTTGGTAGACACGGGGCCACCCAGGACTAGCCCAGTGGGGAGTGAGTCGGAGTGGCCGAGAGAGTGTCATGGCAATGGAGGGGTTTCGTCGGAATGCCGTTGGTCCACCCGAATGGGAGTGCGAGGCCATGGGTTCCGTGGTGTGGGTATAGTGCGCTACCTTTGCACAGTGTAATAAATCTATCGATAGCCGAGTCCACGGTTACGGACACGCTCGAAAGTAGGTCACACCATGGGTCAATGTTTAATAAATTTTGCACACTAAGTTATGAACTTTGCAAGGTTGATGATGGTGGGTAGACCATCTTGATGTTGGAGGCCAAGTGTTGGTCATGGTTGTGATCGCCGGAAAGATCACCGTTTGAGACCAAGTTTTGGTCATGGTTGTGATCATCGGAAAGATCACTATTTGATTACAAGGTAACCCGATCCAAGACCACGAGGTTGGTCCGTTTGTGATCCGACAGCGATCACCGTTGGTAAGCAAGTCTGAGGGGCATATATTACAAGAGCATGATCATAGCATGTTGGATATATTGTTGCATTATTAAACAATTAGTTAAATATCATGATATTGTTTGTCATTATGTTTATGCTTGTTGTGAGCTTGCAAGTACATTCAATGTATTGACGTTGCGTGTCATGCCAGATTTCAGGAAAGTCTCGTTGGAAAGGAGTGCTGTCCGAGTCTAGATCGTGTCCACATCGGTGTCCGTGTGCTATGGAGTTCCGCTACGACGTTGTTCCGCTGCCGCGTAGTTGTTATGATCGAGGCCCCTTTATGTTCACTAAATAATGTATATATTGTTCAGCTGCACCGTGTGTGCCGCTTGGCCTCGCCACCTGTTGTAATATAAACTATGATCCGCTAGCATCAATAAAGCGGTAGTTTTCTGTACCAATATATTGTGTGTTGCCAGAAGACATGGTCTTTGGGCTGGCAATGCATGGTAAACCGGTTACTCTGAGCCGGGGTGCCACAGCGCTTGGTATCAGAGCCGCGCTGACTGTAGGCCATGCTAGACTACGACGTGTTAACCGGACGTTAGTTATGAGTTTAAGTTGAGTGCCGGTAGCATTTGTAGCTGGTTGTTGCATTGTATGCACTCGTTTTATTTTTATGCTAACCTGCTAATGGTTGTGAGTGTAGATGGCTACAGTGTCGTATCCGTGCCAGTTGCAGCTGATGCCGTACACGTCGTCGCATCTCCTTCGTAACGTGTGGCGTCGGCTGTACCCCCTCGGTGACGACCCGCCTATCGTGTGTAATCGGGAGCGCCTAGCGAACTCGATGTATGAGCATCACGCAGCGGTTACTCGCACACCAGTTCCAATTCCTGCACTTACACTCGTACCTCCCAGAGCGGTTTTGCTTCTACCGCTTCTCAGGCTGTCAAGTTTGCTGCACTTGAGGTCCTTCTCGAGCTTCGTTATAACGAGGTCCGGATGCAGAACCACCCAGGTTTCTACTACTATCCCTCTCTGCACGACAATGGTCGTGTCCGCTTTCTATCATTGATCCGGAGTCTGATAGTGTTGCTAGCCACCTTTCCCGTTATATCACTGCTAGCTATCTTATGATCTAGGAGCTGGCTCGTGAGCTGACTCATGCTCGTACTGCTTTAGCCTCTACTAGATCTGTCACTGCTCCATCCTCTACGGGGTTTACTCCTTACATTCCATCCAGTTCTAGTTCACCGATTTCACCGGTTACTCCTCCGAGTAGCTCGGGCGCCTCGACCGTGAATCCTCTCAGTGCTCCTGCTGAGTGGGTTTCACTTCTCACTACTCCCGTAGCCCCGATGCTTCACCCTGCACCTGCCCCGGAGGGAGAGCCCTCGAGGCCGCGTCGTCGTGTTACCTTTAACCCGGAGGTTTCAGTTAACCACGTCAGTTCAGGATCCGAGTCTGCTTCAGGAGAGGACCCCGCAGCACCAGCAGAGCAGTAGAGCTTCTGAGTATCCACAGTTGTCAGGATGATGTACAAATGTAGTCGTACGAGTCATGATGTTCCGTTTCCTCTACGAGAGTAGTTGAACCTGGCATGATGTCTGTGGGATTTCCAGACTAGGGGGTGTCCGGATAGCCGAACTATCATCATCGGCCGGACTCCAAGACTATGAAGATACAAGATTGAAGACTTCGTCCCGTGTCCGGATGGGACTTTCCTTGGCGTGGAAGGCAAGCTTGGCGATACGGATATGTAGATCTCCTACCATTGTAACCGACTCTGCGTAACCCTAACCCTATCCGGTGTCTATATAAACCGGAGGGTTTTAGTCCATAGGACGAAGAACAATCATACCATAGGCTAGCTTCTAGGGTTTAGCCTCTTTGATCTCGTGGTAGATCTACTCTTGTAACACACACATCAACAATATTAATCTAGCAGGACGTAGGGTTTTACCTCCATCAAGAGGGCCCAAACCTGGGTAAAACATCGTGTCCCTTGTCTCTTGTTACCATCCGCCTAGACGCACAGTTCAGGACCCCCTACCCGAGATCCGCCCGTTTTGACACCGACATTGGTGCTTTCATTGAGAGTTCCTCTGTGTCGTCACCGATAGGCTCGATGGCTCCTTTGATCATCAACAACGACACGGTCCAGGGTGAGACTTTTCTCCCCGGACAGATCTTCGTGTTCGGCGGCTTTGCACTGCGGGCCAATTCGCTTGGCCATCTGGAGCAGATCGAAAGCTATGCCCCTGGCCGTCAGGTCAGATTTGGAAGCCTAAACCAACGGCCGATATCCGCGGAGACTTGATCTTCGACGGATTCGAGCCCCAAGCTGCCGCCAAGATCGCTTCGATGGGCATGATCTAGCTCTGCAACCGAACAAGGCCTCGAGGTCGCACTGTAATCCGCTCCGACCCTTAATCCGGAGCCGAATTCCCCGATCGAGGACGAGTGGTTGGACACCGCCTCGGGGGCTTTAATCTCTACGGCGAGCGAGCCGAACTCCATCCCTGTCCTTTGCTAAGACCTCGACTCCAGGGCGCCGGACTCCTATCCGGACTCCGAACCCCCCGTGCCCCTGCCAATCAAATCCGATTGGGCGCCCGTTATGGAGTTCACGGCCGCGGACATCTTTCAGCACTCGCCCTTTGGCGACATCCTGAGTTCACTAAAGTCTCTCTCTTTATCCGGAGAGCCCTGGCCGGATTACGGTCAGGAAGGTTGGGATGCGGACGACGAAGAAATTCAACGCCCACCCACCACCCACTTTGTAGCCACTGTCGATGATTTAACCGACATGCTAGACTATGACTCAAGACATCGACAAGATGGACGATTTATGCCAAGATTTAACAAGACCCAGCGCCAACAGGGCACTGGAAGGCCACCTCGTCATATGACATATATATGGTGGACATCCCAAGAGACGGGAACGACGATGGAACAATGGAGGATGACCCCTCCAAGAAGCAGCCCAAGCGCCGGCCAAGGCCAAGGCCGCTCTAAATCCCGCCACAAAGAAGAATGAAGATTCCGGCACCGGAGATAACAATACACCGGACAACGCCGAAGACAATCCACTCCAGAAGATCCATCGCAGAGGATGAAGACGCCAGCCCTCAAGAGAGAGCGTAAGAAGAGGTAGAGGATTATATGCCTCCCTCCTAAGACGAAGCAAGCCTCGACGACAATGAATTCGTCGTGCCTGAGAATCCTGTCGAACAAGAGCGTTTTAGACGCAGGCTTATGGCCACGGCGAACAGCCTAAAGAAAAAGTAGCAACAATTTTAGAGCTGATCAGATCTCGCTAGCCGACAGATGGACCAAGTCCTCGCGTCAAGAGCATGAGCTCGAACGCCTCCAAAGCTACCCTAAACGCAAGCTGCTCCCCGATTAGAGGAGGAGGCTTACGAACCCGCATCACCGGAGACAATACGGCTGACCGACCACCCTGCGGGTCAAGGCAGAGAGGCCTCTAGGCCCTTCACTAGAACCGCACTCAAGATCGCTCAAAAGGCACATGGCCAAAGGGGAACGCTCCGGACCTGCGAGATATATTGGAGGACAAGGCAAAACAATCAAGATCGATCTATGGATCGCGTAGGCGCCCCACGGTACGTGATGACAACCGTCGCGCCGGACACAGTAAGTCCGGCTGGGCCGAACAAAACAAACCAAGCTCTTTTGATCTCCGTCGTGATATCGCCCAGTACAGAGGCGCCGCACACCCACTATGCTTCACGCATTTAAGTAATGGATCATCAAATCCCGAAGGGTTTAAACCCGTCAATATTGAATCCTATGATGGCACAACAGACCCAGCGGTTTGGATCAAGACTATCTCCTTCACATCCACATGGCCCGCGGTGACGATCTTCACGCCATCAAATACCTCCCCTCAAGCTTAAAGGACCAGCCCGGCATTGGCTCAACAGCTTGCCGCCAGAGTCAATTGGGAGCCTGGGAGGACCCGAAGCCGCATTCCTCGATAACTCCTGTGGCACTTATGTGTGACCACCAGACGCCGATGATCTAAGCCACATAATTCAGCAGCCAGACGAATCGGCCGCATAATTACGACACGGTTCTTAACCAAGAAAAACCAAATCGTCGACTGTCCGGATGCGGAGGCCCTCGCGGCCTTCAAGCATAACATCCGCGACGAGTGGCTTGCCCGGCACCTAGGACAGGAAAACCCGAAATCCATGGCAGCCCTCACATCACTCATGACCCGCTTCTGCGCGGGTGAGGACAGCTGGCTAGCACGCAGCAACAACCTCAGTAAAAATTCTGGCAGTCCGGACTTCAAGGACCAAAACGGCAGTCAAGGCCGTAATAAAAACAAACGCCGCACTAACGGCGACAATATTGAGGATATTGCAAGAAATGCCGGATTCAAAGGCTCTAAACCCGGTCGGTGAAAAAGCCATTCAAACGAACTACTCCGGGTCCGTCCAATTTGGACCGAATACTCGACCGCTTGTGCCAGCGATACACGGCACCCCGAAAAGCCAGCTTAACCACACCAACAGGACTGTTGGGTATTCAACGAGCAGGCAAGTTAATTGCCGAAAACAATGACAAGGGGCTGCATAGCGATGACGAGGACGAGACCCAACCTCCGAACAATAGAGGATGTATGGTTTCCCCCACAGTGCACGGTGACCATGATATATGCAATGCACATACCCAAAAGGGAGCGGAAGCGTGCACTCAGGGATGTCTACGCGATGGAGCCAGTTGCCCCGAAGTTCAATCCATGGTCCTCCTGCCCGATCACTTTTGATCGAAGGGACCACCCCACCAAAGATCCGCCACGGGGATTCGGGCCAGACCGGTCTTAGACCCAATCGTCGATGGATTTCACCTAACCGTAGTCCCGATGGACGGCGGCAGAGCTCTGAACCTGCTTTACTGTGATACAAGGCGCAAGATGGGCATAGACCCTCAAGGATCAAACCTACCAAAACGACCTTTAAAGGCGTCATACCAGGTGTAGAAGCCAATTGTATGTGCTCAATTACACTGGAAGTGGTCTTCGGATCCCCGGATAACTTCCGAAGCGAGGAGTTAATCTTCG
Source organism: Aegilops bicornis (assembly GCA_021605145.1). NCBI lineage: Eukaryota > Viridiplantae > Streptophyta > Magnoliopsida > Poales > Poaceae > Aegilops > Aegilops bicornis. The sequence continues at coordinate 533,005,145 of CM038671.1, read as the reverse complement.
ACATAGTCCCATTCCACAGCGGCTATCATGCCTTGCTCGGACGCACCGCGTTTGCAAAGTTCAACGCGGTGCCACACTATGCATACCTCAAGCTCAAGATGCCAGGCCCTCGAGGAGTAATTACGGTCAACGGAAACACTGAACATTCTCTCCGCACGGAGAAACATACAATGACTCTCGCGCGTAAGTGCAATTCAGCCTCTTAAGGCAATTCTCGAGTCCGGCCGTTAAGTGGCGGACACAGCTAAGCGCCCGGAGTAACTTACAACAAGACCACTGGCACGCTCAGAGCATCGCCAGAGCGATGCGGCCCCAACCCCAGCCCTGCGAAGCGTCAGCAGGTCCTTCAAGGACACCATTACGCTCTCAAGATACCATGGGCATGGGGAGAGGGGCACGACCACGATAAACCCAGATCAAGGCTCAACCACACCAGGGGCTCTCAAGTGTGTCGTTCCTTTTTTTTTCTTTTTACCTTTTACTTTTTTACCCACAGGACTCCGTTTGTCAGAAGCCCTGTCCGGCAGCAGACCTGCCGAACTCACGATGCAACAGCCAGGGAAGGATTAAGGCTACAACGAATATACAGGTGGTCTCCATTACGAGCATTTTCATACACCAATCTGCAGCCTACCCCTGGAGGGGGACATGTTTAAACAGTCGCATACCTCGCTTATCGCACTATTTGTGTCGTTCTGCATTTGTAGCAGCACTTGTTGAATAAAACAATGCATCACCTTTTTGTTTATAATTGCATTTCTTTTTCATACATATGTTCATTTACGACATGTTGCATCCGTACACTTTGGTACGGCTAATATACACCAGGGGCTTATGTTTACCGCGTTATGGTGTGATGAGTCCGAACACTTTCACAAGTGTGGCACCCCGAACTTATAGCACTATATGCATCGGCTCCGAATCATGTCTTGGGTCAATAGTTGGGTTTTCCCGGCTCCCGTGTTTTGGTACCTTACGTTCCGTTATATCGGCTAAGGTACCACCAGGAGAACCACTGCGATTCCGCCCCAGTTCGGCTGGGTTAACGCCTCAGTGGAGAAAGCTAAAACTGACCGTCATGATGAGGCGAGAGACCGGTCGCTGTTCGAGAGGTTTTTGGAGAGTCCTTAAAGACTTATGCCGCTTAGAGCGAGGAGCCGGATCTTGTCTGCCAAGGCGTGGATAGCGCCCCAAATTCGGCCTTCCGAAGACTAGGGGCTTCGCCGAAATTTAAATTTATAGAATTCTATGGCTAAGTGAGAGTGTTCAAGCATTATAAGTCTGGTTGCCTTGTTCGTTGTGTTGAGCGCCTCCCTAGATGAACCCAAAAATGGGAACAAGAGCGCTCAAGTTTATCCCGAACACCCCAAAGACTCGTGGCATGGGGGTCAAGCCGACGACTTGCCATCTCTCGATTTGATAAACAGCCGCATGTAAGGTAATATTTTAAATTAACAAGCGTTGCTTAGCGCATATGAACTAAGTTTTCAAAGGCACAGGATAACAAAATGCGAGTCTACTCAAATATTACATCTTTGGAGCACTCACCCGCAATAGTGCGGGCGCCTTCAAAGACACTCTTATAATACATCTCGGCGTGCGATGCTCCTTGCCCTCCGTGGCGGGTCCGTCATGAGCTTCGGGCATCCATCTTGCCCCAAAGTGCACCTTCTTGCGGGCAAGGCCCGACGGGCACCCTCGATACAAGTGGAATGCTTGATAACTTCAACCCACGGGCACGCATCCACCACCGCCGCACCAGTCAAGTAGCTCCTGTGCATGGCCTCCTTAGGCTACAAATTAACTATGAGGCCCTTCATGGCCTGTTCGGCCGCCTTGTGGAGCTCGACCAGCTGCTTCAAATTGATCGCTAAGGGCACTGATGTCCGCCTCGGATACCGAGACCGTAAGACCTTCTCCGTCGAGCTCCCTCCTCGGCCTGGTAGAATGCGGCAGCATCGGACACGCCAGTGAGGAAGATCTGCGAACGCCCCTAGAGAGCTCCGATTCGGGTAAGCAATGTAATTAACACTCACATGCTTACTCTCCATGAAAAATGCCTTACCGCTGCTATTTTCTTCACCGCCTCAATCTCCGGAGGGCCTTGTAGGCTTCGGCCTTAGCGGCTTTGGCACTCTCAAGAGTCACAGCAAGCTCAGACTCGAAGTCTTGAGTCACGCCCAAGTTCTCATGTTTTTTCACGAGATCCTCGGAGCTCTTGCTGTACCTCTCGCCACCCGCGCCTCGCTTCTCTCGCTCGGTGCGTTCATGCGTCAGACATGCTCGGCCGCTGCCACCGCCTCCTTCTGTGGTCGCCACCTCGTTAGTGGCCCCTACAATACCCACGTTATCCTTGTCATTTTTCTTGCAACCAAATCCTTTTCTGTAAGGTACAATTTTTATAAGGTATTACTCACCTTCTTTTTCCTCGAGCTGCTTCTTAGCATGGCCGAGCTCGTTGTCGAACCGCTCGAGGTTTTTCTTCAAAGTATTGACCTCCGCAGTCAGTACGGCGGAGGTCAACAGCACAGCCTGCAATCCCATATTGACATATTTTTATGGCTCCTGCGTTTATCTTTCTAAAGATCCTCAGTCCGGTTTTTCTTTCCGAACACCGAACCGAGCATCAGGGGCTACTGTCTACGCGGTACCATTTTACATATATTGAAATTCTTACCTCAAAGCCTGTTAGAAGGCTATTGTAGGCTTCGGTCAGCCCGCTCCTGGCGAGCTGAACCTTCTAAATCACCGCACTCATAACAGTGCGGTGTTCCTCTTTGATGGAGGCGCCATTGAGCGCCTCCAAAGAATTATCCGCACCTCCGGTTGGACGGAGGCAGCCGGCGCCTCGGTCTTGCCCTTCTTCACGGCGGGGTCGCCACGGACTCCGGAGCCACTGCGCGCCTCCGAGGATGAGTCCAGTGCACACCCGGGAGGGTGTCCTGCGACACCTCTGGGCCTCCCTCCTGGTGGGTCCTTTTCCGATCCCACCTCGGCGTCGTCTGCTCATGCACGGGGTGGAGGCAGTCGGAAGGGAATCCATATCCGACGCACCCACGGACCCACTCGACGAAACGGGAAGATCATCCTTGGGCAGACTGCAGGGTTGTATGCGGCATTAGAAAGACGTTATGTGGCGAAAACAAAAACCTTGAGGTTATTCGGGAGTCCGGATACTTACGATCTCGCCAGGGGCTTGGCCCTTGGATGCCAGTCTTCGTCGCCGTCACTGGCGCCGACGGAGCAGTCCGGAGGAAGGGTTTTTCCCTTCTTGGACCCTTCGGCATCCCTTGTTGGGGAGGCCTTCCTTTTCTTTCCTCCTTCACCGGGAGAGGCTTTCTTCTTCTCCCCTCACCTTGGTGGGAGGAGTCGGCCTCGGATTCATCATCCGATAGCACCTGAAAACGGAACTCTTCCGAGTCCCGTGGCCGTCTTCTTGGCCTTCTTCTCCGGCACCACGTGGGGTGCCGGAGCCAGCAGCCCGTTAGGCGGGCGTCGCTGGTCCTCCGGCAATGGGGCCGGACAGGTAATCCGCTCGCCTTCGCCAGCCATTCCTATCAAAGGCAAGGGAGTTTAGATCCCTCATAGAGCCAAACTATGGAAAACAAGTGGTTAAATCACTTACCTCGTCACTGGACATGCGAGCAGAATCCGCGATCTTGATGGCGGATGCGGGAGCTTCGGCGCCTTGAACAAAGACCTTCCGGACATCTTCAGACGTAGTGTCAAGAGCCCGCCAGGTCCTGTGCTGCGCCGGATCAAACTCCCACATATTGAAGCCCCATTGCCGCACGGGAGAATCCGGCGGATGAGCATGACCTGGACTACGTTGACAAGCTTGAGCTTCTTGTCCACCACTTCGGATACATGCTTGGAGTCCGTCAGCTCCACCGAATCCCCCAAATTCGCCACTCTCTTTCCGTGAGGAGAGCCGTGTGGGAAGACCAGATCTAAATTCGGGGGCCGCTGCCCAATCAGGGTCACGCGGCTCGGTGATGTAGAACCACCCCGATTGCCACCCCTTGATGGTTTCCATGAAAGTACCCTCCAGCCACGTAACGTGGGACATCCTGCCCACCATGGCGCCTCAAGACTCCGCTTGATCGCCCTTCACAACCCTCGGCTTGACATCAAGGTCTTGAGCCACAAGCCAAGTAGGGCTGGATGCAGAGGAATGTTTCGCATACCCACGATAAACGCCGAGATGTTGAGGATGAAATTGGGGCCAGATCATGGAAATCTAGGCCATGGTAGAACATGAGCCCCGGACAAAGGGATGAAGCGGGAAGCCCAGTCCATGGAGGAAATGGGGAAGAAATACTACCCTCTCATGGGGCCTCGGGTTGGGGACGAGCTCTCCCTCGTCGGGGAGCCGATGCGCGATGTTGCCGGGACAGATATCCGCGTCGCGCAGCTTCTGGATCTGCCCCTCCGTGACGGAGGAGGCCATCCACTTGCCTCCCGCTCCGGACATAGATTGGAGAAGGTTGGGGTGAGGAGTGCGGACTTGGGCGCTGGAGCTCGAGTTCGCGGAGATGGATAAGCCAAGGAGGAAGAAGGCGTAGGTAAAAGGGTGGATCCTTATCCCCTTATATGGGCGGACAGAAACATGTGTCCCCACCGGCCTGGTAAAACTCGCTTATCCCCCAAGCGCCACAATCAATGGCGCGGTTGGGTTACCCACGTCCGTATTGATGGGAATCCCGGAATAAGGGGGCACGATCTACGCTTTGATAAGACGTACCAGGGAAACCGCCTCGCTAAACACGCTGAGGTGGAACAATAAAAAACGATTCATATAAAAGCCTGGCCGTGGTGTGATGTCACGCCGCAGAATACGTCAGCAGATCTATGCAAAAATTATTCTCTCTACGGTGTTATGTGGAACTTGTTTTGCAGAGCTGGACACTATCCTGGTGTTCACAATCTTCTATAAATTATTCGAAGGAAGAACCCGCCTTGCAATGCCGAAGACAATATGTGCGCCGGACTCGCTGTCATTGAAGCCTGGTTCAGGGGCTCTTTGAGGAGTCCCGGACTAGGGGGTGTCCGGATAGCCGAACTATCATCATCGGCCGGACTCCAAGAATATGAAGATACAAGATTGAATACTTCGTCCCGTGTCCGGATGGGACTTTCCTTGGCGTAGAAGGCAAGCTTGGCGATACGGATATGTAGATCTCCTACCATTGTAACCGACTCACAGAACCCTAACCCTATCCGGTGTCTATATAAACCGGAGGGTTTTAGTCCGTAGGATGAAGAACAATCATACCATAGGCTAGCTTCTAGGGTTTAGCCTCTTTGATCTCGTGGTAGATCTACTCTTGTAACACACACATCATCAATATTAATCTAGCAGGATGTAGGGTTTTACCTCCATCAAGAGGGCCCGAACCTGGGTAAAACATCGTGTCCCTTGTCTCCTGTTACCATCCGCCTAGACGCACAGTTCGGGACCCCCTACCCGAGATCCGCCGGTTTTGACACCGACAATGTCTATCTTTCATGTGTGAGTCTATGTATAATTATGTTGGAACTCTATCTTATTCGCCTTATTTTTCTTCCTTATTTCGCTTTCTCTCGGGATTTGTTGCTGGCTTTTCCCCAATTTATTATTTTGGATGCTTCTCATCTCGGATGCGTTCTCTTGGAAAAAATCCACAATAGGATGACGCGGGGAGGCAGCAGTTGCGGCGCTCATGAGGATGCTCCTATTTGTAGTTCCGCACGACAGGCAGGACACTCCCCCGAGTCATACGTTCCACCACCGCCTCCACTGCCAAATCCTCCCTCCCTCGAGCAAATTCTGCGTATGTTTGAGGAAAGGAGGAATAATGATCTGATTGAAATATTAAGAACTGTGCAAGCTGTGGTTGGACATAATGGAAATCAGAATGGTCATTACTCCAAGCTGTCAGACTTTCAGAGGAGCAAGCCTCCCAGTTTCAGTCAGGTAATTAATCCCTTGGATACAGACGATTGGTTGTGAACCATTGAGGGAAGCTTGAGATTGCTCGTGTTGAGGAAGATGATAAATTTCCATTTGCAACTCATTATCTTGAAGACGTTGCTGCCATATGGTGGGAAAATGCAAAAGCCATGTGGCATGCTGATGAAGAAATCACCTGGGCAAAATTCAAGGATCAGTTCCGGAAATATCATATTCCTACTAGAATTATGAAGGTTAAGCAGCGTGAATTTCTCGCGCTCCTTCAAGGAAATCAGTCTGTGGGTGAATATTTGCAAGAATTCAATCATCTGGCCCGCTACTCCCTTTATGACGTGGCCACCGAAGAAAGAAAGATTGACAGGTTTCTTGGGGGATTAAACCCGCAACTCCGATGTACCCTCAGTATGCTTGATTTCCCAGATTTCCAAACTCTGGTGAACAAAGCTTTCATTGCTGAAAGGGAGCACAAGCTCATATCGGACAATAGGCCTGCTAATAATGATCACAAGCGCAAGTTCGAGCCAAGGAAGGAAGGGCAGCCAGTGCAAAAGGCTCGTACCTGGCAGCATACTCAGGTGGAGTACAAGCCCAATTTGCAGCGGAATGTTAACAAGACCACCACACAAGTCAAGAATGTCGTGACCAACCCGGTGGACGAGGAGCGCCAGCGCAACAATTCTTGCTTCAGTTGTTGGCAAACCGGACATTATGCCAGACAGTGTCCCAAGAACGGCAAGGCAAGTGCACTAATCAGGCCACAAGTCAACTTTATGGAGTCATGCCCTACCCAGCAAAACATCACTGGGCACGTTCATCATCTCTCCGCAGACGAAGCCCAAGAGAACCCCGAAGTCTTCATTGGTATGTTTTCTGTTAATAACATACCTGCTGTAATTTTATTTGACTCCGGGGCTTCCCACTCTTTTATTTCGCGGAGTTTTGTCACCCAAAACAAATTTCCTTGTTCGCTTTTGGGCAAGAATATGCTGGTACAAACCCCGGGATCCTTAATCAGGAGCAATCTGGTCTGCCTTAATCTGGAAATCATTATCAACGGAGTCTATTTTCCAACTTCCTTGACAATCATTGAGTCTGTAAAGTTGGATGTTATCTTGGGTATGAATTGGTTGACCCAATATTAAATATGCATAAATTGCGCGACCCGAGAAGTCACTTTGACTCGGTCGGAAGGCGGGGCTACCAAATTCTATGCTCATGAAGCATAGCCAAGAAAGAAATGGTCTTCACCGCTGTGGCTGGTGAGTTGGAATTAATTCCTGTGGTCAGTGAGTTTCCTGATGTATTTCCAGAAGAACTGCTAGGCATGCCACCAGATCGAGTGCTTGAGTTTGCAATAGATCTTGTGCCCGGAACCGCGCCGTTATACAAGAAGTATTACCGGATGCCTTCATCAGAATTAGTGGAGCTAAAGAAACAGCTTGATGAAATGCTCCAGAAAGGATATATCCGTCCCAGCTCTTCACCATGGGATCACATGCTATCTTCGTGGACAAGAAGGATGGCAGCCTCCGCATGTGTGTGGATTACTGGCAGCTGATTGATGTCACCATCAAAAATAAATATCCACTACCCAGGATTGATGACTTGTTTGATCAGCTCAGTGGGGCCAAGGTATTCTCCAAGATTGATTTAAGGACAGGATATCATCAACTCAAGATTAAAAAGGAAGATATTCCTAAGACCGCATTCACTACTCGGTACGATCTTTATGAATATACAGTTATGTCCTTTGGTCTCACAAATGCCCCTGCCTTCTTCATGCATATGATGAACAAAGTATTCATGGACTTCCTTAATAAATTCGTGGCAGTCTTTATCGATGACATACTTATATACTCAAAAAGTGAAGAAGAGCACAAAGAACACCTCTGAGCAGTGTTGCAACGACCCCGCGACCATTAGCTATACGCCAAATTTAGTAAATGCGAGTTTTGGCTCAAGCAAGTTGGATTTCTCGAACATGTGCTATCCGTCGAAGGTATAGCCGTGGACCCAAGCAAAGTAAAGGATGTGATCGATTGGTTGCCACCCACAACTGTATCACAAATCCGGAGTTTTCTTGGATTAGCCGGATATTACCGTCGTTTCATTGAAGGGTTTTCCAAGATTGCCAAACCCATGACGGAGCTGCTCAAGAAGGTTAAGAAGTTTGAATGGACTGAGGATTGTGAGAAAAGTTTCAATGAGCTAAAGATACGGCTGACAACCGCACCTGTGTTGACTCTTTCATATATCTACCGCAGTTTTGATGTGTACCGTGACGCCTCCAGACAAGGTCTTGGATGCGTACTTATGCAAGGTGGCAAGGTAGTAGCATATGCATCGCGACATCTACGACCACACGAGGGAAATTATCCTACTCATGATCTGGAATTGGCCGCGGTGGTTCATGCTCTAAAAATTTGGAGACACTACCTCATCGGGAAGAGGTGCCAAATTTTTACCGACCACAAAAGTCTCAAGTATATATTTACTCAGCCAGATTTAAATCTCCGTCAATGAAGATGGCTCAAGTTAGTCAAGGATTATGATCTTGGAATAAATTACCACCCAGGTAAGGCGAACGTGGTTGCCGATGCACTCAATCAGCTTTATCACAAGATGAATGTCATAATGAAATCCTTGCCTTCTGAACTTCAAGAGGAGATTGCTCAGCTCAACCTGGTCATAGTTGATGCTGGTCTTGCTAATATTTTGGAAGTTGCACCTACACTTGAGGAAGAGATCCGCAAGGCCCAGTGAGGGAGTCCTGGATTAGGGGGTGTCCGGATAGTCGAACTATAACCTTTGGCCGGACTCCTAGACTATGAAGATACAAGATTGAAGACTTCGTCCCGTGTCCGGATGGGACTTTCCTTGGCATGGAAGGCAAGCTTGGCGATACGGATATGTAGATCTCCTCCCATTGTAACCGACTGTGTAACCCTAGCCCTCTCCGGTGTCTATATAAACCGGAGGGTTTTAGTCCGTAGGATCTAACAACAATCATACAATATGCTAGCTTCTAGGGTTTAGCCTCTCTGATCTCGTGGTAGATCTACTCTTGTACTACCCATATCATCAATATTAATCAAGCAGTAGTAGGGTTTTACCTCCATCGAGAGGGCCCGAACCTGGGTAAAAACATCGTGTCCCTTGTCTCCTGTTACCATCCGCCTAGACGCACAGTTCGGGACCCCCTACCCGAGATCCGCCGGTTTTGACACCGACACCCAGCCAGCTGACACCGTCCTACAGAAATGTGCCAAGAGTATGGTAGCAGGACAGACTTCAGATTTTTCAAAGGATCAATTTGGTACCCTTCGATTCCATGGAAGGATTTGTGTACCCAGTCAGGTGGATTTAAACAAGAAAATCATGTTGGAAGCACACGAATCTTTGTATTCTATTCACCCTGGAGGTACTAAAATGTATGAAGACCTGCAACAAATATTCTAGTGGGATGGAATGAAGAAAAACATTGCCTATTTTGTGGCCTGCTGCGACATATGCAACAAGGTGAAGGCAGAGCATCAGAAGCCAGCCGGACTTCTCCAACCGCTGCCAGTTTCACAATGGAAATGGGATGATGTCTGCATGGATTTTATTACAGGGCTACCTAAGACTCAGCGAGGCAATGATGCAATCTGGGTCATAGTGGACACTTTAACCAAGGTAGCTCACTTTATCCCGATCAGAACCACATATCGAGCGGATCAACTTGCACAACTGTATGTATCCAGAATAGTCAGTCTGCATTGAGTACCCCGAACAATCACTTCTGACCGAGAGTCACTTTTTACCTCCGCTTTTTGGTCACGTCTCCATCAAGCCTTGGGGACAGCGCTAAAATATAGTACCGCTTATCATCCTCAGACTGATGGACAGACTGAGAGGGTAAACCAAATACTCGAAGATATGCTATGAGCCTGTGCTTTGGCCCAAGGACCTAAATGGGAAGACTGCCTGCCGTATGTCGAGTTCTCTTATAACAACAGCTTCTAGACTAGTCTAAAGATGTCACAGTATGAGGCTTTGTATGGCCGTAAGTGCCGCACTCCTTTGAATTGGTCTCAAACTGGAGATAGCCTTATTTTTGGAACGGATCTCATGATGGAAGCTGAGAAGCAAGTCAAGGAAATCCGAGACAGATTGCAATTGGCCAAATCACGACAAAAGAGTTATTATGATGCAAAGCACCGACAGATCAGTTTTGAACCGAGAGTACACGTATATCTCCGAGTCACTCCTATGAAAGGAGTCAAGAGATTCTAGACTCGTGGAAAGTTGGCACCTAGATTTAATGGTCCATTTCCAGTTGTGTCTAGAGTGGGTACTGTTGCATACCAATTGGAACTACCACCCGAATTGTCGGAAGTGCACAATGTGTTTCATGTTTCACAGTTGAGGCAATGCATATCGCCGCCTGAGAAAAAGACTACTATGACTGAAATAGAGTTGGCAAAGGATTTAACATATGAAGGGAGACCGGTCAGAATTTTGGATCAGATGGAAAGGGTCACTCATAGTAAAGCAAGAAAGTTTTACAAAGTTCAGTGGGAGCATCACACAGAAGCAGAATCGACTTGGGAACAAGAAGAATTTCAAAAGGCACAATATCCAGAATGGTTTTCCCAAGCATCCGAATCTCGAGGAAGAGATTCATCCTAAGTGGGGGAGGTTTGTGATAGCCTGGTTTTTGCCCTCTTCCCTTTGTCTGATTTTCATTTGATTTGGTTTTGAAATCTGGAGTTTTGAATCTTTTCATATGGACTTAAACACTTGGGTACCCTTGACTTTCACCCAAGTGCCTCATTTCCCTCCCTAACTATCATTTTCTCTCTGGTTCACCTCAAAATAATATTTTGAATATTTTCTTAAATGAAAATTATTCATTTCCCTCTCTTAAACCCTAGCTAGCTCAATGTGCTCCAAAGCTACCCCAATTTTTCTTGCCGACAAAAATCTGAGAAAATTCCCAAATATTCTTTGAACCCTAGGGCACCCTCCTGAGCAAAAATATTTCATCACTTTTTGGAATACTTCTACATGTAAAATATTTTACGTTTCGACAGAAATGGTAGTTTCTACAGCAACTACCATTTTACTTGATCCATTGTGGCTGATTTTTCTTGTGCATCATCACCTTAGTAGATGATTGCTAACCTCCAAAGCCCAGCTCCCAACTCTCAGTAGTTTGACCACAAAAAGCTCTCAAAGTTACTGACCAGAAACTTACCAGGAAGTTGAAATCTATTCTACTGTGCCTGAGTCCAAACCAAAGCGTGGTAACCTCTCAATCTACCACGAACTACACGCCAGACATGAAGTTTGGGCTTAGGTCGACCTAATGTCATAGTTCACACAGTGATCGCGTTCGTCCAGGCGTGCTGGCATGCGGCCGACCACCCCTAGATGGGAAGAAATCTAGCAGCTCACCAAAAATGAGATTTTTCTCTGCTGTCTAGATTTTCTGGTGAATTTCAGAAGGTTTCTTGATGTTTTATTTCCGCGTTTATAAATATTTTCAGAGAGTGAAGCTTGTCTTGAGGATCACTAGGAGGATTGTGAACCTCATCTGCACTAAGGCAAGCCATAACAACATTTTCATAGTGCCATTACAATATTTGTGATTTTTTACTTGAATTAATTATTTAATCCATGCATTTAAATCACTAGTATATTATTTATATTCTGATTGGTTGCTTGTTTAAGTTGAGATGCTTAGTTTATAGAAAGTTTAAAGCTAACTAAGTTGGTTAAGTAACTAGAAGTAATATTTGTTACGAAGAAGTAATATGATTATGGATATGAGTAATTATTTTGAGTTATTTTCTTGGAGGAGAAAAAAGAAGAATTTGCTAAGTAAAGATTCTGTTTAAAGTGATGATTAATCATAACCAGAGAAGTGTTATGAGTTGTGATGTTTATGCTTAGTGTGGATATAGTTGACCCAGTTATTTCCGATGATATATGATGCATATATTCGTGTACATTTTCATGGCATATTATGACACCGGTTACCTTCACTTTAAGTTGAACCTGATAATAACTCAACTTGAATATATCGTTGACCGGGTCATGGTGCCACTGAATCGAGTTTTCCCAGTGCAACCACATTTGCCTTTATGGGGAGGCCTTTATTCGGTCTGTTGTCATGCCTCTGGTCGGTGCCTCCAACGAGGGAAGGTTATGGGCGTGCGGTACACTGACCCGGTAAGCAGACATAACCTTGTGTGCCCGTTGTTGATATTATGGTACCTTGTCCCTGTTTGGGACCGTTTATGTTTTGCCACGATGGTGGCCGTTGGTGTCTTTGGTAGACATGGGGCCACCCAGGACTAGCCCAGTGGGGAGTGAGTCGGAGTGTCTGAGAGAGTGTCATGGAAATGGAGGGGTTTCGTCAGAATGCCGTTGGTCCACCATAATGGGAGTGCGAGGCCATGGGTTCCGTGGTGTGGGTATAGTGTGCTGCCTCTGCAGAGTGTAATAAATCTATCGATAGCCGAGTCCACGGTTACGGACACGCTCGAAAGTAGGTCACACCATGGTTCAATGTCTAATAAATTTTGCACACTAAGTTATGAACTTTGCACTATTGATGATGGTGGGTAGACCATCTTGATGTTGGAGCCCAAGTGCTGGTCATGGTTGTGATCGCCGGAAAGATCACCGTTTGAGACCAAGTGTTAGTCATGGTTGTGATCACCGGAAAGATCACTGTTTGATTACAAGGTAACCCGATCCAAGACCACGAGGTTGGTCCGTTTGTGATCCGAGAGCGATCACCGTTGGTAAGCAAGTCCGAGGAGCTTATATCACAAGAGCATGATCACAACATGTTGGATATATTGTTGCATTATTAAACAATTGGTTAAATATCATGATATTGTTTGTCATTATGTTTATGCTTGTTGTGAGCTTGCAAGTACATTCAATGTACTGACCTGGCGTGTCATGCCAGATTTCAGGAAAGTCTCGTTGGAAAGGAGTGCTGTCCGAGTCTAGATTGTGTCCACATCGGTGTCCGTGTGCTATGGAGTTCCGCTACAATGTTGTTCCGCTGCCACGTAGTTGTTATGATCGAGGCCCCTTTATGTTCACTAAATAATGTATATATTGTTCAGCCGCACCGTGTGTGCTGCTTGGCCTTGCCACCTATTTGTAATATAAACTATGATCTGCTAGCATCAATAAAGCGGTTGTTTTCTGTACCAAGATGTTGTGTGTTGCCAGAAGACATGGTCTCTGGGCTGGCAATGCATGGTAAACCGGTTGCTCTGAGCCGGGGTGCCACAAAGAATAGGTAATATCGGTAAGCGTCAAGAAATGCCTATGAATTATTCACTTGTTGTTGAACCATTTGATGTTTGGGGATTTGATTACGTGGGACCTTTTCCTTCCTCTAATGGGTATACACATATTCTAGTTGATGTTGATTATGTTACTAAGTGGGTAGAAGCTATTCCAACCAGTAGTGCTGTTCACAACACCTCTATTAAAATGCTTAAGGAAGTTATTTTCCCAAGGTTTGGAGTCCCTAGATACTTAATGACTGATGGTGGTTCACACTTTTTTCATGGTGCTTTCTGATACGTCCCCAACGTATCTATAATTTTTGATTGCTCCATGCTACTTTATATATTGTTTTGGACTATAATGGGCTTTATTTTCCACTTTTATATTACTTTTGGGACTAACCTATTAACCAGAGGCCCAGCCTGTAATTGCTATTTTTTCCTTTTTCAAGATTTCAAGAAATGTAATACCAAACGGAGTCCAAACGGAATGAAACCTTCGAAAACGTGATTTTCTCACCGAACGTGATCTAGGAGACTTGGACCTCACGCCAAGGAACATCGGAGGCGGTCACGAGGTGGGGGCGCCCCAGGCGTGCCCCGCCTCGTGGGCCCCGATGCTCCACCGACGCATTCTTCTTCCTATATATACCCACGCACTTCAAACGATCGTAACAGGAGGCCAAACCTAATTCCACCGCCGAACTTCCTCAGATCCACAAGATCCCATCTTGGGGCCTGTTCGAGCTCACGGGAGGGCATCCACCACGGAGGGCTTCTACATCAACACCATAGCCTCTCCGATGAAGTGTGAGTAGTTTACTTCAGACCTTCTAGTCCATAGCTAGTAGCTAGATGGCTTCTTCTCTCTTTTGCATCTCAATACAATGTTCTCCCCCTCTCTCGTGGAGATCTATTCGATGTAATCTTCTTTTTGCGGTGTGTTTGTTGAGACTGATGAATTGTGGGTTTATGATCCAGCTTATCTATGAATAATATTTGAATATTCTCTGAAATATTTTATGTATGATTGAGTTATCTTTGCAAGTCTCTTCGAATTATCCGTTTGGTTTTGCCAACTAGATTGGTAGTTCTTGCAATGGGAGAAGTGCATGGCTTTGGGTTCAATCTTGTGGTGTCCTTACCCAATGTATAGGGGTTGCAAGGCACGTATTGTATTGTTGCCATCGAGGATAACAAGATGGGGTATTTATCATATTGCATGAATTTATTCCTCTACATCATGTCATCTTGCTTAAGGCGTTACTCCATTTTTAACTTAATACTCTAGATGCATGCTGGATAGCGGTCGATGAGTGGAGTAATAGTAGTAGATGTAGAATCGTTTCGATATACTTGTCTCAGACGTGATGCCTATATACATGATCATACCTAGATATACTCATAACTATGCTCAATTCTGTCAATTGCTCAACAGTAATTTGTTCACCCACCGTAGAATATTTATGCTCTTGAGAGAAGCCACTAGTGAAACCTATGGCCCCCGGGTCTATTCTCATCATATCAATCTCCATCACTTTTATACTTGCTTTGTTTTTACTTTGCCTTTACTTTTCACTTTGCATCTATATACCAAAAATACGAAAATATTATCTCTATCAGATATCACTCTCATAACTGACCGTGAAGGGATTGACAACCCCTAATCGCGTTGGTTGCAAGTAGCTATCGTTTTGTGCAGGTACGAGGGACATGTGCGTGGCCTCCTACTGGATTGATACCTTGGTTCTCAAAAACTGAGGGAAATACTTACGCCATCGTGTTGCATCATCCTCTCCTCTTCGGGGAAAACCAACGCAAGCTCAAGACGTAGCAAGAAGGATTTCTGGCGCCGTTGCCGGGAAGTCTACGCAAAAGTCAACATACCAAGTACCCATCACAATCCCTATCTCTCGCATTACATTATTTTCCTCTCGTTTTCCTCTCCCCCACTTCACCCTTGCCGTTTTATTCGCCCTCTCTTTCCCAATCTCCTCCTCTTTTTCCCGTTGCCTTTTCCTCATCCGCTTGTTTGCTCGTGTGTTAGTTTGCTTGCTTGCCATCATGACTAGTCTCATATCTTCTCCGTTATCTCCCGAGAATGAAGTTCTAAATTTTAAGCAAAGGGAAGGAGAAAATCTAAAAGACGCTTGGTATAGAATTTGCAATGCTCAAAATAGATCTACCAGGATGCAATCTACTTCAGTTCTTCTTTGTAATTTTTACGTAGGTGCAAATCCTTGGTATAGATATATCCTTGATACCATTACCGGAGGGAATTTTTTGGGTATCCATACTTTTGATTCTTATAATGCTTTAATAGATTTATTTGGCTCACCACCTCTTTTGGTTAATGGAACTATGTTAACTTTGGAGCATGTTATGCAAAGGCTTGAAATTATTGAAAACAAAGTTGCTACCATTGAATCCATTGAAAATCTAGATAAAAAGACCCATAATCAAATTACTCAATATGGATCTAAGGTAGGAATAACTTTGAAAAATATTAAGGAGAAGGAACCTATGGTTAATGAGAAAATAAATCTAGATTCCACTCGAATCGATAAACTTGAGGGTATCATTACCAACTTGGGAACCGCTTTTTCTTCCGTAAAGAATACTCCTAGTCCTCCCACTAAAATTGCCAAGCTTATGTATGTTCTTAAAAATAAGGGTGAATCATCTAGTAAGGAAATCATGGATCTTAAATCTATAAGTATTCATCCCGATCTTTTTACTATCTTTAAGGAACCATTTGCTACAAATGAATTTTTCGATCTCGTGCCTAAAAGTTTGATAATTACTAGAAAGAAAGAAATCTATAAGAAAGATAGATGCCTCATTGAAGAATTGCCTACCAAAGATGGCAATACCTAGATCTATCCTTGCTTTTATGCCTAGCTAGGGGCGTTAAACGATAGCGCTTGTTGGGAGGCAACCCAATTTTATTTTTAGTTTTTTTGTTTTGCTTATGTTTAGGAATAAATAATTCATCTAGCCTCTGTTTAGATGTGGTTTTATCTTTTAATTAGTGTTTGTGCCAAGTTAAACCTATTGGATCTTCTTGGATGATAGTTATTTGATCTTGCTGTAATTTCCAGAAACTTTGCGCTCAGTAACCGAATTGTTAAAAATCACCAGAACGTGATAAAATATTGATTCAAATTTCTGCTGATCAATAAACAAATTTTCCAGGTAGAATTTTTTGAGTTCCATAAGTTTGCGTTAGTTACAGATTACTACAGACTGTTCTGTTTTTGACAGATTCTGTTTTGCGTGTGTTGTTTGCTTATTTTGATGAATCTATAGCTAGTAAAATAGTTTATGATCCATAGAGAAGTTGGAATATAGTAGGTTTAACACCAATATAAATAAAGAATGAGTTAATTACAGTACCTTAAAGTAGTCTTTTGTTTTCTTTCTCTAACGGAGCTCACGAGATTTCTATTGAGTTTTGTGTTGTGAAGTTTTCAAGTTTTGGGTGAATTCTTTTGATGGATTATGGAACAAGGAGTGGAAAGAGCCTAAGCTTGGGGATGCCCATGGCACCCCCATGATAATCCAAGGACACCCAAAAGTCAAAGCTTGGGGATGCCCCGGAAGGCATCCCCTCTTTCGTCCACTTCCATCGGTAATTTACTTGGAGCTATATTTTTATTCACCACATGATATGTGTTTTGCTTGGAGCGTCTTGTATTATTTGCGTCTTTGCTTGTTAGTTTACCACAATCATACTTGCTGTACACACCTTTTGAGAGAGCCATACATGAATTGGAATTTGATAGAATACTCTATGTGCTTCACTTATATCTTTTGAGCTTGATAGTTTTGCTCATAGTGCTTCACTTACATCTTTTTGAGCGTGATAATTTTTGCTCTAGTGCTTCACTTAGATCTTTTAGAGCACGGTGGTGGATTTGTTTTAAGGAAAGTTGATATCTCATGCTTCACTTAGATTATTTTGAGAGTCGTTAATAGCATGGTAATTTGCTTAATGTTAATATACTTGGTATTCAAGATATGTGAAACTTTCTTTTGAGTGCGTTGAATACTAAGATAAGTTTGATGCTTGATAATTGTTTTGAGATATGAAGATGATGATATTAGAGTCATGCTAGTTGATTAGTTGTGAATTCAAAGAATACTTGTGTTGAAGTTTGTGATTCCCGTAGCATGCACGTATGGTGAACCGTTATGTGATGAACTCGGAGCATGATTTATTTATTGATTGTCTTCCTTATGAGTGGCGGTCGGGGACGAGCGATGGTATTTTCCTACCAATCTATCCCCTAGGAGCATGTGCGTAATACTTTGCTTTGATAACTTCTAGATTTTTGCAATAAGTATATGAGTTCTTTATGACTAATGTTGAGTCCATGGATTATATGCACTTTTTCCCATCCTTCCACCATTGCTAGCCTCTCTAATACCGCGCACCTTTCGCCGGTATCATACACCCACCATATACCTTCCTCAAAACAGCCACCATACCTACCTATCATGGCATTTCCATAGCCATTCCGAGATATATTGCCATGCAACTTCCCGCCGCCCGCTCTTATGACACGCTTCATCATTGTCATATTGCTTTGCATGATCATGTAGTTGACATCGTATTTGTGGCAAAGCCACCGTTCATAATTCTTTCATACATGTCGCTCATGAGTCATTGCATATTCCGGTACACCGCCGAAGGCATTCATATAGAGTCATATTTTGTTCTAAGTATCGAGTTGTAATTCTTGAGTTGTAAGAAAAATAAAACTGTGATGATCATCATTATTAGAGCACTATCCCAAGTGAGGAAAGGATGATGGAGACTATGATTCCCCCACAAGTCGGAATGAGACTCCGGACGAAAAAAATAAGAGGCCATAAAAAAAAGAGAAAGGCCCCAAAAAAAGAGAGAAAAAGAGAGAAGGGACAATGTTACTATTCTTTTACCACACTTGTGCTTCAAAGTAGCACCATGATCTTCATGATAGAGAGTCTCTCATTTTGTCACTTTCATATACTAGTGGGAATTTTTCATTATATAACTTGGCTTGTATATTCCAATGATGGGCTTCCTCAAATGCCCTAGGTCTTCATGAGCAAGCGAGTTGGATGCACACCCACTTAGTTTCTTTTGTTGAGCTTTCATATACTTATAGCTCTAGTGCATCTGTTGCATGGCAATCCCTACTCACCCACATTGATATTTATTGATGGGCATCTCCATAGCCCGTTGATACGCCTAGTTGATGTGAGACTATCTTCCCTCTTTTTGTCTTCTCCACAACCACCGTTCTATTCCACATATAGTGCTATATCCATGGCTCACGCTCATGTATTGCGTGAAGATTGAAAAAGTTTTGAAAATGTTAAAGTATGAAACAATTGCTTGGCTTGTCATCGGGGTTGTGCATGATTTATATACTTTGTGTGGGGAAGTTGGAGCATAGCCAGACTATATGATTTTGTAGGGATAACTTTCTTTGGCCATCTTATTTTGAGAAGACATAATTGCTTAGTTAGTATGCTTGAAGTATTATTATTTTTATGTCAATATGAACTTTTGTCTTGAATCTTTCGGATCTGAATATTCATACCATGATTAAGAAGATTTACATTGAAATTATGCCAAGTATCACTCCGCATCAAAAATTCTCTTTTTATCATTTACCTACTCGAGGACGAGCAGGAATTAAGCTTGGGGATGCCTGATACGTCTCCAACGTATCTATAATTTTTGATTGCTCCATGCTACTTTATCTATTCTTTTAGACTATAATGGGCTTTATTTTCCACTTATTACTTTTGGGACTAACCTATTAACCGGAGGCCCAGCCCAGAATTGCTGTTTTTGCCTTTTTCAGTATTTCGAAGAAACAGAATATCAAACAGAGTCCAAACGGAATGAAACCTTCGGAAACGTGATTTTCTCACCGAACATGATCCAGGAGACTTGGACCCTACGCCAAGGAACATCGGAGGCGGTCACGAGGGTGGGGGCGCCCCCCCTAGGGCGCGCCCCTGCCTCGTGGGCCCCCTGATGCTCCACCGACGTACTCCTTCCTCCTATATATACCTACGTACCCCCAAACGATCAGAACAGGAGCCAAAAACCTAATTCCACCGCCGCAACTTCCTGTATCCACGAGATCCCATCTTGGGGCCTGTTCTGGAGCTCTACCGGAGGGGGCATCCACCACGGAGGGCTTATACATCAACACCATAGCCTCTCCGATGAAGTGTGAGTAGTTTACTTTAGACCTTCGGGTTCATAGCTAGTAGCTAGATGGCTTCTTCTCTCTTTTTGGATCTCAATACAATGTTCTCCCCCTCTCTCGTGGAGATCTATTCGATGTAATCTTATTTTTGCGGTGTGTTTGTTGAGACCGATGAATTGTGGGTTTATGATCCAGCTTATCTATGAATAATATTTGAATCTTCTGTGAATTATTTTATGTATGATTGAGTTATCTTTGCAAGTCTCTTCGAATTATCCGTTTGGTTTGGCCAAATATATAGGTAGTTCTTGCAAATGGAGAAGTGCAAGGCTTTGGGTTAAATCTAGCGTTGTCCTTACCCAAAGGATGTAAAGGGTTGCAAGGCACGTATTGTATTGTTTCCATCGAGGATAACAAGATGGGGTATTTATCATATTGCATGAATTTATTCCTCTACATCATGTCATCTTGCTTAAGGCGTTACTCTGTTTTTAACTTATCACTCTAGATGCATGCTGGATAGCGGTCGTTGAGTGGAGTAATAGTAGTAGATGCAGAATCGTTTCGATCTACTTGTCTCGGACGTGATGCCTATATACATGATCATACCTAGATATACTCATAACTATGCTCAATTCCGTCAATTGCTCAACAAGAATTTGTTCACCCACCGTAGAATATTTATGCTCTTGAGAGAAGCCACTAGTGAAACCTATGGCCCCCGGGTCTATTCTCATCATATCAATCTCCATCACTTTTATACTTTCTTTGTTTTTACTTTGCCTTTACTTTTCACTTTGCATCTATATACCAGAAATACCAAAAATATTATCTCTATCAGATATCACTCTCGTAAGTGACAGTGAAGGGATTGACAACCCCTAATCGTATTGGTTGCAAGTAGCTATCGTTTTGTGCAGGTACGAGGGACTTGTGCGTGGCCTCCTACTGGATTGATACCTTGGTTCTCAAAAACTAAGGGAAATACTTACGCTACTGTGCTGCATCATCCTCTCCTCTTCGGGGAAAACCAACACAAGCTCAAGACGTAGCACTTTCCGTAAAATGCTTGCCAAGTATGATGTTAACCATATAATTGCATCACATTATCATCCTCAGTCTAGTGGTCAAGTTGAACTTAGCAATAGAGAAATAAAATTAATTTTGCAAAAGACTGTCAATAGGTCCAGGAAGAATTGGTCTAAGAAATTAGATGATGCACTTTGGGCTTATAGAACAACATACAAAAATCCTATGGGTATGTCTCCTTATAAAATGGTTTATGGAGAAGCTTGTCATTTGCCTCTAGAGTTAGAACATAAACCATATTGGGCAATCAAAGAGCTCAACTATGATTTCAAACTTGCTGGTGAAAAGAGGTAATTTGATATTAGCTCCTTAGATGAATGGAGAACCCAAGCTTATGAAAATGCTAAGTTGTTTAAAGAAAAAGTTAAAAGATGGCGTGATAAAAGAATCCAAAAGCGTGAGTTCAAAGTTGGAGAATATGTTCTTTTGTACAACTCTCGTTTTAGATTCTTTGCAGGAAAACTCCTCTCAAAATGGGAAGGCCCCTATGTCATCGAGGAGGTTTATCGTTCTGGAGCTATCAAAATAAATAATGCCAAAGGTACTAACCCGAAGGTTGTTAACGGGCAACGAGTAAAACATTATATCTCAGGTATGCCCATTAATGTTGAAAGTAATATTATCCAAACTTTGACACCGGAAGAACACATAAAAGAGTCCTTCCGGAACACTCCAGAATCGTGAAAATAAGGAGGTACGTGATACGGTAAGTAAACAGACTCCAAAAAATCCGCAAAAATATTTTTTGTCAGTTTTGGAATATTTAGAAAAATAGGAAAATAAGAAACTTCCAGGAAGCATACTGAGGGAGTCCTGGATTAGGGGGTGTCCGGATGGCCGGAGTATAACCTTTGGCCGGACTCCTAGACTATGAAGATACAAGATTGAAGACTCCGTCCCGTGTCCGGATGGAACTTTCCTTGGCGTGGAAGGAAAGCTTGGCGATATGGATGTGTAGATCTCCTCTCATTGTAACCGACACTGTGTAACCCTAGCCCTCTTCGGTGTCTATAAACCGGAGGGTTTTAGTCCGTAGGACGAACAACAGTCATACCATAGGCTAGCTTCTAGGGTTTAGCCTCTCTGATCTCGTGGTAGATCTACTCTTGTACTACCCATATCATCAATATTAATCAAGCAGGAGTAGGGTTTTACCTCCATCGAGAGGGCCCGAACCTGGGAAAAAACTGTAACACCCCAAAATTTTGGCCATGTTTAAATTATTAAAATTTTGACAAGAGTTTAAAAACTTTTGCTTTCTGGATTTTCTGTTGATTTCAGAACCCCTTTTCTTTAATATTGAGGAGTTTTTACCCAAGTGGAAACTTTATAAAAATGTATTGGACTTCTATGCTCTCTTAATATAACCATTCTTAATCAGTAGATTTATTTACATAATTATTTTCTCTCTGAGCTATGTCCCTTAAAGTGATTTATCATTAGCTTTGGAGCTCTTTTTTTTGAACTACAATCATTTGAGTAATTTAACTAAAGTTCCAACCAAAATTTGGAGATGTCATGTGATGTTCCTAAATCACTTTTATGCAAAAATATCTTCTGTCCAGTGGAAATTTTGAGCTCTACACCATATTTTTCAAATCTGATCCAGTTGGCATATTTGCACTGCAGCCTATTTAAATATTTGTTTAAAGCCTCCACCAAAATTATGGGATGTCAGTGGTAGCATGCAACCCATCTTTATGCAAAAACCTAGTGATGTTCTTTGGAAAAATTGAGTGAATCAACCTCTTTTTCATTCTGGTCCAGCCTTGTGATTTCTACTGCAACCCTAATTATTTTTGCTCTAGTGACCTTGTATTTTCTCCTGCTTGTAGTCAACCCTACAAAACCCCTAAGTCCAGGAGGATGCACCCATTGGGACATTTTTGGTTCATGTAATGATGCCATTTACCCCCTGTCCAGAATTGAAGTTTTGCAAAACTTGCACTAACAAGTTTCTACATTTGGCAAACTAACCTCGCCACCCTCTCATGCATCTAAAGAGACCCCACTGGAAGATTTGACCACCCTGGCATCGCCTATATGCCTCTGGCATTTTGTCAAACACCCTGTGTGCATAGACAGATTTGGCATGGTTGTAGGTTTTGTGTTGTGAACTTCCCCCTGTCCAAACCAAGTTGTCTAGTAGCCTTCTAACTATCTCTAACCTAGGCATGTGGTTTTGCATTGGCTCTCTAGCAATTTTAGTCACCTTGGCATTCTGTCGAACATGTCACGTGCGTGCTCTGGGCGCGCCCAGAGCGCATGTTTTGCACGCGCGTGTACCGAGCCGCCGCGTCGCGCCCATGGTTTTTGCCCGCTCTGCAGAGCCACGCCACACCCCCGACCGCTCACCAGAACACGCCAAGCAGCCCCTGGTGCCCTACAGCACCACCGTCAGAGCCCCTTGGCGGCACGCCGACGTCCGCAGTGAGCCCCTGCCGCGGTCGATGCCGCCCAAGCCACGGCCGCGCTCCAGCTGCCCCTTGAGCAGTCCAAGCTTATCTCCTCGCTCGTCTGCTAGCACTCGTCGGCGCCACGACGCCCTGCCGCAACAGAGAGGCGGTTCGCCGGCGACCTCATCCACCGCCAAGGAAACCGACCTTGACTCGCCTATTTAAGGAGCGCCGCACCTCTCCGAGCACTGAGGCGACCCCAAGCCAACCCATTGGCGCTCCCGTAGCCAGCAATCGCCCCGGGAAGGCCTCCTTCCCCGTCTCCGGCCAGTTCGGCCACCGCCGCCTCCCGGCTCCGTTCATCACAACCAGAGCGTCCCCGGCCCTCCCAACACCACCGAACGACTCCACTTCGTCTTGCGAAACCACCCAACACCCCGGCCGCGACGGAGAGCCACCGTAGCCCCAAGTCCACTTTGCTCCCGAAGCCACCGGCCGCCGCGAAGCTCGTCGACGGCGACTCCCTCCACCCCCATCGACCCAACCACCACCGATAGGACCGCCTCGACCCCCTGAGCCCGCGGATGGCCTCGGTTTCCCGAACGGTGCCGCCGTTCGCCGGCGAGCATCGCCGGAGTCCCGCCCCCGCTCGGGCAGAGGAAGAGGAGGGAGGGGAGACCAGTCAAACCTGACCAGTGGGTCCCCCGGGCCCACTGTTAGCGACACACGTCTGTACACACGCGGATAAGTGGAGACGTAAAGACCAGAGTACGTGTTCGACGTGTACATATATTCGAATCGTTTTTCTTTTCTTTTCTGTTTTATTTTTTTAAACCAGAGATATGACTAAACTTTGACTAGCTCTATATTTTTAAATAAAACTCCAAATGAGTTGATTCTTTTTCCTACCTCTCTCAAATATTGTATAGTTTATTTTAAGATTTATTTCCAAAAAAATCAGACAACTTTTTGGTACTGTTTTTTTAAACTATATATTGATTCAAATATTTTAAATAGGATTTTTGGAGAGAGGAGAAAGCTTTCAAGAGTTTTGGAATGCACCCTGCCTCCCCACAACTTGAAGGCAAGCATTCTAAACCCTGGCATAATATTGTGTGTGTTATTTGACGCGGTGACAACACCACCTCGACAAGGGGTATGCATCATTTTATGTGATGATGTGTTCCTACTCATGAGTGCATATTAATGATTTCATGCTATTGGAGTTTGATATGGTTGTGATGGTAATCACCGTCATATGCCTTTCATGCATACCGGAAGGGAATCCGGGAAGGCCTCTGTCTTGGGTAGACACGTTCTTGTCCCTAGTCCTCCGTCGAGACGATCGTGTCCGGTATGGCATGAGGGGGTATGTCGCGTGGTGTTTCTGTCTGTTGGTTGAAGTATATATTGTTATGCTAATCATGCAGGGAATATTTAAACCTCCTGAGTCGACCGTATATCGAGTCTTGTTCCGGTAACCCCCATACTTGTTTCGTACTGCTACTTGTCCCTACCATAGGTAGGGTACGGTTCAGTAAGTTGTCAACCCCTTTCCTAGCACACACCATACAGAGAGGCCATGGTGGAAGATACCAGAGGCATCCGGTAGGCATGCCACCTGGTCCGGGAGCATGGGTGGTTCGGTTGTAGCCGAAGGGGTAGCTCCCCTAGTTTGCGCGCGGTATAAATTTTGTGATCCCATGTTACGTCGAGGTTGTAGCCTCCCCACTTAGAGTTTCGCTTAACGGGTGTCGTGGGTGATTCCAGACATCGGTAAGTTAGGCTGGTGTGTGCAGTTAGGTGTGTTTTCAATTAAAAGGCCGTAGAAGAAATTAGTCCCGATGGACTAAAGGAATCCGTTACTCGTGGGTAAAGAGTACACTCTCTGCAGAGATTAAACCTATTCGAATAGCCGTGTCCATGCTTAAGGATTTCAGTCTGGGATGGGTCAAGTGTCGGTCTTAGTGTCAGTCTTCGGAGGAGAAACTGTTAAACCAGAACTGGGATCATGACTTGTGACTTGTGATGATCATGATTATTATTTATTGTGGACTAACCCGTTGTATTATTGGAATTATCGAGTATCCCTGGGATGGTTCTACCTCCTGGATATTCACTGTGATTATTTATAAGCCCTTTATGTGGTGTCACTGAGACGCCCGACTGTGGCATGCTTATTATGTATTTACTTTATAAGCCCTTTATGTGGTGTCGCTGAGACGCCTGATCGTGGCATGCTTGTTCTTTATTTATTTTATAAGCCCTTTATGTGGTGTCGCTGAGACGCCTGATCGCGGGTATGCTTGTTCTTTATTTACTTTATAAGCCCTTTATGTGGTGTCGCCAGACGCCTTGATCGAGGCATGCTCGCTGTTTACTAACCTTTCGAGGCGCCGCCTGCATAATTCGATTGGTGCATTTTATTGTTACTCTGTTATTGCATATTAATAACTTGCTTGCATGCATCAGAGATTTTAATTTGTGACTGACATTGTGATCATAATACATTTCAGAAAGAAATTTATCGTTGTTATATTATATCCGTGTTCATAATGTTTGCGAGTACATTTAAAAGTACTCACTGGCTTGTCCCTGGCTATTGTCTTGGCCAGATTTCTTGCACGGAGAGGAGCGACCGTGATGACAGCCCCGGAACCTAAGCAATGGTGATAGCAGCCTCGTGAAGATAGGAGTTATCCTGGTCAGCTGTTCCTGTGGGAAATGGAGTCCCATAGACGCTAATGATCCACAAACCGCTTCCGCCATCAACCACTAGAAACCGTTTGTTGTACTCACTGGCCAGAATGGTCTTGTACTACATATTTTGTATTTTGCTTGGAATTTCTGTATCAAGTTGGTGCCTCATCAGCTAACAGTAATCCTGGGGCTGGTGAGCACAAGGGCCATTTTCTGGAAATTAATACCCGGAAAAACCGGTCGTGACAAAAACATCGTGTCCCTTGTCTCCTGTTACCATCCTCCTAGACGCACAGTTCGGGACCCCCTACCCGAGATCCGCCGGTTTTGACACCGACATTGGTGCTTTCATTGAGAGTTCCTCTGTGTCGTCGCCTTTAGGCCCGATGGCTCCTCCGATCATCAACAATGATGCGGTCCAGGGTGAGACTTTTGTCCCCATACAGATCTTTGTATTCGGCGGCTTTGCACTGCGGGCCAATTCGCTTGGCCATCTGGAGCAGATCGAAAGCTACACCCCTGGCCATCAGGTCAGATTTGGAAGTTTGAACTACACGGCTGACGTCCGCGGAGACTTGATCTTCGACGGGTTCGAGCCACACCTGAGCGTGCCGCACTGTTACGATGGGCATGATCTAGCTCTGCCACCGGTCAAAGGCTCGAGGTCAAGATCGTGTCCGCTCCGACCCTTAGCTCGGAGCCGACTGTGCCAATCAAGGACGGGTGGCTGGACACCGCCTCAGGGGCTGCAATCTCTACGGCGGTCGAGCCGAACACCAACCTTGTCCTCTGCAAAGCTCGTGACTCCAAGGTGCCGGACTCCTCTCCGGACTCCGAACCTTCCGCGCCCCTGCCAATCGAATCCGATTGGGCGCCGATTATGGAGTTCGCCGCCGCGGACATCTTTCAGCACTCGCCCTTCGGCGGCATTCTGAATTCACTAAAGTCTCTCTCTTGATCAGGAGAGCCCTGGCCGGACTATGGTCAGCAAGGTTGGGATGCGGACGACGAAGAAATTCAAATCCCACCCACCACCCACTTCGTAGCCACTGTCGATGATTTAACCGACATGCTCGACTTCGACTCCGAAGACATCGACGGTATGGACGCCGATGCAGGAGACGACCAAGAACCAGCGCCTATAGGGCACTGGAAGGCCACGTCGTCGTGCGACATATACATGCTGGACACCCCAAAAGAAGGGAATGGCGATGGAACAACGGAGGATGACCCCTCCAAGAAGCAGCCTAAGCGCCGGCGTCAGCGGCGCCGCTCTAAATCCCGCCAAAGCAAAAACGGCGATTCTGGCATGGGAGATAATAACACCCGGACAAGGTTGAAGACAACCCTCCAAAGCAGGATTCAAAGACAGAGGATGGATAAGCCAGCCCTCATGAGAGAGCGGCAGACAAAGAGGTAGAGGGCGATAATTACATGCCTCCCTCCGAAGACGAGGCAAGCCTCGACGACGACGAATTTGTCGCGCCTGAGGATCCCGTCAAACAAGAGCATTTCAAACGCAGGCTTATGGCCACAGCAAGCAGCCTCAAGAAAAAACAGCAACAGCTTAGAGCTGACCAAGACTTGCTAGCCGACAGATGGACTGAAGTCCTTGCGGCCGAAGAGTACGAACTCAAACGCCCGTCCAAGAGCTACCCAAAGTGCAGACTACTACCCCGATTAGAGGAGGAAACACCTAAACCTACATCACCAGCCAAGACGATGCGGCCGACCGCCACCTCGTGGCACGACGAAGAGGCCTCTCGGCCCTCCACTCAAGCCGCACTCGACGCCGCTCAAAAAATACCAAGGCACGGGGAAACGCGCCAGACCTGCGAGATATATTAGAGGACAAGGCAAGGCAAACAAGATCGATCTACGGATCGCGTGGGCGCCCCATGACACGTGATGATAACCGTCACGCCGGATATGGCAAATTCGGCCGGGCCGAACACAGTAGACAAAGCTCATTTGAACTACGTCGTGATATAGCCCAGTACAGAGGTGCCGCACACCCACTATGCTTCACAGACGAAGTGATGGACCATCAAATCCCCGAGGGTTTCAAACCCGTAAACATTGAATCATACGATGGCACAACAGATCCTGCGTTATGGATCGAGGATTATCTCCTTCATATCCACATGGCCCACGGTGATGATCTACACGCCATCAAATACCTCCCACTCAAGCTTAAAGGACCAGCTCGGCATTGGCTTAACAGCTTGCCAGCAGAGTCAATTGGTTGCTGGGAGGACCTGGAAGCCGCATTCCTCGAAAATTTCCAGGGCACCTATGTGCGACCACCAGACGCCGATGACCTAAGACACATAATTCAGCAGCCAGAGGAATCGGCCAGACAATTCTGGACACGGTTCCTAACCAAGAAAAACCAAATAGTCGACTGTCCGGACGCAGAGGCCCTCGCAGCCTTCAAACATAACATCTGTGACGAGTGGCTGGCCCGGCACCTAGGACAGGAAAAGCCGAAATCCGTGGCAGCCCTCACAACACTCATGACCCGCTTTTGCGCGGGAGAAGACAGCTGGCTAGCTCGTAGCAATAACATGACCAAGAGCCCTGGTAATTCGGATACCAAGGACAGCAATGGTAGGTCGCGTCGCAACAAGCACAAGCGCCGCATTAACAACGACAATGCTGAGGATACGGCAATTAATGCCGGATTCAGAGGCTCTAAACCCGGTCAGCGGAAAAAGCCATTTAAAAGAAATACTCCGGGCCTGTCCAATTTGGACCGAATACTCGAGCGCTCGTGCCAGATACATGACACCCCCGAAAAACCAGCCAATCTGAAAGTGCATTATATCGACTAGAGGGGGGTGAATAGGCGATTTTTATGAATTCTTCACTGAGGAATTTGCCGGTGAGGAAATTCCTTAGAGAAGAACTACTTGCAGCGGAATAAGTACTCAGAAGTAAGCAAAACAGAATGCGTGCATGGTCATCATGATGAAATGAAGACAAACAAAGAGTACAGAAAGCGTAAACACAGGATAGCACAAGATAAAGACAAACAGACTGAAGAAATTGAACTGAGGAAATTGAGAAAGTCTTCAGTCAAAGCCTTCAAACACAGATATGAATGAACACTCAACACAATAATGAGGAAATGAAAGGGTTGAGGAAATAGAACCAGTTAGGTTGGTGAAGACAATGATTTGGTAGACCAGTTCCAACTGATGTCTCAGTTGTACATCTGGTTGGAGCGGCTGAGTATTTAAACTCGAGGACACAGTCCGGACACCCGGCCGAAAGCACGCAGCTCGCATACACCAAGTCCTCACCGTATTCTCCTTGAACTAAGGTCACATGCACCTCGTCCAATCACTCGTGGTAAGTCTTCAGTGACTTTCAAACCTTCACAGACTTGGTCACCGGCGATCCACAATTCCTCTTGGATGCTCTAGACCATGACGCCTAACCGTCTGGAAGAAGCACAGTCTTCAAAGGTAACAAGCGTCGGATCCATGCAGGATCAATTTCTTCAGTGATGCTCAATCACTTTGGGTTTGTAGGGGTTTGGTTTTGGGGTTTTTCCTCACTCGATGATTTTCGCTCAAAGTCCTCAGAGGATGGGTTGCTCTCAAATGACAAGTGTCAAGTTTCTCTCGGAGCAGCCAACCAGCTAGTGGTTGTAGGGGCGGCTATTTATAGCCTAGGAGCAGCCCGACATGATAAGACATAAATGCCCTTCAATGATATGACCGTTAAGTGGATAAGATATTTTGGGACAGTGGCGCAAGAACACAAAGAACGGTCGGAAATTTTAATCTCAAATTCCTCGTGGCTATCATGTTCCTCATCGTAGGCAATCCGCCTTTGGCGAATTCCTAACTCCTCGGTAACAAATTCCTCAACGACTAGAAGAACTTCGTCTCACATCAAGAAATTGACTGAATCAGTATGAGATTTCCAAAGGCTTCACTCAAGGGATTGGTAGGTGTAGGATTTTGAGTTGAGCATCACATGGAAATTTTTCCTTAGTATTTCCTCGACCCCTTTAACAAGACGGTGTTTCCTATGACTCAAGAAAGAGAAAATGAAACTACAAAACAAAAGTCTTCACGCTTCATGTTCCTCAAATGAATACCAAGTCTTCAAGGTCACACCAATTTCTTCACTTTCAAAGTCTTCGTAAAGTCTTCGTAATATCAAAGTCTTCAGTCGAAGAACTTCATTTTTAGGGGTTGACTTTCTCTGTAAATATCAAACTCCTCATAGACTTATAGACCTGTGTACACTCACAAACGCATTAGTTCCTTAACCTATAAGTCTTCAATCCACCAAAATCACTAAGGGCACTAGATGCACTTACAATCTCCCCTTTTGGTGATTGATGACAATATAGGTTAAGTTTTCAACGGGATAAACATATGAAGTGTAAATACTGATAATGAGGAATTTGATTGCAAGATATAGAAGAACTCCCCCTGAGATGTGCATAGTGAGGAATTTGCTTTTGAGGCAATGCACATTTGAAGAGTTGAATCATGGAGATCTCCCCCTATATCTTGTAATTCATACACGTATTTGACATATAATATGAAGAATTTAAAATGCATGATGAAATATGGTGCTTGATGTAATTCAGCATGCGTGCGATAACATTAATGAGGAACAAGCATGCAAAATAACGCATCAAGAGTATCAGAGCACAAAAATCTCAAGAGAATCGGAGTATAGTGCAAGAGCATAGTGCATCAAAAGTATCAAAGCACCATCGGGTTTAAGATTACAACTCGATCCAATAAAAGTTTCAGAAGAACGAGAGTTGTAACTTAATAAATTGTTGTATATGGGCAATAAAATAGACCCGCTTGAAGACTAACTCAAATTTCTCCCCTTTGTCATCGAATGACCAAAAGGATCGAACCGAGGACTAACGCTCCTGAAGAATTTCAAGTTGAAGAAGGAGCGCCAGCATTGTTGGGGTCGGTTGTTGTAGTAGGACCTGCCGCGGTGTCGTTCAAGTCTTCATTTTCATCAGTGTCGCGCGATGAAGAATAGGAGCTAGCCACCAAGGAAGGAACTTTGACCTTCTTGTATTTCTTCGGAGGAGGTGCGCATCAGTCAAATTCTTCCTTGAGTCCCATTGTCGCCGGGTTCTTCCGCACTGTAGATATGTGAAAGAACAGCCCAGGTGCGTTTGAAGGTTTCATGAAGGTAGTAGTGGTTTTTCTTCACTGCATTGTGTGTTGAGGTCATGTTGTGAAGAATTGAACCAAACTGACGCTTGACCCATTTATGGTTGCGATCAACCTTCTGATGAAGACTGAGGAGTAACTCACGATCAGTCATCACCACAGGTGCGATAGCTTGAGGACTTTGCTTGGACCGAGGTATTTGCGGCAAGTCATGTGTGGCGGAGTCATCATTGGTGGAGTAGGATGCTGCTTTGCTAAACTGTCCATCCAATGGACGAATGCCTTCATCGATCACAGCAGTAGCCTTGCCCTTGTCATCACCGAGGTAAATGTTCGCTTGAGGACATCAATCGGGGCAAGTAGCTGCAGTGGTTCGTAGTATCAGCCTTATGTAACTGAGTGAAGACCTTGTCCCGATGAATCTCATTATCCAAGGCGCATAAGGCTTCAAATTTCAAATGGTGACATAGCAATGTTTGCCGAGTCCTCATGAAGAAATCATGGAAGTTGACGGAACGCCATGGATGATGTTGAAAAGCATATTCTTCATGATGCCAACGACTTCTTCATCATTCGAAGTCGTGGCCTTTGATAGGACTCATTGTCTTCGTCGAATCCGATAGACAGTCCGAGGCACATACAATAATTCCTTGACGAGGAATTTGGTTCTTGGGGCCTGCCTTGGCTTCAAAGGCTTCATCAAGACTTGCATGTAGTGATTTGAAAGTTCTCGGTTCGTTGTAGATACAACGAGCACCATCAAGTGGAGGATCGAGTGGTAGAGCACGAAGCAATTCGATTGTTGGTGCCTTGTAGTGAGTATTTTCGGACATCCAGTCTAATACCCATGAGTTCACGTCTTGGCGTCTCCGGTGATGTGCAGCATTGCATAGAATTGAAGAATGAGTTCTTCATTCCAGCCACAGATATCAAGCAGAAATTCGAAGTCCCGCATCGTGAAGAACACCGAGGACTGGCTCAAAGCTGGCAGAGACTCCATGTCCACATGAGGAATATGAGCATGATCAAGACTTTGTCTTTGTTGAAGAGCACCGAGGAATAGAAGTTGGCTTGGCCGGGCAGTCCGTAAACGCCTCTTCCTTATGCGGCAGAATCATATGGATTATAGTTAGTGAAGAATACGTGCTCGGCAAAGAAATCTTCAGCCTTGAACTTTTGTTTGCTTGAGAACGGATTCTTTTGCTTGGGCAAAGGGGTGTCAGTGAGTTGCATCACCACCTCAGGAATCGCAAGTTCAGGTTCTTCAGGCTGAGGAATTTCTTGTTCCTCAACAGTGCGTACCGAGGATCAAGCAGGTTCATCAGCACTAGTGGCTGGAATTTCTTCATGCACAGAGCAAGTGGGTTGAGTTTCTTCAGAGTCCATTTGGACTGTTGGTGCAGGGGACTGAGGAATCTGTTGGAGCGGGGTGAAGAGAGGAGTATTTGGATGCAGACTTTCCCAAAAGTCATCATTCATCACCGTGTGGTGCACCCTATATCCACATCTTCATCTTCAATTTCCTCAACACCAGCCTCTTCACCGTGAACCGAGGCATAGGTGAGGAAATGACCGGGGTTGAAGGGATTGCGCCCACTTCAATTTCTTCATCAATCTGCTCGACGGGCAGCAGAATGATGTTCTTCATCGATCCGATTGGGATCTCATAGTCTTCTAAAAGGAACAAGGTCCTTTGATGGCATGGAGGAAATCGGAACAAGATCAATTGGATTTTCGAATGAGCTGGTCATTGGCTTCATTTTCTTCACAGCCAAGAATTTGACACAATCGATGCCTTCCTTTTCTTCACCGCAGCTTGTTCTCAGCCTTGGTTTTCTTCACATCGAGGCGTATGGAAGAATTGGAGTTGGTGTTGGCGCAGTATGAGCCGAGGAATCTGGTTGAATTTCTTCGTGCACAACCGATGCAGCTTGCCTGTCTTGTTCGCTTTCTTCAGCGCACCACTAGTGGATGCCACAGCAATTTCTTCAATGGCCGGAATGGGATCATCAGCCTGGAACTAGCATTTTCATGAGCTGCTCGAACTTCATCAGTGGTCTTGGCATGTTCTTGATCGGTGAGCCGAGGCTTCACTGAGGAATTTCATGTTGCGTTGGGGCAGCAACATTGGTGAATTTCTTCGTCAAAGTTGATGAATCGACCTTGGCTCCTTGCCAATCAGCATAATAAGAATCGAAGTTTTTGCCGAGGTCTTGAATTTCGCTGGACCTTGAGAAGTTCCTCGGTGTCATTTTGACAATGTTTTTCTTCGTGAACTTCTCCTTTCAGATTGAGCCTTCTTGATCTCTCTTGCCTTTTCAAACTTCCATTTCTCTTCAGCGACGAAATGGGTCTACATATGACTTTGTCCAGGGTCAGATGAAAGTCAGGCATAGGGGTATTTGGATCCTTGTGCCAGAGATCAATATAATCGAGGATTTTCCTCGGATCCAACAAAGAATGTACAGATGTGCCTTTGGCTCTAGCGGCCCTTTCTTGGCGATCTCTGATGATTTCCGCAAGTTCATCATCAGAAGCTTCATCATCAGAAGGCACATGGAATGCAACCTGTTTCTTCTTTGGGCTTGGCCGAGGACCTCGTCCAACTGTTGCTTTGGTCTTCAGCAGAGTCGGGCCAGATGATGAAATTGGTGCTGCTGAGGAACTTCTTTGAAACACCAGAGGCAATCGAGAAACCAGCAGTCCTTTGACATGTAGCCGATGCATGTGAGCCGAGGACTTTGAAGGAGCTGTTGAGGACTTTGGTGGAGCTGTAGCAAGGTGAGGAATTTGCCTTGAGGGCGCTGGCCGAGAACTTGGCTGTGAGAGCTACTGATGGTGAAGCACTTGGCTTATGAGCGTGCTTCTTTGGCATGGATTTCCTCGGTTTGACCGAGGCCTCGATGAGCGATAGCGATGGCAGAATCCTCATTGAATTTCTTCACTGCCTCCTTGGCTTGTCTTGCCAATTTAGCTTGGCGCTTAGCCCATTCTTCAGAAAGTCCTCACCACGCTTGATGTCGGTGGGGTCACCATTTGGCCAGGTGCCAATGGAGCTCTTGGGCATGGAGGATTGAGAGCGAATTTCTTCATGTACTTTGGAGTTACATATCTGTACTCCCTCCATTCCCTTGCCCATCTCCGTTCAATCTTCTGAATGCACACCTTGCGCTGATTTTTGCTTTCTTTGCCAAATTTTGCTTCATCAGGTGTGCAATAGTCAGCATAAATTTCCTCAGGGATCTCAAACGCAGTCATAACCTCAGGTTTCTTTCCTCCTTTCTGTGGTTTCTTACCGTCTGCCATATTCTTCAGTTGAGGAATTTGAACAGTTGAGTTCTCTGAAGAAGTATGCAGTTTTTCTTCGAGGAGCGCTGCAAATGAGTTAAGTTGATGAGAACCTAGTGATTCAGCAACAGACATGAGTACCTGTGAACGAAGTATAGTTGCGAGGAATTTGGAGAGGTCATATGCGTTCTCAGAAGGTTTTCAAAAAGAACAAGTTTTGAGGATTTTGACCAGATGAGCCTTGAAGAATTTCACTAAGCGTTCTTTGTCTTAGGTTCCAGAGTTGTACAGATCGAGGATCCACACAATTGAGGAATCTTGAAGAAAATGATTGCTTAGAGAAACGAATCAAGAGCATATAGCTTGTGAGGTGTTTGTGTGTGAGGATTTGAAGAATAAAACACCTTTGAAGATTTTGTAGTGTAAGATTTGGATCAACGAGGGTAGTAAAAGTAACTTTTATTTACCCTAAATGAAGAACACGATTTAACCTGGTGTTGTAGATGTGAAGCTCGTCTGCTCAGATCTTCCACGCCTAACTTGGCGGAGGAAGACAGCTACTACGGCGGCGGAGTGAGGATTTCTGCGGCGCTGAAATGCGTCGGCGACGAGGTCGAGGCAAGGAAGCTCTTCCTCACCGGCGACGATGGAGAAGCGGCGCGCTTAGGGTTTGAGGAGCTCGAACGGGAGAGAGAGGTCGACTGGGGTAAAAGAAGTGAGGATGGAGAGAGGGTATTTATAGAGGCGGTGAAAACTGTTCGCCCGAAGATTTTGGACGAACGTGCCTGACCATTCTCCTTCTCACGACATGTGTCACCCACGTACTGTGTAGTGGAGATCGTGTACGATCGTGGGTGAGTAAAATAATGCATCATGGGATGCGGAACGGTTTGAGTGGCAAAACCGAAAATTTGGATAAGATCAGTTTTAAAGTTTCGTTCGCAATTTCTTCAGCTGATAAGGACACAATGAAGATTTTGAACGAGTTTCAAATAGAACGCACATGAAGAATTTGTGAATAGATTGGGTTGAGTATAGCATAGAGGGGGAAGGGTCCGATCACATTCACTTAGCGTAAAAAACGACTTGAAGAAATAACTATAAGTGAATGTCAGAGAGGACATAAACCCATATATATATATATATATATATATATATATATATATATATATATATATAGCCAATGAAGAAAGACGACGGAGATAGTGAAGATTTTGCAAAGTTGAAGAATTTGAAAACTCAAGAATTTCAAACTGAGAAAAACTCAAATTGAAGATTTTCAACTTTGGTGGTGGCGTGACCCAATCAGATAAGAATGATGATTTCAGACACCGCGCATAATTGTCGAGGGTTCTCGAGAATCAAATTCTTCATTAATTTCTTCACACTTAGAGTGTTATTCTTCATTGATTGAAGAAAACGCTTTCTTCATGTGTTGCACATCTAAGTCATCAATTTTGCATAAGTGTCGGGATGTGTGTCCTTTTCAAAGAACGTTCAAGATTCTAAGATATTTAGCTCACACCGCAACTTGCTAAATCTCTTCTCATCCAAGGGCTTAGTGAAGATATCAGCTAGCTGTTCTTCAGTCTTCACGTGCTCGATGGAGATGTCGCCTTCAACATATGATCACGAAGAAAATGATGACGAATCTGAATGTGCTTTGTCTTCGAGTGCTGAATCGGGTTGTGAGCAATCTTGATTGCACTCTCATTGTCGCAGAGAGAGGCACATTCTTCACGTTGATGCCGTAGTCCTTGAGAGTCTGCTTCATCCACAAGAATTGAGCACAACACGAGCCAGCAACAATGTATTCAGCTTCCGCATGATGAAGCGGTGATACGTGATTCTGTTTCTTCGAGGACCAACAGACCAAAGATCGTCCGAGGAAATGACAAGTGCCAGAACTTGACTTGCGGTCCACACGATCACCAGCATAGTCAGAGTCAGAATATCCAATGAGGTCAAAATCAGAGCCCTTAGGGTACCATAATCCTAGTGTTGGTGTGTGAGCTAGATATCGAAGAATATGCTTCACAGCCTTATGGTGTGATTCCTTCGGTGTAGCTTGAAATCGGGCACACATGCAAACACTAAGCATTATATCTGGCCTAGATGCACATAAGTACAATAAAGAACCAATCATGGAGCGGTATACCTTGTGATCAAGTCAATACCATTTTCATCAAGGCATAGATGGCCATTTGTGGGCATAGGAATTTTGACGCCTTTGCAATCTTGCATGCCGAATTTCTTCAGGACATCTTTGAGGTATTTCTCCGAGATATGAATATGCCATTGTGTTGTTGATTTAATTTGAAGACCTAAGAAGAATTTCAACTCTCCCATCATAGACATTTGATATTCTTCACTCATCATATAGGCAAATTCATCACTATAACGTTGGTCAAGACAGCCAAAGATAATATCATCAACATATATTTGGCACACAAACAGTTCACCATCATAAGATTTAGTAAAGAGAGTAGGGTCGAGTGAACTGGTGTGAAGCCATTCTTCACGAAGAATTCCTTCAACGTATCATACCACGCCTGCGTGGGGCTTGTTTGAGACCATAGAGGGCCTTATTAAGTCTCAAGACTTTGTCGATTCTTTGGATCTTCAAAACCGGGGTTGAGCAACATATACTTCTTCCTCAAGCTTACCATTGAGGAATGCACTTTTCACATCCATTTGATATAAAGTGATATTGTGATGGTTAGCATAGGCGAGTAATATCTTGAATAGACTCAAGTCTAGCAACAGTGCAAAAGTTTCATCGAAATCAATTCCTTCAACCTGTGTGTAGCCTTGAGCTACTAATCGTGCCTTATTCCTCACCACAAGGCCATTTTCATCTTGCTTGTTGCGGTAGATCCACTTTGTGCCAATGATATTATGCTTGCGAGGATCTGGACGTTTGACCAGTTCCTGCATACATTGTTGAGCTCGAACTGATGTAATTCTTCTTGCATAGCCCTAATCCACTCCGGCTCGTAAAATGCTTCATCTACCTTAGTGGGCTCTGTGATAGAGACAAAAGCATAGTGCCCACAAAAGTTAGATAAATGTGAAGCTTTTGAGCGTGTGAGAGGACCTGGCGCTTTAATGTCATCGATGATCTTCTCCACTTGCACTTCTTTTGCAACGCGAGGATGAGCTGGTTGTCGTCAAGGAATTTGATCATTTTCCTCAGCACCATTGTCTTCAAAGATTATCTTCAGTGCATCACCGACGTTCTTCAGCGTCTGAGAATGAATTCTTCAGCAGATTCTTCAAGAGGGAATGACATCCTCAGTTGCCTTGAACTTGATAGATTCCTCAGTCTTTGGTTCATCTAACACGTAAGGTAGGTGCTCTATTTGCGAGCCATTAGTTTCATCGAACCGCACATCTCAAAGGTCAACAATCTTGTGAAGAGCGATGTTGAAGACTCTATAGGTGTGCGAGTCCTTTCTGTAACCAAGCATAAAACCTTCATGTGCTATCGGTGCAAATTTAGAATTGTGATGAGGATCTCTAATCCAACATTTAGCAATCAAGACTTTGAAATAACTTACATTGGGTTTCTTGTCGTTGAGGAGTTCATAGGCAGCCTTCTTGAAGAATTTGAAGATATACTCTGTTGATGATGTGGCACGCCGTATCAATTGCATCAATCCAAAAACGACTAGGCGTTTTGTATTCATCAAGCATAGTGCGAGCCATCTCAACAAGAGTTCTGTTCTTGCGCTCCACGACGCCATTTTGCTGAGGAGTATAAGGAGCAGATAACTCATGAGTAATACCAAGTTCATCAAGATAGGCATCAAGATCGAAATTCTTGAACTCAGTTCCATTGTCACTGCTGATGTGTTTGATCTTCACACCAAAGTTAGTTGAAGCCCTCGAGGAAAATCATTTGAAGACTTCCTGCACTTGATTTTTGTAAGTAACAATGTGTACCCATGTGTAACGAGAGTAATCATCAACAATAACGAATCCATATAGAGATGCATCATTAACGGCAATTTGAGTAATGATTGGGACCAAAGAGGTCCATGTGAAGCAATTCAAGGGACGAGTGGTGGTCATGATAGTCTTCGCTGGATGCTTGGCCTTGGTCATCTTTCCAGCTTCACACACTCCGCATAAGTGATCCTTGAGGAATTTGACATTCTCAATGCCAATGACATGCTTCTTCTTCGCAAGCATGTGCAAATTCCTCATGCCTGCGTGACCAAGTCGGCGATGCCATAGCCAGCCTTCTGAAGCTTTTGCAAGTAGACACACGGCTGGTTGTGGTCCTGTAGAGAAATCAACAATATACAAGTCTCCTCTCCTAAAGCCTTCGAAGACTTTGGAATTGTCAGCTTCCATAATCACAACACAACGATACTTGCCAAAGATAACAACCATATCAAGATCACAAAGCATTGAGACTGACATGAGGTTGTATCCTAAGGACTCAACAAGCATGGCTTTGTCCATGTGTATGTCCTTAGAGATCGCAACCTTACCAAGACCCAATACCTGACTTTTGCCTTTGTCAAAAGATGATATGCTTCAGATGTGACGGTGATAAGGGAGCATCCATCAATAAATTCTTGTCACCAGTCATGTGATTTGTACATCCACTATCGAGAACCCACTTAGTGGCTTTGGGTTGATCATCCTGCAGATGAATTAGTACAACTTACGATCTCATATACTTCATCAGTGAAGAATATGATATCAAGTTCATCAGATGAATTTCATCACCAAGATAACAGATAAGCGATATGAGGACATGTGAAATGAAAGTTCATTTCATCATGATTAGCTGCGTCCTTTCGGGCATTTTGTCGTGTCCCCAAGAAATTCTTCAGACGTTAAGGCACGTGCTGGAGACCTGACCTGCAGAAGAGATTAGTTCTTTTCTTCACCACCCACATCTGAAAGGGTGGCAAAGAGTTCATCACTCATGCGAGCACCATATGAGAATGGTGGCATAGAGGCCAGTCCATTTCGTTTCACATAAGAGGGGTTAGGGTAAGCATATGAATAAGCGGAGAAATTCTTCGAGGACTTATGAACATATTGGTTTGAAGAATAATGCACATATTCATAGCCCTTAGCTCTACCCTGCGAAACAGAGTTGTTAGCACGATGATAATCATATGAGGACTTTGATCCTTTTGAGGAATTTGATCCACGTGAGGAATTTGGTCCGTATGAGGACTTGGATCCATATGAAGAATTTGGTCCATATGAAGAATTTGATCTGGGGTTCCTATTCTTCACAGGTGGTGTCATGAGGACATTCACGAAGACTTTCAAGGCATTTCTTGGGAACCCAGATTTTCTTCATAGGGGAACCGTTCCTGCAGTTAGTGCCAACATATCTAGCAAATACTTCACCATTCTGATTTTTGAACAATTTATAGTTGGAGTCAAATGACTCATCAGAAGAATGAGGAGATTCGCATGTAAAACCAAATAAGTTAGATGGATCAACTGGAGGTCCCTTTGCAGCAACCCATGAGGTTTTGGGATACTGCTCAGGCTTCCAATATGTCCCATCAGCATTGAGTTTCCTCTCAAAGGCAATACCCTCTTTCCTAGGGTTCCTGTTGAGGATCTGCTTTTTAAGCACATCACAAAGAGTCCGATGCCCTTTGAGGCTTTTGTACATGCCTGTCATATACAATTCCTTCAGCCCTGCATCGTAAGTGATACTAGCAATGTCCTCATATGAGGAATTAGTGATAGCAGAGGCAGGTGAAGAATTTGTAACAGTTGAAGCATTTGAACATTCAGGTGAAGAATTAGAAGATTCACGTTCAATGCACTTTAAGCATGGAGGAACAAATTCTTCCTGAGAAGCGCTGATTTGATGAGCAAGTAATGAATCGCGCTCCTTCTGAAGATCTTCATCACTCACTCTTAGCTTCTCAAGATCTTGCTTTCTTTAAAGAAATTCATAAGAAAGTTTCTCATGATCAGACAAGAGAGTGTTATGATGACCTTGAAGGCTGTCAAACCTAGACTGAAGTCTCTGAAGATTTTTAGTCGTAGGCTTTAGTGCGATCCATTTCTTCACCTAACATATCATCACTCTTATCTAGCATGTTTTGAACCTTTTCTAAAGCCCTTTGTTGTTTTACAGCAATCTTAGCAAGTTTTGAGTAATCGGGCTTTAGATCTTCATCGATTCATTTTCACTAGATTCAGAGGAGGTATATTTGAGTACCTTGGCACCCTTTGGCATGAAGCAATAGGTGGAGCGTAGTCATCACTATCTTCATCAGCTTTGTTGGTGAGGTCATTTTCTTCAGAGTTGAAGATGGACTTGTCGACGAAAGCAAGAGCGAAGTGCTAGACTCGCCACACCAGACTCAGATTCTTCTGATGCCTCCTCTTCCTCATGTTCCTCAGATTCAGCTTCAGAGTCCATTTCCTTGCCAATGAATGCTCGAGCCTTTTTGGAGCTGCTCTTCTTGTGAGAAGAAGGCTTTGAGGATTTTGATGATGAAGATTTCGATGATTTCTTCTTCTTCTTAACGTCATCAGAACTGTAACCCTTGTGTTTCTTCTTCTTTAATTCCTTTTCCCACTGAGGATAATCTTGGATGTAGTGACCAGGTTTCTTGCATTTGTGACAAAGTCTTCTCTTATAGTCACCGGATGAGGAATCACTTGCTCCTTGAGGATTTTCCAAATCGACCACGCCTTGAGAACTTCTGGAATTTCTTCACGAGCAGATGCTAGCTCCTGGCCTAATTCTTCAGGATCTCCAAGGCTACTACCGTAGTCTTCACACTCAGATTCAGACACAGCCTTGGCCTTCAGGGCACGTGTTTTTCCATAGCTAGAACCATAGAGATCACTCTTTTCAGCAAGCTGGAACTCATGAGTATTTAGCCTCTCGAGGATATTAGCAGGATCAAGTGACTTGTAGTCAGCACGCTCTTGTATCATCAGTGCCAGAGTATCAAATGAGGAATCAAGCGATCTTAACAATTTCTTCACCACCTCATGGTCGATGATGTCAGTGGCGCCAAGTGCTTGAAGCTCATTTGAGATGTCAGTGAGGCGATCGAAGGTTTGTTGAACATTTTTGTTGTCGAGTCTTTTGAAGCGGTTGAAGAGATTCGAAGAACATCAACTCGAGAGTCACGCTGAGTTGAGACTCCTTCATTCACTTTGGATAGCCCGTCCCGGATGAGCTTGGCAGTTTCCAAAGCACTCACTCTTCCATATTGACCTTTGCTCAGATGGCCACATATGATATTCTTTGCTTGAGAATCGAGTTGCTTGAATCTCTTCACATCAGCAGATTCGTGAGAAGGTGTGACCGAGGGAACACCATTTTCCACAACATACCGTAGATCGTTGTCAATTGCTTCAAGATGCATTCACATCTTGTTCTTCCAAAGAGGGGTAGTCCGCTCCATCAAAGGTAGGACACCTGCTGAGACCTTGATCATACTGCGGTCGACATAACTAAAACCTCGGTGGTTAAACCAAAATCACGTAACAAGGGAGTACCTTGCTCGATACCAATTGAAAGTGCGTTATGTCGACTAGAGGGGGTGAATAGGCGATTTTATGAATTCTTCAACGAGGAATTTGCGGTGAGGAAATTCCTTAGCGAAGAACTACTTGCAATGGAATAAGTACTCGAAGTAAGCATAACAGAATCGCGGCATGGTCATCATGATGAAATGAAGACAAACAAAGAGTACGAGAAGCGTAAACACAGGATAGCACAAGATGAAGACAAACAGACTGAAGAAATTGAACTGAGGAAATTGAGAAAGTCTTCAGTCAAAGCCTTCAAACGCAGATATGAATGAACACTCAACACAATAATGAGGAAATGAAAGGGTTGAGGAAATAGAACCAGTTAGGTTGGTGAAGACAATGATTTGGTAGACCAGTTACAACTGCTGTCTCGGTTATGCGTACGTCTGGTTGGAGCGGCTGAGTATTTAAACTTCGAGGACACACAGTCCGGACACCCAGTCGCTGAGCACGCAGCTCAGACACCAAGTCCTCACCAGATTCTCCTTGAACTAAGGTCACATGCACCTCGTCCAATCACTCGTGGTAAGTCTTCAGCGACTTCCAAACCTTCACAGACTTGGTCACTCGGTGATCCACAATTCCTCTTGGATGCTCTAGACCATGACGCCTAACCGTCTGGAAGAAGCACAGTCTTCAAAGGTAACAAGCGTCGGATCCACGCAGGATCAATCTCTTGATGATGCTCAATCACTTTGGGTTTTAGGGGTTTGGTTTTTGGGGTTTTTCCTCACTCGATGATTTTCGCTCAAAGTCCCTTGAGGATGGGTTGCTCTCAAATGACAAGTGTCAAGTTTCTCTCAAGCAGCCAACCAGCTAGTGGTTGTAGGGGCGGCTATTTATAGCCTAGGGAGCAGCCCGACATGATAAGACATAAATGCCCTTCAATGATATGACCGTTAAGTGGATAAGATATTTTGGGACAGTGGCAAGAAGACAAGAACGGTCGGAAATTTGAATCTCAAATTCTTCGTGGCTATCGTGTTCCTCATCGTAGGCAATCCGACCGGCGAATTCCTAACTCCTCGGTCAGAACAAATTCCTCAACGACCGGAAGAACTTCGTCTCTCGCTATTGAAGAAATTGACTGAATCAGTATGAGATTTCCAAAGGCTTCACTCAAGGGATTGGTAGGTGTAGGATTTTGAGTTGAGCATCACATGGAAATTTTTCCTTAGTATTTCCTCGACCCCTTTAACAAGACGGTGTTTCCTATGACTCAAGAAAGAGAAAATGAAACTACGAAAACAAAAGTCTTCACGCTTCATGTTCCTCAAATGAATACCAAGTCTTCAAGGTCACACCAATTTCTTCACTTTCAAAGTCTTCAGAATATCAAAGTCTTGATCGAAGAACTTCATTTTTAGGGGTCGACTTTCTCTGTAAATATCAAACTCCTCATAGACTTATAGACCTGTGTACACTCACAATCGCATTAGTTCCTTAACCTATAAGTCTTCAATCCACCAAAATCACTAAGGGTCACTAGATGCACTTACACAATCACACCAACAGGGATTGTTGGGTGTTCAAGCAGGCAGGCAAGTTAAGTGCCAAAAACATAGACAAGGGGCTGCATAGCGATGACGAGGAGGAGCCCGGGCCACGAACAATAGGGGATGTAAGGGCTTCCCCGACAAGTGCGGACGGTGAACATGATATACGCAACCCACATCCCCAAAAGGGAGCGGAAGCGTGCACTCGAGGGACGATATGCGTTGGAGCCAGTCACCCCAAAGTTCAACCCGTGGTCCTCCTGCCCGATCACTTTTGATCGAAGGGACCACCCCACTAGCATCCGCCATGGCGGATTCGCCGCATTGGTTCTAGACCCAATCATTAACGGATTTCGCCTCACTAGAGTCCTTATGGACGGTGGCAGCAGCCTGAACCTGCTTTATCATGATACAGTGCGAAAAATGGTCATAGATCCCTCAAGGATTAAACCCACAAAGACGACCTTTAAAGGCGTCATACTGTGTAGAGGCCAACCGCATGTGCTCGCTATACTTGAGGTGGTCTTCGAATCCCCGGATAATTTCCGAAGCAAGGAGTTAATCTTCGACATAGTCCCGTTCCGAAGTGGCTATCACGCACTGCTCGGACGAACAACATTTGCAAAGTTCAATGCGGTGCCGCACTACGCATACCTCAAGCTCAAGATGCCAGGCCCTTGAGGAGTCATTACGGTCAATGGAAACACCGAACGCTCTCTCCGAACGGAGGAGCACACGGCGGCCCTCGCGGTGGAAGTACAAAGTAGCCTCTCAAGGCAATTCTCCAGTCCGGCTATTAAACGTTCGGACACCGTCAAGCGCGCCCGGAGTAACCTACAATAAGACCGCCTGGCACGTTCCAAGCACGCGTAGCAATGCGGCCCCAACCCCAGCCCTCGCGAAATTGCGAAACCAGTACTACGCGTACATAATTACGCTCTGGAAATACCATGGGCATAGGGGGAGGGGCACGACCATGGCATGCCCAAAATGCGGCTCAACCGCACTAGGGGCTCCCGATTTTGTCATTCTTTTTTCTTACTTTCAGGACTCCACTCTCCGGAAGATTCGACCGGCAGACAATCGCCAAACACATGATGCAACAGCCGTGGAGGCGTAAAGCTACGTCGAATGTCAAGGTGGTCTCTATAACGAGCTAAATACATCTTACATACCATCCCACAGCCCACCGGAGGGGGACATGTCAAATAGTCCCATCTCTTGCTTATCGCACTATTTGTATCGTTACGCTTTTACCGCAGCCTTTTCAATAAACAATACATAGCTTTTGTCTATTATTGCATTCCTTTTTTATGTAAATATGTTCGCTATGACAATATGCACCCGTACACTTTGGTACGGCCAATACACCAGGGGCTTAAGTACCCGTAATATGGTGTGAGAAGTCCGAACACTCTCACGAAAAGGCACCCCAAACTTATAGCATTATATGCATCGGCTCCGAATCATGTCTTGGGTTAATAGTTGGGTTTGCCCGGCTCCCATGTTTTGGTACCTTACGCCCGTTATATCG
Organism: Aegilops bicornis; assembly: GCA_021605145.1. Taxonomy (NCBI): domain Eukaryota; kingdom Viridiplantae; phylum Streptophyta; class Magnoliopsida; order Poales; family Poaceae; genus Aegilops; species Aegilops bicornis. The sequence goes on along the minus strand of CM038671.1, from coordinate 532,960,469 downwards.
GCTAAGGTAGCACTGGGAGAACTACTGCGATTGTGCCCCGGTTGAGCTGGGTTAAGCACCTCAGTAGAGAAAGCTAAAACTGACCGTCATGATAGGGCGAGAGCTGGTCGCTGTTCGAGAGGTTTCGAGTCCCGAAAGGCTTATGCCGCTTAGAGCGAGGAGCCGGCTTTGTCCGTCCTAGGCGTGGATAGCGCCCCGAACTCGGTCTTCCGAATACTAGGGGCTTCGCCGAAATTTAAAATTATAGAATTCTATGGCTAAGTGAGAGTGATAAAGCATTATAGTCCGATTGCCTTGTTCACAGTTGTCTTTGGCGCCTTTCCTCGAAGGACCCAAGAATGGGAGCAAGAGCGCTCGGGTTTATCCCGAACACCCCAAAGACTCGTGGCATGGGGGCAGAAGCCGACGACTCGCCATCTCTCAGATTTAATAAACGGCCGCACAGAAGGTAATATTTTTAATTCAAAAAGCGTTGCTTAGCGCATATGAACAAGTTTTCAGCACACATGATAACACGAGCGAGTTTACTCAAAAATTACATCCTTGGAACATTCATCCGCCATAAGGCGGGCACCCTTCAGGACGCCCTCATAATACATCTCGGGCTTGCGATGCTCCTTGCCCTGCGGTGGCCCATCTGTCACCAGCTTCTCATCATCCATCTTGCCCCAGTGCACTTTAACACGGGCAAGGGCCCTACGGGCGCCTTCGATGCATACGGAGCGATTGATGACTTCAAGCCGTGGACAGGCATCCGCCAGACGCCTCACCAGCCCAAAGTAGCTCCCAGGCATGACCTCCCCAGGCCATAGCCGGACCATAAGGCCCTTCATGGCATGTTCGGCCACCTTGTGGAGCTCGACTAGTTGCTTCAGCTGGTCGCTCAAGGGAACCAGGTGTCCGACCTCAGCATACTGAGACCAGAACACCTTCTCCGTCGAGCTCCCCTCCTCGGCCCGGTAGTATGCGGCAGCGTCGGACACACTGCGGGGCAGATCTGCGAATGCTCCTGGAGAGCTCCGGACTCGGGTGAGTAACAAGTAATTCACTTTCACGTGCTTGCTTTGCATAAAGAATGTCTTACCCGCCGCTATCTTCTTTAGCGCCTCAATTTCCTGGAGGGCTTTTTGGGCTTCGGCCTTAGCAGATTGGGCGCTCTCAAGGGCCGAGGCGAGCTCGGACTCTCGAGTCTTCGAGTCAAGCTCCAAACTCTCGTGTTTTTTCACGAGATCCTGGAGCTCTTGCTGCACCTCCGCCACCCGCGCCTCCTGCTTTTCTCGCTCGGCGTGCTCCACGGCCGCATTGTCCTTGGCCTTGGACAGCGCTTTCTTTAGGGTCGCCACCTCGGTTGTGGCCCCTGTAATACTCACGTTGGTCCTGTCATTTTTTGCAACCACATCTTTTTTATATATTTACATAAGGTATTACTTACCTTCCTTGTCCTCGAGCTGCTTCTTGGCAAGGTCGAGCTCGTTCTCGGACCGCCGAGGCTCGCTTCAATGCATCGACCTCCAATCGGTCTGTGAGATGTCGGCAGCAGCCTGCATTCCCATATTGACATACTTATGTTAGACTCTCACAGATATATCTTTTAGATCCTCGCTCAGCTTTTCTTTCCGAACACCAAACTGAGCATCAAGGGCTACTGTCTATGCGGTAATATTTTTACATATCTTAAATACATACCTCAAAGCCTGTTAGAAGGCTGGCACAGGCTTCAGTCAGCCCGCTCTTGGCGGACTGGTTAAGCACCTCCAACAAATTATCCGGTGCCTCCGGTTGGACGGAGGTCACCGGCGTTGTAGGCTTGCCCTTCTTACTAGGGGCCGCTGGGACTCGGAACCGCTGAAGGTTCCGGTGGTGTTCCGACCCAGGGCGGACTTGGATCCCTTAGGGTTTTGTCCCTTTGCGCCGAGTCCGGGAGGTCGCCTTGCGGCGCCTCCAGACCACCTCCTCCGGCTTGGCCCTTTGGGACTCCACCTCGGCATCATCCGCAGGGCGAGGGAGGAGGCGGCCGGAAGTGAAGTGCTATTCACATCCGACGAGCTTAAGGAGCCGCCGACGACACGCCGACTGGGCTCGGGTGGACTGCATGATTATATTCGGCGTCGAAGATACGTGCAATAAAGGAACGCCATGAGTTATTCTGTATCCGGATATTTATGATTTTTCCAGGGCTTGGCCCTGGATGGCCACTCCTCTTCGCCGTCAGCCGGTGTTGGTGGAGTAGTCCGGAGGAAGGGTCCTTCCTTCTTGGACCCTCCGCCCCCAGCTTGGGGCGGCCTTCCTTTCTTCTCTCTTCACCGGGAGAGACCTCTCTTCCTCCTCCTCGTTTTCGTGGGAGGAGTCCGCCGAGTCATCGGACGATGAGTCCGACACCACCAGCGCCGGAACTCTTTCGAGTTCCCGTGGCCTTCTTCTTGGCCTTCTTCTCCGGCACCACGTAAGGTGCCGGAACCAGCAGCCCCGTCAAGCGGGCGTCCGCTGGGTCTTCGGGCAAGGGATCCGGATAGTTGATCCGCCCAGACGTCTCCTGCCAATCCTGTCAAAGGTAAGGGAATTTAGATCCCGCATAGGGTCAAACTATGAAAAACAAGTATCCCGTAGAGGGTAAAATAGCTTACTGCGTTGGCTTGATGCTGCGCACTGAATCCGCGATCCTCGGTAGCGGATGCGGGAGCCTCGGCGCCCTTGAACAGCACCTTCCAGGCATCTTCGTACGTAGTGTCGAAGAGCCTGCTCAGGGTTCGGTCTTGTCTTTGGATTAAACTCCCACAAGCTGAAAGCCTGTTGTTGGCACGGGAGGATCCGGCAGATGAGCATGACCTGGACTACGTTGACGAGTTTGAGCTTCTTGCTCACCGGGTTTTGGATGCATGTTTGGAGTCCGGTCAGCTCTTCCGAATTACCCCATGACAGGCCCTTCTCTTTCCAGGAGGTGAGCCGCGTAGGGATGCCAGATCGGAATTCGGGGGCCGCTGCCCATTCAGGGTCACGCGGCTCGGTGATGTAGAACCACCCCGATTGCCACCCCTTTATGGTCTCTACGAAGGAGCCCTCGAGCCATAGGACGTTGGGCATCTTGCCCACCATGGCACCTCCAAGACTCCGCTTGGCGGCCGCCCACTACCTTCGGCTTGACATTGAAGGTCTTCAGCCATAAGCCGAAGTGGGGCTGGATCTAGAGGAAGGCCTCGCACACGACGATGAACACCGAGATGTTGAGGATGAAGTTCGGGGCCAGATCGTGGAATCCAGGCCGTAGTAGAACATGAGCCCCCGGACAAATGGGTGAAGTGGGAAACCTAGTCCGCGGAGGAAATGGGTGAGGAACACCACCCTCTCATGGGGCCTAGGGGTGGGGATGAGCTGCCCCTCGTCTGGGAGCCGGTGCGCGATGTCATTGGACAAGTATCCGGCTTTCCTCGGCTTCTTGATGTGTCCCTCCGTGACGTAGGAGACCATCAACTTGCCTCCCGCCTCGGACATGGCTGGAGAAGGTTGAGGTGGGATGTGCGGACTTGGGCGCTGGAGCTCGAGTGCGCGAAAATGGATAAGCAAAGGAGGAAGCAGGCGTAGATGAAAAAGGTGGATCCTTATCCCCTTATATGGGCAGACGAGACTGCACGTCCCCACCCGCCTGGTAAAACTCGCTTATCTCCCAAACACCGTAATTAATGGCGCGGTTGGGTTACCCACGCCCGTATTGATGAGAATCCTGGAATAAAGGGACACAATCTCTGCTTCGACAAGACGTGCCAAGGAAACCGCCTCGCTGAGTGCGCTGAGGTGGGACAGTAAAAACGATTCGAATAAAGGCTTGGCCGTGGTGTGATGTCACGCTGCAGAATACGTTAGCAGATTGGATTTGTGTAAATATTATTCTCTATACGGTGGTATGTGGAACTTATTTTGCGGAGCCGGACACTATCCTTGTGTTCAAATCCTTCTATGAAATATTCGGAGGAGGAACCCGCCTTGCAATGCCGAAGACAATCTGCGCGCCGGACTCGTCGTCATTGAAGCCTGGTTCAGGGGCTACTGAGGGAGTCCTGGATTAGGGGCTGTTCGGATGGCCGGACTATAACGTTTGGCCGGACTCCTGGACTATGAAGATACAAGATTGAAGACTTCGTCCCGTGTCCGGATGGAACTTTCCTTGGCGTGGAAGGCAAGCTTGGCGATACGGATGTGTAGATCTCCTCCCATTCTAACCGACTCTGTGTAACCCTAGCCCTCTCCGGTGTCTATATAAACCGGAGGGTTTTAGTCCGTAGGACAAACAACAATCATACCATAGGCTAGCTTCTAGGGTTTAGCCTCTCTGATCTCATGGTATATATACTCTTTTACTACCCATATCATCAATAATAATCAAGAATGATTAGGGTTTTACCTCCAAAGAGAGGGCTCGAACCTGGGTAAAAACATCGTGTCCCTTGTCTCCTGTTACCATCCGCCTAGACGCACAGTTCGGGACCCCCTACCCGAGATTGTCCGGTTTTGACACCGACATCCTGGTGGGCACAAGACACCAGGGCACGCCTGGCTTGCCAGGCGCGCCTAGGTGGGTTGTGCCCACCTGGGATACCTTCAAGACTCCATTTTTCTGCAGTTTGCTTGTTTCCCAAGATAAAAAATCTTTATATACCCCCCGAACCTATTGATCACCGTATCACGGAGAAATCTTCTGTTCTCTTTTCTTGCTACTTTCAGTCAAATCTATTGAGCCAGGCATCATGTCTTCTTCTTCCTCCAACAACGTGGAAGAGGATGCTTGGTTGATGAAGATCGAGCTGAAGAGAGAAGATCCCCAGAAGCCGTCAAGGGAGACGAGTGCAAGGAGGTTACCGTAGATCCACCCCCTGTCTTCGAGCAAGCACTGCCAGTCAAGGAGGAAGAGGAAGATATCCTTAAACCTTACTATGCTCATCTTACTCCTACTGAGATTGAAGCCTTTCGCATCATTGAAACGGTTCATGTGCAAAATAAGTATCTCAACCGTGAAAATATTCTGCATCAAGAGCACATCATCCACCTCCGGGGCGTCATCAGTCACTTGGAGAATCTCTTGATCCTTAAGGACAGGATCGCTACATCACCACCACCACCTTCTTCATCACCAAAAGAGAATTGAGTATCGGGAATGGGCACTCCCCTTGGCTTCCACCAAGCTTGGGGGAGGTGCCCCGGTATCGTATCATCCCCACTATCTTTTGCCTTTACTTATTTTAGTTCGATATTTTCCTTTAGATGAATAAAAGTTTAGTTCGACCCTTTCTTTTCGAGAGTTTGCTTAGTGATCTATCCTTGTAATCGTGTTCAAGATATATAATAAAGTTTAGTTTGAATTTTTGCTTTCTTTATTTTCATGTTGCAAAGAAAAGAAAGGTATTAAATAAAAGGAAAATAAATAAATCAAAAAGATCATATGCTAATCTTATGGTGGGTGATGACACCACATAAGGAAAAGTATAAGTAGGAAATTTTGTTAGAGATTGACAAACATAGCATTAGTCAATGATTCAACTCATGAAAGAATTAATAAGGGAAGAGAAGATTCACATATAAATATACTATCCTAGAAATCTTTTGTGATTGTGAGCCTTCATCAAAACATTATATGCCAAAATTGTTGACGTTGGACAAGGAAGACAACTTAATGGTTTATGTTTGTTTATATTCACATATAAGTCATATTGCCATGGATCCTTTAACATGTGGTGCTTGCCCCCTATCTTTGCTAGCCAAAATTCCGCGCTAAGTAGAGATACTACTTATGCATCCAAAAACCCTTAAACCGAAATCTCATGTTCAATAGTCCACCATACCTACCTAGGGATTGAGCAAGATCCCTCAAGTAAGTTGTCATCGGTGCAAAAAGGCAATAAAAATTTCTTCTAAAAGTGTGAGATCATTTAGTGTAAGAGAAAATTGAGCGTTGCACGAACTTGTGATGGTGAAGAATAAAAGCGACAAACTGCATAATAAAGGTAGCTATCACAAGGGGCAATGCAACGTGACGTTCTTTTGCACTAAGGGGTTGAGCATACAAACAAATAAGCGCATGACAACCTCTGCTTCCCTCTGCGAAGGCCCTATCTTTTTACCTTTATGTATTTACTTTTATCCAAAGATTCAAAGTTTTCCCTCTATTCCTTTTTATTTTTCTCCTTTCGCAAGCATCATGTGGTGAGGAAAGATCTAGGCACATATATCCGGTTGTATATAGACAGCATGAGTTATTATTGTTGACATCACCCTTGAGGAGAATACATTGGGAGGCGAAACTACAAGCCCCTATCTTTCTGTGTGTCTGGTTGAAACGTTTTGCTCATGTGTACGTGGTGAGTGTTAGCAATCATGGAAGACTATATGATGGTTGAGTATGTGGACTTGCCTAAAGGCTCCGATACGTGACCCTTCCTAAAAAGATGATGAATTGTAGTTGCAAAGTTGACTGAGAACATAGTTTGTTGGTTTCTAATAGAGTTTTTGCTTTATACTTCAATAGTGTGATGAATTATCACTTATTCATGAGAAGTCTGTGATAAAAGTTCTATGATAAAAGTCTTATGTTTAAGTTTGTTGCTGTTATAATAATGAACATGATGCTTCTATGTCCGTACATTGTTTTTACCGACACCTCTCTCTCTAAGCATGTGGACATGTTTTTCGATTTCGGTTTTCGCTTGAGGACAAGCGAGGTCTAAGCTTGGGGGAGTTGATACGTCCATTTTGTATTATGTTTTTCTTAGTGTTATTTATGATGTTTTTATGTATAATAATGCTTTTTGGAGTAATTCTAATGCCTTTTCTCTCATAATATGCAAGGTATACACAAAGAGGGAGAATTCCGGCAGCTGGAAATCTGGACCTGGAAAAGCTACGTCAGGCTACCAATTCTGCACAACTCCAAACAAGCTAAAACTTCACGGAGAACTTTTATGGAATATATGAAGAATATTGGAGCAAATAAATACTAGAGGGGGCCCACCAGGTGGGCACAACCCACCTAGGCATGCCAGGGAGCCCATGCGCACCCTGGTGGGTTGTGCACACCCAGGCCAACCTCCGTTGCCCATCTTCTGGTATATAAGTCATTTTGACCTAGAAAAAATAAGGAGAGGAATTTCGGCACGGAGCGCCGCCATCTCGAGGCGGAACTTGGGCAGGAGTACTTTTGCCCTCCAGCTGAGCGATTCTGCCGGGGAAACTTCCCTCTCGGAGGGGGAAACCATCATCATCATCATCATCACCAACAACTCTCCCATCTTGGGGAGGGCGATCTCCATCAACATCTTCAACAGCACCATCTCATCTCAAACCCTAGTTCATCTCTTGTGTTCAATCTTGTTACCGGAACTATAGATTGGTGCTTGTGGGTGAGTAGTAGTGTTGATTACATCTTGTAGTTGATTACTATATGGTTTATTTGGTGGAAGATTATATGTTCAGATCCAATATGCTATTTAATACCCCTCTGATCTTGAGCATGATTATCATTTGTGAGTAGTTACTTTTGTTCTTGAGGTCACGGGAGAAATCATGTTGCAAGTAATCATGTGAACTTGATATGTGTTCGCTATTTTGATAGTATGTATGTTGTGATTCTCTTAGTGGTGTCATGTGAACGTCGACTACATGACACATCACCATATTTGGGCCTAAGGGAATGCATTGTGGAGTAGCAATTAGATGATGGGTTGCGAGAGTGACAGAAGCTTAAACCCTAGTCTATGCGCTATTCCATAAGGGATCGATTGGATCCAAAAGTTTAATGCTATGGTTAAAATTTATTCTTAATAATTTTCTTGTAGTTGCGGATGCTTGCAGGAGGGTTAATCATAAGTAGGAGGTTTGTTCAAGTAAGAACAACACCTAAGCACTGGTCCACCCACACATCAAATTATCAAAGTACCAAACATGAATCAAACCAACATGGTGAATGTGACTAGATGAAAATCCCGTGTACCCTCAAGAACGCTTTGCTTATCATAAGAGAGCGTTTTGGCCTTTCCTTTGCCTCAAAAGGATTGGGCTACCTTGCTGCACTTTTGTTACTATTATCATTACTTGCTCGTTACAAATTATCTTGCTATCAAACTACTCTATTACTTACAATTTCGGCACTTGCAGACATTACCTTGCTGAAAACCACTTGTCATTTCCTTCTGCTCCTCGTTGGGTTCGACACTCTTACTTATCAAAAAGAGCTACAGTTGATCCCCTATACTTGTGGGTCATCAATGCTCAGGCCCTATATGATGTGGACCTATCATGGGGAATCAGGGTACAACGGTGCACACAATTGTACTGCTAATGATGATGGTTATGAATATGAGGACTCTGATGACTTTGAGCTATACCAAAATTATGTGTTTGATATGGTGGGAGCTCTTGTGGATGACATGGGAGGAAATAAAGAAGATGCATCTGGTGGGTTGGATATTTTTAAGAAGCTTAATGAAGAAGCGATGAAACCCCTTCACGAGGAATGTGGCAATATGACACGGCTGGCATTCATTTATGAGGGTGCTTCATATCAAAACATATATGCGTATGACCAACAAGACACTCAATATGCTTTGTCAGCTGTTGAATACTGCTTTGCCTAAGGTGGACTTTCCGAAATCTTAAGCTGATGCTAAGAGAGGTATTTCTGATCTTGGTCTTGGATACCAGACAATTCATGTATGCAAGTATGGCTGCATTTTGTATTGGGAAGACTATGCCAACGGTACTCACTGTCCTCACTGTGGTACATCAAGGTGGAGACACGTCGATGGAAGAAAAAGGTTCCTCACAAGATCCTTTGATACTTTTCGATAATCCCACGTTTACAAAGATTTTTTTCTTCGAGGGAAATAGCAGAGCACACTTGGTGGTACAAGGAAAGGAGGGTTCAAGAGGCTAATGTAATGAGGCATCCTACTGTTGGCGATGCATGAAAGTACTTCGATGGAAAACATGAAGGATTTGCTAAAGATGCCCACAACTTGAGGTTAGGATTTGCAACTGATGGATTCAATCCCTTTGGACACATGAGCAGTGCATACAGTGTGGCCTCTTTTGTCATTCCATACAACTTCCCACCCTGGATGTGCATGGACCAATCCAATTTCATGATGGCATTGTTGATTCCTACAAAATACTCACCAGGAAAGGATTTTCATTTATTTATGCATCCACTAATAGCAGATATGCAGAAGCTGTGGGATGGTGTGGAAACAACAGATGTATGCACGGGAAAACCTTTCAATTTGCGTGTGATCCTTATTTAGTCCATTCATGGTTATCCTGCATATGGCACTACCTCCGGTCAGAGCACAAAGGGTTATTACGCATGTGTGCATTGCAATGAGAATCCTTGCTTTCAGAAACTAAAATATAAAATTGAATACATTCGCCATCGACGATTGCTTCCTATAAAACATCATTTTAGAAAGCAGAAAAAATCGTTTAATAACAAGATAAAGCATAGGGGTTGACCAAGGAAGTTCACAAGCGAAGAAGTTGATCAGTACTTACAGCTTGCTAAGGAGAATTTTAAAACAGGGAAGCACTCTGGTAATGCTAGTAGAAAGAGAAAGTGCATGGATAATAATCCCACATGGCACCTGACAGCGAGCTTACATTATTTGCCATACTGGAAGGATATCTTGGTACCTCGTGATAACCCACAAGTATAGGGGATCGCAACAGTTTTCGATAAGTAAGAGTGTCGAACCCAACGAGGAGCTAAAGGTAGAACAAATATTCCCTCAAGTTCTATCGACCACCGATACAACTCTATGCACGCTTGACGTTCGCTTTACCTAGAACAAGTATAAAACTAGAAGTACTTTGTAGGTGTTTTTGGATAGGCTTGCAAGAAAGTAAAGAGCGCGTAAATAAAGATTAGGGGCTGTTTAGATAAAGACACAACTAAATTAGTTTAGTAAAGAGCTTTTTGTCACGAGAAACTTCCCTAGGCAATCGATAACTAGATCGATAATCATTATTGCAATTTATTTGAGGGAGAGGCATAAGCTAACATACTTTATCTACTTGGATCATATGCACTTATGATTGGAACTCTAGCAAGCATCCGCAACTACTAAAGATCATTAAGGTAAAACCCAACCATAGCATTAAAGTATCAAGTCCCCTTTATCCCATACGCAAACAACCTACTTACTCGGTCTGCAGGCTTCGCCACTCACGCCACCCACCATAAGAAAATCATGAACATATTGCAAACCCTACAACGGGGATCCCTCACGCTTGCGCGACACGGAGAGCACCATAGTACAACAGCAATAATAAAACATGCAACTCAAACCAATCACGATCATCAAATAGCCCATAGGACAAAACAGATCTACTCAAACATCATTGGATAGCCATACATCATTGGGAAATAATATATAGCGTTGAGCACCATGTTTAAGTAGAGATTACAGCGGGTAAGAGAGAGATTACACCGCTGCATAGAGGGGGGAAGAGTTGGTGATGATGGTGGTGAAGTTGTTGGTGAAGATCGTGGTGATGATGATGGCCCCCGGTGGCACTCCGGCGCCACCGGAAAAAAGGGGGAGAGAGCCCCCCTGCTTCTTCTTCTTCCTTGACCTTCTCCCTAGATGGGAGAAGGGTTTCCCCTTTGGTCCTTGGCTCCCATGGCGTGGGAGGGGCAAGAGCCCCTCCGAGATTGGATCTATCTCTATCTCTGCTTTACGTGTTACATTACTGCTGCGCTTTCACCATTTTGGGTATATATGGAGATCCGTAACTCCGATTGGACTGAAACCTTCGCAGTGATTTTTTACCAAAAAATAGCTTTCTTGCGGCTGAAGAAGGGCATCAACCGCCTTACAGGTGGCCCACGAGGGTGGGGGGCGCGCCCTCCTAGTACGGGCGTGGGCCCCTGCCTCGTGGCCACCTCGGACACCGTTTCGCGTTGACCTTTCTCCCAGATTTTCCAAATATTCAAAAAAAAATCTCCGTTCGTTTTTATCCCATTTGGACTCCATTTGATATGGATATTCCGCGGAACCAAAAACATGCAACAGGCAGGAACTGGCACTGGGCACTGGATCAATATGTTAGTCCCAAAATAGTATAAAAAGTTGCCAAAAAGTATATGAAAGTTGTAGAATATTGGCATGGAACAATCAAAAATTATAGATACGACGGAGATGTATCAGCATCCCCAAGCTTAATTCCTGCCCGTCCTCGAGTAGGTAAATGATAAAAAAGATAATTTTTGATGTGGAATGCTACCTATCATAATTTTGATCATATGTCTAATCATGGCATGAATATTAAGACACGAGTGATTCAAGGCAATAGTCTATCCTTTGACATAAAAACAATAATACTTCAAGCATACCAACCAAGCAATTATGTCTTATTGAAATAACATAGCCAAAGAAAGCTCATCCCTACAAAAATCATATAGTCTGGCTATGCTCCATCTTCACCACACAAAATATTCACATCATGCACAACCCCGATGACAAGCCAAGCAATTGTTTCATACTTTTGACGTTTCTCAAACCTTTTCAACTTTCACGCAATACATGAGCGTGAGCCATGGACATAGCACTATAGGTAGAATAGAATACGATGATGGGGGTTATGTGGAGAAGACAAAAAAGAAAGTCCCACATCGACGCGGCTAATCAATCGGGCTATGGAGATGCCCATCAATTGATGTCAATGTGAGGAGTAGGGATTGCCATGCAATGTATGCACTAGAGCTATAAGTATATGAAAGCTAAAACTGAAACTAAGTGGGTGTGCATCCAACTTGCTTGCTCATGAAGACCTAGGGCATTTGAGGAAGCCCATCGTTGGAATATACAAGCCAAGTTCTATAATGAAAATTCCCACTAGTATATGAAAGTGATAACTCAAGAGACTCTCTATATGAAGAACATGGTGCTACTTTGAAACACAAGTGTGGTAAAAGGATAGTAACATTGCCCCTTCTCTCTTTTTCTCTCATTTTTTGTTTTTTTCTCTTTTTTTGGGCCTTCTCTTTTTTTTGGCCTTTCTCTTTTATTTTTATTTTTTTTCGTCCGGAGTCTCATCCCGACTTGTGGGGGAATCATAGTCTCCACCATCCTTTCCTCACTAGGGCAATGCTCTAATAATGATGATCATCACACTTTATTTACTTACAACTCAATATTACAACTCGATATCTAGAACAAAGATATGACTCTATATGAATGCCTCCGACGATGTACTGGGATGTGCAATGACCTAGCGTAGCAATGCCATAAAAAAACAGACAAACCATGAAAACATCATGCTAGCTATCTTACGATCATGCAAAGCAATATGACAATAAATGCTCAAGTCATGTATATGATGATGATGGAAGTTGCATGGCAATATATCTCGGAATGGCTATGGAAATGCCATGATAGGTAGGTATGGTGGCTGTTTTGAGGAAGATATAAGGAGGTTTATGTGTGATAGAGCGTATCGTATCATGGGTTTGGATGCACCGCTAAGTTTGCACCAACTCTCGAGGTGAGAAAGGGCAATGCACTGCATCAAGAGGCTAGCAATGATGGAAGGGTGAGAGTGCGTATAATCCATGGACTCAACATTAGTCATAAAGAACTCACATACTTATTGCAAAAATCTATTAGTCATCAAAACAAAGTACTACGCGCATGCTCCTAGGTGGATAGATTGGTAGGAAAAGACCATCGCTCATCCCCGACCGCCACTCATAAGGAAGACAATCAATAAACACCTCATGCTCCGACTTCGTTACATAACGGTTCACCACGTGCATGCTACGGGACTTGCAAACCTCAACACAAGTATTTATCAATTTCACAATTACTAAACTAGCACGACTCTAATATCACCACCTTTATATCTCAAAACTATTGCAAGGAATCAAACACATCATATTCAGTGATCTACAAGTTTTATGTAGGATTTTATGACTAACCATGTGAATGACCAGTTCCTGTCATCTCTCTAAATAGATATAAGTGAAGCAAGAGAGTTTTAATTCTTTCTACAAAAGATATTCCCACGCTCTAACAAATATAAGTGAAGCAAAAGAGCATTCTACAAATGGCGGTTGTCTATGTAAAGAGAAACATGCAATCCAAACTTCAAATGATATAAGTGAAGCACATGAAGCATTCTGTAAAGCCATACTCAAAAGATATAAGTGAAGTGCAATAAGCATTCTATAAATCAACCAAGGACTATATCATACCAGCATGATGCATAAAATAAAAATGAAAACTAAAGCAAAAGACGCTCCAAGATTGCACATATCGCATGAACGAAACGAATCCGAAAACATACTGATACTTGTTGAAGAAAGAGGGGATGCCTTCCGGGGCATCCCCAAGCTTAGACGCTTGAGTCTCCTTGAATATTTACTTGGGGTGCCTCGGGCATCCCCAAGCTTGAGCTCTTGCCTCTCTTCCTTCTTCTCACATCGAGACCTTCTCGATCATCGAACACTTCATCCACACAAAACTTCAACAAAAAACTCGGTAAGATCCGTTAGTATAATAAAGCAAATCACTACTCTAAGTACTATTGCAAACCAATTCATATTTTGTTTTTGCATTGTGTCTATTGTAATATAACTTTTTCATGGCTTAATCCACTGATATAAATCAATAGTTCCATCAAAACAAGCAAACTATGCATCAAAAACAGAATCTGTCTAAAACAGAACAGTCTGTAATAATCTGAATATTCACCATACTTATGATACTTGAAAAATTCTGCCAAAATTAGGAACAATAAACAATTTGTATAGAAAGACATTGCAAAAAGAATTAGAACCATTTGATGTTCCAGTAAAAAATGTAAAATCACGCACTACAGCCAAAGTTTCTCTCCTGCACCGTACAAACCAACAAGCATTGTAAATATCCTAAAGGCAAACCTTGGCACATTATTTTTATAATGCAATGGAATTGTACAAGGGGATATTTATTTTTGTTGAAAAGTTTTTGTAATCAAGATTCACAAAGTTTTCATGAGCATGAACAAAGTTCAAGGAGCTCTCCCACTTCAACAATGCTTGTCTTTCTCACTTTCACTTTCCTTTTTGAAAAGTTTTGGGTTCCCCTCTTTATTTTTGTTGTTTTTAAACTATATGAAAGGACTCAACAGAAATAAATGACTCTCTAAAACTTCCGGTTGTCTCCTGGCAGCGCTTTCTTTAAAGCCATTAAGCTAGGCATATAGTGCTCAAGTAGTGAATCCACCCGGATCCCAAGGTATATCAAAGCCAATTTTAATTAGCAATGATTTGTGATTTAGTAGTGAGCACAAAGTAACATATATCAAGCAATGACGAAGTCTAACTCTCTTCCTATGCATCGGCATGTCATAAAAGAACAATTCATGCACACAAAGTAAAGTCCAATGCATAGTATAAACAGTTTCTTGCAATTTTATCGTGTGGGAAATAGAGAGGTGGAAAAATAGTTCCTCTCTCATAATAATTGCAAGTAGGAGCAGCAAACACATGCATATTATATCTATCAAAATTATCATGTGCAACAGTAAAAGGCAACCCATCAATATAATCCTTAATAAGTGCAAACTTCTCTGATATAGTATAATCGGGAGAATTCAAAAAGATAATAGGACTATCATGCGTAGGTGCAATAGCAACAATTTCATTCATAACATAAGGAACTATAGCAAGTTCATCTCCATAAGCATAATTCATATTGGCATCTTGGCCACAAGCATAGCAAGCATCATTAAAAGGGATATTTCAAGAGAATCAACAGGATCGTAACAATCATCATAGCAATCATCCTTCGGTAAGCACGAAGGAAATTAAACAATGTATGAGTTGAAGAGTTACTCTCATTAGAAGGTGGGCACGGGTAGCTAATCCGCTCTTCCTCCTTTTGTTCTTCGCTCTCCTCCTCATCTTTTTCATCCAATGAACTCACAGTTTCATCAACTTCTTCTTCCATAGACTCCTGCAAAATATTAGTCTTTCTTGGATAGCGGAGATTTTCTCAATAAGTGCATTAATTTCGTAATTGTATTCATAATTCTCATAGCAATATTTGAGTATAGCTAAATTTTCAGATCTATAAACAGCATCATCAAAATCTTCAAACTCTTTACACATAGATTCAATTTCATAAGCACCCATAAAAGCAACAAATTCTTCTATTCGTTCCACATCATAGTAATCATATATACCATTAGCATAAGAAGCTAAGGTTTTATTATCATTAAATTTGCATGAAAAGGGAAGGTGTGGAGCCTTCATCCTAGAGCAACAAGTATAATCATATTCCAAGCATAGTTGTCTAGCATACCACTTCAATATATGAATTTGATCCCATAATAGTTTCCCTTTTTGAGTCAAGCGATAATCCCTAAAGTATTCACGTTGATCCAACGTTACTCCCGTACATAATTGAATGGGGTTTTCTCAGGATTATCAAAGTAGTACATAATATCTTTCACATAACCAGCATCGAGGGTTTTAGGAGGTTCCCCTTCTCCATGAGTAGCAAGCACACCTAATTTTTTTGGTATTTCGTGTTCCATATCCATAACTAAAGATAAAGAACAACTAAGAACAACAAATAAAAATTACTTAGTGATAAAGCAAACAAGCACACACGAGAATATTCACCCCAGGCTATTGCTCCCAGGCAACGGCGCCAGAAAAAGGTCTTGATAACCCACAAGTATAGAGGATCGCAACAGTTTTCGATAAGTAAGAGTGTCGAACCCAACGAGGAGCTAAAGGTAGAACAAATATCCCCTCAAGTTCTATCGACCACTGATACAACTCTACGCAGGCATGACGTCACTTTACCTAGAACAAGTATAAAACTAGAAGTGCTTTGTAGGTTTTTTTGGATAGGCTTGCAAGAAAGTAAAGAGCGTGCAAATAAAGATTAGGGGCTGTTTAGATAAAGACACAACTAAATTAGTTTTAGTAAAGAGATTTTTGTCCCTAGGCAATCGATAACTAGATCGGTAATCATTATTGCAATTTTATTTGAGGGAGAGGCATAAGCTAACATACTTTCTCTACTTGGATCATATGCACTTATGATTGGAACTCTAGCAAGCATCCGCAACTACTAAAGATCATTAAGGTAAAACCCAACCATAGCATTAAAGTATCAAGTCCCCTTTATCACATACGCAAATAACCTACTTACTCGGGTCTGTGCTTCTGTCACTCACGCCACCCACCATAAGCAAATCATGAACATATTGCAAACCCTACATCGGGGATCCCTCACGCTTGCGCGACACGGAGAGCACCATAGGACAGCACCAATAATAAAACATGCAACTCAAACCAATCACGATCATCAAATAGCCCATAGGACAAAACAGATCTACTCAAACATCATAGGATAGCCATACATCATTGGGAAATAATATATAGCGTTGAGCACCATGTTTACGTAGAGATTACAGCGGGTAAGAGAGAGATTACACCGCTGCATAGAGGGGGGAAGAGTTGGTGATGATGGTGGTGAAGTTGTTGGTGAAGATCGCGGTGATGATGATGGCCCCGGGTGGCACTCCGGCGCCACCGGAAGCAAGGGGGAGAGAGCCCCCCTTCTTCTTCTTCTTCCTTGACCTTCTCTCTAGATGGGAGAAGGGTTTCCCCTCTGGTCCTTGGCTCCCATGGCGTGGGAGGGGCGAGAGCCCCTCCGAGATTGGATCTATCTCTCTATCTCTCTCTGTTTGTGCATTCTGTTCTGCTGCCCTTTCATCGTTTCGGGTATATATGGAGATCCGTAACTCCGATTGGACTGAAACCTTCGTCGTGATTTTTTTACCAAAAAATAGCTTTCTTGCGGCCAAAGAAGGGCATCAACCGCCTTACAGGTGGCCCACGAGGGTGGGGGGCGCGCCCTCCTGGTACGGGCGTGGGCCCCTGCCTCGTGGCCACCTCGGACACCGTTTCGCGTTGAACTTTCTCCCAGATTTTCCAAATATTTCAAAAAAAATCTCCGTCTGTTTTTATCCCGTTTGGACTCCGTTTGATTTGGATATTCTGCGAAACCAAAAACATGCAACAGACAGGAACTGGCACTGGGCACTGGATCAATATGTTAGTCCCAAAAATAGTATAAAAATTTGCCAAAAAGTATATGAAAGTTGTAGAATATTGGCATGGAACAATCAAAAATTATAGATACGACAGAGGCGTATCACCTCGCAACCTGGATGTTATGCACATTGAGAAGAACATATGTGAGAGTATCACTGGTACACTCCTTGAACTTGATGGTAAAGATCAGCGCAAGATTGGATTTACAACATGTGGAGATGTGGGATGATAATTGATACGTCTCCAACGTATCTATATTTTTTTGTTGTTCCATGCTATTATATTATCAATCTTGGATGTTTTATATGCATTTGTATGCTATTTTATATCATTTTCTGGGACTAACCTATTAACCCAGTGCCAAGTGTTAGTTGCTGTTTTTTTGCCTGTTTATAGTTTTCCAGAAATACAGTACCAAACGGACTCCAAACGCAATGAAACTTTTGGACGATCTTTTTCTGGACAAGAGAGACCCTAGAAGCTTCGGGAGGAGATCAGAAGGCAAATGAGGAGATGGCAAGTAGGGGTGGGCGTTTGGTATAAACCGAAAATTCAGTTTTCTCATTCGGTTTTTTCTCAAACTCGGCTAGAAAAATCAATAACTGAAAATGGTACCTAAAAGTAGCTAACTGAATTTTCGGTTAACCGATTATTCTGTGCGGTTTTCAGTTTTATACTGAAGTACCACGCTTGAAGCACTCGTGCATGGATTGCAGTAGCGACACACTATTATATAGGCAAAAGTATTTGGTTCATCTCCTCGGCCGGGTAAGGTGGGACTAAAGGAATTGGTCAGCTGTGTGCTCACACTATAGGACACACCCTTCACAAAAAAGCCCGCGTGAGCTGGGCCTTGCATGCGCTTCCGTCAGGTACTCAAGTCGGCGGCGAGACGCGCACAAGTGCGTTAGTCGCTGGTCGCTTATAAGCGACCGTGGCCTCGTGGGTGAGCCCTCATAAAAAAGAGGAACAATCGTGGGTGTACTCCAGGCTGGGAGACGTTCATTGTGCTTGTGTTTTGCGTTGTTTGGTTAATTGAGATGAAAACCAAACCAAGCGTTTTCTATTCGGTTAGTAAACTTAAAATCAAAATTTGTTGCGACAATGAGAAAAACCAAAAATTCAGTTTATTCGGTTTCGACATCAGTTCGGCTTTCAGTTCGTCGATTTTTAGCCCACCCCTAACAGCAAGGCAACAGGGCACGCCCAGGGGGTAGGCGCGCCCTAATGCCTTGTGGGCCCCTTGCGGCTTCGTCTGACCTAATTACACTTCTATAAAGTCTCAAATATTGGAAAACCAATAGAGAGCCATCCGAAACACTTTTCCCACCACCAGAAGCTTTTGTTCTTTCGTGATCCCATCTGAAGGCATTTTCTGGTACTCTGCCGGAGGGGGAATCGACCGCGGAGGGCTTATACATCATCCTTGCTACCTTCTGATGATGCGTGAGTAGTTCACCACAGTCCTACGGGTCCATAGCTAGTAGCTAGATGGCTTCTTTCTCTCTTTGATCTTCAATACAGTGTTCTCCTCAATGTTCTTGGAGTTCTATTCGATGTAATCTTCTTCTGCAGTGTGTTTGTTGGGATCTGGAAAATGGTGGGTTTATGATCTAAATATTCATGCATGAGAACTATTTTAGTCTTCTCTGCACTTATTTATGCATGATTGTTACAACTTTGTATTTCTCTCTGATCTATCCATTTGGTTTGGCCAACTAGATTGATTTATCTTGCAATGGAGAGATGCTTTGTAATGGGTTCAATCTTGCGGTGCTCTATATCCCAGTGACAAAGTAGGGGACAGGACACATATTTGTATTATTGCCATTAAGGATAAAATGATGGGGCTTATTCATATTGCTTGGATTTACTTTGTCTACATCATGCCATCTTGCTTAAGGCGTTACTCTATTTTATACTCCCTCCGTTCCTAAATATTTGTCTTTTTAGAGATTTCAAGTGGACTACCACATCGGGATGTATATAGACATATTTTAGAGTATAGATTCACTCATTTTGCTCTGTATGTAGTAACTTGTTGAAATCTCTAGAAAGACAAATATTTAGGAACGGAGGGAGTACTTAATACTCTAGATGCATGTTGGATAGTGGTTGATGAGTGGAGTAATAGTAGTAGATGCAGGCAGGAGTCGGTCTACTTGTCTTGGATGTGATGCCTATGTACATGATCATTGCCTCGAATATGTTCATAACTATGCGCTTTTCTATCAATTGCCCAATAGTAATTTGTGCACCCGTTGTATGTTATATGCTCGAGAGAGAAGCCTCTAGGGAAAACTATGCCCCCGGGTCTACCTTTATCATATATAAAACACAAATATACCCTGCTGCAATTTTATTTCTTTTTTTTGCAATTTACTTTATCTATCTACCACTACAAGATTTTATCTTTGCAAATAATCGCCAAGGGGATTGACAACCCTCTTGTTTGCGTTGGGTGCAAGTATTTGCTTTTGTGTGTGTGCAGGTGCTGCTAACGAGGTTCTGCGTGGTTCTCCTATGGAATTGATAACCTTGGTTCTTAACCGAGAGAAATACTTATCTCTATTGTATTGCATCTCGTCTCCTCTTCGAGGAAATTGCAACGCAACTCACAAGTAGCAGGAAGAATTTCTCGTGCCGTTGCCCGAGAGACATCATCAAAACATATCGTGTACCTTCGCACAAACTATCATCTACTTGATCTTATTTTTATTTGCTTTTTCATATGTGTTTTCCCCTCGTGTTCATCTCCCCCACTTCTATTTTTTTAAAACACAAAAATATTTTTGTTTGCTAGCTTTATCGCTATGTCTCAAGAAAACACTAAGTTGTATAAATTTTCCAATACTAATAATAATGATTTTATTAGTACTCCAATTGCTCCTCCCGCCACTAGTGCAGAGTCATGTGATATTAATGCCGCTTTGTTGAATCTTGTTATGAAAGAGCAATTTTCTACACGTCTTAATGAAGATGCTACAATTTTCAAGGGCACATCAAAAGAGCTCCAACTGGTAAGAAGGTAAATTCTATCGGAGAAACGTATACTTTGAGTGACAAAATGGATGCTCTTATGAAATTGTTTTGCTAGAAAAAATGCTCATGTTGATCCTAATGTTGTACCACTATCTACTTTGATTGAGTAAAATAATGATGCTATTGATGTGAATTTTTTCTCTAGAAACAATTTCAATAACAATGCTTATAGAGGTAATTTTAATCCTAGACTATACCCCGGAAATTCCTCTAATAATAATGGAAATTCCTATGGAAATTATTATAAGAATAAGAATAAGAAGAATAATAATAATAATAATAATAATAATAATAATAATAATAATAATAATAATAATAATAATAATAATAATAATAATAATAATAATAATAATAGGATACCTACTGATCTTGAGAACAATATTAAGGAATTCATCAATTCTCAAAAGATTTTTAGTACCATGGTTGAAGTAAAATTGAATAAAGTTGATGATATGGCTAGAAACATGGATATAATTGTGCATGATGTGGAAACTCTTAAATCTAAAATTTTGCCACCCAAGCTTGATATTAGTGATTAAATAGAGTGAGGCATTTTGGAGGCCGAGCTACCTGATGGCCGTTATCTGTGCCATCCGTTGTAGCCTCGTGATGTGTCCTACTTACTTTTCTATGCGTATACGTGGCCAATTCAGTCGAAATACAGCAGTACCATTGGGTTGCGGTGCTATGTTTGTACATGGGCCTTTGTCCAGTTGGGTGACGCATGCGCACGCAGGGGAGTGGGTCATTAAATGCTGTGGATGGGCTCATGTGATTTACAGATCGCTTTGACGTTTTTCTTGGATGCAGTGTACTGGTTTGCTTCGATTCAGAACAACGACGACGCGCCATGGATGGGATGGAGTTCGTCTTCGAGGAGAGCTATTCAGGGTAATCTATCTGGCACTGTTTATTCTTTTTCTGGTCTTTTGAATCTTTGTTTTTGGCAGTTCTTTTGGGTTGATTCCTCTGTCAAAAAAATGGATCTAACACGGTGTTGGATTGGATTTGCAGTTCCGTTTCTAGAATGGATGCTGGGTCACGGGGCTTGTGCAGGCCATGGAGATTGGATTTCTTCCGATCCCAACGACGAAGGGAGGTGCCGAGGGGGCGGATCTAAGGATGGAGGGTGGCGCCCTGATGAGACAACCGTGACAGAGGAGATTAACGACTCATACAACGATGCTAGCGAGGTGGTGGCCGATTCAGACGGGATGTCTCCTGAAATTATGAGCTGTGCAACAGCCATAGAAGATGGGGATGCAGAAGGGTTGGTCGTCTCAAAATCACAAGGTTCCTGCTGACAAGAAGGTAATTAACTTGTGATATGTGATGTGATTTGTTAATCTGTATAAAGTGGTAGCTCATGATGCAGTAGCGTCTCTTCAAACGATATTACGAGCTGATTAGAACATCTCAATCAACACATTTTCTCTGTGTTTTACAATTCAGAAGAAGAAGAGGAGGAAGAAGAAGCCATGAGGCTGCTGTGCTTGAGATATGAATGGCTGGGATTTAAGAAAATCTGCAATAAATAGAGAGATTGCCAACGACAAGGAAGGGGATCCCAACGATGGACTAAATGGCTAGTTTGTTCGGACAGGAACCTGATGAGTAGTCAAGCCCATGTTCTGACTTGTGTGCCCGCCGCTGCATGACCAACTGGTCTACATGGATACCACTGTTCACTAGAGAAGAATACGGTCCCATGTAAATGGCTGGTCGCTGAAATACAGGACAGAACTGCGTGGCTGAGGCTGATCCGCGATGAAACAAACGCGTGTGATATCGGCTTGCAGGCAGCTCGGTTACCAAACAGCATTTTTGATTAAATTAAAGCAATATATGTGAGAACGGCGATAGAGCGGACGAGCTCGTTTGCTCCCGCTACATGTGCCAATGGAACAAGCAGGCAGCGATACATGCAGTAAATGCGGGCGTAGAAAACAGCAAACCATGCGTAGCTTTAAACAGTTCGATACGGTGACACCTCAGTTTGTCATGACGATGCTGCCACGGCAAAAGGTGCATATGTTCCGTTGGTACAGAATCAGGCCCGCGGCACATGACGTATGCCTTTGACGGGTTCTGGTGCATCAACGGCGTGTTCGCTAACGGATAAACATATCGCGAATCCATTGGGGTGCCGCACAGCGCGACAAGCTCAGAGCTATGGCGACGCCGCGACGGCGGAGGCGGGAGGCGATGGATTTGAGTTTCTATTAGATCGGTTGACAGGTATGTTTGCTGGTGCAGCTTAGGAGTGCTCTGTTGTTTGGGCAGGTTCCGTTGCCGGATCTCGTAGGCGGCGACCCCGTCCAAACTCTGGTCTTGCACCTCCGCCGGGTCCAGCATTGGTGATGTGGGTGATGCGGCAGTGACAGTCCAAGTACACCTGAACATCATCTGCAATGGCCTGAGCTTGTTGGCGCGGGACGCGGAACAGTCAACTGGCAAAGACGATTCGCAGGCGCCGGGCTGGACAAAGAGGTATGTGGATTTCATATTTTCATGAAGCTCTCGCTGTGGAGCTGCAGCTAATTGCCCCTTGTCTCTTCAGTGTGCTAGACAAAAAAAATTGTGCTGCATGATCTGTACTCTGTGCGTCCCAGGAAGTAGATTGCAAATCACCAGTAGGAAGATGTTGTCCACTAGAAAAATCTATCAATTAAACTCTCGCCATGGGACTGCACCTACTTGACACCCTTGATTTTCCAGTGTACTAGACAAGAAATAATTGTACTGAATGATCTGCACTAATGTGCATCCCTGAAAGTAGATTGCAGTTAGAATTACAAACCATTTTTTTGGTTTGTTTTGTGAGATTAATAGCTGTTGCGAATTGTACAGGGTTTGTTGATCCCATTTCTGATAATTTGTAATTGTATTCCTACAGTTTAACAAGACCGTCCCATGAATTGATTAGTTGGGAGGAGAACCGCAACAAGATATGCTGCTGAAAAATCAACATGGAGTTCGAGTCAGGTTGATGTGCTGCAGTAACCTCGACTGATCTATCTTGGGCCTCTCAATGGCGGTGTGCTCTGCAATTTATGATATCCTAATTCTATTGCTATGTTGTGATATCTACTTCCTATAACCTGTGTTGAAGTCTTAATATGCTTCAGTCATGGCCTTCTTTAGTTTTGAAGCCATTTCATGAATGCAGATATAGGCTTCAGAACTTATGCTAGAGCAGAATTAAATACACTTTCAAAGCGTGATATTTGGTGGCGTGCTAGTAAGGGATGAGACGGTCAAAACGTTTGAGTGGGTGTTCAATGAATTTATCCGCATGATGGGGGATTATTCTGTTCTCTGTTTTAAAGGTGATTTGAACAAAATGGATTTTCAGGTGCAGATGTTCCTCAATATTACTGAACCTTCTAGTTGCAAGGTGATTTGAACAAATTGATTTTCAGGGCAAGCTTCAGTTTATTTTCCTGTGCCCCATTTTGAAAAGAACCTCCTTTGAAAAACGCTTGGCAAGCGGTTCCTGTGTACAGGTGGGTTGTGATGACAGTAATTCAGTGTGACTACGTGATGCAGGTGGCAACACAATCCTGTTGTATTCAGTGAGCGGTAATGCATCCCGTTTGATTTTCAAACTGCTTGGGAGGGCTCCCCACCGAAGCCTGTATTTAATCAGGAGCTACGTCCTTGCGTGCAGCCCAGTTCCATTCTGCCATAGTTTGTGCGTTAGCGGAGATGTCTGTCCCTGCTTCACATCCTCCGCCTGAAGGCTGGCGTTGGTTGGAGAGAATCAGCTAAGAAAATGAGATGTGGAAACAAATCAGAAAATTTTCCTAATATCCACTTACATTGTTTTTGAGGCACTTATAGAAACGCTCCCCGGCGTTCTGCCCTCGTCGTGTTAAGTACTCCCTCCGTCCGAAAAAACTTGTCATCAAAATGAACAAAAAGGGGTGTATCTAGAACTAAAATACATCTAGATACACCCCCTTTTATTTATTTTGATGACAAATATTTCCGGACGGAGGAAGTAGGTGACAACGTACCTCCCGCTGCCCGGGCACAGAACAATTGGTAGGACGGGCGGATTGGACCTTGGTTCGTGTTCGCCATCAGTTGCAGCTAGGGAACGAAGTGGAATGAGATGTCATGGTTCCGTTCCATTAGAACGGTTCAGTTTTATCCTTGTGTTTGGCAGGGAAAATTCCGAGGAATGGAATGGTTACACTTTAGTTTTTGGTTTGAGAGATGGAATGGAGTGAAATTGTTCATCTCACCACTTGTATGCTTGTGATTATGTACAATGTATTGAACTTTGGCATCAAACACAAACTGAATGCAAACGGACACTTTTTTTTGACGGCGCTACGGCGGGCTTACGCCGGCATGAACCTTTTCATTAATAACCAGATAATATTTACAGCAGAGGAATAGAGGGGGGAGGAGGAGCAGAAGTATCCTGCTTTAGTTTACAATCTCATAGATAGGTGAAACAACATGGTACCCCAAATACAAGGCAAACCTTGCGCTTGCTCATTATTACATCTGCTAGACAAAAGCATAACATCATCAGCGGCAGAACAAGCGATTAGGTGAACCGGTCGAGTGTCGTCCCTGAAGACTTTTGCATTCCTTCTTTTCCAAATGTTCCATAGAATGGCGATGATTATTGTAGAGCGAACTTTATTCTGCACGTCGTTGGCCCAAAGATCCCAAAGATATGCGGGTATACCTGGAGTGAGAGAGGAGAGTTCTCCCACAGAGTAGCGAGCTCCGGCAAAGCAGTGTAAGGTGTGGTTTACGGACTCCGTCCCCGGACAGAGAGGGCAAGTCGGTGAAGTAGCACTGCCTCGTCGAAAACGCCGTTCATTGGTGAAGAGACAATTCTTGTTTGCCAGCCAGAGGAAAATTCTACATTTGTTTGGAGCGTAATTCTTCCAGATGGCCATTGCCAAGGGATCGACAGGCTCTCCCACCCACATAGCCTTGTATGCCGCATTGCAAGTCAGAGGCTTGCCATCAGATCGTCCTGTTCGGTGGTCTGGTTCCTACAAATTCAAGGAAACGGAAGCCAGCAAGTTGCGTAGGTAGCCCAGTTCAAGGTCAGCAGCATGAGTTAGGCGTGGAGCGAGATCGAGGCACAGATCCGGCGAGCTTAGAACCCTGGCAACTGAAGCCGAGGGTCGGAGAACATGAGAGAACAAAGCAGGGTACCGTGAAGCAAGGATATCTGTAGAGCGCGGAACCCAAAGATCCAAGCCAGAAGGTGGTGGATGTGCCGTTGCCGACGTCTACTTGCGTTAAGTTACGAAAGAGGGGGATCCCCTTGGCGATATCCCGCCACACATGGGAATCATGAGCATGAGTAGTGCCTAGGTCTTGGTCTTCGGACCACCCATATCTAGCAGCCAATGGAGAAACCCCACGAGCCGTGGATCGTGAGTGAAGCTTGGTTAAATGAGAGAGAAGGAGGCAGGAGTTGAGGTGTTGAAGAGAAGAGAAACCTAGTCCCCCACGAGTGAAAGGTGCACACACAAAATCCCAAGCAACTTTGCATTGTCCTCCCGAAACTTTGTCTTGACCCGCCAAAAAAAAGGCTCTGCAGCGTTTATGTATTTCAGCGACAACACCCATCGGCAGCAGCAGAGAAGTCATGGCGTATATAGGTAGGGCTCTAAGAACAGCTCGAACCAGGATAGCTCGCCCAGCAATAGAAATAAGGATCCCGCACCATCCAGCAAGGCGGCGGTCGATCTTGTCGATAATGAAAAAGAAATCTGCGATGTGAAGTTTGTGAGTAGATAGAGGAAGGCCGAGGTAGGACTGAGGGAAAGAAGCAACTGGGCAACCAAAAATGTCGGCTAAATCCTTGGCTAACTCAGGAGGCACGTGGATGGGGGCAAACGTGTTTCTTATGAAAATTGATATGCAACCCCGTGGCTTGAGAGAATTGAAGCAGGATAGCTTTTAAGGTCTGAAGTTGAGCAGCCTCCGCCGCAAGATGATCAATGTATCGTCGCCAGATCAAGAACCGCAAGGAAGCTCTGATTAATTGGGTGAGCTAACCTACCACCATTGGAGGCCTGGTAGATCGACGTCAAGGACATCAAGCAACAATTATAAAAGATACGGAGAAAGCGAGTCGCCTGTCAGCAGCCCCTGTTTGCAGTTGATCCAAGGGCCGAACTTGCCATTCGTAACAATAGCCGATCGACCGAACGGTTCAGCTGTCAACCCAATTTCACCAGATCTCGGGGAAGCCCTTGGCAAGCATGATAGCTGCCAGGGCGGTCCAAGAGACCGAGTCAAATGCTTTTTTGAAATCAAGTTTAAGCACAATAGCTGATTTTTTGCGCTTAAAGCAAGTCTGAACAATATCAGCGGCATACGTAAAGTTATCCGCAATGCTTCTACCTTTGATAAATCCAGATTGATCCTAGTGGATGATAGAGAAGATAAATGGTTGGACTCTAGAGGTAAGGCATTTGGAGCTTAGCTTGATGATGAAATTTTGCAGGGAGACCGGACGGAAGTTGTCCGCATAGGTGGCACCTACTTTTTTGGGAAGAAGCACGATGAAAGCTTTGTTAATACGATTTAGTTGGGCAGTGCCCTTGTGAAACTCTTCCATAAGGGCCAAAAGATCAGATTTCACGAGATCCCAATTGGCCTTGAAGAAAGCCGGGCCAAAACCGTCTGGACCCGGGATTGCGTTCGAGTTCATGGCCAGAACAGCCGCACGAAGCTCATCCATAGAGAAAGGCCGAGACAGGGAAAGCGCCTGAGAGTGAGTTAGCTGGGAGTTGCGGAAGAGATTCGGAAGATCGAAGTTGAAGAGAGATTGGGCGAAAGTGCCAAGCAAGTCGGTGAAGTAGCTATGAAGAACGCGTTCTTTGCCTAGGTGGGAGGAGATGTCTTGGCCATCAACATGAAGAGTCTTGATTTGATTTTTGCAAAAACAAGCGGAGGCACATGCATGCATGTAGGCCGAATTCTCATCCCCAACAGTGCACTCTCGCAACTTGGCCCGTTGCCGCCAGTAGTCCGCCAGGCTTTTATTGTAACGATGAAGCGCTACCTTACAGCCATTCGGAGACTAAGCTCAAGAGTTGAGAGGGGTCTAAACTCCTCTAGCTTGTCGAGGAAATCGATGGTTGTAGTGCAGTTGGTAGCCAGACGCTTTGGGGTTTTTGCATTAACTGCCCACTTTTTCGCAAGATTTCTTGACCGTTTTAATTTCAGTAAAGCATGCCCGCTGCCCAAATCGGAGTGGCGAGGCCCCACGCTAGACCAGGTGGTGGCGATTTGCTGCGTAAACGAGTGGTTAGACAGAAGACAGTTATCAAGCCTGAAGATTGAGGGTTTTGGTATGTCCGAGGATGCATGTAACAAAATCGGGACGTGATCCGAGGTAGTCCTTGTCATAGAGGAGAGCGTGGAGTCCGGGAACACCGATGACCATGCCATGTTAACGAAAGCCCTATCCAGCCGGACTAGAGTAGGGTTGTCTTGTTGATTAGACCACGTGTAGAGGCGGTCTAGGAGCGGGATTTCTTGGAGCTGCATGGAGTTAATGGCCGAAGCAAATAACCTAGCCTCGTTAGTGTTAAAGTGGTTGGAAGATTTGTCCCTTGGGCGAAGAATAAGGTTGAAATCCCCGAAGACCAACCATGGGCAAGTAATCGTAGACGACGCAAGGATTAGGGAGTCCAAGAATTCTTGTTTAAGGAATAGCTCGCACGGCCCATAGACGTTGGTAATAGCGAAGGAAACGTCAGTTGCCCGGAAGGAGAACCAACACATGATGAAGAACCGGTCTAGATGAACGTTAGTGCACTCTAGATTAGCGTCGTCCCATGCGATTAGCAGCCCCCCGGATGCCCCAACCGACGGGAGGAAATGGAAGTTTCTAAGGCCGATCGGCAGGAAAGAGACAGCCTTAAAAGGGGGAATATCTTGCAGCTTAGTTTCTTGAAGGCAAAGGATCGAACCTTGGGCAGATTGTAAAGCTTTTTTTACATCAACGCATTTGTTCGGGCGTCCAAGACCCCGAACATTCCACGAGGCGATGTTAAGGCGTTTATTCTTTGGGTAATAGATTAGGCGACGAGGGACAGATATAATAGTAATAGTGGTAGACAACGATGCCCGTGAACGGCCAGGTTACAGCGGATAACAGAAACGAACCAGGGTCGAAGCTATCTAGGGAGAACCCGATAACTACAGAAAGAGATACCCCGATGGCAGCACTAGCACAGCTGCGAGATACAAATACATAGGGGGGAGAAAGACAAGGCGGCATGCTACAACGGTAAAGGACAAGGTTGCTACAACTAAAATTGGCCAGGGCGTTGCAGCTGCAGGGAATGAAAGACCGGTAGCAGCGCCGGTGCCGACCGAAGAAGATGAGGCTGTCACACATCGGAGAACTCGGGTACCACCTTGTTCAGGTCAATCTCGGAGACACCGCAAGCTTCCGCCAGCTCCAACATGTCCTTGCGAGGCAGAGGGGACGGCTCCTTCGCCGCCAGCTCCATGAGCTCGGCCTCGGCAGAGCCTGTGGGAAGAGTCTTCTGCCTGAGCCCCTCCAAATTTGGACTTCTTGAGCAGCGTGGCCTTCTCGAGCATGGACATGCGCCTGGGTTCTTCCCTCTCCTTGAGACGAGCGCTGCGGCGGGTGTAGACGATGGAAGTCTTGCCCTTGGGAGGCAGCACCGGGACGATGATAGAGGAAGAAGGCGGCGGCGTAGTAGGCGTGGCCGGTGGGGCCTCGAGCAGCAGAGGCGCTGGAGAGGGGGCGAGGAGGGCGCCCGAGTCGAAGCGCTCGAGGGCTTCCATGACCTGGGCCTCCCTGGAGACGATGTTGCCGAAAATGTGCCCACGCCAGTCCATGCAGAAGATGTCGGCGTCGGTGATGGGCTTGCCAACCTTGTTCAGGTATCCAATGGAGCAGGAGGCAAGGTTGGCAACGATGAGGCGCGGGGAGCCCGCCGGGCGCATGGGGATGCGGTAGAAGCACCTCTCGCCATTCCGGACGGTGATGCGGATGTCGTAGAAGCCGGCGAACAGCTTGACGTCGACAGCGGCCGGACGAGCGTCGAGGGGGACCGCCACCACCATAGGCTTGTGGTTGGCCATCATGGTCTGGCCCCCGGGGAGAACCACCACGCGGTCGTGGAAGAGCGCGTCCGAGGGCGGGGGAGGGGGCGGAGCCAGGGCCTCATCCATGCTAGCAGGGAAGTCTCCATCCCCACCGTCACCCCCATCGTCGCCTCCATCCCCTCCCCCATAGCTGTTGTCATCATCGGAGTCAACAGGGAAGGCGGGGTCCGGCGGCAGCTCCTCCGAGCGTACCACCATGACCGTAGCGATCGCACCGAGGCCCGAGAAGCCATGGATGGGGATGGAGTGAGGGACATCGGTGAGGGTCCTGCTCTTGACAGAGACGAGGACGGCCGAGTAGTCAACGCCGGTGAGGCAGATAGGATCTATCTGGATGGGACAAGCAAAGGGGACCACGGAATTGGTGATGGTGTCGGCGAACCAGTACTCGATGGGAAAGTCTTCGATGTTTAAGGCGGAAACTGTGCCCAGGCAAAAAAGGAACCTGTTGTCGGTGTCCTCGTGGCGGACCAGCTGGACAGAGTTAACTGGGCAGTTGAAAGGGCTAGATAGGCAGGAGATTTCTCGTTCATAGGCCGAGCCAAAGATGACAAGGCCCGCCCCATGAGAAGAAGCCCTAATGGCCACCCGGGGGTCCCCCGCCCTGGACTGGAGAGCTCTACGAATGGAAGCGTGGGGAGATGGGCACGATGGGTTGACGAAAGCAAAGGCAAGGTTCTGGAAGTGCTCAAGCGGAACATGCGGCATGAAGACATTGGAGTAGTCTCGGCGATGCCGCGGAGGGGAAGGAGGAAAAATGGGTGGGATTGCATCCGAATCAGTGGATTCCTCCCCTGATTTGAATTCAATCTCCTCCGGATCCTCTTCCTCCTCGTCATCAACTTCGGCGGCATCAACTTGCTCAGGGAAGGCGAAAACGCGTGGTGGTGGGGAGGCCATGCGGGGGGAGAAGGAAGCTCGCCATCCTCAGAGGAGGAGGAGATCTCGATGGGCACCGGGATGAAGTCAGCCATTGGGGCCGCGGAGGAAGAAGGGGAGCTATCGGGAGGCGGAGAAAGAGGAGAGCTGGGCTCGGAGGGGGTTTGAGAGATGTGAGAAGGGGTGGGTGAAGAACCGAGGCTTGGGGGTGGTAAAATAGCCACGCAGTGGCGCTGGGCATGCCCCACTTGCCAGCATCGACGGCATCGAAACGGGTCTCTGCACTCCTTAACCAAGTGATCACGAGCAAGGCAGTGATGGCAGCGCATGCTGAAATTAGGGTTTTTGGGGATGGAGAGATGGAATGATTTCAGCCGAGGAGGGGTATGCATGCTATAAGAGGGGGAGGAGAGGACACGGGCGTAGGATTCCTTGCCGCCACCAATTGGTGGGGAGCGCACGGGGTTTGAGGAGTTGGCAGCCGGCAGGGCGAGGAAAAGGTTTCGGGAGGGACGTAGTCACATCCCGTGAACAGATCCCTAGTTGGCGTTTGTGGGTTGGGCTGGCAGGGTGGCATGCGTGCCGGATACAACAGCCAGGGAAGAGGGCCTTCAGGCCTTGGCAGTATTCCAGGCGCCAGAAGATCAATCAGAATCACCCTGCTTGAGCGAATGGGCTTGGAAGTGAGGCGAGCTGTGGTTGGCTGCATGCCGATCTCCATGCAGAGGCCTACGTCCTGGGAGCGATCGTAGGTAGGCCATGGGCAGCGGGCCCGGAGGGGTGGGCAAGATTCCATTTGCGAGGACGTCCAAAACGATGGCCCTGTTTGGATACTCTAACTTAGTTAGAGGTTAGAGTTAGATTCTAACCTTGAACCAACCCTAAACTAACTCTAACCAAAGAGTTGTTTGGATGGTGGGGTTAGATTGACAATAAATATTTTTTCTCAATCATTTGACTACTTTAGACCATGTTTGGATGGGAGGGGTAACTTTTTTTTACTAATTCTTTTAGTGGGCCCAAGAGAACTAACCCAAATAAGCTCCTCTAGTGTGGGCTAGTTTTTTGGGGTGGGTTAGATCCAACTAACCCAAACTAACCCATCATGTTTGGATATTTTGGGTTATTTGAGCCCCAACTAACCAAAACTAACTCTAACTTAGGGATCCAAACAGGGCCGATGGAACGCATGGCAGGTTTCACTGGGCGGGTCGGGCACGCGGTACGGGACTGCACAGGAACTAATTGACTATGGACGAGGTGACCATCACGGGGGGGGGGGGGACTAGTACGAGCATGGGGAGCAGCAGCAAGGATGTCAACTTTCTCCTGTTGAGAGGAGGCCGAGGGAAGAGGATCAGACGGCAAGCCCGAGGGACTAGCGATAGGGTCAGCAACGACAGCGCGCGTGGAGCGTTGGTCAAAGCGCGTTGCATCAGCGAGGGTCAAAGGAGGCGAGGGAAGAGAAGAGCTAGGCGGTAAGGTGGGCGCAGCAGGCAATTCAAACTCAGCCACGAAAAGCCTCGGAGGAACGTAGGCACGTGCCAGAGGAGCGACGTGGAACGAAACGAGAGTACCCTGGTAATTGATACCTTCCAAAGAGAAAACAAACTGGGCAATACGCTTACTAGCAACCGAAACCGAGAATAAGCAGGCACTAAACTGACGACAAACAGGGGTTTCGAAAGCAGAGCCTAACCAAGACATAAGCAGGGCGGCAATGGAGGAGGCGGCGGGCGGCGGCGACGGCAGCAACACTTGGACCCAAACTAAGTCCGGAGATGTCGAGGCCGGCGCCGGAGAGAGAGGGAAACATACCAGTGAGGAGAACTGAGTCAGCGAGTAGTGAAGAAGGGCATCGCCCGGCGTCCGAAGAAGCGGAGGCGAAGCCCCAGCCAGCCGACGACGCAGCATGGACGGAGTGGAGGCGGCGAGGAAGCCCGGCCGGAAGGACGACGCCAAGAGCAGCTCCTCCTTCGATGCGAAGGAGATGGAGGGAGGGAGCCAAACTCCGGCAGCGTCCGTCCCTCCAAGAGAAGCTTCACGCGGCCCGAGGACGCCAGAGGCAGCGAAACCCCCCGGCGCTCACGCACGGGCAGACCACAGGCCGTGCCCCATGGAGGCAGCGGCGTCTAGGGGAGACCGAGGTGGTGGTCGCTGCGGATGGAGTGGCCGGCGGCGCATGCGAGACGGGGATCGCCTACCTAGACACCAGCCCTTCACGACGATATCTGCTTATCGCAAACGGACACTTGATTGCACTGATTCAGAGAACAAAGGCACAATGTGCAGGCAAACAATCGTGTGTTTGAGAAGCTGCAGTACATCAGTTACTGAACCAACCCTCTGACTATGTCAATCTACTAACTGAATTACAACGTGAAGGTGTGCAAAACCTGTTATGCTTAAGAAATTCCAGTCAAAAATAAAATGCCGATTTCAGTCAAAATTGCCCAGCATCAACGCAAGAGCGGTGCAGAGAAACCTGACCGCCGGCCCTGAGCCTCTCCACCACGTCCTCGCTTATCCCCTTGAAGAAGAGCTCCATCGCCAAACTCCCACGCGTCACAGGTCACCGTCACCCGCGCGGACCCGAGCTCCTTCATGCTGACCCACACCATGGCCTCCACGGCTGCCTTGGACTCCGCATAGCCAGGGCGCAGCGTCCCCGCCAGTGCTGAGTACACGACAACGATTCGACCCCTGCCGCCTGATCGATAATCCTTGCTCGAGGGGCAGGAATGTGCCGGCGGCGCAGATCGAAGAAAGAGGGCTGGCGGCTGCTGGATAGAGGTTGCGATCTGTGATGGGTGGGCCAAGCCAACTCGACTCCCATCCACCACGACGTGATGCTGTCACGGCTGGACATTGCGATCCGTCGCTGATGGATGGACGTCCGTTGCCCCGACCCGTCAACCATCGACGCTCCCATCGGTACTACGCATTAAATAAGATACCGTATACGACCGCATGTAGAGCAGGCATTCCATATCCCAATGCAAACCAACGCCTATTGATTCCGTGATCAGGCGCCCTCGTCCACGCCTATGAATATTCGTATATATGTCTCCATTAATGAAATCAAATAGAGAACCGCTACGTTGAGAGCTAAGCGAGAATTTCTAGAAAAAGTGATTCCGCCCAATTTTTACCATAATCATGATGAAGATATTAAAATGATTGGTGTCTCACCTATTGAATCTTTGTTTATTAATATAAAACTTGATGATAAAGGGACTGGATATGAGTCAACTTTAGCTAGAAGGTGTCCGAGTTGTTCGAGGGTGATGATCTTAATGATAAAAGTGGGTTTGGAGAGGTCAAAACTTTAAATAATTACGTGCCCACTACTTTGGATTACAAGGACTTTAATTATGATAATTGTTCTTTAATTGAGTGTATTTTCTTGTTGCAATCCATGATAAATTCACCCAATGCTTATGAACAAAATAAATCTTTTACTAAACATATTGTAGAAGCTATGATGAAAGGTCATGAAGAAAAGCTAGAGTTGGAGGTTTCAATACCTAGGAAGTTATATTATGAATGGGAACCTACTATTAAAGTAAAGATTAAATATTATGGAATGTAATGCTTTATGTGATTTGGGTGCTAGCATTTCCACAATACCAAAATCTTTATGTGATGTGCTAGGCCTTACCGATGGATGAATGTTCCCTTAATTTGCATTTAACAGATTCCACTATTAAGAAACCATTGGGTAAAATAAATGATGTGCTTATTCTCGCTAATAGAAATTATGTGCATGTGGATTTCAATGTGCTTGATATTGATTGCAATCCGTCTTGTCCTGTAATATTTGGTAGGCCTTTCCTACGAACCATAAGTGCTATTATTGATACGAAAGAAGGTAATATAAGATTCCAATTTCCATTAAATAAAGGAATGGAGCACTTCCCTAGAAAGATAATTAAGCAACCATATTTAGGACAGTAAAACCGAGCCTAAAGCGAGTCCTCTCACACATTTGGTAATTTCAGCCGTTCATTTTGCTGATTCAGACGTTTTTAGCCGCCAGATCTGCAATATCTAGCGACCTCTAGCCCACCTTTTGATTCCTGGCCCAACTGTCCTAAGGGGCTGCTGCTCCAGGAGAAAAAACGGAGGCCTCTGGTAAATTGGGACAATTTTCTAAGCCCATATATCTAATCGAGCGGTTCAGAGCAATCTGTTGCTGCGCTTGTTAACAAAAAAATGTTCGCTCGAGGGGATTCAAGATCCAGACAAACAGAGGATGCGTGCGACACAGGCGATTTGCGTGGATCCAGCCTGAGGCGAGGCAGGCGAGCAGGCGATTGGTCCGCGAGGGAATCGAGCCGACACCCGCCATGCGGGTGATTCGGGGCCGCTCGATCTAGGAGAACGGGGAATGCGGGTGATGAAAGTCGATGCCTCATCTATTTTTTTTCTTGATCCCCTTTCCAAGGGTTGGTAATTGGGTTCCTTTGGTTTAACAGGAAGTCACATCGATTGATGGGTTGGTAGAGAACAACAACCAGATATGCTACTGCAAAATAAACATGGAGTCGGTCCTCCGAATGGCATTGTGCAGTTATTCACGATTTCCTGATTTTATTGCTATATTGTGAGATGATTTCCTGATTTCATTGCTATGTTGTGAGATGAGATGACTTCTTGATTCTATTGCTATGTTGTGATGTGATTTCTTGATTCTATTGCTATGTTGTGATATCCATCTCCTGTGACATATGGTGAAGTCTTTGTCAATATGCTTCGGAATAGTCTTCTTCACTGAGCAGCCACCCCATGCATGCGGATATAAGCTTCAGAACTTATATTAGAGGAGAGTACTCTTTAGTCCGGTAGTTAGCTTCTTCCTTGCTTATAAATTTCTTGGTATGCCTAACATTCAAGTTACCCATCAGTTCTATGCTGCAGCACCAATGTACTGTTTTTTATGACTGATTTTGTGTAAATTCATTGTGTCAACTCTTCTGGGTGATGCTCTATCTTCTCATTTTTACAATGAAAACCTGTTTCTTCTCAAGGCAACTCATACAGACATGGTTACAAAAACTGGTTGGGGTTTTCCCAGTCCTAGCAAATATTCCAATTTTCACTGCTAACAAAAATAATAGCAAAAAAATAAGTATCATCTTCACCTCATGTGCCTCTATACATGATATAAACTCTACTATTTCATATATTTTATAAAATCCTATCCTTTAGTGCCAAAATTGATGGGCGCCACAACACCCGCCGTCATGATCTAGTGAATCTATTATGAGGGTCACCTATGGAATTAACTTGAAGGATGCAACACTTGAAACTTTGCCTTACGCCTAGCTAGGGGCGTAAAACAATAGCGCTTGTTGGGAGGCAACCCAATAACTATCTTTTTTTCTTGTTTTCTTTTCTATTTTTGAGTGTGCACACAATTATTCTACTGTCATGATTGTGTTTTTATGTTTTAATTAGTGTTTGTGCCAAGTAAAGCCTTTGGGATGATTTGGTTGATAGTTGACTTGATTCTGTGGAAAATAGAAAATTTTGCGCCTTTTCTAAATCCACTGCGACATGATAAAATTCTGGAGTTTTTACACATGATTAATATACAAATTTCCCACGTTGTTCTATTTTTTCAGATTTCTTGGTGTTACAGAAGTATTGTGTTTGCTCAGATCATTACAAACTATTCTGTTTTGGACAGATTCTGGTTTTGTTGCACAGTTCTCTTGTTTTGATGATGCTATGGATTATATCGGGGGCATAAGTCACGGATAAGTTGGAATACAATAGCTAATATGCAATATTAAAATATGAATGGGTTCAGAACATTACCTAGGGTTTATGATTTACTTGCTATACTAACGGAACTCATGAGGTTTCTGTTGAGTTTTGTGTGCTAAAGTTTTCAAGTTTTGAGTGAGATCGCGACGGATGAAGGAATAAAGAGTGGCAAGACCCTAAGCTTGGGGATTCCCAAGGTACCCCAAGGTAATATTCAAGGAGACTCAAGCGTCTAAGCTTGGGGATGCCTCGAAAGGCATCCCCTCTTTCGTCTACAATCCAACGGTACATTATTTCGAGCTATATTTTTATTCTGTTGGAGATATGCCCTAGAGGCAATCATGTATGATGATATTTCCTATGTGTTTATGAATAAAGATAGTCCTTGGACATTATCAATGATGTGTATCATCAAGTACGTGACTTGTTTGTGGGACTATGCATTGTATGATGACTGTCCTAAAAGGTCCCTAGTCGAAGGGCTATGTGGACGCCAAGAGCCGACTAGATCGGCATATGACACGGTCGATGGCTTGGTCTCACTAGCCATGGAGCATTGGATGCTAACCGGATAACATGGACTTGGAAAGGTCTGGTCGGATTCGGACGTAGTCGGATCCGAGTCGAGATAAGGTCCGAGTTGGACGGACCCAACTATGAGGCCTTAGCGATATGTCATCTGTGAGTCTCTAGTACAACATATGTTCTATGTCCTAAGACCTGAGCTGACGCATGTACTCGGGATGGCGACAGACTTGCTTTGGGCCGACCAAACGCTACTCCGTGACTGGGTAGTTACAAAGGTAGGTTTCGGGTTTGTCCAGTCCCATGCTGCGAGACATGGTCGAGCAAGATGGGATTTGCCCCTCTGATCAGGGGAGATATACTCTGGGCCCCTCATGTGATCCGACCAGGAACAACATGGCCATGCGACAACGATTATGAGATAATCCGGATTGTGGTCGGCATCACTGGAACGAGAAAGAGGTCGGGCTAGCACAAGGATGACAGTCTCGCCTTGAGCCCGACAACATATATCGTCTTGGCAAAGGGAGCGAAGTGTGACACGTTGTGCAGGTTCGCCTAACCAGCTTCATAGTTCTGCTTGGTGGTCGGCACGCCTTGCTAGAGGCCGCTACCAACCGTGCAGGTCGGAGGTGATCCGAATCGTGACCAAGCCGACTTGAACCTAAGGGGTCGCAAGGCTTAAGGGAAGGAACCTACGAGGTCGGTTCGTAGGACACCGGTCGGATGTGATCTGAATCGACTAGGAACGATGTCCGAGTAGACTTTGGGCTTTAGGGTCCGTCACGAGGCCCAAGTGTTGAGCCCGCGACGGACGCCTATATAAAGTGGAGGTGCGGCACACTCATAAGGTTGATCGCTTCGGCGCTGCAACTAGGGTTTGCACGTGTTGCGAATAGCCACCTCCACTCGCTGCCGACTGTGTGATCGGATCTAGCAGTCCGCCGCACGGTGTTCCTCCCCGCACGCGGATACCGTTAGTGGTGGTGCACTTGCGCCGCTCCGGCGAACTTCGTGCACGTGGGATCGGACGACCGGCTGTTCGAGGGAGATCGAACGAGGAGGAGACGATCCACGCGGACGCGCTGCCCCAACTCTTCTTCCGCTGCACGGCACTGCGCGTCTAGTGGTAACAAACTGTGATCCATCTCCCGTAGCATGTTCTTGGTTGTTTTGCGCGTAGGAATTTATAATTTGCAGTCGACGACCGTAGATCCCAACAGTGGTATCAGAGCTTCTGCTATAGGATTTGGATTCAGATCGTATGCATATTAGATATGCAGAGGCGGCAGATGAGATCTGTTGTCTTTGAAGAGATCGGCTATGTGCACGGTTGATGTGATCAACTGCACATGGGGATCGTTGAGGCTATGTTTTCTGTAAATCGGGATCGATGAGGTCGTGACACGATCTACCCCTACCGGTCGGTTATCCGCCATCGGGGTTAACAGTGAAACGTAAATCCGAATCGGATTCGTGATGATCGATAAGATCGATCAGATCAGAGAATTCGGCGTGATCGGAGTACAGATGTGATCTGTGATTTCCGAAAACGTGTATGTGATGTGTATCTGGGACCGCCGTGTGCGTAGCGCCGTGTATTTTGTACCCGACACACAAACCGGTAGAATGCGATTCTATGCATAACTTTGTTTTGCAGGTTTGATGTGAATAGTATGGCTCATGTGTATGTGATGCATGTGTGTAATTTATACGTGGCCTGCGTGTCATGTTTGTCGTACGGCGAGAGCCAAAGTGCTGTAATTATATTGTATAACGACCTGCGTGTCGACTTGTGACTCTATGTAAATTCATTACTAGTTGTAGTAGTTGGATAATAGAGATCAGGTTGGCGGCTTGGCGTCCCGGCGTGACAAACAAGATGGAGTTCGTAGATGGTCATCGGAGTCGGAGCCGACCCGGAAGAACGTCCATGAAGGAGCCATACTATTTCACAATATGTGTTATATTTGTGATTGTTATGCTTCTTTGTTTCTATGCATGTTAGAATGATAGAATGATCCCTCATGAATATCAAGTGAATTGCCATCCCCGATGTTGCACCTTCGCACGTCAAGTACGTCTAGTAGTGGGCTCATAAAATTGGGGTCTTCTTTGGATGTCCTTGAATCAAGGGTTAAATGTCGGACACGGACATGCACCGCATCGAGTTAACTTGACAAGGCTATCAAAACGGTTTTGGGCCTTGTGGCAAAGAAGGTTGGGAGCCGGGGTATGAGATACCTTCCCGATCGACAGGAGTTGCTTACCGGATAGGTTTGTTGGCTAGCAGTGATGCTAAAGCTCACTAGTCGCATGCGCTAGTCAGATCCTGAATTACTGAGAGTTTGCGGAGGGATGCTGACTTCAGTTGGAGTATTTCTGTTTAGGCTAGAATTACTCTACATAAACACATTGCTTAGTGATTGCATATTTTCTGTTGTATATCAATGGCACCACCTGCTCAACCCAACTTTGCACTGAAATCAATTCTGGAAAAGGATAAATTGAATGGAACAAACTTTACCACCTAGTATAGAGATCTGAGAATTGTTCTCAAGCATGATAAAAAGGAACATGTTCTAGAGGATCCACTTCCAGAGGAACCTGCCACAGCTAAGAATGCCTACCAGAAACTCGTTGATGAATCAACGGAGATCAGCTATCTGATGCTGGCTTGTATGGAGCCCGATTTGCAACAGCATTTCGAAAATGTTGAGGCTTACGATATGATCGAGAGTCTCAAGAGCATGTTTCAGACACAGGCTAGGACCGAAAGGTTCAACGTCTGGCGATCCTTGATGGATTGCAAGCTGAAGGAAGGTGATCCATTGAGCCCACATGTGATCAAGATGATCGGATATGTGCAAGCTTTGGATCGTTTGGGCTTCCGCTCTTGGATGAGCTGACTCTTGATGCTGTTACGAGTTCTCTTCCGCCCAGCTATGGGACGTTCATCTCGAACTATCATATGCATGGCATGGATAAGAAGCTCACCGAATTGCATGGGATGCTCAAGGTGGCAGAGCAGGATATTAAGAAAGGCACGCATCAAGTGTTGATGGTGCAGAAATCGGCTAAGTTCAAGAGGAGTTGGTCCAAGAAAAAGGCTAAGGCAAAGGGCAAGGAGATGGTAACCTCTGCTGCTGCGCCGAAGTCTGGACCGGACTCGAAGACCATTTGCTATCACTGCAAGGAGACCGGTCACTGGAAGAGGAACTGTAGCAAGTGGCTTGCGAGCATGGCAAGAAGGCCGGAAATGCTTCTTCGTGCAAAGGTACACTTGTTGCATATGTTATAGACATTTACCTTGCCGACATACCTAGTAGCTCTTGGGTATTTGATACCGGATCGGTTGTTCATATTTGCAACTCGATGTAGGGGCTGGTAAGAACTAGGCGTGTGGCACAAGGGGAGATTGACATCAGGGTCGGCAACAAAGCAAGAGTTGCTACGTTGGAGGTCGGCACGATGCAGCTCCAGCTTCCTTCCGAATTCATCATGGAATTGAATAATTGTTATTACGTTCCTGCACTTAGTCGGAACATTATTTCTGCCTCATGTTTGATGAGTCAAGGTTATGAATTCAATTTAAAGGACAATGGTTGTTCGATATTTTTGAATGGTATGTTCCACGGCTATGCACCCATTGTTGATGGGCTATTTATATTGAATCTAGAACAGGAACCGGTCTATAACATGAATGTCAAGAGGCATAAGCCTAATGAGATAAATCCGACATACTTCTGGCATTGCCGGCTTGGACACATTAGTCTGAAACGCATGAATAAGCTCCATGATGATGGGCTCCTAACTTCGTCCGACTTCGGGTCGTTCGAGACATGTGAATCATGCTTGCTCGGCAAGATGACTAAGTCTCCT
This sequence comes from Aegilops bicornis, assembly GCA_021605145.1. Taxonomy (NCBI): domain Eukaryota; kingdom Viridiplantae; phylum Streptophyta; class Magnoliopsida; order Poales; family Poaceae; genus Aegilops; species Aegilops bicornis. The sequence continues at coordinate 532,920,142 of CM038671.1, read as the reverse complement.
TTCGCAAAGAGTTGCGAGAGGGCGTCCGAGCTGTTGGAGCTTATACACAGTGATGTGTGTGGTCCAATGAGCACAACTGCCAGAGGTGGCTATCAGTACTTCGTGAGTTTTACCGACGACTTGAGTAGATATGGATATATCTATTTGATGAGGCACAAGTCGGAGACTTTTGAAAAGTTCAAAGAGTTTTAGAACGAGGTTGAGAATCAGCTCGACAAGACTATAAAGCTTCCGCGATCTGATCGTGGAGGTGAGTACATGAGCCAGGAGTTTGATGATCATCTGAAAAGTCGAGGTATAGTACCTCAGCTCACACCTCCGGGTACGCCACAGATAAACGGCGTGTCGGAACGGAGAAATAGGACCTTGTTGGACATGGTCCGGTCTATGATGAGCAAATCAGATTTACCCTTGTCATTTTGGGGATACGCTCTTGAAACTGCAGCTTTCACACTTAATAGGGTACCATCAAAATCCATAGACAAGACACCACATGAGATGTGGACCGGGAAGAGTCCTAGTTTGTCTTTTCTAAAGATTTGGGGTTGTGAAGCATTTGTCAAGCGACTTATGTCAGACAAGCTTACACCTAAGTCAGATAAATGCATATTCGTGGGATATCCGAGGGAAACCTTGGGGTATAGCTTCTACAACCATGAGGAGAACAAAGTGTTTGTTGCTCGGAACGGGGTTTTCCTTGAGAAAGAGTTTCTCAGTCGAGAGGCCAGTGGGAGGACGGTTCGACTCGATGAAATTCGAGGACCACTCGGGGACGGCTCGTCTGGTGATGAGATCATATCGAGTCGGGCCAGGAACCTCATAGTGGAAGCGGCACCGGAACCACGGAGGTCGGAAAGATTGCGCACAATGCATGATGTATTGTTGCTAGAAAGCGACGAGCCGGCCACGTATGCGGAAGCGATGGTGAGCCCAGATTCCGAGGCATGGCTGGAGGCCATGTGATCCGAGTTAAAGTCCATGGATGAGAATCAAGTCTGGGACTTGGTTGATCCGCCACCTGGCGTAACTGCCATTGGTTGCAAATGGGTCTTTAAGAATAAAACCAATGTCGATGGAAATGTTCAGATCCACAAAGCTCGGCTTGTCGCTAAAGGTTATGGACAAGTTCAAGGAATTGACTACGACGAGACTTACTCGCCGGTAGCGATCTGAAGTCGGTGAGGATCATACTAGCTATAGCTGCATATTTCGATTACGAGATATGGCGGATGGATGTCAAACGGCTTTCCTTCACGGAAATTTAACCGAGGACGTGTATATGATACAGACCGAGGGTTTTGTCGATCCGACTAGCACTAGTAAGGTATGCAAGCTCAAGAGATCCATTTATGGGTTGAAGCAAGCATCTCGGAGTTGGAACATTCGTTTTGATGAGGTCGTCACTGGCCTCGGTTTCATCAAAAGCAAAGAGGATTCTTGTTTATACAAGAAGTTAAGTGGGAGCTCGATAGTGTTTTTGATCTTGTATGTGGACGACATACTACTGATCGAGAACGATGTTTCGATGTTAAACTCGGTCAAGGGATCATTGAATGGCAAGTTTTCGATGAAGGACCTTGGTGAGGCAGTTTATATTTTAGGCATTAAGATCTATAGAGATAGATCGAGGAGGCTGCTCGTCCTAAGCCAGAGCACGTACATAGATAAAGTGTTGAAGCGGTTCAACATGAGTGAGGCGAAGAAAGGGTTCTTGCCGCTCTCACATGGTATAAGGCTAAGCGAGATTCAGAGTCCTTCGACATCTGATGAGCGAAGCAGGATGAGTAGGATTCCGTATGCCTCGGCAATCTGATCCGTCATGTATGCCATGATATGTATAAGGCCTGATGTTGCTTTTGCAATAAGCCTAACAAGTAGATACCAGGCCAACCCAGGTGAGAGTCACTAGGCAGCGGTAAAGACTATTTTAAAGTACCTGAAAAGGACTAAAGAGATGTTTCTAGTTTATGGAGGTGAGGAAGAGCTCGTCGTAAGGGGTTACGTCGATGCTAGTTTCCAAACTGACAGAGATGATTGTCGATCACAGTCCGGATTCGTGTACGTCCTAAATGGAGGAGCGATTACCTTTGGATGAGTTCCAAGCAGGATACGGTGGCGATTCTACCAAAGAAGCCGAATACATTGCGGCTTGTGAAGTTGCAAAGGAAGGTGTTTGGATCCGGCATTTTCTGGATGATCTTGGTATTTTCCCAGCCTCGGTGAAACCATTGGACCTTTATTGTGATAATTCTGGTGCCATCGCACAAGCCAAGGAGCCGAGGAATCACCACAAGGTCAGACACATAGACCGGAAATATATACGAAAGATCGTAAAGAATGGTGATGTAGAGTTATGCAAGATTCACACGGATGCAAATGTTGCAGATCCGTTGACTAAGCCGCTTCCACAACCCAAGCATGAGGGGCACGTTAGAGCTATGGGCATTCGATGTCTATTTGATTGACTCTAGTGCAAGTGGGAGATCAGAGGAGATATGCCCTAGAGGCAATCATCTTTGATGATATTTCCTATGTGTTTATGAATAAAGATAGTCCTTGTACATTATCAATGATGTGTATCGCCAAAATGCATTGACTTGTTTGTGGGACTATGCATTGTATGATGACTGTCCTAAAAGGTCCCTAGTCGAGAAAGGGCTGTGTGGACGCCAATGGCCGACTAGACTAGCATATGACACGGTCGATGGCTTGGTCTCACTAGCCATGGAGCATTTGATGCTAACCGGATAATATGGACTTGGAAAGGTCTGGTCGGATTCGACGTAGTCGGATCCGAGTCGAGATAAGGTCCGAGACGGACAGACCCAACTATGAGACGCAGCGATATGTCATCTATGAGTCTCTAGTACAACATACGTTCTATGTCCTAAGACCTGAGCTGACGCATGTACTCGGGATGGTGACAGACTTGCTTTGGGCCGACCAAACGCTACTCCGTGACTGGGTAGTTACAAAGGTAGGTTTCCTGTTTGTCCAGTCCCATGCCGCGAGACATGGTCGAGCAAGATGGGATTTGCCCCTCCGATCGGAGAGATATACTCTGGGCCCCTCGTGTGATCCGACCAGAACAACATGGCCATGCGACAAGGATTATGAGATAATCCGGATTGTGGTCGGCATCACTGAAACGAGAAAGAGGTCGGGCTAGAACAAGGATGACAGTCTCGCCTTGAGCCTGACAACATATATCGTGCCACAAAAGGAACAGAAGTGTGACACGTTGTACAGGTTCGCCTAACCAGCTTCGTAGTCTACTTGGTGGTCGGCACGCCTTGGTAGAGGCCGCTACCAACCGTGCAGGTCGGAGGTGATCTGAACTGTGACCAAGCCGACTTGAACCTAAGGGGTCGCGCGCTTAAGGGAAGGAACCTACGAGGTTGGTTCGTAGAACACTGGTCGGATGTGATCCAAACTGGACTAGGAACGTGACCGAGTAGACTTTGGGCTTTAGTGTCCGTGCGAGGCCCAAGTGTTGAGCCCGCGACGGACGCCTATATAAAGTGGAGGTGCGGCACACTCATAAGGTTGATCGCTTCGGCGCTGCAACTAGGGTTTGCACGTGTTGCGAATAGCCACCTCCACTCGCTGCCGACTGTGTGATCGGATTTAGCAGTCCGCCGTACGGTGTTCCTCCTGCACGCGCGGATACCGTTAGAGGTGGTGCACTTGCGCCGCTCCGGCGAACTCGTACGTGGGATCAGACGACCGGCTATTCGAGGGAGATCGAAAGAGGAGGAGACGATCCACGCGGACGCGCTGCCCCAACTCTTCTTCATTGCCGCACGGCATCGCTGCGTCTAGTGGTAACGAACTGTGATCCATCTCCCGTAGCATGTTCTTGGTTGTTCTGCGCGTAGGAATTTATAATTTGCAGTCGACGCACCCTACCGTAGATCCCAACATATTCATCACATGATATAAGTTTTTCTTGGAGCGTCGTGTATTATAGTGGTCTTTGCTTTGTTTGCTTTTTATTTTGCCACAATCATATTTTTTGGACACACCTTTTGAGAGGGACACACATTCATTCGTGATTTGTTAGAATACTCTATGTGCTTCACTTATATCTTATGAGCTAGGCAGTTGCTCTAGTGCTTTGCTTACATCTTTTAGAGCACGACGGTGGTTATATTTTAAAGAAATAGTTGCACTCTGATGCTTCACTTATATCTTTTTGAGAGTCTAATAATTAGTAATGGAAATATGCATGGGTTATGAAATTGGTCCTAATATGATAGGTATTCAAGAGGGATATAATAAAAACTTTCATGTTGATCACTAAATATGATAAATGTATTCCTTGTAATAGTTTTGCGATATTAAGATGGTAATATGGGGGAGGTACTAGTGAATAATTGTGGTTTAGTAAGAATATTTGTGTTAAGGTTTGTGATTCCCGAAGCATGCACGTATAGTCTCTAGTTATGCTGAGAAGTTGGAGCATGATTTATTATTGATTTGTCTTCCTTATGAGTAGCGGTCGGGGATGAGCGATGGTCTTTCCCTATCAATCTATCCTCCTAGGGGCATGCATAGTAGTAATTTTCTTCGAGGGCTAATAAACTTTCACAATAAGTATATGAGTTCTTTATGACTAATGTGAGTCCATGGATTATACGCACTCTCACCCTTCTGCAATTTGCTAGCCTCTTCGGTACCATGCATTGCCCTTTCTCACCTCAAGAGTCGGTGCAAATTTTGTGATGCATCCAAACCCCGTGATATCATACGCCCTATCACACATAAGCCTCCTTATATCTTCCTCAAAACAGCCACCATACCTACCTATTATGGCACTTCCATAGCCATTCCGAGATATTGCAACTTCCACCGTTCCATTTTTATGACACACATCATCATTGTCATATTGCTTTGCATGATCATATAGCTCACATAGTATTTGTGGCTCAAATGCCATTCATCATTATCATACATGTTACGCTAGCATCATTGCACATCCTGGTACACTACCCAAAGGCATTCATATTTGTTCTAGTGTCGAGTTGTAATTTTGAGTTGTAAGTAAATATAAGTATGATAATCACCATTATTAGAGCATTGTACCAGTGAGGAAAAAAGAGAGAGAGAGAGAGAAAAGAGAGGCCGAAAAGATCCCACCAAAAAAATGAGAGAAAAAGAGAGAAGGGGCAATGTTACTATACTTTCCATACTTGTGCTTCAAAGTAGCACCATGTTTTTCATATAGAGAGTCTCCTATGCTGTCACTTTTATATACTAGTGGGAATTTTTCATTATAGAACTTGGCTTGTATATTCCAATGATGGGCTTCCTCAAATGCTCAAGGTCTTCATGAGCAAGAAAGATCGATGCACACCCACTTAGTTTTTAGTTTGAGCTTTCGTACACTTATAGCTCTTAGTACATCCGTTGCACGGCAATTCCTACTCCTCGCACTGACATCAATTGATGGGCATCTCCATAGCCCATCGATTAGCCGCATAGATGTGAGACTATCTTACTTTTTTGTCTTCCCCTTATTAATCTCTATATATCCATGCCTTGCGCTCATGTATTGCGTGGGGGCTGAAAAAGTTGAAGCGCGTTAAAAAGTATGAAGCAATTGCTCGGCTTGTCATCGGGGTTGTACATGATAAATACTTTGGGTTAAGAAGATGCAGCATGACCTATATGATTTTGTAGGGATAGCGTTCTTTAGCATTTTTATTCTGAAATTCATGATTGTTTGTTGGTATGCCTGAGTATAGATGTCTTTATGTCAAATTATAGACTATTGCTTTGAATCGTTTGGATTTTAATATTCATACACTAAAAGAAATATTACATAATGAACATGTTAGGTAGCATTCCACATCAAAAATTCCATTTTTATCATTTACCTACTCGAGGAAGAGCGGGAATTAAGCTTGGGGATGCTTGATACGTCTCCAACGTATCTATAATTTTTTATTATTCCATGCTATTATATTATCACTCTTGTATTTTTTATATGCTATGTTATATCATTTTATGGGACTAACCTATTAACCCAGTGCCAAGTGATAGTTGCTGTTTTTTTGTCTGTTTTTGGTTTTCCATAAATACAGTACTAAACAGAGTCCAAACGGTACAAAACTTTTTGACGTTTTTAACAAGAGAGACCCTAGTAGCTTCGAGAGGAGACCCGAAGGCAAACGAGGAGACGGGAAAGCAACAGGGCACGCCCACGGGGGTAGGCGCGCCCTGATGCCTTGTGGGCCCCTCGTGGATCTGTTTGACCTAATTCCACTTCTATAAATTCTCAAATATTGGGAAACCAATAGAGAGACACCCGAAACACTTTTTCCGCCGCCACAAGCTTCTGTTCTTTCGTGATCCCATCTGGAGGCCTTTTCTGGTACTCTGCTGGAGGGGGAATCGATCACGGTGGGCTTCTACATTATCCTTGCTGCCTTCTGATGATGCGTGAGTAGTTCACCACAGACCTACGGGTCCATAGCTAGTAGCTAGACGGCTTCTTCTCTCTCTTTGATCTTCAATAGAATGTTCTCCTCGATGTTCTTGGAGTTCTATTCAACGTAATCTTTTTTTGCGGTGTTTTTGTTGGGATCCGATGAATTGTGAGTTTATAATCTGAATATTCATGAGAAATATTTGATTCTTCTCCAAACTTATTTATGCATTATTGTTATAGCTTTGTATTTCTCTCTGATCTATTTGTTTGGTTTGGTCAACTAGATCGATTTATCTTGCAATGGGAGAGGTGCTTTGTGTGGGTTCAATCTTGCGGTGCTCTATATCCATGTGAAAAAGTAGGGGACAAGACATGTATTTTTATTGTTGCCATTAAGGATAAAACGATGGGGTTTATTTATATTGCTTGGTTTTACTTTGTCTACATCATGTCATCTTGCTTAAGCTTTACTCTATTTTATACTTAATACTCTAGATGCATGTGATGACCTGCAAGTGCACGTGGCTGTTGTATCACTATCGTTGCGATAAGTAGAGTGTCAAAACCACAGGGAGCCTATAGGAAGGCACCACAAACACTGCAACTATGTTGTCATTTTCACGCAGCCACGTACGCACCCAAACCGGAGTTTGGAAATAGTCTACTCTATAGTTGCTAGGAAAACTAGAATAAAAGGGTAATCAACTAAACTACTAACAAAGAGAGTAAAACAGTAAATAAATAAAGACTACGTTAGTGGCGAAGGTTCTTGTGTAGCGAAGTGTTCTCTAGGACTCCGAAGTCATTACCACAAATATGACATGTGCACCTAGTGCAGAGCAAACGCTCCCTATTGTATCCTCTATCCACTCTTCATACGCCTAAGTGGGCAGTCCCCGGTACAATACACGTTCTACTCGAGGTAAACTGCCACACACACCACCATCATGGTCTCCCCCATAGGGTTACAATCACATGATAATTAAGGGTCACCCCATGGACGGGGCCAGATATGTGTTAACCGAAACTCCCCTATCAACTATGCAAATACTAGGGATTGAGGTTTTACTGTCACCTCGAATTCCCTCAATGTCCTACCCTATGCAATGACAGTAGTTCCTCCACGTCTGATCATGGCAATAGTGCGAGCAAGGCCTCCTCTCAACACTCACAAGAATACTAACTTGAACATGAACAAGAACATATTGGATTGCTTGAAAAATAATCATACTAATCGTAAAAGAGTTCATCCGTATCCTTGCGAACAAATGCATCTACTCAAACATAAAGTAAGGGCCAACTTACTGTTGGGGAACGTTGCATGGAAAACAAAAAAAATCTATGCACATGCAAGATCTATCCATGGATATGCATAGCAACGAGGGGGAGAGTGTGTCTACGTACCCTCGTAGACCGTAAGTGGAAGCGTTTAGTAACGCGGTTGATGTAGTCGAACTTCTTCGCTATCCAACCGATCGACTACCGAACGTACGACACCTCCGCGTTCAGCACACGTTTAGCTCGGTGACGTCCTCGCCTTCTTGATCCAGCAAGACGGTTAAGTAGTGGTTGAGTTCCGGCAGCACGATGGCATGGCGATGGTGGTGGTGATGCTATCTCAGCAGGGCTCCGCCTAAGCACTCCGAAAATATGTCCGTGGGATGAAACTGTAGAGAGGGGCGCCGCACACGGCTAAGAGATTGTCGTGGGCTATGTGTGGCACCCCCTCCCACACATATATAGGTGGGGGATAGGAAAGGCAGCCAGGAGGCGCCCCAAGTGGGGACGAATCCCACTTGGGCTCCTGCCCTTGGCCGCCCCCTTTCCTTGTTTGAGTGCAGGAGGAAGGCAGGGGGAGGTGGCGCCCCCTTCCTTTATCTCATGAGGAGGGAAAGGCAGGAGGGGCCAACCCTCCCCCTTTCCTTCCCCTAGGGCCGGCGGCCAGGGTGAGGGGTGCACCAGCCCCTTGTGGGCTGGTGTGTTCCCCCCTTTGGCCCATTAAGCCCACATAGACTCTCGGGGCTTCCCGGAACCCCTTTCGGTGATCCGATGAATACCCGGTACCCCCGAAACTCTTCCGGTGACCAAACATCATCGTACTCTATATCAATCTTTACCTCCGAACCATTCCGGAGCTCTTCGTCATATCCGTGATCTCATTTGGGAGTCTGAACAACATTCGGTCACGAATCACATAACTCATATAACACTATATAGTCAAAGAACGTTAAGCATGCGGACCCTACGGGTTCGAGAACTATGTAGACATGACCGAGACACCTCTCCGGTCAATAACCAATAGTGGAACCTGGATGGCCATATTGGTTCCTACATATTCTATGAAGATCTTTATTGGTCAAACCGTTATGACAACATATGTAATTCCCTTTGTCTGTTGGTATGTTACTTGTCCGAGATTTGATCGTCAGTATATTCATACCTAGTTCAATCTTGTTACCCGGCAAGTCTCTTTACTCGCTCCATAATACATCATCTTGTAACTAACTCCTTAGTCATTTGCTTTCAAGCTTATTATGATGTGTATTACCGAGAGGGCCCAGAGATACCTCCCCGATACTCGGAGTGACAAATCCCAATCTCGATCCATGCCAACTCAACAAACACCTTCGGAGATACCTATAGAGCATCTTTATGATCACCCAGTTATGTTGTGATGTTTGATAGCACACAAGGTATTCCTCCGGTATCCGGTAGTTGCATGATCTCATGGTCGAAGGAACATGTATTTGACATTCAAGAAAGCAGTAGCAATAAACTGGACGATCATATGCTAAGCTAACGAATGGGTCTTTTCCATCACATCATTCTCCTAATGATGTGACCCGGTTTTCAAGTGACAACACATGTCTATGGTTAGGAAACCTTAACCATCTTTGATCAACGAGCTAGTCTAGTAGAGGCTTAATAGGGACACGGTATTTGATTATGTATTCACACATGTATTTAAGTTTCTGATCAATACAATTCTAGCATGAATAATAAACCTTTATCATGAATAAGGAAATATAAAATAAAAAAAACTTTATTATTGCCTCTAGGGCATATTTCCTTTAGTCTCCCACTTGCACTAGAGTCAATTATCTATATTACATTGTAATGAATAACACCCATGGAGTCTTGGTGTTGATCATGTTTTGCTCGCGGAAGAGGCTTAGTCAACGGGTCTGCTATATTCATATCCATATGTATTTTGCAAATCTTTATGTCTCCATCTTTGACCTTTTCACGAATGGAGTTTAAGCGTCTCTTGATGTGTTTGGTTCTCTAGTGAAACCTGGATTCCTTCGCTAAGGCAATTGCTCCAGTGTTGTCAGAAAAGATTTTTGTTGAACCTGATGCACTGGGTATTACACCCAGATCGGATATGAACTCCTTCATCCAGACTCCTTCATGCGCTGCTTCTGAGCAACTATGTACTCCGCTTCACACGTAGATCCCACCATGACGCTCTGCTTGGAACTGCAACAACTGACAGCTCCACCATTCAATATAAATATGTATCCTGTTTGTGACTTAGAGTCATCCGGATCACTGTCGAAGCTAGCAACGACGTAACCATTTATGATGAGCTCTTCGTCACCTCCATAAACGAGAAACATATCCTTGGTCCTTTTCAGGTACTTCAGGATGTTCTTGATCGCTGTCCAGTGATCCACTCCTGGATTACTTTGGTACCTCCCTGCCAGACTTATGGCAAGGGACACATCATGTCTGGTACACAGCATAGCATACATGATAGAACCTATGGCTGAGGCATAGGGAATGACTTTCATTTTCTCTCTATCTTCTGCAGTGGTTGGGCTTTGAGTCTGACTCAATTTCACACCTTGTAACACAGGCAAGAACCCTTTCTTTGACTAATCCATTTTGAACTTCTTAAAAACTTTGTGAAGGTATTTGCTTTGTGAAAGTCTGTAACGCCCTCGATGCGGCTATATCTCCCACATGTCGAAGCACGACTTAGAGGCATAACCGCATTGAAAGCAATATCGCAAGTGAGGTAATCTTCACACAACCCATGTAATACATAAGGAAAGAGATACATAGTTGGCTTACAATGCCACTTCACACAATACATAAATAAACATCCATCATTCAGATTACATCAAGGTCCGACCACGGAACCAAAATAAAAGAAGATACCCCAAATGCTACAGATCCCCGATCGTCCCAACTGGGCTCCACTACTGATCATCGTGGAAAAGACACATAGTAACGACCACGTTCCTCGTCGAACTCCCACTTGAGCTCGGTTGCGCCAATCGACCGCATCGTCGGCACTGCAATCGCTTTTGGTAGAATCTGTGAGTCACGGGACTCAGCAATCTCACACCATGAGATCAAGACTATTTAAGCTTATAGGAAGGACAGAGTTGTGAGGTGGAGCTGCAGCAAGCGACTAGCATATATGATGGCTACATTCGCAAAAGAAGGCGAGAAGAGAAGCAAAGGCGCCGGTCGTGAAGCTAGTAGCGATCAAGAAGTGATCCTGAACTACTTACGTCAAACATAACTCCAACACCGTGTTCACTTCCCGGACTCGCCGAGAAGAGACCATCACGGTTACACACGCGTTGATGTGTATTAATTAAGATCAACTTCGGGTTTTCTACAACCGACATTAACAAATTCCCATCTGCCTCATAACCGCGGGCACGGCTTTGAAAGATAATACCCTGCGTGGGTGTCCCAACTTAGCCCATTATAAGCTCTCACGGTCAACGAAGGATATTCCTTCTACCGAAGACCCGATCGATCTCGGAATCCCGGACTACAAGACATTTCGACAAAGCAATAAAACAAGACCAGCAAAAGCGCTTGATTATGCCGACAAATCCCGATAGGAGCTGCACATATCTCGTTCTCGGGGCACATCCGGATGAGACATCCTCTGAGTAAAACCAAGCCTCGAGTTTCCCGTGGTGGCCCCTTGATCTGCTTGTTTGAACCGGCCACGAAGGAGCACCGGGTCCGGGGTTAAAATAAAGATGACCCTCGGGCTCGCGAAAACCCGGGGAAAAAAGGCTTAGGTGGCAAATGGTAAAACCAAAGTTGGGCCTTCTTTGGAGGAGTCTTATTCAAAGCGAACTGTCAAGGGGTCCCATAAATCACCCAACCGTGTAAGGAACGCGAAATCAAGGAACATAACACCGGTATGACGGAAACTAGGGCGGCAAGAGTGGAACAAAACACCAGGCATAAGGCCGAGTCTTCCACCCTTTACCAAGTATATAGATGCATTAATATAGCAGATATATTGTGATATCCCCAACAAGTAAACATGTCCCAACAAGGAACAACATCTCCATGTTCCAAAAAGGAACAAACTTCATCTTCACCTGCAACTAGCAACGCTATAAGAGGGGCTGAGCAAAGCGGTAACATAGCCAAACAACGGTTTGCTAGGAAAGGATGGTTAGAGGTTTGACATGGCAATATGGGTGGCATGATATAGCAAGTGATATGCATCATAGCATAGGCATATCAAAAGAGCGAGCATCTAGCAAGCAAAGATAGAAGTGATTTCGGGGGTATGGTCATCTTGCCTGCAAAGTTCTCAGAGTTGTCGAAAACTTGATCCTCGTAAGCGTTCTCAACAGGTTCCTCGTTCACGTACTCGTCTCCTGGCTCTACCCAAAACAAGAACACAAACAATGGAACCACAATAAATCACGGTGCAATGCACAAACAACATGATGCAATACATGGCATGATATGCGAGATGTGATATGCAATGCATTATCTGCGCTCCGGAAGGAAAATGATGAACCAGGCATCAACTTGGAAAACCAAGTATGCCGCTGGAAAGATGAGATGATTTCGGTTGAAATCGATATAAAGATCACCGGAATCGGATGCACGGTTTGCAAATGACAAACAAAACAAGAATGGCACAAATCTGCCATTAACAGCATGATACCACTTAGCAAGCAACAAGAAATTAAGCTACTGCACCCAAACGTACCAGAAAATCATATGGCAGTGATCTACTCAAGATGCTTGACAAAAGATGAACACTGAGCTACGGCTAATTCACATCATAACAGGTCCAAACAAGCATGGCAAAAGTGCAAAATATATCAGCTTCACAGACTTAGGGAAATTACTGAACATGGCAGAATCAGCATCAGGAAGCAATGTACAGAGCAAGCAAACGACATGCTACATGAACTTATAATAGCAAAACAAGGCATGGCATTAATCTACTCAAAGCATAGAACAAAAGTCCCTTACTGAACATAAGCCAAAAAGGATCATAAAAATACAATAACACACATGTCAATATAGCAAGTTTCGTTAACAGATTAAGCAACAGAGCATGACAATAACAGATAACAAGTAGGCATGTTTAAGAGCTCGATGCACTCACTACTGAGCATTACATGATAAACTAAGCATACATACATCAAGAAGACATGGCATAGAAGACATACATGGCAAGAACAACATCATAGCATACACGAATCAACCACAACAACCTTGGCAATATTGAATAACATGTAAACAATCTGCCAGGAAACATTTTATAGCAAAAGTAGAGCTCTATTGACTCATGCTATGGCACTCCATAATTGCAAACAAGGGCATGGATGGATAGAGCATAACCATATGTTCAAAACCTCCTTACTTAAGTATCTCAAAATATGCATGGATCTCTCGGTAGCATCAAGTTAACATGGCATAAAAATATCAGCAAAACAGGGGCTGAAATCAGCAACATCATGAAGCCTAGTTTGCATGCTTGTGATAGTCACCACAGAGATCAAAAAAATACATAGTATACACCACTGGAAAGATGGCATGTCATATTACAAAACACATGTAGGGCTCAAGTTCATAGGATGCACACATCAATCCTGGCAAAAATGACAAAAGTGCATGTTCTGTTAAGAAACAGAAACTAACATCACATAGCCCTATTCCAACAGCATTTCGGGCATCAAGATGAGCTCAAATGAAAATGATGCAATGCGATGAAATGATCTAATCTTCGGGTCGAACATTTCGACATATTACACGCACGAAACGGAGCAATATGCAGAGAGTTATGATATAACGAAAATGCAATAAAATAATCACAGGAATATGACCGGCGATTTACGGGGAGAAGAAGTCAACCGTCTCGGGTTTGGATCCAGATCCGATCGGGCGAGGCGGCGGGCGGCTCGCCGGAGCAGGGGAGAGGCTGGAGGAGGGGCGCCGGAGGAGGGAGAGGCCGGCGCGGTGATGGCCGGGCGGCGCCGCGGCGGTGGCCGGCGACGCGGCCGAGGCGGGGGCCGACGGGGCCGGGCGGAGGCGGGCATGAGGTCGCGGTGGCCGGGCGGCTGGGCGGTAGCGCGCCGACGAGGCGGCGGAGGGCGATGGTGGGCGCGGCGCTGACGCGCCCGGAGGCGGCGGCGATCGGGCCGGAGGGCTCATGGGCCCCCGGTGGGCCGGGCCAGGGCGGCGAAGTGGGCGCGGCGCCCACGTGGCAGCGCCTGGTTGGCTGCGGGTGTGGCGGCGGACGCGTCCGTTCCGATCCGGACGTGTCCGGCGGCGCGGAGGGGATTTCGTCTAGGGTTTCGAGGGAATTGATCCAGGATTTGGAGGGGGAGATGCATATTTATAGGTAGAGGGAGTTAGGAAGCTCCAAATGAGGTGCGGTTTTCGCCCACACGATCGTGATCGAACGACGGAGAGAATGGAAGTGACTTAGATGGGTTATTGGGCTGTTTTGAAAGGGTGTTGGGCTGCAACTTAAAAGAGGCCTTTGCGAGAGCCTTGATTAACCGTTGGAGTACCAAACGAGCTCCAAATGACCCGAAACTTGACAGGTGGTCTACCGGTGGTATACCAAGGCCACTTGGCAAGACTCGGTCCATTCCGAGAAAGTTTAGTACCCGCTCACGGAAAAACGTAAAAGGAGACGCCGGGGGACATAGGAGTGCCGGATTGCAAAACGGACAACGGAGAAAATGCTCGGAATCAAGAGACGAACACGTATGCAAATGAGATGCACATGATGACATGATATGAAATGCATGACATGGACAAAATTCAAAAATGAAGAAAAACCCAACCACGGAGGGAATATCATATCACAATGCCGAAAATGGCAAGAGTTGGAGTTACAAATATGGAAAGTTACATCCGGGGTGTTACAAAGTCCTATTAAGCGTCTCTATCTATCCCTATAGATCTTGCTGCCCAATATATAAGTAGCTTCACCGAGGTCTTTCATTGAAAAATCTTATTCGAGTATCCTTAGGAGTTCGATGACACTAGTGCAAGACCGACATATTGTTGATCATTAATTTTTGGTATTGTGGTTAAAAGTTGATCCCAAGAATATTGACTCAATTGCATATTGTTGTGAATCATTGCAAGGAATTATAATGTCCTAAATGACCAACAAATAATGGGGTTACAATATTTGATGGAAACTTTGTAAAATTACATGACTTCCCATCATCTTATTAGTTATTACCTTTGTGTTTATTGTCATAATTAATTTTAGAGTTTTGTACACTCTCGCCCATTGCATAGAAGTTGCAACGAGGTTGTTCATGAGAGAACAATTGTTGTTTCATGTTATGAATAAAAAGCCATACTCTTATTGTGAATAGAATGTATGTTATGAATATTGATGATAAAATTGATCATCCATAACACTGACGCTAAATGTCGTAAGACTAAAAGAATACCACATATGTGTGGCACTGCATTTAGTCACATTGGAGAAACCAGCATGGAGAAATTCCATAGTGATGCATCTTGAAGTTATCTGATTAGGAATCATCTGGCACCTGCAACTTTCATCCCAATAGTGAAGTAAACTAAAATACCGTTCACAGGACAAAAAGAACTAGCAACAAAATAATTGACAAATATACTGGATCTATGGACTGACAAAGATAAAAATGTTTTATAATGCTTGACTTGTTACAAAGTGTTTATGATAAGATCAAGGAGCTAATTATGACGAGATTGTCTCATTATAGCAATACTTAAAGTCAGTTCGGGTTAAACTAGCAATTACTAAATATTTATATTATGAAATATAATAGACGGATGTCAAAATTATTCCCATGAGATGGAAATAGAACCAAAGTCGTATATTTTATACGGTCCAAAGGTAATTTGGTCAATCCAGAGAATGCTAGTAAGTATGCCAACTTCAAGAGATCCTATAATGGATTGAAGCAAGCATAGTTGAGTTGAAATCTTTTTTCTGATGAAATGTTCAAATAATTTGATTTCATCAAAGAAAGCGAAGATGCTTGTATTTTCAAGAAAGTAAATGGGAGCATGGTAATATTTCTAAACACTATGTGTGCATGCACAATGTTGATTGGAAATTATATAAATTTCTTGACATAGATTGAGACTTTATTGAAACTAGTTTTTCTGTAAAGTACTTAGACAATATATAGTCCTGGTATTAGGCATAATGATATATGGAGATAGTAGTGCCTAATCTGGCTTAGCCAAAATACATATTAATAGAATACTAAAGCGGTTTAGTATAAAATACACAAGAAGAGTTTCTTGTCAAAGTCACATGGAAGGAGTTGTAAGCAAGAATCGGTGTCCTGAAACACTGATAAATGAAATACATGATTTCAATCACTCTCGTGTTAAAAATGCTCCATGGTATGTAAACAACCATATATGTCTAGTACTCCAAGTAAGTTGTGAGTAAAGTTGCTAAAATGACCAAATTGTTGATCATAGGACCACAGTGAAAATGTCGTTAAGTACTAATGACATGTTTATCGCATACGAAGAAGATTGAGAGATTGTTGTAAGGAGTTACATCAATATAGATCATTGGTGGAGCAATCTTCGGTTTCAATTAAATGATTAATGCTGGCAAGGTAAGTTGGAATTGGTCCAAGAAAGTTACTGTGGTGAATTCTATAACAGAAGGTTGAGTATATCGTCGCTTTATATATAAGCAACAATAGAGGGTGATGAATCAAATGTTCATTTATAAACTTGGTATGGTTTATACTCCCTCCGTTCCTAAATATTTGTCTTTCTATATATTTCAACAAGTGACTACATACGGAGCAAAATGAATGAAACTACACTCTAAAATATGTCTATATACATCTGTATGTGGTGTTCCATTTGAAATCTCTAGAAAGACAAATATTTAGGAACAGAGGGAGTAGATGATTGCACAAATAGAACATTGTTCTCAATAGTGGTTCCATAGCTCAATCTAAGGAATCAAATGTCCTACCAGTGATACAATATATAAAAAGTCTATTTCACATAAATTATGAATTCTTGGGAAAACATGATAGATGCATAAATATGCAAATGATACACATGGCCTGAAGCTGTCAAGATTTGGTAAGACAAAGGCTATACCACAAGCAAAGCATGGACAAACACCGGGTTGCTATTGGTGTAAAATAAAATGTGATAACTAGATTATTGACTCTAGTGCAAGTGGGAGACTGTTGGAAATATGCCATAGAGGCAATAATATTATATTATTATGTCTCCATGTTCACAATTAAGAGTTTAAATTTCATGTTATAACTGCTATGATCCTGGAATATGCGATTCAGTGGAAAACTCGTATGCACATGTCGAATGATAAACGGTAAAGAATAGGTTCCTAGTCTTGCCTCTAAGACTGGCTCAAGTGTTGTTGTTGACCATGTTTTCCAGATCTTAGGATATCATTAAGTGTAACGATAGTGCTAAAACAACATTGAGATTATGACGTTAGAAGAACGATCATATTGAATCGACCCAAACTTGTCTGTTATGAATTGAGTTTATAACGTTTGTAATCAATTGTAATAATACGTAGTGTTAACGTGTGATTTTGGTCCTTAGACCATGAGAGTATTGTAGTCACCTCTTACCGTACGGTGGACTTTGGGGTTGCTCAAATGTCACCTGTAACACGGTGATCATAAAAACAACTTACAGGCTCATCAGAAAGTTTGACAAGGTGTAGGATCGAAAGTATGTCTAGAGGGGGGGGGGGGTGATTAGACTACTTGACCAAATAAAATCTATCCCTTTACCAATTTTAGTTATGGGCAGATTTTAGCAATTAACACAAGTCAAGAAAAAAACCAACACATGCAATTCTAAAAGTATAGGAGGGGAAAGTAAAACATTGCACATGAAGGTAAAGGGAAGGGTTTGGAGAAGGCAAACGCAATGGAGACATGAACATTTTTGGCGTGGTTCCGATAGGTGGTGCTATCGTATGTCCATGTTGATGGAGACTTCAACCCAAGAAGGGTAACGGTTGCGCGAGTCCACAGAGGGCTCCACCCACGAAGGTTCCCCGAAGAAGAAACCTTGTCTATCGCACCATGGCCATCGCCCATGAAGGACTTGCTCACTCGGGTAGATCTTCATGAAGTAGGCGATCTCCTTGCCCTTACAAACTTCTTGGTTCAACTCCACATCACAATGGAGGCTCCCAAGCGACACCTAACCAATCTAGGAGACACCAATCTCCAAAAGGTAATAGGTGTGTAGATGATGAACTCCTTGCTCTTGTGCTTCAAATTATAGTTTCCCCAACACTCACTCTCTCTCACAGATTTGTCATGGTGGAAGAAGGATTTGAGTGGAAAGCAACTTGGGGAAGGTGAGAAATCAAGGTTCAAAAGGTTGGAATGGAATCTCTTGATCTCAACACATGAGTAGGTTGTTCTCTCTTAGAAAATAGAAGGTGGAAGTGTAGGCACGTTCTGATGGCTCTCCTCAATGAGGAAGAAGGGGTGGAGGGGTATATATAGCTCCACAAAAATCCAACAGTTACACACTTTTCACTCATCTTGGTGGCACCGACTAGGAAACTCGGTGGCACCTATCTGTTCAAAAATATGAACGTTAAGAATCTCGATGGGACTGACTGGAACAACTCGGTGGGCCTGATGTGCTAGGGCTTAGGGCAAACATCATCTCGGTGGCGCCGATTGCATCAACACGGTGGGACCGAAGTGAAGCAGTAAGCAACAGAGAATCTGTCAAGCAAACTCTGTGAGAATGATTGCAACATTTCGGTGAGACCCAAATAATTACAACAAGTCACATAGAATTTGCAAGGCCATCTTGGTGGGACCGAGATCTGTATCGGTGTGACTGAATTGTTAGGGTTTTTGGCAGTGGTTATGTCAAGAGAACTCGGTGGCTTCGGGTTAAAAAAATCGGTGGGGACGAGTTTGGATTAGGTTTTTGACATATTTGGATGGAGAAAGTGGCTGAGGGTTTTGGAGCAATATCACTAAGCACTTGAGCAAGTAGTCCATGAAGCAACACCTCATTCCCTTTTAATAGTATTGGCTTTCATATGGACTTAATGTGATCATGGATCACTTAAATAGAAATGAAGAGTCTTGAACTTTTGCCAAACTTTGTCCTTATCGTTTTGAGGGGTCCACATCTCTAGTCCATGCCATGCCAATCATTGAACATCCTACAAATTTTATCTTTAATGTACATTAGTTCAATGAGCTATATGTTGTTATGAATTACCAAAACCATGCGTGGATTAGTTGCACTTTCACAAGGTACTAGATAGCTCAAGAGTGGAATTTGCTCCTCCGACGATGGAGATATATTCTTAGGGACCTCAGTGTGATGGCATTCATCATCGTCTGGCTAGACACAGGTGACTACGTCACGGGGATTCCAAAACACGACACCGAGAAAGAAGATCAAGACCGGTAATGAGGATAACAGTATAGTGAGCATGAGATGACTCAGGACGATACCGATGCATCCTGGGTTTTGTGAAGTATCACGATGCAAAGGGATCATCACATGATAACAAAAGGTTCACTCGAATATCATATGTGTGCTCATAGGGATCGATATGGACGTCCACACGGTTTTGCTATCGGCCATTGGACAAAGGGGTTTCGTTCATGTTTTTAAGCTACCGAACCTAGGGAGTCACAAGCTTAAGGCAATCATGATCTGCTGAGTGTTAGTAGGTTAGGAGTGATGAGAATATATTTGTGTAATTGTTTCATAAATATTTGAAATAGTTTTGAGAGAATCCAGAAGCGTTTCGAGGTCACCGAAAAGGTTTCAGATAGTATCGGGCAGTACCGGGTATTACTGATAAATAATATATAGGTGGAAAATGTGTCCGAGGGTGTTAAATTATATATAAAAGGCTTTGGAAATAATTAGAACACTTTTATATTTAATTTAATATCAACGGTCTTAAAAGGCCAGAGCAGAGAAGGCAACTTGGGCCACAAGGGCCCAAGTGGAGGTGGCGCCCCCTTTCCATAGGGGAGGCCGAATCCTCCTCCCCCTAGGCCAGCGCACCAAGGAGGTGCCTTCCCTCCTTGGTATATGCCCTCTCCCTCCCCTCCAACCTGTATATACTAGGGTTTCTTTGCTCTATGGAGATAGACAAGTTTGGAGCCTCCTCTAGTTCCCTCTAATTCTAGTTGATCTAATTCCAACTAGACCTAGATCCTTTAATCCTCATAATTAGAAGTCCAGTGTGGTTCTAACCTCCTCACTCTAATTCTTCTATGACGATTAGCTCTGGACGATGAAGCGTTGCTGGAAGGCTGCATGCTTGCAACCAAGTAGAGAGGTTGTGCTTTCAGTCTTCGGTTCGAGGGACTGTTCATGGGCAATTCGCGGGATCATTCATCGATGGTTCGAGGGACTTCAAGTACAATCTACAATGACACATTTTTCTTCTGCTGCAACTCGGTGATGATAACGATCACGATCTCAACCCATAATGCACTTTCATATTGATCTTGGGTGTGCGTAGGTGCGCTTTTTTGTTTTCTACTATGTTTCCCACCATGCTAGACAAAGGGATCCCCCACGGCCGGCCGCAGACTAGTGTAGTGTATCCCTGACATGGGAGTGGAGCTCGGCACGACCGTACGTGCACATAGTTTTACTATTGTAGTTAAAATATGTCCAAAATGTAAACGTTTTCATCCGGTTTGTATGAAAGCCGTCATGTTTATATGAAATAAGGCCAAGTGTGCATGATTTTCATCTGGTTTGATAAAAAGAGTTTGAAATGTATGCGGCTACCGTTGGATGGTTGCCTCCCGCATCCATGTCCGCGGACTGCCCCCCCCCCCCCCATCCAGGGACGGATGTGGGTGGAAATTTGCTTGCCGTTGGAGATGCCTTTAGAGAATCTAAGGTATTCCCCTCAAATCCTCCTCAAACATTCAAGGACATGCCCGACCACTGACTGGATAGGAGAGAGAAGAAAAAATGTGACCCAGCCTGACACCTCATATAATGCTTATATGTTTGGGTTGTCCACAAACCCTCATATTGACACCAAATATGTGAATGATATGAGGGCTCGTGGACGCGCCCAATCAATCCGCCACATAGGAAAATGACCCACCTTGCACCATATTTTCTCTTTCATCGCTCTTATTTTCTCTTTCTTCATTCTTTCTATTTCTTCATCTTCACCAATCACATGCAAGTAGTCAAAGATATAAGCAAGAAAATGAGGAGCATGAATGCATGCATAGACTAATAGGGGCACAAAACGGACATGCCAGGACACTGACCAGATGCGTTTGCTGACGTTTAGGGCGTGGATTTGCAGAGTTTGGTTGTAAATTCTCTCACTCATTCTCCACACGATTACATTATGCTAGATCCTAGCTAAACAATAGTTCTAGCCTCTACCCGAGCAAAAGTAGCCTAGCCATAAACCAATTAACCGCATTTTTGCTTCAGTTTATCTGAAAACTCACATCATGACCCTCCATCCACATCATGATGTCCTCAATGGAGTTCTTCTTTTTCAGCCAGCAAGAGATGAAGGAGCCAACCGATTTCACCCCTCCTTCTAAACGTAGCTACTAAGATCATACTTCCTCCATCCCATAATATAAGAATGTTTCTGACATTAGTGTAGTGTCAAAAAAAATTCTTATATTATGGGACGGAGGGAGTACATGGTAGTCGGCCGCTCGTATGTGCCATGGAAGTTGTCAAGGAACGCCTCCTGGGAATCAAACCACTCCAAACCGTGTTGGCATGAAGGATGTTGGGTCGGTGAGGGAGTCCTGGATTAGGGGGTCCCCGGGCATCCGGGCTATAGGACATGGGCCGGACTGGTGGGCCATAAATATACAAGATGGAAGGCTTCCCCCCGTGTCCGGATGGGACTCTCCTTTGCGTGGATGGCAAGCTTGGCGTTCCGATATGAAGATTCCTTTCTCTGTAAACTGACTCTATATAACTTTAGTCCCCTCCATTGTCTATATAAACCCAAGGGTTAGTCCATAGAGGCATGCACAATCATACAGGCTAGACATCTAGGGTTTAGCCATTACGATCTCGAGGTAGATCAACCCTTGTAACCCATGTACTCATCACAGTCAATCAGCAGGAAGTAGGGTATTACCTCCATCAAGAGGGCCCGAACTTGGGTAAACATCATGTCCCCTGCCTCCTGTTACCTTCGATCCTCAGACGCACAGTTCGGGACCCCCTACCCGAGATCGGCCGGTTTTGACACCGACATTGGTGCTTTCATTGAGAGTTCCTCTGTGTTGTCGACAAAAGATTTGATGGCTCGTTCGATCATCCATAATGATGTTGTTTTGGAGGAGACTTTCCTCCCCGGCCAAATCTTTGTATTCGGCGGCTTCGCACTGCGTGCCAACTTGATTGGCCACCTCGAGCAGATGAACAGCTACACCCCTGGCCATCAGATCAGTTTCGGGAACCTAAACTATGTCGCCGATATACGAGGAGACTTGATCTTCGAAGGATTCGCGGCCCCGACCACCGCTCTGGCCTTAGATCCAGAGCGGAACACTAGATCCGAAGACGGGAATTTATAGCCCGCCGGACTCCCTGCAATTATGGAACTCGCTACCGGAGATCCGGAGGGGACGGCGTCATCAGCAAACCCAAAGACGAACCGAACTCCCCTTGTCGCCAAAGCGCGGGACTCCCCATTTGACTCTAAATCCGAACTCTCGAGGTCCGCGACAAGCGGGCGTGGCCAGGAGGCCCTCACCCCAGTCGGCCCAGCGGACTCTCGCCTCTATGTCCAAACCTCGCTCCTAAATGAGGCTCTGGACTTAATGCGATCCCTCGCCATATCAGAGGAATCGCTTCCGAATTACACCCAGCCCAGACTAGGGGCTGAGAGCGGGGAATTTTATGTCCCACCCACCACCCACTTCATAGCCACCATCGAAGATCTAACCGACATGCTGGACTACGCCTCCGAAGACATCGACGGTATGGACGACAATACCGGAGACAATCAAGGCCAAAACCCTCCGTTTACTGGACGTTGGACGACCACCTCCACATATGACGTATACATGGTGGATACACCCAAAGAAGATGACGACGACGGCAAGAAGGATCCGGTCGAGGACAAGCCTGCCGAAGCACCTCCAAAGCATTGACGACAGCGGCGCCGCTCAAAATCGCGTCGCGAAAAAGACAGCAATACCGGCACCGAAGATAATAACACTCTCGAGAACGCCGAAGACCCCGAAATTTCTATCGAGCCAACATCCAAACATGATGATTTGGAGGACGGGCAAGTTAACCCCAATGACCCAATCAGGAACGAGGACTCAGAGGATAGTAACTACCTACCGATCTCCGAAGAGAATGTGAGCCTCGGCGACGAAGACTTTATCGTGCCGGAGGAGCCCCTTGAGCAAGAGCGCTTTAAGCGCAGGCTAATTGCCACTGCGAGAAGCCTGAAAAAGAAGCAGTAGCAGCTTCAAGCTAAACAGGATATACTCAATGATAGATGGACTAATGTCCTGGCAGCCAAGGAATACGTCCTCGAACGCCCAACCAAGAGTTACCCAAAGTGTAAGCTACTACCTCAATTTGACGACGAGGCCCTTGAGCCAATTCCGCCAAAGCGTAAAACTACTGACGAACCCGACCGACCACCACGTGGACGGGACAGACCCGCTACCCACGCCAAACACCAGCCCGCGCCACCCCGCCGTCGAGGCAGGGAGGCAGAGGCCTCGGGCTATACCTATGACCTATGCAAGGACCTGGATAGTAGAGCCAGCCAGACAAGATCAATCTATGGGTCAAGGGGGCGTGCTCCAACACGAGAGGACGGCCATCTCCCTCGAGCCGAGAACCGCATTCGACCTTCATCCGAACAGCGCCGCAACATTGCTCGATATAGAGGCGCCGCTCACCCCTTATGCTTCATCGATGAGGTTATGGAGCACCAATTTCCCGAAGGATTTAAACCCATGAACATCGAATCATATGATGGTACGATGGATCCCGCAGTATGGATCGAAGACTTTCTTCTCCACATTCACATGGCCCGCGGTGATGACCTCCACGCCATCAAATACATGCCCCTAAAACTCAAGGGGCCAGCACGGCACTGGCTGAACAGCCTCCCAGAAAACTCTATTGGAAGCTAGGAAGACTTGGAGGACGCCTTTAGAGACATCTTCCAAGGTACCTATGTTCGGCCTCCAGACGCCGATGACCTTAGTCACATAGTCCAGCAGCCCGGAGAATCAGCCCGGAAACTTTGGACCAAGTTCTTGATTAAAAAGAACCAAATTGAGGATTGTCCAGACGCCGAAGCCCTCGCGGCCTTTAAACACAGCGTCCGAGATGAGTGGCTCGCCCGACACCTCGGCCAAGAAAAGCCGAAGTCCATGGCAGCCTTTACCGCACTCATGACCCGCTTCCGTGCTGGAGAAGATAGCTGGCTAGCTCATAGAAGCAATAGCACCAACGACCCCGGCACTTCCGAAGCCAGGGATGGCAATGGGAAGCCATGATGCAACAAGCACATGCGTCGAAGCAACAATCAAGATGCCAAAGACACGACGGTCAACGCCGGATTCAGTGGCTCCAAACCTGGTCAACGGAAGAAGCAATTCAAAGGAAACAGAGATGGTCCATCTAGTTTGGACACAATACTCGATCGGCCTTGCCAGATTCATGGCACCCTCGATAAGCCTATCAATCATACCAATAGAAATTGTTGGGTCTTTAAACAGGCCGGCAAGCTCAATGCGGAACACAAGGGGAAAGGGCCGCCCAGTGAGGATGATGATGAAGAAGCTCGCCCACAGAATACAGGGGGTAGAAGAAATTCCCCCCGAAGTCAAAATAGTGAACATGATCTACGTCACTCATATCCCCAAGCGGGAGCGCCAGCGCGCGTTAAGGGACGTCTACGCCATAGAGCCAGTCGCCCCAAAATTTAACCCATGGTCAACTTTTCCGATCACTTCCGATCACAGAGACCATCCGACCAGTATCCGTCACGAAGGATCGGCCGCATTGGTTCTTGATCCAATTATCGATGGATTCCACCTCACGCGAGTCCTTATGGACGGTGGCAGCAGTCTCAATCTGCTTTATTAGGACGGCGTTCGTAAAATGGGCATTGATCCATCAAGAATCGATCCCACTAAAACCACCTTTAAAGGGATAATACCCGGCATAGAGGCATGTTGCACATGATCCATAATGCTGGAAGTCGTCTTCGACTCACCGGATAATTGCCGAAGCGAAGACCTGATCTTCGACATTGTCCCGTTCTAAAGTGGCTATCACGCACTACTCGGACGAAATGCTTTCACCCGTTTCAATGCAGTCCCGCACTACGCTTATCTCAAGCTTAAGATGCCTGGACCACGTGGCGTTATAACAGTCAATGGAAACATGGAGCGCTTCCTCCGTACAAAGGAGCATACCACGAGCCTCGCAGCCGAGGTGCAGGGTGGCCTCGCTAAGCCGAAAGCCACACCGGCGGTCAAGCCCCCGGACACTATTAAATGAGTCTGGTCTACCCTGCAGAACAACAGTCCGGCTCATCTAGATCTAGATTAGCAATTCGGCCTCCGCCAATGCCCCAGCCTGATAGCGGCATATGTACCGCGCGTACATAGCTACATGTTAAAAATTCCATGGGCAAGGACGGAGGCATGCTAAACATAAGGTCCGCGATACGGCTTGACCCTATCCGGACCTACACATTGCTCAACCTTTTTCTTCTTGTTTTTATTTTTTCAGATTCTTTACAGCTCACGTCGATTTCTGGAGCTAGCAAGGGCCCCCTTCTAGGCCCCTTATATATACTGGATTATCGATCCTCTCAAAGGATCCTACACCAAGGTGAAAAGCGGCGCAGACGTGCGGCAGAATGTCCAAAGGATCGTTTGGATCATCTGTTCAAATTTAGGACCTGTATACAGCTTTCCCTTGTTCTCGGCATGTAAAATAGCCGTGATGCTTATTGCATCTTCTATAACAATATGTTTTGATGTACCACTCAGATTATAATGGAAACAGTTTCGCCCAGCCTTGTTTGGAATTGGCCCTCTTTCTGTTTTCCCACTTTACGTTGAAATTGGCATATACACCTCGGTACGACTTTAATCGCCAGGGGCTCTATTCAAGCCATATACATGTCTTCAACAATAGAAAGTCCGAACACTCTCAGAGTATACTTCGGCGTCCGAATACTGCATTATATGCATCGGCTCTGAAACACGTCTTTGGTCAATAGTTTGGTTGCCCGGCTCTTGTGCTTGCCACCTTACGTTCCATTTTTCGGCTAAGGTAGTAAAGGGAGAACTACTGTGATTGTGTTTCCGGCTAGCCCGGTTAAGCACCTCAGTAGAGAAAGCTGAAAACTGACTGTCGTGATGCGGAGAGAGCTGGTCACCAATTCGTTGACTTGTTAAATCTCTAGCAATTTCTTCCGTATTACACGGAAGTCTGGCTCTGTTCAGTCACGCGTCTAAAGGCATCTAAGTTCAAAAGCTGCATACGCACCAGAGGCTATCTTATAACCCCATCGTCAAACTCCTATGGCTAAGTGAGAGTGGTAAAGCCACATAGTCCGATTGCCTCGTTCGCTGCACTGATACCTCCCTTACGGACCAAGACATTGGGTTAACATGCGGTCATGTGCTACTCTGAACACACTGGTAGTACCTATGTGGGGGCTGAAGCCGACGACTTGTAAACTCTCAGGTATACAACGGCCACACAGGAGGAATAAAACTTTTCAATATAAGCAATATAAATATATTACAAAGCTTTGGTTCATACAAATATCCAGGCATTCGGACAAGTTCATTCGAACATGATGCCCTTCGAGCACTGTCCCTCTATTAAGCGGGCGCTTTCCAGGACGTCTTCGAAATAGCACTCGGGCGTATGGTTGATCTTGTCTCTGGGCGGACCTTCAACGGCCACGCTGGCAGCCTTCATCTTGGCCCAGTGCATCTTGACACGGGCAAAAGCCAGCCGCGCACCTTCTATACAAGACGACCGCTTAACCGCGTTAATACGGGGCATGGCGTCAACAAGTCACCGCACTTGGCCAAAATAGCTGCGCGGAACGGGTTCGGTCGGCCACAGCTAGACTATGACGTCCCTCATAGCTGCGCCATCCTATGCAGCTCGGCCCACTGCGCCATCTGGTCATTCAGCACTGCGGGGCGCTCCCGTGCCACGAACTGGCTCCAGAATTGCTCGTCCGTCGCATGCCCCTCCTGGGCTTGGAAGAACCGCGCCACGTCAGCAGCGCTCTCTGGAAGATCCACAAGGACATCTAGGGCACCACACAGTTGCGTGATTAAAACATACGATTGATTCCCGAACTTACTCTGTAGAAGAGGGGGCTTACCACCCGCTACTTGTCCGGCTTGCTTCGTCTCCTCACTCGCAGCTTGGGATTCGGCCTGCGCCTCCTCGGCCTCTTTAAGGGCCTCAGCGAGGTCAGTCTCCTAGGCTTTACTCTTCTCCTCCAGAGACTTATACTTGTCGGTGGCGACCTTGAGCGCCTTCTCTACTTCGGCTACCTGCTCTTTATACTGGCAGCGGACAACCTGTTTGGACTTCAAGTCCTCGGCTGCTTTCTTAGCGGACGCCTTGTTCACCCTTGCCTGCTCTTGAGCCTGGGCAAGCTCACCCCTAAGGGCCTCAACCGCAGCTACGCTACCTGCAACCACGCACATAGCAGCCACTACAAAAAAATACACTTCCGTGATGATACGTGTTTGTCACAGTAGGTCGCGTTTTCTGTCATGCATGTACATCCATGATGATTTTATGCCAGAATCTAGATAGTCATACCTGTGCTGTCGTAGAAGTGTTCCATGACATTACCAAAATTATCATCACAGAAGTGTCCACTTCCATGACGATAAATCGTGCGTCACAGAAGAGCTTTCGTCAAAGGTGACCGACACGTGGCATCCACCGTAATGGAACGCCGTTAAGCTATCGGGTCGGGTTTTGGATCCGATAACCCGTTAACAGCCCCAACCAATGGGGATTTTCCACGTGTAAAATCATCATTGGCTAGAGGAAACACGTGTCGGCTCATCGTTGGGACAGATGTCATCCACTCATGGATGTATAGGCGCCTATGATACGTCGACATGGGCACGCCCAACAAAGGCCCATTCCTATGAAAAGGCCGGCCCGTTTGACTTGGTCAAAAGCTGGCGGGCCGGCCCATGGAAAGCCTGTTAAC
The DNA here is from genome assembly GCA_021605145.1 of Aegilops bicornis. Classification (NCBI taxonomy): domain Eukaryota; kingdom Viridiplantae; phylum Streptophyta; class Magnoliopsida; order Poales; family Poaceae; genus Aegilops; species Aegilops bicornis. The sequence goes on along the minus strand of CM038671.1, from coordinate 532,892,189 downwards.
GGCCTGTTCGCATATAGCCCATTTACAGCCCGCTAATCCAAGGCCCGTTACACCCTATTCGAATTAGGCCCAGTAGCATCATCTGGGCCATCCAATATGATTCCAGCCCGTTTTCACTTCTGGCCCATGTATAGCCCATGACGTCTTTCGGCCCATTTGAGGCCCTTTGTAACTCTTGGCCCATTAGCGGCCCGTGCTGAAACTGGCCCATAATGAACAGTGTATTACTTTACACCCATTAATGGCCCATGGTGAAACTGGCCCGTAATGAACAGTGTATCACTTTATACCCATTAACGGCCCGTTATTCCGTTGGGCCGTTTCCAGCCCAAGTTAACTTTCGGCCTTCTGAGGGCCCATTTATTCTTGGGCTCATTTGCAGCATTCGGTTACTTACGGCCGTTACTGTCATTTTCTGCTTGTGGGCCAAATTCAGCCCGTCGTTCTGATCGGCCCGTTTGTGGACCGTTAGTCTGTTGGGCCATTTTCATAGCATCACCAAATATGGCCTATTAACGGCCCATTATGGTCAGCCCATAAACGTCGATTTCCATTAAAGGCCGTCTCTGACCCATTAAAGGTCCGTACAAGGCCCATAAATGAGTCGGCAGCCCATGGATCCTACGAGACGTAGAAGGCCCATGGATCCTACTAGACGTAGAAGGCCCATGGATCCGACGGCCCGTGAAGGGCCATGGTCGGGCGAGTTGGCCCCCGTTTGAACGATATAGCATATTCAAAGAATTATCCTACTCAATACTATCACCTCTAAAAAGCATACACTATATAACAAAGAGATCAAGGCATAGAAAGGTAGAATAATCCTACACTATACAATAAAGAATTACAGCCGATTATACCCACTGAGCATTATGGTTCGGCACAGGTGATAATAAAGCATACACAAACATCAAATTACATACACTGGGCAAATACAGCTCATACATCATGGCCGCGCATCAACTTAACTCCATTTGAACTATAATCTCTTCAGAAAATAGGATTGGCCGGATTCAGATAGCACAAATTTCAGTCTGCAAAATCTCCAATTCCTTCATGGTTACCTCAGTGTATTGTTTCATTTTTTGACTCCTGCATCTAATACCTGCATGTCCAGTCTCAACTTGTTGATTATACGTTGACAATCATGTACACGTTCTCTTGCCACCTCTAGTTGATGCTCGAGAACATTAGCACATTCCAATTCCAATCCATAATCATTCGGTAACGGCCATGCCGCCTTTGCTCATGAGATCTTTGTGTTGATGTCACTTCATCACGAAATGTTTCTGTAAGTACACATGACTAGGACAAAAATAGAGTTACAACAGTGAAGCGAACAAGACACTACTTTGTACTACATGGCAAAACAGGACTAACAATAATGTTACACGTCAGTTTAAAAAAATGTTACACGTCATGAAGCATAAGCAGGTGATATTTTAAAAATTATAAAAAAGATAGTCTGTGCAGCCTACATACAGTAATCCATCTTAGCTCACCAGAGGAGCATGATGTTGGGGCCCAATCGAAAACACAAAGAAGTTACAAATTTAGACATCACGTTGCATATAAGTAAGCAAGTAGTTGGCCATTCTGTGCCTCAATTAAAGTCTTAGGGAGCATAATGAACAGCAGAGGGTTTCATACAAACATACTACAATGAGGCAAAACTATGCAATCATTAGCGTAGTATAAACTAGATTGTGAGCCTCATGCAATAATAGTTGGTTAATAGACTTCAAAGCTTCAGCACACTTGGCAGAAAGTAATTAAATGGTAAGGCCTTTAATTATGTCAACTAATAGTGATACAAGTACCGAACATCGTGCATGATTATTTGGGCATCTCATTAACTCGAGGACAAATAAAGCAATTGAAAAGAGAAAATTAACTATGCCTGAAACAAACAAGGAATTGAACTGTTGAGTTGCATACGGTGACTTACCTTAGCAGGTTGAAGAGGCTCAAGCAGCTCCTACTTCTCTTGCAAGGCTCCTTCCTAACATCTTGTACTTGGAAATCCTCAATCTTATCTTCATTGCACCCCCTCTGCAAGGTGACAGAAACTAGTTACTCGTCTCCTTGGAAGATAAATATGCATACTTTCCAGTCTGTGAACACAAAAGGATAAGATTATAACAAAACAACACCACATAATGAAACATGCCGCATCTCTTGCACTTGCACACAATGAAATGAGCATTTACTATATACGCACTATGTAAAAACTAGGCATACCTTGAACTGGATCTCCGTGTACTCTTGGAGAGCCCTCAGAGTGTACTGACCAAACCTTTATGTCACCTATGAGTTAGACAAGGCCCCACTACAACAACCCTTAGTGTTTAAATCGTTGACAAGCTCATAGAGTGTTAGGTCAAGAACAACAAGTAATTAAAGCAAACAGTCCTAGTATATGCGGCTGATGCAAACAAGCAATTGAACAGATGTGTGAGCAAATCTTACATATTAAGAAAAGAAGCAAAGAAGGAGGCTTAAAGACCATCACTTGGTGACCAGATTTAAGGGCATTTAAACATCATGTGCAACGTATGAACTAACATAAACATTGCATATTCCAGATTCTACAATGGAATGCACATGTATTAGGTTATGCCATGTATGATGATGCCTAAATGTACGAGATAGCGAGCAGGAGTGATTCATCATTGCACGCAGAATTGAATTGCAGGTTAAGGGCCGATTCGATTCCGCCTTTTCGTAGGCATATTGTCAAAATAAGCCATAAAAGATGTAAAGAAGTCATTTTTGAGTTATGGGCTTGGGCTTAACTAATTTCGCTTTGGAGGGGGTGTTTCGGGTAGAACCTCACTAAAAATTGAAGGGAAGGGGAATAGTGAAATGACTCTATTGTCTGCCTATATTACACTCAAAATGCAACTGCTGACGCCCGTGTCACACCTGACCCTCAAGTAAAAACAAACACGCAAGCATTCATTGCCCTGCCCGCTTGCATCTCCTCTCCCCTTTCCCTCTACCTCGATCCCCTGCCTGCAGCACTAGGGTTCCTCCAGCGAGCCGTCGCCACTGGTCCCATCTGGCCTGGTCCTCGATGATGCTATGTCCAGCTAGGCTACATGGCCGGCGGGTACGGGCAAATCTCCCTGGCTGCTCCTCCCTCTGGCGCCGCCCCTCATTCTCATGGTCTCCAGCCGCTGCTCCACCGTGGTTCTTCCAACGCACTACTCCGGCGGGCGCTGCACAACTACGGCTGATGCCACACTGCGACTGAAGGCACCTTATTTCCCCTCCCCTCCTCCCAGGCCATGGCCTTGAGCTGCTGTTGAAGGATGAGCTCATCCAACAAGGTGAGGATCTCCTCTGATTTTTTGCCAAATTTTCATTCTGATCCACTATACGATGAATTTCTATGAGCTGCTTCTGCTGCTGCTATATGATGCATTGTTATGAGCTGCTCCTGCTGCTGCTATATGATGAATTGCTATTAGCTGCTGTTGTTGTATGATGATTTGCTATGAGCTGCTGTTGTTGTATGATGAGTTGCTATGAGCTACTACTGCTGCTATATGATGAATTGATATGAGCTACTGCTGCTGCTATATGATGAGTTTCTACAAGCTGCTCCTGCTGCTATATGATGAATTGCTATGAGCTGCTCCTGCTGCTGCTATACGATGAATTGCTATGAGCTGCTGCTGGTATATGATGAATTGCGCATCGCTGCTTTGTATGATGAGTTGCTATCATTTCTGCTGCTATATGATGCTTTCAAGTGGTGCTGCTATACGATAATAACCAGCCACTTGGACCATGGAATTTCAATAAATAATTGTTCTTCATTTAAATGTGGGTCATGCGTTCTTCGTTTAAATTAGGCAATGGGATCTCTATGGAAAACATTGACCAAAGTAGGTTGTGCCAAGTAGATGGTATCTTTGTATTTGCATTTTGAGCAAATAGTGATGGTCTGTTTTCCTATCATATTAATTACTGCACTGGGTTCAATTTGTGATGTTTGCAAGTCAAATTAATTTCCATATGGGCAGCAAAATGAAAAAAATATAATGCAATCTAGACTTTCCACTGATCATACCAAAGATAAGCTGAAAATGCAATGAAAAGAACTGGTTGGCTTATTACATGGAGCTTATATTCACAAGTGCTTATTTTCCAAGGATAACTCGTAATAATTGTCCCTAAGAAACTTGGCTAATAGAACTGGCATACAAATAACATGTCATGATGATTGCAATGGAGGAGTGACGTACCATAGCACACTGTATAGGCTCACCGCTGCCTCTCCTTTTTTGCGATGTTCCATGAAATTGCCACATACATCTTGTACTTTTTCATTGTGTAACCCTATTTGCAAGTTGACCCGGCTAATTTCAGACATCTTTACATGATACTACATTGCATAGCCCTTGCGCATATTTAAACCACCAATTAACGATTGTGTGCGTACCATAAACTAGCCATGACTCTGTATGCTGGACTAGCAGGCACTCTAAGGGAGCCTAATGTAGTGCACTAGAATTCCTACATGCCACCTATGATTTTGTGTAATGTACTGCCCCTGTTCCTAAATATATGTCTTTGTAGAGATTCCAATATGGACCACATACAGATGTATATAGATGCATTTTCGAGTGTAGATTCACTCATTTTGCTCCGTATGTAGCCTTTAGTGGAATCTCTAGGAAGACTTATATTTAGGAGCAGGTACGAGGTAGTATCATGTATGACATCTACATATCTAATTTAGCAGCCGATAGTAGAAATCATTATGCGCACAAAGGGATTCTTGGTCGAAAATCCTAGCAAAGCACGCAGCAGCCTGAGAACAATACAAGAGAGAGACACGCTTACAAGATCATAGCAATGCCTCAGTCCAGGATCTTGGTTGGCCAAGCTGTTAGATCCAGAAGAAACATCGTCCTTGTAGTTTTTGCCAGCTGCATAACAAGTAACAGCGACCGGTTAGTATATTTGAAGTACATCGGGCAGGTGATGCTGGACGGGTTCAAAGGTGACAAGTACCTAGGCCGTGGCGGGTGCTTGGCATCTCTCAAGACGGTGGGAATCAGATTAGAAACATCGAGGGTGATGACGCTGTGCTGGCTGTCGGGGTCCAGTAAGGAGATCTAGAACCGTCGAGTAGGGTGTTTGTTGAGCGGCTCTGGTAGGGTGGACTACGGTGTGGGTGAAGCGGATCTGTGGCCGTGGACGAGGGCATAGGTGAAGCTGCTCCGGTGGTTGGGTTAAGGATGGTGTCGACGATGCGGATCTGCGGCCGTGGACGGGGCGTCAGAAGCTGCTCCAGTGGTTGGGTTAAGGGTGGTGTCGACGATGCGGATCTGCGGCCGTGGACGGGGCGTCAGAAGCTGCTCTGATAGGTTGGATGAGGGTGCGAGGAAGCGGATCTGAGGCCGTGGACTTGTGAGTTGGCAAAGCGGCCCGGTAGGGTTTAGAATGGTATAGGCGGCTACTCGGTAGGGTTGTGATGGTGTCGTGACGGCTCCGGTAGGGTTGAGGAAGGTGTCGGCGAAGCGGCTCCGGGAGGGTTGAGGAAGATGTCGGCGAAGAGGATCGAGAGGCCGTCGGCAGGGCATCGGTGGGGCGGCTCGGGGGTTTGCACGGAGGCGTCTCGATGGGGAAATCTGAATGAGCCGCTGCAGATGCGCCGGGCGGTTGACGAGAGTACCGCGAAGCAGATCTGGCGCCGTGGACAAGGCCGCACCGAATGGGCTGTGGTACATGCAGTGGTGGATGAGCAGTCTACTTGTTTCTAGGGAGGTGGGAGGGTAGATGCGGCCGAAACAGATCCGACGAGGTGGACGCCTTGTTGGCGATGAATGGGCTATGGTACGCAGTGGATGAGTAGTCTAGGGTTTCGAGAGGGGAGGGAGAAAGGGCGAAATGCACGGACGGCGTGATGTAAGATGCTGGTGTTGTGGAGTTAGTCGTTTTGCGGGAGGGGAGAGGAAATGGGGTGCCGTGTAGTGGGGGAACCGGAAGTTACCAACGCAGCCCCGACCTATCATGTAGATGAGGGCGGTATTGTAACTGTTGGTCTCCGTGCACCAAGGACAAAAGGGGGATTTCGCATTCTAAAGACTAAGGTGGCGGAAATTTTAGAAGGAGGCGGGAGATTTTGTCGCCCGCGGGATCGTTCGTATCCAGTTTCAACTAATTTTGGACCGTGCTAGCGGGAAGGTCATGCTAGACTGTGTACACGGGGCACACGTCAGCAGTTAATAACTGGTGTGAAGTCCACCCCAGAAAAAAGACAATTACTCGGGATGATGCGCCGATAACTTGGACGTTCACACGGGCGCGGCCAATCATACGGGTGTAGTGGCGCGTTCACAAAAAAGGATCAAACGCTCAGCCTATGTATTTCTCGTGTAAATATATAATTTAGTGCCATTGGTTATTTACTTTAAACGTAATGCATTGACGTGTTAGTGTAGAGGCGCACAAAAAGAAATGGATATTGTAGTCAGCTACTTAAAAGTGTTACCTCATATGATTACATAGCCTCCATTTCATAAATTGCATACCCGTTGAATTCACATATGAATATTACATATATTACTTCAAAATAGAAACTTAAATCATCCAAGACTAATGAATTTGAATGCAAGAGTAACAATGGTGCATGTACATGATAGCTACATTGATTGTTTGAAGAAACATCACTGTAACTTTGGCATGCACAACTGAAAAGGTTTATTTAAATAGAAAAAATGTGATATGTGAGTGTCCAATCTTTATAGCGTTGAATTGATATTGTACCTTTGGCCACGATACGAAGTAGATATTGACTTATGTTCAAGCGATGTACGTCCACGATCGCTAGATAGTGATACGTGAATGAATTGTGCAATCTCTCTCACACGCATACATATCTCATTTCCCTGTGGGCATCGGAATCACACACGCGCACTTCATGTATTTCTCTCCCTTCGTCAGGGTTAAATTCGTCTTTCTACCCCGTCCTACAAGTCTCTCACACAGAAACACACACGCTCTCTATGTCTAACACGCCCACCCCTTTAATTCCGCCCACCCACAGCCACTAATGTCTCAAAGTATAATAATGTTTCTCACACATATGCTATCTACCTATCCCTTAATATAGCTAGATATGTGTCACACAAACTCCTTCTCCCTACTAGCAAGATGCCCATGCGTTGCACGGGACATCAAGATACATTTGTATGAGAAGTTTATCTTGTGGGAGAAAAGGATGAACGAGGGAATGCCTTATTTGCAAATGCGGAGAGGGGTGTGGGTATCTTTTTGCAAAATTGCCATAGTTTCCTTCATGTCCATCGGATATAAATCGGATGGCCTATATTGCAGGATGGCAGGAACACCACCATCACCAACTCTGTTTTTTATAAGAGTAGAGATATGTGAGTGTCACTGCCCCCCCCACACACACCCACACTTCCCAACACCGAAGGAGTAGGGTGACACCTCGATCTTGATACTAATCAATCGACTGGCTTCTCTCTCAAACATACACACACACACACACTACCCGGCACCGAAGGAGTAGTGTCGGGGATATACCCCGCGGTATGACCCGGCCGGAAGTATGACCCGGCCGGACTTGGCGCTTCACCGATGACCCGCCGAAGGACTGGCGACTCACGGGTCTGGCGGCTCACTAGTCAGACGACTCACGAGCCTGGCGACTCACGAGCCTGACGACTCACGAATGATCCCGACGGCGGGTCAGATAGAAGACTAGGCCCAAGGCCCAGAAGACCGTCTCATGTTATGGTGAGCCGGCTTAAGAGGAAAGCATAAGGAATATTCTTCTACAAAGGAAGCAAGACTAGGACTCCACTCGTAATAGAGTAATCCTAATCCTACTAGGACTAGTCATGTAACCCGCCCCTTCAACATATATAAGGAGGGGCAAGGCACCCCAAAAGGACAAGCAAGAAATAATCTCTAAGGCTAGACACAACAAAAGGGGAGCCGGCTTATGCGGCGACTCCCTCATGAGCATAATGAGACCTAGCCACAAACAGCATGTAGGGTTGTTACCGAATGATGTTTCCCGGGTCCCGAAGCTATCTAAATCCTTGTATTGTGCTGCGTCTCTCGATTCCGCCCAACCCCTCTCAAGCTACCACATAGATGCGTTGGCCTCGCGACTAAGTCCTCACGCTAAGGACATCTGCCGTGGCAATTCCACGACAGTTGGCGCCCACCGTGGGGCTCGCGCACGGTGGTGTTGAGTTCTTGAAGGGATCTCTCATAGGGATCGAGAAGTTCGTGATTAATCAGATGAAGAAAAGATTGTTTGTGGTCAGAATCATGACTAACTTTGGAGTTTACAACACAAAGTTTGAGATCAAAAGGTTAGGGTTCCTTCATCTACGCCGCCAGACGTGACAAGGTGATCCGTTGAAACCGCTTCTACACCAAATCCGAGGTCGACAAATAGTTGATATACTGCATGTATGTCATAAATTCCAAAGTTACGGCCGGATCCGCCGAGTTCCATAAAATAAATTCCAAAGTTACGGCTGGATCCACCGAGTTCCATAAAATAGCTGCTGCTGGGTTACATGCAAAAAATCCCATGGAAATCAACTACCAAGTGCGACTAGTACTTTGCAAAACCAATCAATAAGCAGTACGAGCTGGATCAGAGAAAATACTCAAATAAAGGAAAGTCCTGGTCGAACGGTTGGTCCATCAAAAAAATCAAAACAACCACGACCCGGATTGGATGGGGACGAGGGCTTGGACTTGTTCCACCGGCCGCCGTTGAGCTTCCGCTTGTGAGGCGCCCCGGCCCTGAGTTGTCTTCGCCCTGCAGTGTGTCCGCCTCTGCACACCGCGACCCGCCCGACGTCTCCACAAGCTGCCAGCTGCCGTCTTCGAGCATGCCTACGAGCTACTGTTCGTGCATGAGCCGCCCGTTGGCCTCTCGAGCCGCGGCGCCGCCGCCACCGCAGACCCGTGAAGTCGCCTGTTTCCAAGGCGTCGTCGTGGCGTCGTTCCGCCGTAAGCCGCCAGCCGTGGTCTTTGCCTACGTGCCGCCGACTATCGTAGCTGCCTGTGAGCCGCCGGATTCCTCCAAATCGCTGGTCGCGACCCAACCGCGCCGACCCGCACTACTTCTTCGCGGTTTTGAGCCGTCCTCACCGGTGGTTCTAAGCCACAGCAGCGGCCCATTTCGGCCTCATGGCTCTTGTGCTATGGCTGCACCAAGCTGCCCAGGATGAGCTACCTCACCTCTGCTTGACCGAGCCGCCCTTACACCTTGCCACTTCATCGCCGCCCGAGGCCACTGCTCGTTTCGAAGCCGGACCCGTCTCGGCCTGCGAGCCTTGTCCGACCCAAAAGATGCGGGGATGGATTCGCCTTGCCTCCTCGACCACGACCCGGAAACAGGACCGGCCACGACCCGGATTCCTCCATGATCCACGCTCGCGAACTTGCCTCGAGGCGCCCGATGAATTTTCAGATGCCTGTGACTGCAGTTCTGGCATATTGATGGCAACAGTATACATGGCACCTTCGTCAATGCTTCATAAATGATCAACAAATCATGGTTCAAGAAGGAATACTGCTAGTACTATTGCTATTCGTACAATTCTCAAGAAATATGACAAAGTGGATGGTTCTGTTTGCGCAACGCCAGGTCCATTGACTGCTACTCTGCTACTGAGCCATTGTCGTCGCCTTGAGCTGCCGGCCGTCTCTGCCGTTTCCGCTCCGAGTCACTCCGGCCCCGGTGTCACCTGGCCAAGCCGGGTCTTTCCTGTGCTACTACAGAAGTAGGAACATGCACGTCCCAAGTTTTATGGGCAAGTGGTACCGATGAAGATGATATAGCAATTGTACGCAGTATCCTAAAAAAAGTGAGAAGGAGCTGCGACAAATTCTGAAAAGCCCCTCGAGGGGGTTAAATGCAAAAATCCTTTGGATGTACATAAGGATCAAACGGAATTCAGTAAACAGCGCTGAAAGGTTACCTACGGGCGCTACGTATGGATCATCGGTCGGCCGAGCAAAATCAGGTGATATCCATCTAAATATGTTTTATTAACGCATATTATTGTTTGTCAAAGAACAATTACTTGGTCTATGATATTTTTTCGCAGGATCACTATCCCTTACAAAAAGGTGTCACAAAAGGGGCATGGGAAATTATTATTTTTGCACTAGCGCTCGTCTTGTGCAAGTTGCGACCCCCGCTACCTCAACACACGCAACTGACTCATTGTCCGTGCCCATGGCCGACTTGCCTACGTCCGTGCCGTTTCCAACCCCGCGGTCGATTTTCGCGACCGCACCGGCTTACAGCGTCACGGCCGACTCATCTATCTACTCCCGCGACTGACTTGGCCGTGATTAATTTCAAGCTTCACCATGGTGATCATCAACTCCGCGGTGGATAATTTCTGGTTTAACATATCAGGTGATATCCATCCAAATTTGTTTTATTAGCACATGTTGTTTTTGTCAAAGAACAAGTCTATCTTTGCCTTTGTCTGCAATATTGTTTATGCAGATCAATTATTTATGAAAAAAATTGATATTATACCGCGGAGATGGAGGCACGCCAACATCTTTTGGCACAGGTGGTCGTCGTTACTCAACGGACTCCCGCGCCGGCTTACAACGACGTGGCCGTCTCTCGCGACCGCGCCGGCTTACAACGTCATGGCCGTCTCTCGCGACCATGCCGGCTTACAACAAGGAGGACAACTTGCCCGTCTGCACAGGCTTACAATGCCACGGCCGGTTCATCTGTCTATGCCGCCTCTGATGTTACGGTCGTCTCTACAGTCTGTCTCTCGCGGCCTGGTCTACATCGACACACCGGGCCGCACTTGTCTGGATGAGCTGTTTATTGAGTATGAGCAAGTCACTACTTGGGAAGCCCGGTTTTTCTTCCAACAAGTTGGAGGCAAATTATCATCAGCCACCGTTTGCACTGGATGGTTCAATGGGCAGGTGCACAAGTCGCCGCCACTACAGTTTGCTTAACTTCAAATAGCCTGTTGGAAGGAGCCATTGGCCGAGTTGCTGACACGGCTCATATGGGGTCATTTATAAGCTGCCGCAGTCACCTCAACCTTCTGTGGATTTACATCACGCTATCAACGCCAATAATATGTACCTTCTGCTATGGTCAAATATGGAGAATCTCAAGCCAACTCCTTGAGTCGTCTTGAGACTCGGGGGCTACAATGGTATGACTCGGCAAAATTAGCCGGTTTCAATAAATTCAAGAACTCCGGGTCATTGAAGGGAAAAATAACCCGGCCCCAGAGATTACCGCTAGATCGATGAAAATTTAAAAGCCATCAGAAGATTTTCGGCTCAAAATAAGGATTCTGGTTTAAAATCTGGTTCAAGCGACATCTTTCTCCCACAAAGCACTGAAGCTCTCAAAGCCGGTTCAAAATCCGGCCCAAGGTAAATTTGTCCCTCACAAATTTTTGAAGCTCTCAAATCCGTTTCAAAATCCGGCTCAAGGTAAATTTGTCCCTCACAAATTTTTGAAGCTCTCAAATCCGGTTCAAGGTAAATTTGTCCTTCACAAATTTTTGAAGCTTTCAAATCCGGTTTAAAGTTCCGGTTCAAAAAGAATTAATCTCTCGCAAGTTCGAGTTCTAAGAAAAGTTAAAGGTTACCAAAAAGAACTTGCTGCCATGATGCGCGGTTCAAACATAGGTATCCTGCTTTACGGCTTATCTTATTATGGTCACTTGGGGGCTTCCTGCTCATCGAGCACAGCTGTCGGTACCCTCTTGATTGGTGTAATGCTAAAACTTATATGGTCACTTGGGGGCTTCCTGTTCAAACATAGGTCGTATTCGAACCAAAGAGAACATAGCTGTCGGTACCCTCTTGATCGGCACAATGCCAATCTAACTAGGGGGCTTCCTGATCGTATCCGAATCATAGCTTAACCTCTTTTGGGTTCGACGTGGATCGTATTCGAATCAGCATCATTAAACAACTCTCAAGGTCATTTGGGGGCTTCCTGTTCAAACATAGGTCGTATTCGAACCAAAGAGAACATAGCTGTCGGTACCCTCTTGATCGACAATGCCAGAGCCACTGGGGGCTATATGATCGTATTCGAATCTTAGCTCAACTCCTTTGGTACAGTTTTTTGATCGTATACGAATCAGAAGCCTTAAAATTTTTAAGTCTTTTTTGCGAACAATTTTTGGGTTTGACTTGAGACCTTTTTTGGATCATATCTCAAATATATATGAGTGGTTTATGCTTAACCCGGCTTGACTTTTTGACTATAAGTCGCCAGCTTATGACAATCATCATCTATGTGGAAGCATTGGCTTCTAAAGATTGGGTTATCACCCTTACTGCACATGTCATGTAAACCGGCAATACAAATTCAATATCACAGTGGTTATATGTAAGGTATTATGACCCGCCCCGCGGTAAATCGGCAAGGGTTCTTGTGATCTACTTGTGTGTAGGGCAAGACTACATTTGGGTGGTTACCCGCCCTGGCTCTTGACGTTAAGTCGCCAGGGCATATGTTCTTTAAACTCTGTGCAGGATTTGGAGAACTATGACTTATATAAATGCTTCAGTCCAAGCTCATCACTGAAATTGGTGTCTCAAAAGGGTTATTAATTATTGATTTTCTCAAGGGCTATAGGCCACCGGGTTACAAAAATTCTGGCTTACAATGAATGCGCATTAAGTCATCATCAGCCAAGAGCCGCCAGGTATTTAAACTCTGGATTTACTTGTCAACCGATGAGGTATTCAAATCTTTAATAGCCAAAACTGTCTGGATTTTCATGATGATATTGAATGATTGAGGTTCTCATACCGGATTATATTATTCAAATCTGGAATAGCCAACATGGCTGGATTTCTATTGTGATTATCAATCACTAGTGTTATGATTGAGGTTTTCAAAGTCGCTTTAGCGCAACGGCTATTATTTTTATCAATGGATATGATTTATTCTACAATGGAAGGAATAGTCCCGAGTCGCTGCAGGCTTACGACCCGGCACTTGGGGACTATATTATTCAGATTGAAATTATATCAAATATGCAAGTCCCATGTCACTGCCAGTATGCACCATGGCACTTGGGGGCTAATGTAAAGTCATTTGTTGCTCAACTTATTGAAGACCCGACTCATCACATTCTAAATGAGTTGGCCCTTGGGGGCTACCAATTGCTCCTGTCAAAAATTCAAGGTACACAAGCATTAATCCATTATATTGAACGATCCACTATTTAGTTGGTGGAGTACAAAGCTCTTAACCTTGTGGAAGTGGGTTCAAGCCCCATGGTGGAGACTATATTATATGATGTTATTATCAATTATATACAAAGTCCCAGCTCAGTATTGTCTTACTAAGCCGGCCCTTGGGGGCTACACATTGTTGTTCAAATTTACATGGTTATATGTACAAAGTCCCTGCTCATTATTGCATAATTACCCGGCCCTTGGGGGCTACACTGGTTGAAGTTTTCATGAGCATAAAGCAATTACAAGTCCCAGGTTCTTTGCAAGCATGACAACCCGCACTTGGGGGCTACATGTGTGGAATATTCAGTTTATATGATTGAGATGAATAAACCGGATTTCTTCAAGGTTGCAATATTTATTGGAGCAAGTCTTAAACCATCACTTTGTTCTGCTCAAGACTTGAGGGCTACAGGTAATATGGATATAAGGGAGAAAATTCTTCAAATTATCAGTTTTGAGCAAATCAGGAGGATCAATTACATAACCCGGTGTCAACAACAATTATGACCCGGCATCGTCTGTTTTATAATCTGGCAGTTTTTGGTAATGATAAACCAGCAAGTTTTACATCTTCAAGCCGGCTGAATATCAGATGAGTATTTGAAGACCAAAATTATTTAACCAACGCCTTGGAAGCCGACTCAAGTAGATTATTCTTCACAACATTTTTCTCTGAGAAACCAACATCAGCAAATTGAGTATGAAGCTAGCTTATTGACCCGGATTTTTTAGATCAAGGAAATGACAATTGGACTTAAGGATAATCAGGTCCCGGCTCAGGAGAATATTTAACTCGGAGCACAAGGAATTAAGGATGATCAGGTACCGGCTTACAAGAATTTTTAATTCGGAACAAAATCTGTCAAATTTGTTCTTGTGTTTTTTTACAGGATCAGTTTAACATGGATAAATCCAAATTAAACTGGGGGCTAATGTCGGGGATATACCCGGCGGTATGACCCGGCCGGAAGTATGACCCGGCCGTACTTGGCGCTTCACCGATGACCCGCCGAAGGACTGGCAACTCACGGGTCTGGCGGCTCACTAGTCAGACGACTCACGAGCGTGACGACTCACGAATGATCCCGACGGCGGGTCAGATAGAAGACTAGGCCCAAGGCCCAGAAGGTCGGCTCATGTTATGGTGAGCCGGCTTAAGAGGAAAGAGTAAGGAATATTCTTCTACAAAGTAAGCAAGACTAGGACTCCACTTGTAATAGAGTAATCCTAATCCTACTAGGACTAGTCATGTAACCCGCCCCTTCAACATATATAAGGAGGGGCAGGGCACCCCAAAAGGACAATCAAGAAATAATCTCTAAGGCTAGACACAACAAAAGGGGAGCCGGCTTATGCGGCGACTCCCTCATGAGCATAATGAGACCTAGCCACAAACAGTATGTAGGGTTGTTACCAGATGATGTTTCCCGGGGCCCGAAGCTGTCTAAATCCTTGTCTTGTGCTGCGTCTCTTGATTCCGCCCTACCCCTCTCAAGCTACCACATAGATGCGTTGGCCTTGTGACTAAGTCCTCACGCTAAGGACATCTGCCGTGACAATTCCACGACAAGTAGGGTGGCACATCGATCTTGATAATAATCTATCTACTCCTCTTTCAAACACACACACACACACACACACACACACACACACACACACACTCGCTAGTTGTGCCTCCTGCCATCGCCCACTCTCGAGCACGTCTTTCTCTCCCCCAACAATGACAATGTAGGATGACAACTCGATCCGATCATAATCATCAATTGGTTTCCCTCTCAAACATTGTGTCTCGGTGCCTCGCTCGGTAGCCCCTCGATATGTAGACTTCTCGCCACAACAACTGTAGTGACGATGACGCTGAACCCAGTGTGCCTTGTTTTTACCGGCCTCATGTGATAGTTTCCACCCTGTTTTATGTTAATTAACAAGGCAACCTTTTCTTTGTTACTACTAGTGAATCTGAAATCATTCGGGGCAGACATAAAATATATCACTTCAACCCAATTATCGCAGCAACTATTTTAAAAGAAATTAGCTAGCTGCCCGTGCGTTGCACGGAACATCAAGATGCATCTGTATGAGTAGTTAATCTTGTGGGAGAAAAGGTTGAACGAGGGAAGGCCTTATTTGCAAACATGGAGAGACGTGTGGGTATATTTTTGCAAAATTGCCATAGTTTCTTTCCTATCCGTTAGATATAAATCTGACGACCTATATTGCAGGATAGCACGCACACCATCATCACCAACTCTATTTTCTACTCCCTCCGTCCAAAAATACTTGTCATCAAGATGGATAAAAAGAGATGTATCTAAAACTAAAATACGTCTAGATACATTTTCTTTTATCCATTTTGATGACAAGTATTTCCGGACGGAGGGAGTATTTGCCTTTTTAGAGATTTCAACAAGTGACTATGACCGGACCTTACCAACATACTCAAAAAGTAGTCCATAATTTTGATGTTACCCTCTTTTCTTGGCGGTGCGAGGCCATCTGGATACCTCATAAATAAATCAAGGACAAATCTGACCCCTTCACTAAAAGACATACGGAGCAAAATGAGTGAATCTAC
Source organism: Aegilops bicornis (assembly GCA_021605145.1). Lineage (NCBI taxonomy): Eukaryota > Viridiplantae > Streptophyta > Magnoliopsida > Poales > Poaceae > Aegilops > Aegilops bicornis. Next base: position 532,876,342 of record CM038671.1, on the reverse strand, counting down.
ACTCTAAAATATGTCTACATACACATCCGTATGTGGTAGTACATTTGAAATCTGAAAAAGACAAATATTTAGGAACGAATGGAGTATATATAAGAGTAGACATGGAGATATATCTCCAAAGATGGTCTACAACAAAAATGTGCTGGGCTGGTTAGCGCCGGATGCTCGCAACGCGATGACCAGAGTTCCAATTCTGTCTTTTAACTTTATATTTTTATATTATATATTACTCTACTTATTTAATATATACTTCTTTCGCTAATGTACTGACAGTGGAACCCACAGAGTACTTTGAATACAAGATTAAGGATGGACTTGTTTCTTTTTAACTTTACATGCAGACGGTTGTAGCCACCACCGCAAGTCACGTGTACACGTACATGCAATTAACTTTTTATAGAGGGACAATCATACAGGCAATTAACTCAAATGGATTGGATTTCACTCTATTATTTCCAGCATAAAGAGCATCTCCAACGGCAGCCGGCAAATTTCCTCCCGCTTCCTTAAGCGGAGGACGACATGAAACGCCAACAGCATACATTTTTACAACTCTAACCAACCAGATGAAATTCGTGCAAACACAGACTGATTTCATATAAGCGTGAAGGATTTCATATAAAAAGCCGGATCTTCGTATAAACATGATGGATTTCATTACATTTACATGAACTAAGAGGTGCCAATCCGGCTCTCTTGTATAATTAATACTCCCTCCGTTTGGAAATACTTGTCCTAGAAATGGATGTATCTAGACTTATTTTAGTTCTAAATGGCCGCCCGCGGATTCCTTTGTCTTCCTCATGTCCGTCAGACACTTGCGGGGTCGACGAAGGTCCTCGGAAGAGACGAAGCAGCAAAGAAACCACCTGAATCCACGGTCGTTGCCTCGGCGGCGGCCTTCATGGGTCCCAAGTGGTGGCGGCCTCCCGTGTTCTACTTCTCCTCGATGATGGCGGTGGACACGGAGAAGCTGGCCACCGACTCGTCGCTCTCCATGCACCCGGCTTCTGTCTCTGCCTGCATGGCGCTGCCGCAGGCACGGGAGGCGCGCCCACAGACACGGGAGGCGCGGCCACCACAGACACTGGTGGCGCGATACGACGTGGCAGCAACGGTGCCCGTACCGGCGTGCTCGCCGCCGTGCTGGCATGTAGAAACTCGCCACTCCTCATCGAGCTGAACTGGAGCGGTGAGTTGCTGAACCACACGCCTGCTTGGGGCGGCAACTGGCTCGGTCAGGCCAAGCGAGGTTGGTGAAGCACCGAGCAGCCTCGCGCATATCCGGAAGGCTCGGCGGGCCACCCAGCCGGGTAATATGCCCGAGAGTGGCTCATCGGAAGCCATCGGAAGAGTGGAGAAAATGGTGAAGGAGGAGATGGGGGAGCGGCAGAGGGTTGCGATTCTTGCCCGCTGTCTGTGTGGCCTCATGTAAATAGAGGGCGGACGGTAGGAGCTTGGCCGGCGTCTTGCCTCATTTAAACTGAGGGCGGATGGGAGTAGCTCGGCCAGTGTTGCGTTTAATTCCGGCCCGCTCATGAACGGACGTGTGGCCGGAGTAGGATTCTCGGTTTGCATGCGGGTTTAACGGAGGGGTTTAATGGAGGCGCCAGGCGTGCAGCGGCGCAGTACTATTCGATTTGACAACAATGAGCCGTCAAATCACAAAGGCCCTCGCCTCGTGAAACCGACCGAGCTAGACTGCCCCGCCCTCTAGCCTTTTAAAAAATGTATATACTCCACTTCTGTACAGTAGTAGTATCGATGGATTGCGCCATGGAGCAAAACTTGAAATTAGAGAGCGCTCGTCGCCAAATTATGCATATAGTACTATTAAAAAGGCTTGTCACAATAATGGTGTCCAGCACAAGTGCACAACCCACCCCTCAAATAAAATTAAGCACCACAAATTCTTTGCAAAAACTAAGCACCCTGAAATTCTTTGACAACTAAAGCTGCTGGCTATATGATGTTGGCCATATATATTGTCACGTATATAATGTGAAGAAACGAGTGGTAGTACTATACCAACTAAAAGATGAAATGTAAGAAATACTAGTATGTACGTACTGAAGAGTTCAAGTAACAAGAAGAAACATAACATAGTTATGTTGGGGGCTGAGCACAACACACGCCTCAAATTAAATTAAGCACACCTGAAATTAAACTTTGCAACTATTCCGGTAGACACTGCATTAGAACCACCATGAGCAATGACACTGCCACCTTACTCGGAGTCCTCGTCCACGTCCTCGACTTCGTCCTTGTCCCTCTTCCTCTTGGCCGATACTTCTTTGCTTGAACCGCACACTTGGCTGTTGCTCTTCATCCAAACCTTGTAGATGTTGAAGCAAAGGTAGCTAGAAAGTATGGGACAGAGCAAGAATGTCAGTCTTATTAGGAGGAAGCTAGAAAGTATGGTACAGAGCAAGACAATATTACTAATTGCGATGAATAACATTACTTACAGATAAATGGTCAAGGAAGGTGTTAAACTGGGTATTGTCTTTCTCATGCCTGTACTGGATCCACGTTGGGAGGATACGCGCATGACACCTAACGGCAACGGCTACCTCTGATACTAACTTGGCTGATTCTGTAGCATCATGTGGCCTTTTTAAACCTGCCTCAAAATGGATCTCCATTCTTCCTCCTTTAGATTTTGGTAATCTGTCAAGTATTATCCCTGATGTCTGCATTTACCTTGCCTGTGGTGCTAGTTCAACAACGAATATGGAAAGTGTTAGTGTACATCAAACTGTGAGAGTACATATAAAGGAGCATGCAACTGCAACTTGACTCGGTCAGGTACTGTCTCGGTGTTGATGCTCATGAAGTTCATTTGATCTTGCCAAGTCCTGTTGTGTCAACAAAGGTTTCTAAGTAGTGTTAGGTGTGAAGGCAGCTTGGGAACTGGCAGTTCCGGAGCAAACGAACGAGTAATCGGGTTGAGATGCTAGTACAGTTGAAACGGATGCTGCAGCTGGTGGAGCAGGTGATACTGTGTTTGTAGATTTAGCCGGTGGACTTGGACCTTCTACTGCACTATAAGTACCAGCAGAATCTCGACGGCAGAGCCTTTTCTATTTCACCCGACGAGTAACAACACTCCCTACTATATTATTTTCCTTGCTTTTTTTTGACTTTGCCATGTCAAGCTGTACCACAACACAAAATAATAAAATCACTCGTGCAAACTAAGCAGAAGGATTTTCGAGAAAATAGAAGTAATGCAAGCTAGACACCATATGAAAGATGCAACCAATATTACTCTGCCAAGTTAAAAGTGTCTTGTCATAAGTGGCAATTCGAAAAATTAGAAGCAGTACAACATAGAAATCAATGCAAGATGCAAACACTATCAAACTGCCATGTTAAAAGCGTCCAATCATGAGTTACTGATGCGGGATACACAAAAGCAGTACTTTGATGTAAGAACATGGTATGATAGATAGATGCAGTGTACTCTAGACACAGAAAGCCATGTCATATGCACATGTATAACGTATAAACTCAGCAGGTGCAATTTAATCAAAATAGAAGAAATACAGGCTAGACAACATATGCAACATGAAACCAATTATCACCCTGTCAACTTAGAGCAAGCACCTGCGATGGTGGAGTGCGCGAGATGAACTCATCATGTAGACTTGGGACTTCAACTTCATTAGCGATGGCGATGGCAAATCTAGAGAGTCTCTGTTTGCGTCGGTGCGGAGTACCACCAACATCCCCTAACTTAGTCTTTTCCTTCCTATTTTCTGATATTGCCTTATGAAGTCAAAACCACAAGAAGATGAATAAAATTAGCTCTGCATAACTAGTTGATGCATGATACAGACGAACACTACTTTGATGTAAGGCAAGCGCATGAGGATGGAATATATACAAAAAAAGACAGCGTTTCATATTCACACGTACAATAGGAGGATGGAATATGTATGAAAAAACAGTAAGCGGAAGGCATTTCAACAAAATTAGAAGAAATGAAAGCTAGGCACCATATGAACATGCAACCAATATCACTCTATCGGGTAAAAAATGTCTCGTCAGAAGTGCCATTTCAAGAAATTAGAAGCGAGACAAGCTAGAAGACAATGCAAGATGCAACCTACATCACAGTCCCAAGTTAAATGTGTCTTATGGGTAAGTGATCGCTGCGGTATAAGTTGTAAGCTACGCAGATGCAATACAAGCTAGACATCATACGCAACATGGAACCACATATAATAGTGCCAAGTTAGAGCAAGCACTGTGATGGTGGAGTAGGGAGATGTGCTCATCATCTACACAGCTACATTGACTGTCTAGCCTTGCGTTGTCTTGCGAATCTTGTTGGGAGGATGGCAGAGTAGAATATGTAGAGAACCTCCGTTTCAGTTGCTCGGAAGGACCACCATCATCCAATGCCTTGCCAATTTCCTTCAGCTTTATTGATTTTGCATTGTGAGGTCATACCGACAAGAAAAAGGAATATCATTCGCTCTTCAGAACTCATTCATGCATGATCTTGTGAACACTACTCCGATGAAAGGCAAAGTCATGATACGAGGATGGAATATGTACTAAAAATGGATGGCTTGACATATTCACACCTATGATGTGGTAACTAAGCGAAGGCACTTCAACAAATTAGAAACACCGCAAGACACCATATGGAAGGTGCAATCAATATCACTCTCTGCCAAGTTAAAAGCTGTCTCGTCATAGGTGGCGTTCATCAAACTAGAAGCAATACATGCTAGAAATCATATTCAAGACGCAAAACCAATATCACACTGCCAACTTAAAGGTGTCCCATCATAAGTGGTGATCACGGGATACACAAGAAGAGTAGTTTCATGTAAGAACATGGTGTGATAGATGATATATAGTATGTACCAAAAACAGGAAAGCGTGTCATATTCACATGTATCATGTGTAAGCTAAGCAGATGCAGATTACACGAATTAGGAGCAATAAGAGCTAGACACCATATGCAGCATGCAACCAGATATCACACTGCCAAGTTAGAGCAAGCACCTTGGATGGTGGAGTAGGGGAGCGGAGACTTGGACCATGTAATGCACTATCAGTACAAGGAGAATCGGAACAAATGCTCCATTTACGTTCTTTGCAGAGGACCACCATCATCGCCTTTCCTTACTCTTTTCCTTCCTCTTTCTTGATTTTGCCTTGTCAAGTCAAACCCACAAGAAAAAGGAATAAAATTTGCTCTTCGTAACTTATTGATGCATGATCTTGTGAACACTACTTTCATGTAAGGCAGCCGCATGATAGGAGGATGGAATATGTATGAAAAAGCAGGACGACGTGACATATTGACATGTATGATGCATAAAGTGTAAACTAAGCACAAGGTGCTTGAACTTGTTAGAATCGATGCAAGCTAGAAACCATATGAAAGATGAAACCAATATCACTCGCCAAATTAAAAGGGTGCCCTAACAAATGTATTTGACCAAATTAGAAGCAATACATGGCAACAAAGTTAGAAATAATATGCAATATGCAGCGAATAAAGGTGACTCATCGTAAGTAATTGATGCAGGATACGTAAGAGAGGTAGTTTCATGTAAGAACAACGTTAACACATAGATGTAGTGTGTACCAAAAATAGGAAGGCATGTCATATTCACGGTATAGTGTGTAAACTAAGCGGATGCAATTTACCCTAATTAGAAGCATTACAAGTTAGACACAGTATGCAACATGCAACCACATATCACACCCATGAAGTTGGAGCAAGCACCTGTGATGGTGGTGTAGGGGAAGTGCTGTCTTCAGGTATAGAGCAACGTTCAATATCTTCATTTAGGCTTGCTGTTTCTTGAGAATCATGTGGAGAGGATGAAATTGCATTCTTTATAAGAGTATTGCGTCTCATATTAACCCACGCGCGTGTTGTCTCATCATAAGCGATAGACGCAGGATACACAAGAACAGTAGTTTGATGTAAGAACATGGTGTGATAGGCGGATGTAGTATGTACCAAAAAGCAGGAAGGCGTGTCATATTCACATGTATAATGTGTAAGCTAAGGAGATGCAATTTAACAAATTAGGAGCATTGATGAGGGATACACAAGGGAAGTAGTTTGATGTAAGAACATGGTTAATAGAAAGACGTAGTATGTACCAAAAACAGGAAGGCATGTCATATTCACAGTATAATGTGTTAACTAAGCGGATGCAATTTACCCTAATTAGAAGCATTACAAGGTAGACACCATATGCAACATGCAACCACATATCACACCTTTGCCAAGTAAGAGCAAGCACCTGCGATGGTGGTGTGGGGGAATTGCGGTGATCAACTAGAGAGCTACGTTGACTATCTTCATTTAGCCTTGTTGTTTCTTGAGAATCATGTGGGGAGGATGACACTTCACTCTTTAAACGAGTAGGGCGTCTCATAGTAACCCACCCGGGTGACTGTCTCATCATAAGTGATTGACGAGGGATACAAAAGAGCATTAGTTTGATGTACGAACATGGTTAATAGACATATGTAGTATGTATCAAAAACAGGAAGGCATGTCATTATCAAAGGTATAATGTGTAAAGTAAGCAGATGCAATTTAACCAAATTGGAAGCAATACAAGCTAGACACCATATGCAACATGCAACCACATTTGACATTGTGAAGTTAAAGCAAGCACACAGGATGGTTGTGTTTGGCAATTGAGATCATCAACTGCAGAGCTACTTTTATCGTCTCCAATCACGACACTTCAGCCATTAGAGCATTGAAACACTTATCGCTTATCTTGAATTACACCGAGCGACTTACATCTTTTCTTTTTCTGCATTCATCAACACTGCGTCAGAGTCTGAAATACCCATGCATAAAAAAACAATAGTGCGAGTATGGGTGAAGTGTGTGCACAATTAGTATAGTGTAAAGGTAGCAGATAGTAGGCCAGTGAGAAATAGATGACGGGAGACATATGATAGCTCTACAACATGCATGGCACACTCAATTACTACAGGATTCTATGAAAATAACAGTCGACTGAAAGCAAATAGGTCAGTCCATTTTTTCTGCACCGTCCGATGTACAAAGAACGGGGAGATCGCCTTCATCTACCTCCAGCCAGTCAGTGTTGACGATCTTCCTCGAAACGCCAGCGACCACCGGCCCAGTATTCCTCCCCTGCCTGCGCCCTCCCCTCGACCTCACCGCACCACCGTGCTTGGCACCCCCCCCCCCCCGGCCATCCATTCAAGCCCCGCCGACCTCCAGATCGGGCGCAAGCAGCTCCTGCCCCTCACCCCTATGATAGCCACCGATGCGCCGCTTCCCCGGGGAACATGCAGACTAGGTGCTCCACGTGCCTAAGCGGGTGCTGCTTCTTTTAATTGCCGTTCGACTGACCCTGAATTGAAATCCAGGCGGGCTACTGACCTCTAGCAAAGGTGAAATAGTAAAAGGGAGGAAACCTTGTGCATTTAGTATCACGAAGAAGATGCGATGAAAGCGCTCAACTAGTTTCTTTCGTGGGATGAATACGGTGTGAGCGGAGACGTAAGATTTGCACGAATAAGGGAAGAGGAGTACCTCTTTTACTGGCGATCTTGTGTCCTCCTTCTGTTTTTCCGATGATCTTGTTGTTCACCGGAAACCAGAAGTTGTGGAGGACGGTGCAGCCTTGGACGAACCCATGGCCAAGTTGTTGAGTGTGGTGCGGTGGCCGTCTGTCGGCGGCGGGGAAGCAGATCCGAGGCGGCGAACGACGGTGTAGTGGGAACAACTTCGGTGCGGTTGACTGTTGCGACAGTAGAGCCGCAGCAGTGAGGCGCAGGACGGCGTGGTCGGAGTGGTTTTGGTATGGCGCACGTCGGCGCCGGCATCGTGGAGGCAGCTCTGCCTCGGCTTCAGCTGCTAAGTCCTTGAGGGCGTTGCGGTTGCGGTTGCGTTGGACGACGACGTCGGGATACCGGCTCTGGCATGATGGAGGAGGGCGGCGGTGGATTGGCCGCTATGGGGTGGAGGACGGAGGAGGTTGGGGTTTCGCGGCTGGTGGAGAGGGCGTTTTCGCGCCCACGGAGTATGAATGGGGAAACGGAGGGAGGCGGGCTGGCGGGGAACTAAGGGGAACAATGTTTGGTTTGAGACGCAGCTTGTTTGAAATTTGGGGAAAGTTACAAACTTTGCCCCCATCTAAAATTTTGGACATATTATGGGTTGGGGTAGGACAGTCATGTCGTGTCCCAAATGTGGGCGGGATAGATTTGACGGCGCATGGGTGTTTAGGCGCCCACGGCGTATGAATGCTTCTCGAGGCGGTTGAGACTAGCGTCTTGGTGAAGTTACAAACCTACCCCGGTTTAGACCTTTGGACATCGGGCCGATATGCTACACGGGCCAGAGTCAGGACAGCAATTTCCTACCACCAAAACATTAGTCTCGCGCAGTTTTGGGTAACCAGAGGCCTATTTGGCGCTTCGTTCAATATTTTGGAGCAGAAGCATTAACGTTTTCGGTTCTCTTGAATTGAACTTTCAGGATTTGTCAAACTTCACAAATCTTTACTCTTGAAAATCCTAAAGCTACAATTATTTTGGAATGGAGGGGGTACATTTTAATATACATTGTACACGAGTATATATTAAAAAATATGCAACTTACCTCAGTTCATGCATGGTTCCAGGTATAGTCTCCTTGGTTGCAAAAAATAAGTTAGATATGCGTATGAATATATATACCATGTTCAAACTCACAACAAAGATTGATGCCCCCTTTTACATCTGATTTACAAATGCCATTATCTCGGTTCAAATAGATGAATGCACTTCCTATGAATTCAATCTTGAAACCCCTTTATGTTGAATTCGACATGTATTTTATTTCATAGCTAGCAATTTGGAATGTATCCATGCAAGTGACAAATGTATAAAGTGCTTCACACTAACAACATGGAGTGCACTAATTAATGTTTATATATGAATTGCAAAAGCATCCATTGCCTGTATTTCAAACCGCTCTCACTCTATGGATCGATAATATGAAATAAACACATGCACATGCTAGAATTCAATAGAGTATGGGTGTCTGATAGACCGATTTTCGTCCATACGCAATTTTGCAGAATTCATGATCTCATCCAAAAATAATAATGCCATTTATATTTTAATTTAATGCGTAGAACCGCCTTTTACACGTAGATATCTCTCTATCTAACGCATAAGTGCGCACACTTTATATGCATCGGCATTTCTCTTTCACACATGCTCACAATCTCTCTCAGGGTGTCGGGTGTCTCACGCACATGCTCTCTCTGTTTCTCTATCTCTCTTTCTGACTACTATGTACCACTCTTTTCACTAATCTCAGTTGGAAAACACTATTTCTCTCACATGCATATATACACATGCACGGTCTCTACTAGCCCTCTATACGCACATATATGTGCCTACGTGTCTCCCGCATGCACATTATCTTTAGGCCTCTCTCGCACACATTGCCCCCCCCCCCCCCGACACACCTCTCTAATAGTAGTTGGCAGATATGATTTCATCATATCATTTGGTAGGATATCCCTGGCTGTTAGGCTGGATGGTAATACGAGGCAAAGTTTTACCCTAGTTCGGATCGGACCCTTGCAGTTGAAGAAAGAGCCTACTCCTGGTACTGTATATTAGTGTTAGGGGTGTGTACAAAGTACACGTGAATACTAGGCATTGTGTGTGTGTGTATATATACTATCGACGAACTAGCCCCCAAGCTTGTATAACATACTAAGGGCCTAGGGTTACAAATCATATATAGTCGGCTTATCACCAGTGGGGATAGAGTCCTCCGTGACTCTGGTAGCTTCGTGTTGTACGCCGAGTCCTCCACATGGGTCTCCGTATAACACGTCTCGGTCCAACCTATATGTGGCGCAGGATGGAACCGACCCATGAGTCTTCATGTTGACCCACAACAACTAGAAATGATGTGCCCACCACACCACACATGCAATCGGCCACTAAGAAAATAAGCATATACGATAGTACAACGGTATCTAGCTCACGATACGTCTCCATATTTTGTTGATGACACTGATGGACTTTGCATTTGATGCGTGCTCCGTATTTTGTTGACGACACTTACGGTCATTGTATTTGAAGCGAAAGCACGATATGGTCAGTGGACTTCGGAATAAGCTCATCACGGTCACCACATACATTTTGTCGTGCTAACCAACATGTGGTTGGATGGTTAGAGGACAGTGGTTTCTCGAGCCCACCAAGGTTAAAGTCCCGGTGCTCGCATTTATCTTGTGTTAATTTTAGTATTTTCCGGCGATGTACGTTCAGTGGGAGGAGACGTTCCACTCGACTACGAGGCACCTATGGTGACTTCGTAAAATCTCAAGATCATATATGCTGGCCCACTCTCTCGAAGGTGCGGCGGCCGACCGGCGGTGGGAAATGGTTTCGGGGAGGGCGGGCCGGCTGCGGGCGGCGGGGGCGGGCGGTTTGGCCGGTGGTGGTTGGCGGCTCGAAGTGCAGTTTGATGATAAATCGAGGCCCTTGATTTTGTATCCAACGGCTGGAAAATCTAATGACCAGAGATGAAAAGTTAGTCGACCGACGTAGCCTCACCCGCACGCACACATGCACGTCGCAAGACACGCACGCATGTAGGCGTGCAACACCGACACGCACATAACGTACACATGCACGCATGCTTTGGCGTGCAACGCCGACACGCATACACATGCACTCACGAACACACGCACGCACGCACCCATGCATGCAACATCAAACACACCCTTGCACGTCGCACCCATGCATGCAACATCAAACGCACCCTTGCACGCACACAACACTCGCACGCCTGCATGCACACAGCACACGACGCAAGACACACGCTTAACTACATGAAAAAGATGACGTCACACTCAATGAACAATCATCGGTTTATGAAATGCCCGCTTCTGACCGCCCTGGCCCACCAAAGGTTCCTCTGCTGTGCGTTGCTGCGTTGGCTCATCGACATGCAAGCCATGCACCCAAAGAGCCCACACGCCGCTGGATGAATGGCGCGGTGTCCTAGGTCGTAGTCGAGGCGCCACTCATGCGCACGCCCGGCTGAACACGCCTCCGTGCCGCATTCAAACGCCTCCATGAAACCCGCCCGTGTGGAAGCCGAGAAACCCATTCTGGACACACGTCCGTTCATGACCGGGCCGGCGTTAAATGCAACGCCGGCCGAGCTCCTCCCGTCCGCCGTTTATTTAATCTCCTATTTAAACGAGGCCAAACGCCGGCCAAGAATCGCACACCTCCGCCGCTCCCCTATCTCATCCACCATTTTGTCCACTCTTACAATGGCTTACGAAGAGTAGTTATTCCGCATCCAAGCGGCTGGGTAGCCCGTCGAATCTGAGCTATGCAGCTCGCTGAACCACCTCCCCTCGCCTGACGGAGCTGGGCGAGCCGCTCTAAGCCGGCACGCGGTTCAAGAACTTCGCCGCTTCCAGTTAGCTCGACGAGGAGCGGCGACGGCGTCGTTGCTGCCGCCCACGCCACCGCCTCGCATCTGCGTCTCCCGTTTACGTGGCCGAGACTCCCATGCCGGGCGGCCGCGCCATGCAAGCAGCGACGGGTCGGTGCGGAGAGAGCGACGAAGTCGGTGGCCAGCGCCTCGCGTCCGCCGCCATCATCGAGGAGAAGTAGAACACAGGAGGCCGCCGCCGCTTGGGTCCCACGAAGGCCACCGCTGAGGCGACGCCAGCGCATACAGCAGGTGTCTTGCCGGATCCTTTTGTTGCGAGGACCTTCGTCGACCCCGCATGGGCTCCACGGAAGAGGTCAATGTTAGGATGAACTCGAGCCGGTGCCGGCCATGGCGAAGTAGTGGCTGGTGATGAACTCGAACCGGTGCCAGCCACCATCATCTTCGGCACCAGCCAATGATATCAGTTGGGCAGTGGGGAAGCGAGCCGTCCTTTGTGCTGAAGCATATACCTCCGGGGCTCCTGGCAATCTGGTGATCGTGTTGCCGGACATGAGGAACACAAATCGATCGCCGGACGACCATTTAGGCCATGTATTATATACCTGTGCTGTCCAGAACTAGCACCGCGTAGTTCATTTGAATGTAATGAAATCCGTCATGTTTGTGTGAAAATCCGGTATTTTATATGATTTACTACGATGTTTATATGAAATACTCCGGTGGTTGCGTGAATGAGTATCAGTTTGTCTACGTGTTTGCGTGAATTTTGTCCGGTTGGTTGAGTTGCTGTCATAATGTGTGCGGCTACGGTTGGATGGCGTAATTTGCGGGTCGCCGGTCGGTCTGCGGGCGGCTCGGGCGGCGTTGTGGGACAAAAAAACACAGCTCGTGCGAGCTCGTCTCCAACGTCTTGTACTGGAGGATGCATGACAGCATGAGCACCCGAGCCATTGCTCGTTCGCTCATCGGTGGCAAAGGCACCGGTGGACAAAAAGGGTCGCCAATATTTTGGCTACCCGGCAAGATCCAAACAGCCCTCCCAACAGATTCAAATCCCTCGTTCGCCGTGGAATTTTGCCATGTGTTGTTTTCATGGACTAGCAAGATGCCCGTGCATTGCACGGAACATCAAGATGCATTTTTACAAACTCCTGCATGCATGCAAGGGATAATTAATGTCCTCCTTTGCTAGTACCACGAGGCAAACACCATTAATATTGCAGTGATTAGTGTTAGTGGCCTTGTATATCTGCAAATTGTCATTTTGATAGTGGCCCTTGTATATAAAAATGGAGGGAGAAATATGAGAGATAAAGTGAGGAGGAGTGGGGCGTGGTGCCGTGGTGGTGGTGGTGGTCGGATCACGGAGGCATGGGGATGGATGGCGCATTATGTCTAGGGTTTGTATCTCTCTCACACACACCCACGTAGGTGGGGGCGTGCACGAAGAGAAGAGGTGCACGCACGGCGCATCGCATTCCGTCTCTTTCCCAACCACACCCGTGCGGGTACACGGTGGAGCTCATTTCTGTACGAAAAAGGCAGCCCACGTGGTAATTTGGCACCTGTACTAGTTGTCCACTTGGTGGAGGGAGGATCTTCTACCACGGGTGAACAAACAAAATGTGACTTGACGCGTTATGTTAAATTAAAAAAGAGGCAAACCATGTGGGGCCTACCTTAGAGGCAAGGCTCTATACACTGGAGTACTTTTGATGTGTCCCGTCAACTCGCAGAACAAGGAGAAACTTGCTTAGTACGCCGTCTCCCATGCAGGCGCGGTGGCTCACAGGATGAGGTGAAGCTGGAGTACTCATGCGCCTTTACGCTCCCTCGCCCATCGCCAAGGGTGGCTCGCAGCACGAGGAGAAATATTTTCTACACCCTCCGCTTACTCCTCGTCCCTACTACATACTTTGGTTAGTACTCCCTCTATTTACTTATAAAAGGCCACTATAAAAAAATACATTTTGCATCTATACAAGGCCACAAATAGTAATCGAGACAAAAGTTACTACTCCTTCCTTTCCATTTTATGGCTCAATTTCAAAATCTCTCCAACCAAGGTAGACGGTGAGTGGTCGAATTAATTTCGTAGTTTGCACAAGACGCTGCTTTTTCTCAAGAAGTTATGTTTACCGAGGCATTAATTAGAACGAATGCATGAATGACCACTAAATTTCCATGAACGTGTACATGCATTGGTTAGTTTCCTCTTGATCGCTTATGCGTCGGGTGATCTAACGCACCTCGAAATCCAACATGTAATGGTACTACTACTAGTATAGTACTAGAATTGAGACTTATCAAACGGAAAAATGAATGTTTTTTAGATGAGCCCTATAAACCCTAGTGGGTACGTACTCCGTAAAAACAAATTTTTCCAAAACTAAGTCGCTCCCTTTAATCAATTCTGTAGTATACTCCTCCGTCGACGCTCCCTTTCATGAATTACATACTTCTGTCACCGACATGTGGGACATATAGCAACCGGTCGACGTGTCAAGCACCAAATAACAATGCAGAACAGCAGGGGGACGACCCCACTCGTACCAGCCCAAAGGTTAGTAATGAGCAATGAGACGTCAAATCACAATGCCGCACCTTCCCAGACGGACGAAGCAACCATTATTTCACACTTCGGTTCGACATCATCTCAAACCACGTACTAGTATTGCTTCTGCCTCAAGAGGGACATGCGCATCGCCTTGGTACATCATGACACGTGGGACCGCATGACAGTCCATGCTCCCCCGTCGATCGCTGGGTAAAATCACCTCATTTTTACTATACTTCCTCCGGATCGGTTTACTACATGGCATGCACGTCGTTCTAGGTTGATAATTTAACTGGCTATATAAATATATGTGATGAACAGTACGCTAGCCTTTTAAAAATGTATACTTTTGTACAGTAGTACTCCACTATCGATGGATTGCGCCATGGAGCAAAAATTGAAATTTTAAAAAAAAGGTGGTACATATAGAGAGCGCTCGTCGCCAAATTATGCATATAGTACTAATAAAAAAACTAGTACGTGCTTAATTGGGGTGCTAAATTCTATTAAAGAAATACTAGTACTAGTATGTACATACCGAAGAGTTAAAGTAACGAGAAGAAACATAACATAGTTCTGCTGGGGGCTCAGCACAACACACCCCTCAAATTAAACTAAGCACACCTGAAATTAAACTATGCAACTAATCCGTAGACACCTTTGCATTAGAAGTTTAGAACCTCCATGAGCAACGACATCGCCACCTTACTCGGAGTCCTCGTCCACGCCCTCGACTTCGTCCTTGTCCCTCTTCCTCTTGGCCGATACTTCTTTGCTTGAACCGCCAACTTGGCTGTTGCTCTTCATCCAACCCTTGTAGATATTGAAACAAAGGTAGCCATCCATTGCAGCGTAGTGGATGTGGTCTATTGTTGGGGAACGTTGCAGAAAATTAAAATTTTTCCTACGGTTTCACCAAGATCCATCTATGAGTTCATCTAAGCAACAAGTCAAGGGAGAGAGATTGCATCTACATACCACTTGTAGATCGCGTGCGGAAGCGTTCAAGGGAACGGTGATGATGGAGTCGTACTCGCCGTGATTCAGATCACCGATGACCAAGTGCTGAACGGACAGCACCTCCGCGTTCAACACACGTACGGAACGGACGACGTCTCCTCCTTCTTGATCCAGCAAGGGGGAAGGAGAGGTTGAGGAAGAAGGCTCCAGCAGCAGCACGACGGCGTGATGATGGTGGAGAGGCAGTACTCCGACAGGGCTTCGCCAAGCACACGCGGAGGAGGAGAGGTGTTGGGGAGGGGAGGGGCTGCGCCTTGGAAGTGTGTTGCAGCCCTCCCCTCACCCCTCTATTTATCGGGGAAGGGGCAATGGCCCCTCTAGATGAGATCTAGAGGGGGCGGCGGGAGAGGGGCTTGCCCCCCAAGCAAAGGGGGGGGGCGCCCCCCACTAGTGGTCCCCCACCCCTAGGCGCATGGGCCCAAGGGGGGGCGCGCCCAGTCCTCCAGGGGCTGGTTCCCTGCCCCTTGTGGCCCATGAGGCCCTCCGAGAGGGGTGGCCCCTCCCGGTGGACCCCCGGAACCTCTCCGGTGGCCCAGGTACAATACCGATATGACCCCGAAACTTTTCCGGTGTCCGTTTGACAACTTCCCATATATAAATCTTTACCTCCGGACCATTCTGGAACTCCTGTGACGTCCGGGATCTCATCCGGGACTCCGAACAACATTCGGTAATCACATACAAGTCTTCCTAATAACCCTAGCGTCACCGAACCTTAAGTGTGTAGACCCTACGGGTTCGGGAGACATCTTGAGACATGACCGAGGCGGCTCTCCGGTCAATAACCAACAGCGGGATCTGGATACCCATGTTGGCTCCTACATACTCCTCGATGATTTCATCGGATGAACCACGATGTCGAGGATTCAAGCAACCCGTATACTATTCCCTTTGTCGACGGTATGTTACTTGCCCGAGATTCGATCGTCGGTATCCCAATACCTCGTTCAATCTCGTTACCGCAAGTCACTTTACTCATACCGTAATGCATGATCCCGTGACCGGACACTTGGTCACTTTGAGCTCATTATGATGATGCACTACCGAGTGGGCCCAGTGATACCTCTCCGTAACACGGAGTGACAAATCCAGTCTCGATCCGTGTCAACCCAATGCACACTTTCGGAGATACCGTAGTGCACCTTTATAGTCACCCGCCACGTTGTGACGCTTGGTACACCCAAAGCACTCCTACGGTATCCGGGAGTTACACGATCTCATGGTCTAAGGAAGAGATACTTGACATTGGAAAAGCTCTAGCAAAACGAACTACACGATCTTGTGCTATGCTTAGGATTGGGTCTTGTCCATATCATTCTCCTAATGATGTGATCCCGTTATCAATGACATCCAATGTCCATAGTCTTGAAACCATGACTATCTATTGATCAACGAGCTAGTCAACTAGAGGCTCACTAGGGACATATTGTGGTCTATGTATTCACACGTGTATTACGATTTTCGGATAATACAATTATAGCATGAATAAAAGACAATTATCATGAACAAGGAAATATAATAATAATCCTTTATTATTACCTCTAGGGCATATTTCCAACAGTCTCCCACTTGCACTAGAGTCAATAATCTAGTTACATTGTGATGAATCGAACACCCATAGAGTTCTGGTGTTGATCATGTTTTGCCCATGAAGAGGTTTAGTCAACGGATCTGCGACATTCAGAACCGTATGCACTTTGCAATCTTCTATGTCTCCATCTTGAACATTTTCACGGATGGAGTTGAAGCGACGCTTGATGTGCCTGGTCTTCTTGTGAAACCTGGGTTCCTTGGCAAGTGCAATAGCTCCAGTGTTGTCACAGAAGAGTTTGATCGGCCCCGACGCATTGGGTATGACTCCTAGGTCGGTGATGAACTCCTTCACCCATATTTCTTCATGTGCTGCCTCCGAGGCTGCCATGTACTCTGCTTCACATGTAGATCCCGCCATGACGCTCTGCTTGCAGCTGCACCAGCTTACTGCTCCACCATTCAACATATACACGTATCCGGTTTGTGACTTAGAGTCATCCAGATCTGTGTCGAAGCTAGCGTCAACGTAACCCTTTACGACGAGCTCTTCGTCACCTCCATCAACGAGAAACATGTCCTTTGTCCTTTTCAGGTACTTCAGGATATTCTTGACCGCTGTCCAGTGTTCCTTGCCGGGATTACTTATGTACCTTCCTACCAAACTTACGGCAAGGTTTACATCAGGTCTGGTACACAACATGGCATACATAATAGATCCTATGGCCAAGGCATAGGGGATGACGCTCATCTCTTCTTTATCTTTTGCCGTGGTCGGGCATTGGGCCGAGCTCAATCTCACACCTTGCAGTACAGGCAAGAACCCTTTCTCGGACTGATCCATTTTGAACTTCTTCAAAATCTTATCAAGGTTGTGCTTTGTGAAAGACCTATGAGGCGTCTCGATCTATCTCTATAGATCTTGATGCCTAATATATAAGCAGCTTCTCCAAGGTCCTTCATTGAAAAACTTTTATTCAAGTAGGCCTTAATGCTGTCCAAGAGTTCTATATCATTTCCCATCAAAAGTATGTCATCTACATATAATATGAGAAATGCTACAGAGCTCCCACTCACTTTCTTGTAAACGCAGGCTTCTCCATAAGTCTCCATAAACCCAAATGCTTTGATCATCTCATCAAAGCGAATGTTCCAACTCCGAGATGCTTGCACCAGCCCATAAATGGATAGCTGGAGCTTGCATACTTTGTTAGCATTCTTAGGATCGACAAAACTTTCCGGCTGCATCATATATAGCTCTTCCTTAAGATAACCGTTAAGGAACGCTGTTTTGACATCCATCTGCCATATCTCATAATCATAGTATGCGGCAATTGCTAACATGATTCGGATGGACTTAAGCTTCGCTACGGGAGAAAGTCTCATCATAGTCAATCCCTTGAACTTGCCGATAACCCTTAGCGACAAGTCGAGCTTTATAGATGGTGACATTACCATCCGCGTCCGTCTTCTTCTTAAAGATCCATTTGTTTTCTATCGCTCGCCGATCATCGGGCAAGTCTGTCAAAGTCCATACTTTGTTTTCATACATGGATCCTATCTCGGATTGCATGGCTTCAAGCCATTTGTTGGAATCCGGGCCCGCCATCGCTTCTTCATAGTTCAAGGTTCACCGTTGTCTAACAACATGATTTCAAGGACAGGGTTGCCATACCACTGCGGTGTGGAACGTGTCCTTGTGGACCTACGAAGTTCAATAGCAACTTGATCCGAAGTACCTTGATCATCATCATTAATTTCCTCTCCAGTAGGTGTAGGCACCACAGGAACATTTTCCTGAGCTGCACTACTTTCCGGTTCAAGAGGTAGTACTTCATCGAGTTCTACTTTCCTCCCACTTACTCCTTTTGAGAAACTCTTTTTCCGTAAAGGATCCGTTCTTGGCAACAAATATCTTGCCTTCGGATCTAAGGTAGAAGGTATACCCAATGGTTTCCTTAGGGTATCCTATGAAGACACATTTTTCCGACTTGGGTTCGAGCTTTTCAGGTTGAAGTTTCTTGACATAAGCATCGCATCCCCAAACTTTTAGAAACGACAGCTTAGGTTTCTTTCCAAACCATAATTCATACGGTGTCGTCTCAACGGATTTATACGGTGCCCTATTTAAAGTGAATGTAGCTGTCTCTAGTGCGTATCCCCAAAATGATAGCGGTAAATCGGTAAGAGACATCATAGATCGCACCATATCCAATAGAGTGCGATTACGATGTTCGGACACACCGTTCTGTTGAGGTGTTCGGTAGGCGTGAGTTGTGAAACGATTCCACATTTCCTTAAGTGTGTACCAAATTTGTGACTTAAATATTCTCCTCCACGATCTGATCGTAAGAACTTTATTTTTCGGTCACATTGATTCTCTACGTCATTCTGAAATTCCTTGAACTTTTCAAAGGTCTCAGACTTGTGTTTCATCAAGTAAACATACCCATATCTACTTAAGTCGTCTATGAGAGTGAGAACATAACGATATCCTCCGCGAGGCTCAACGCTCATTGGACCGAACACATCGGTATGTATGATTTCCAATAAGTTGGTTGCTCGCTCCATTGTTCCGGAGAACGGAGTCTTGGTCATTTTGCCCATGAGGCATGGTTCGCATGTGTCAAATGATTCATAATTGAGAGACTCTAAAAGTCCATCGAATGGAGCTTCTTCATGCGCTTGACACCAATGTGACCAAAGGCGGCGAGTGCCACAAGTATGTGGGACTATCATTATCAACTTTACATCTTTTGGTATTCACACTATGAATATGTGTAATATTACGCTCGAGATTCATTAAGAATAAACCATTGACCATTGGAGCATGACCATAAAACATATCTCTCATATAAATAGAACAACCATTATTCTCGGATTTAAATGAGTAGCCATCTCATTAAACGAGATCATGATACAATGTTCATGCTCAAACTTGGCACTAAATAACAATTATTGAGGTTCAAAACTAATCCCGTAGGTAAATGTAGAGGTAGCGTCGTGCCGGCGATCACATCGACCTTGGAACCATTCCCGACGCATCATCACCTCGTCCTTCGCCATCTCCGTTTATTCCGCAGCTCCCTACCGTGAGTTACAAATATGAGCAACGGCACGGTATCAAATACCGGGAGTTACTACGAGTAATCGGTAAGGTACACATCAATTACATGTATATCAAATATACCTTTAGTGTTGCCGGCCTTCTTGTCCGCTAAGTATTTGGGGCAGTTCCGCTTACAGTGGCCCTTCCCTTTGCAATAAAAGCACTCTGTCTCAGGCTTGGGTCAATTCTTTGACTTCTTCCCGGCAACTTGCTTACCGGGCGCGGCAACATCTTTGGCGTCCTTCTTGAAGTTCTTCTTACCCTTGCCCTTTTTGAATTTAGTGGTTTTATTGACCATCAACACTTGATGTTCTTTCCTGATTTCAGCCTCTGCTGACTTCAGCATTAAGAATACTTCAGGAATGGTCTTCACCATCCCCTGCATATTGTAGTTCATTACAAAGCTCTTGTAGCTTGGTGGGAGCGACTGAAGGATTCTGTCAATGACCGCCTCGTCCGGGAGGTTAATGTCCAGTAGAGACAGCGGTTGTGCAACCTGCATATTTTGAGTATGTGCTCCTTGTGAACTGTTTTCCTCCATCTTACAACTATAGAACTTGTCGGAGACTTCATATCTCTCGACCCGGGCATGAGCTTGGAAAACCATTTTCAGCTCCTCGAACATCTCATATGCTCCATGTTGCTCAAAACGCTTTTGGAGCCCCGGTTCTAAGCTGTAAAGCATGCTGCCTTTGAAACGAGGGAGTAATCATCAACACGAGACTGCCAAGCATTCATAATGTCTTGGTTCTGCAGGATGGGTGCATCACCTAAGCGGTGCTTCTAGGACATATTGTTTCTTGGCTGCTATGAGGATGATCCTCGGGTTAGGACCCGATCCGAATAGTTGCTGCCATCATCTTTCAGCTTGGTTTTCTCTAGGAGCAGCGTTGAAGTTCATGTTGACATGAGCGTTGGCCATTTGATCTACAAGACATATTTTGCAAAGACTTTAGACTAAGTTCATGATAATTAAGTTCATCTAATCAAATTAATTAATGAACTCCCACTCAGATTTGACATCCCTCTAGTCTACTAAGTGTTACATGATCCGAGTCGACTAGGCCGTGTCCGATCATCACGTGAGACGGACTAGTCATTGTCGGTGAACATCTCCATGTTGATCGTATCTTCCATACGACTCATGTTCGACCTTTCGGTCTCTTGTGTTCCGAGGCCATATGCACATGCTAGGATCGTCAAGTTAACTCTAAGTGTTTATGCATGTGTAAAACTGTCTTACACCCGTTGTATGTGAACGTAAAGATCTATCACACCCGATCATCACGTGGTGCTTCGAAACGACGAACTTTAGCAACGGTGCACAGTTAGGGGGAACACTTCTTGAAATTATTCTAAGGGATCATCTTATTTACTACCGTCGTCCTAAGTAAACAAGATGCATAAACATAATAAACATCACCTGAAATTATATAAAGTAGTGACATGATATGGCCAATATCATATAGCTCCTTTGATCTTCATCTCTCCATGATCATCTTGTCACCGGCATGACACCATGATCTCCATCATCATGATCTCCATCATCGTGTCTCCATGAAGTTGATCGCCAACTATTACTTCTACTACTATGGCTAACATGTTTAGCAATAAAGTAAAGTAATTTACATGGCGTTGAATCAATGACGCAAGGTCATACAATAATTAAGACAACTCCTATGGCTCCTGCCGGTTGTCATACTCATCGACATGCAAGTCGTGATTCCTATTACAAGAACATGATCTCATACATCATAATATATCATTCATCATTCATCACAACTTCTGGCCATATCACATCACATGACAATTGCTGCAAAAACAAGTTAGACGTCCTCTAATTGTTGTTGCATCTTTTACATGGCTGCAATTGGGTTCTAGCAAGAACGTTTTCTTACCTATGGATAACCACAACGTGATTTTGTCAACTTTTATTTACCCTTCATAAGGACCCTTTTCATCTAATCCGCTCCAACTAAAGTAGGAGAGACAGACACCCGCTAGCCACCTTACGCAACTAGTGCATGTCGATCGGTGGAACCTGTCTCACGTAAGCGTGCGTGTAAGTTCGGTCCGGGCGCTTCATCCCACAATACCGCTGAAGCAAGAAAAGACTAGTAGCGGCATGCTAGTTGACATGATCTTAGCCCTCAACAAAAGTGTGTTCTACTCGTGCAATAGAGATCTACGCATAGACCTAGCTCATGATGCCACTGTTGGGGAACGTTGCAGAAAATTAAAATTTTTCCTACGGTTTCACCAAGATCCATCTATGAGTTCATCTAAGCAACGAGCCAAGGCAGAGAGATTGCATCTACATACCACTTGTAGATCGCGTGCGGAAGCGTTCAAGGGAACGGTGATGATGGAGTCGTACTCGCCGTGATTGAGATCACCGATGACCAAGTGCCGAACGGACAGCACCTCCGTGTTCAACACACGTGCGGAGCAGACGGCGTCTCCTCCTTCTTGATCCAGCAAGGGGAAGGAGAGGTTGAGGAAGAAGGCTCCAGCAGCGGCCACGGCGTGATGATGGTGGAGAGGCGATCTCGGCCAGGGCTTCGCCAAGCACACGCGGAGGAGGAGAGGTGTTGGGGAGGGAGGGCTGCGCCTTGGAAGTGTGTTGCAGCCTCCCTCACCCCTCTATTTATAGGGAAGGGGCAGGGGTCGGCCCCTCTAGATGAGATCTAGAGAGGGGCGGCCAGGAGGGGGGCTTGCCCCAAAGCAAAGGGGCGCCCCCCACTGGGGTTCCCCCAACCCTAGGCGCATGGGCCCAAGGGGCGCCCAGCCCTCCGAGGCTGGTTCCCTGCCCCTTGTGGCCCATGAGGCCCTCCGAGAGGGGTGGCCCCTCCCGGTGGACCCCCGGAACCTCTCCGGTGGCCCCCGGTACAATACCGATATGACCCCGAAACTTTCCGGCGTCCGTTTGACAACTTCCCATATATAAATCTTTACCTCCGGACCATTCCGGAACTCCTCGTGACGTCCGGGATCTCATCCGGACTCGAACAACATTCGTAATCACATACAAGTCTTCCTAATAACCCTAGCGTCACCGAACCTTAAGTGTGTAGACCCTACGGGTTCGGGAGACATGCAGACATGACCGAGACGACTCTCCGATCAATAACCAACAGCGGGATCTGGATACCCATGTTGGCTCCTACATACTCCTCGATGATTTCATCGGATGAACCACGATTTCGAGGATTCAAGCAACCCCGTATACTATTCCCTTTGTCAGACGGTATGTTACTTGCTGAGATTCGATCGTCGGTATCCCAATACCTCATTCAATCTCGTTCTTTGGAAAGTCACTTTACTCGTCTGTAATGCATGATCCCGTGACCAGACACTTGGTCACTTTGAGCTCATTATGATGATGCACTACCGAGTGGGCACAGTGATACCTCTCCGTAACACGGAGTGACAAATCCCAGTCTCGATCCGTGTCAACCCAACAGACACTTTCGGAGATACCTGTAGTGTACCTATATGGTCACCCGATTCGTTGTGACGTTTGGTACACCCAAAGCACTCCTACGGTATCCGGGAGTTACACGATCTCATGGTCTAAGGAAGAGATACTTGACATTGGAAAAGCTCTAGCAAAAGCGAACTACACGATCTTGTGCTATGCTTAGGATTGGGTCTTTTCCATCACATCATTCTCCTAATGATGTGATCCCGTTATCAATGACATCCAATGTCCATAGTCGAAATCATGACTATCTATTGATCAACGAGCTAGTCAACTAGAGGCTCACTAGGGACATATTGTGGTCTATGTATTCACACGTGTATTACGATTTCCGGATAATACAATTATAGCATGAATAAAAGACAATTATCATGAACAAGGAAATATAATAATAATCCTTTATTATTGCCTCTAGGGCATATTTCCAACATCTATATCTAGTACATTCCGCTGCCATGCATGTTGATGAAATGTGTAATGAGGTTTCTCCAGTTTGCGGTACGAAGGATGAACCATGGCTCCTGCCGAGTCGGCGTGAGGGTTGACGAGAGGGCACCACCAATTCTTCCGGAAGTCGAATGGGTTGCCTACAATGAGGCCTATCCGGCCAGGACTTCTTTGTCGTTCTTAAAGTCTACAGTAACAAATTTGACTGTTTTGTCCTCGAGGAAGTTCTTAAAATCCTGGCACTCAACGTCGGCATGGCATATGTGGTAGACCAAGCAAACGTTATGTACGCAAACCTGGATCACGGCGGGCTTCTTCCTCTCTTCGTCCTTTAGATCCTTCTCTTGTCCCACGACTGTGGTGTACTCAACATCTAGCCCAGCGACCCACTCATCATGTGAGTTTTCGAACATGCATCTGAAACGAGAAAGGCATCCTTTCACCATCGTGGAAGTACGGGTGTAGATGACGTTGAACTCATCACCGGTGATGGTTCTAATCTTGTACTCACCGCCAATCGGGGAGATTTGGGACGCCATGGATTTGGGAGGAGGGTTAGGATTAGTGGAACTGCCGTAATGTGAATGGACGGGACGACTAGGAGCGAACCGCCGTAGTATTAAAGGACGTGCGGGAAAGAGTAGGAGCAAACTGCCAGCATGCGAACGGCAAGGTAGTGGCTTTCCATTCTCCCATGATACGGGCTTCCGAGAGCCCTTGGATCTGAGATCGAACGGTTGCATGGCGTGATTCTAGACCTATGGGTGAATATCCTATCCTGGAGGGTTATTCTTAATTTTTTTAGCAACTTAGCATGCGACCATTTGATCTCAGATCCAAGGGCTGCCAGTAGCCCGTATCATGGTCGCGCCTACCACGACCGCCGCGTCGCTCGCGTGGTCGCGCCCTTGGAGATTTAACACGGTGCATTAGGCTATCTGATGTTGACATGTCATACATAGTCATCACTTAGTCACTCATACTACAACAAGGTTGGCTATAAGGTTGGCTATAAGTGTATTTTTTTACTCCTCTCTATCTCTTTCTTCGTACTCCCTCCGTCCCATAATATAAGAACGTTTTTGACACTAGCTAGTGTAGTGTCAAAAACGTTCTCTTATATAATGGGACACAGGGAGTACTAGTATTTATTGCATTTGCCAAGGAGTGACCTCTTCCAATGAAATGGTGTTGCTAAGTTTGCTTCATTTAATTAGCTATAGACTCAAAATTGTCTCTTCAACTAGGTACATGCGCTTAGCACCGTTTCTTCCTTGGGTCACCAAACTAGTCTCTCTCTTCTTGATTAACTTGCCACATCAGACTTTATGCCTATGTGGCAAGCTTAAGCACCTGTAGGAGCAAGTTAGTACAATAGTGCGCTTTACATGGCATTTTTGCATATGTGGAGGAAAGAGAGGCAAGGAAAAAGTGGAGAAGTGGGCTCTCATGCAAGAGCCAGCCTATACTACTACATGGTGGAGCATTGGGAGAGGCACCTGTATGGAGGTGGTCAGAATCGGGAGACTCACGCCCGGTCGTGGCGCCATGATTAAAATGATAATGGCAAGTCAAATCACGGGGCCCCCACCTGTCCAAGCAGTACCTCATTTGTCAAATCACACAGCCCTACGTTTGCAGCAGCCTACTCCCTCGTCTTCTCGCGTCTCTGTCGAACCGACTAGGCGGAACTGCCACGCCTACCGCGCAGGAAAAGCCCCGCTCTCGACTTTTAAATACAACTACTCCCTCCGTCGGATGTGTTTGGTTGAAGGTATTGTATGAATGGATTGGGACCATTCAATTTTTTTGGGATTGAACCATTCAATTCATGTGTTTGGCTGAATATAAGAGATGAGCTAATTATTTAAGACGGGCCACAGTCATGCTCACACAGTCATGCATGCAAAGGGTGGCCATTTGATTCGACCGATTTGGTTGGGTGGAATGGTTCAGCATCTTCAAGGCATATTCTCTTTTTTTGACTCGAACCATTCATGTGCTTTATAACCAAACATGTCTATTTTCTAAACAATTCCAACCCATTCATGACCACCCTTGCAACCAAACGCACGTCATCTTATGAAAACCAAATAATCCCACAATACTAAGGCGCGGTGCATTAACTTCTACCTCGTTTCTTGTTTCTTCACATATCAACCAATAAGAATCCAATGATATACTTTTTGTGACATAGTAACTCATATTTAGTTAGTCAAATGGATAACCTAGAACTACGTGCAGGCCCTATAAACTGTGACGCCTACAAATAAAAAACTGAGACGGAGAGGGTAGTTCAGCACGTATCTTTTTAGATCAATATAGCCGGGATTCACCAAGGAGCAAAACCAAGTGGTAGGCTTCTCCTGTCGTGTTGGCGTAGCAACTCAAGCGGTCGATCCGCACCTAATGGCGACACACTTAACAGACCCCTTTGGCGGACATGTGGCTCATCCACCGTCTTGTTCCACGTGGTGCACCAAATTACAGTTGAACAACGGTTGGAATTGGAGGCACCCGGTCGTAGCGCATGATAGTAGAAAATGAGCGATGAGGAGTCAAATCACAAAGCCCCACCTTTCCCGCATTAAGCTGGATGGACGAAGCAACCATCATTTCACTCTAGCGGCAAGAGCATAAAGAAAAGAAAAAAATGATGCGTCTTGGCAGCTACCTAGAGCACCCTAGGGTAGGGGTCTCCACTACATATCCTTTTTTTAAAGCGCCTCCACTACAAATCGGCTTCTCCCTCATCCTCTTGAAGAAAACCGATGATGAGTGCGGTGGTAGGGTTTGTAGGAGTACTATGGCGTGCGGGGCCACGTCGTAGTAAATGGGTTCGAGTCGACGCCTTAAATATGTGTGGGCTGCTTGGTTTTACGGGAACGAGGCAGCATTTTGGGTTCGGGGACCAGTGGAGATATATACGTACAAAAATTGTGGGCGTAGGTTCAATCAAAAGGCAATGATGCATGGGCCCTGCATTTTGATATACCGGGGCAGCGTGAAATTTGCTACTCTACTCAAAACTAGTAAGGTACACATGTATTGAACGCATGAGATTTCGAAACCAAATTATGAATAAATACACACTATAGCATGTAATGCTTTGAGTCATATATGCATGATGTAGATGTTCGTTTAGTTCTTATAGTTCATCTCATTCAAAATCAATTAGTTTTATAAAATGTTAAGATTCATGGGGTTGTGCATTGTAAATCATAAAGTAAAAAACAAATAATTGCAATTCATTTAGAAAAATAATAATCAATTATGATACAGAAGATTCTAGAACAAAGGAGAAGTGCTTGTGTTTTGAGGTTTGTGCATTATGCTTAACTTCAACCATGGAGTCTTCTAAATTGTACATGTGGCAGATCTAGTGGAATGTTGATGATATCCAATGGCCAGTAGTGCTCGGATTTGCCCATCTCTGCACTGTCGGGTTAGCTTCATCCTGCGACCATCTTTCAAAGTTATTGGCACACTATATAGTTGTGACACTCCAAAATTTTTCCTTTGGTTTTCTTCAAAATTTTGTTGGATTTGAAGGAGGTCTCCAAAACCCTTCCAAAAATCTCTCTCAAAAGCTTTTTCCCTTTGGCAAATATTTTACTTTTGCATCTCCTTCAACTCTGGTGTTTGGTTTTTAAATTTTTCTTCTGATTGCCCTCTTCTCAAGAATTCAAGAAAAATCTTTGAAGTTTATTTTCTTTCAAAAAGAAACTCTAGGAGTTTTTCATCCTCTCCCATATTTGAAATCATTCATGATTTGGCCATGCTCCATATGGTAAAATCTTCCCAAATATATCTCCTTCCACTTTGGGCAGTCCAAACATTCTGTCTCAACTAGTTCAACCCTCTTCTGATTTTTTATTTCATTTAATTCTCTCCCAAATCTTTTCTGTCTATTATTTTGAGCCTAGGTAATTTGCAAAGCAAGTACCTTAATGCATTTGAATTTTGACCTCAAACCAACTCCCTTGGGTAGTCCTTGGTACCCACAACCTAGAACAATCAAGAACCACTCCTCTTATGTTCAAAGATTTCAAATTATAGTCTCTGCAAGTTTGGACCAGATTTGCCAAATTTGGTGAAATTCATATCTACACTACTCCAAAAATTCCACAAATATTCAGGAAGCTCAAGGAAAAATCCCTACAGGCCTAGATCATTCTGTCGAACACCTTGCATGCACTGTTTCTGTACATCTTCAGTTAAGTTCAGAGTTTGTTTGATGTCGATCTTCGTCGAAATTCAGTCACATGCTCACAGTGCACTTGGCACGTTGCTCACGGCCTAGCTTGCTTGTCCGGAGCCTCACCTGCAGCGATGCTTGGCGCGTTCTGGCGTCGGTGGCACCTTGGCCGCTGCGCGGCGTGTCTGCGGTGGCGAACCACCGTGGCGGCCGGCGAGGGAAGCGAGCAGCGGCATAACGCCGTTGGCGCCGCCAAACCCCCTGGTGGCTCCGCGTGGCCATTTCCTCGCCCGATTGCGCATGCAGCACCGTCGCCAGTGTCACAGCACGCAGAGCGCGTTCTCTGCCGCCGACGGGCGTGCGGCCGTTCTGTCGAGCAAGCCGTAACCTCGCCCTCCTTGCTGAGTTGGACACGGGATGGCACCGGATAAATGCGTCTAGTCGGTGCTCAATCTCCTAAGCCGACCGTGCAACCACAGCGCCGCCGTAATCACCTCGCCGGAGAACCCCGTCTCGGCAACCGCCTTAGGGCGGCTATATATAGCACCCCCGAGCTTGCTCTCGTCCCCGCACACCTCCACTACCTCCCTAGACCTCGCCTAGTCCACAGGAGGGCCCACGAAAACTCTCCTTCCCGACTCCGGCCGCCGTTGCGCCTCTGCCTCCACCGTGATTCACTCGGTTGAGGTCATCTCCGGTGCCCTAACATCGTCAGATAACCTCTCATGCTATCACGAGTCTAACCCCCTCCTCAATTCCACCTCCGCAGCTCTCTCCGACGAGGTCCACGACCACCCGAATCGTAAATCGTCACGGAGCAAGCGTCGCCCGCCGACGTGGTACTGCCGGCGACCACCACCACCTCCCACAGACGCGGAATGGCGCCCTGAACACGGAGGTACTCTCCGATCTCCCTGCCTCGCCGTGGATCGCCGCCGGCGAGCACCGCGCCTCTCGGGCGCCGACGAGCCCCGACTCCCTCGTTTGAAATTTCAAACCTGACAGGTGGGACCCGCCCGTCAGCCTCTCATTTTTTTGAATCGTTTTCTGAAAGCGTACTTTGGCAAATACGCTTCCACTCTGAACCGTTTTTCTGGATTTTTCTGCAAAGCCCCCTGGAAGTTTTCTGTTTCATTACAGATGGGTCCTCGGGTTAAAATACTTATAACTTTTTAACAGAAAGGAATTTTTGAGTGATTCTTTTTCTGTCCTCTTCAAATTTTTGTCTAGTTTTTTGTCATGTTTATTTGAAAAATATTTGGATCAACTTTCTGTACCCCACGGTATTTACGTTAGCGCGTGTATTTTTTGTGTACCGTAGATACCGAAGGAGGTGACGGAACCGCGAACTTCACCGAGCTAGACCCCGACTACTCCGAACCAGGCAAGCAAAGTTTGAACTTTTGATATGATGAGTGTCTGGGCATGTTTGCATTATTTTTGTATCAAGGCACGTTATGAGCATTTCGATGATAGTTCATCTCGTGAGCATTGAGGCAAATGAGCTCGGCAAATCCATGAGTTGTTGGAAACTCGTTGCATGGCCATGAGTTGGCATGAATATGGGTAAGATGGCAGTGTTGTAGCATGCCGGGCTTATGCCATATCATTGACCGGTGTCAACATAAATCGTCAGTCGATTCCGTCCGTTCTCCCTTTTCAGACTACCACTGTTTCCCGCAAGGGATACGGCTTAGTAAGTTGCAAACCACTTCCTGGTATACACCAATTCGAGAGGCGGGATGAAGGTTCCATGGCCCTGGATTAAAGCCTTTCATCCGGTCAGGGGCATGGGTGTTTCGGTTGGGACCGAGAGGGGCACCCTTAGAGCGTAGCGTAAATAAATTTGATCCCATGCTATTCGAGATTGTGATCTCCCTGTCTCAAAGTTTTTCTTAAACGCTGTCTGGGGTGATTCCTGACAACGTGAGGTATGATGGGTGTGTACTGGCTAGTTGTGTTTCTTCTGAAATACCGTAAACGGAACTAGTCCTTCGTGACTACGGAAATCCGTTGGCTGTGGACAAATTTTGGTACAAACTCTGCAGAGTCAAAATTCTTGAATTCATCTTATTCATATCCAAGTACCGTGTTAATCACATCTTGTCAAGTGTCAGTCTCGGTGATGTAAACTCCACGAGAACCATTTGAGTATCAAATGTATATTTTCCTGTGAATGGACTAACCCGCTTATTGTCTTGTGATGAATATTTTCCGTGAGCACTATATCATGTCAGTTATGAATGATTTATTATAAGCCATTTCTGTGATGTCGCTCTGACATCCGACTGCGGCATTGTTGTCATTTATTTTATTATAAGCCCTTTCTGCGATGTCGCTCAGACGTCCGACTGCGGCATTGTTGTCATTTATTTTATTATAAGCCCTTTCTGCGATGTCGCTCAGACGTCCGACTGCGGCATTGTTGTCATTTATTTTATTATAAGCCCTTTCTGCGATGTCGCTCAGACGTCCGACTACGGCATTGCTGTTATTTATTTTTATTATAAGCCCTTTCTGTGATGTCGCTCCGACGTCCGACTGTGGCACACATGTATTTTTATTTCAATATAAGCCCTTTATGAGGTGTCGCCGACGCCTGGACATTGTACATGTTTTGCTTATTTGTTCACCCTTCGAGGCGCCGCTCGCATAATTCGATCGGTTTTGAGTTTATCTTCTTTGGGTTTTCGAGCGGACTACCGCCGATTCCCTTCTTATTTATTTTTTCTATATTGTTTTAATTGAGCATTGTTAAAATTAATCATGTCGCATTCATGCAGACATTTGTTATATCTTTTGTCCGAACTGTCTTGCGAGTACTTTCGTAGTACTCACCTGGCTTGTTGATTTGGCGGAATCTTGTGAAAGCGATCTCATGGATGAAGAGTTCGATAGCGAGTCCGGCGCCTAGAGGAATCCCGATCGGTCTCGTCGACCCTGGATTAGTCATTGTCATATATCCGCTTCCGCTACTCAAATAAATTCATCGAGCCTCACCTAGACGCTCGATGAGCCGCCAGTGCAGTAGACTTATTAACCACCCGAGTGTTTTATTCCACCAACCACTCATATCTCGAGTCAGTAATATTTCCACCCCACACCTTTGTGCCATATCCGCCATCATGTAAACTTATTGGCGTGTTGTAATAATTGGTTGGGCATCTTCAGCCCGACCCCTGTAATATTGTAATGCTACTGGCTTCTTGTATCAAAGTTTTGTCTAACGATATGGAGGATTTTCCTCATATTGGAGTTCATAGGTCGGTTGTTCAATAAATATTTTTATTGAAAAACCGGTCGTGACAATAGTTCTTGTGCCATAGTTGCATGTTTTGGAAAAAAGCTACTAGTGGGTTGTACTATCTATTTAGGAATAGAAGATGCATATGTGGAAGTTGTAGGGAAAGAGATGACATGGAGCATCTCAATTCCTATGAGTAGGGATTGGAAAAGGGATGTCATTTCGTTCACATCATAGGAACTTTTCTATTGAATCCAGAAATGACATGTATCTCAATTCCTATGAGGAGGGATTAGTAAAGAGATGTAATTTGGTTCATATCATAGGAACTTTTCTATTGAATATACGCTAATGTTTATTTTCCTTTGAAATTAAGGGAGTATAGGAATCCATTCATATGAACCATGTGGCTCTAAAGCTATAGAAATGATATCATGTTTATTTCCTATGAAATGTAGAGTATATGGATCTATTCCTATGAACCAATTGGCTTTAAAGGAAAAAAATCCTATAAAAATCATATCGTATAGAGTTCCTATGATATTCCTCGACACTAAAGGATGGTTGAAATTGCTGCGGGTGATACGATGATCTTTCTTTGTAGACTCCTCACCCATCTTTATAGTTACCTATCGAAGATGAATGAAATGATATATCTGAGGTATTCTACATGTGCAATTTGGTACACGAAACTTCGGTAAAAGTTTGTGAGGTTCTAATTTTCAATAAAGCTATATACCTTTGCATTTCGGAACGGAGGGAGCATACGGCAGTTGCTAACACTCACGTGGAAGATTTGTGTGTAGGAGGAGTGGTTGTTCTGTTAAGTGACATGGCAAAACTGACACTGTCGGATGCCGATCTAACGGTTCTTATGGCATTCGTCAGGAAAAGGCTTGTGGCCAACGTTTGTCGGGTAATGATTTACGGACACATGCATTGCATTGATACGTGCCCCCCTCTCTCTCACGCACACGCACCCTCACGAGTCACGACTCTCCTGAGTCCTCTCGCAGACTCGCACGTCGCACCCATCCTCTATCTGCAGGTAGACGTCACGCACATATGTGCTCTTCACTCCCTACCCTCAGAACTTCTTAAAGCGAAAGACGGCGCACATTTTATTTTAGCTCACTCGTCACACACTTATACTATTACTCTTGCGGCGAGCGTTCTTTGGGCATAGTATATATTGTACTCTCACGAAGAGAAGCGGTGCACGCACGCACTAGTTCTCTCACACCCACTTTCGGTACACGTGAGGCACATTGTTTTGAAGCCGGTACAACAAAATCACTCCTCTATATATAAAAGCAGGAGCCTTAGCGCTTGCTTTACTAGGGTTCCTCTCGTGCACTCTCTCATGCTCTCCAGATCTAAGCAAGACATAGGTGGCCACACTCTCTCTCTTAGCTCACGGCTGGTCACAAATCCGGCCGGACAACCTCGACCAGGGCAGGGGGTGTAGGTGCATTGTTCACGCTGTCGTCGGCGGCGAGGGAGGAGACCAACAGCTGCCCGCGCATCCCGATCGGCGGTCGTGCCGTTATCTCCGAGAGAGTGACGACTCGGGAGGGCCTCCGACCCCTTCTTCCTCCCTGCGGTATTGTGGCCAAGATGCGGCCTCCCGACGCCGTCTTTGCCACATGCCGACGACCCTCAGGTATATATTCCTTCGAAACCTACCTTGCTCTCTGCCCCAGCTCTTCCCCTCCGTGTGGATCCTTTTCTACTTCCGTCATTGTTACGAAGCCACCTAGACTTTTACTATTATTAGAAGTAAAGCTAGTTCATACAGTGAACTCAAAGCGTTGGTTCAAACAGGGAAGAAAGTGGGAAAGTTGTAGCATGAATCTAGGACTTGCTTCTAAGAGGAAATGGGGGAAAGTAGTAATATGTGTCACTGTTTAAATAACCGTATTTCATATTTGCGCAAACAGGGATGTCTGTCTCCATATCGTTTCGGGATGTCTGTCTCCATATCGTTTCTATCCGCGCAATCAAAAGCACACACCTCAGTTTTAGTACAACTGCGCAAAATGAGATGGCTATCCCTCGTTGTCGTCGTCTAACCTCCCGTCTTCAAGGTATCCCTACATTGGTAGTAACTAAGGTAGAATGACCAACGCAATCTAAACGAAGTTGATTAAATGCGTTTTACTTCCTGATTGCGGTCAGGGGGAAAGCGAAAACAACTGCATCCTAGTCTGGAATGCACTTTCTACCAGTTCATCCATGGACCGAGGACTAGGCTGGCACGGCTGCCTGACGGTTTTTTGGACGAGTCTTGCGGACAAGAGGCATTGTGGTCTGCTTATTTCTGCAAATAGCGGTGCTTAAATTTAGTGGAATGCACAAGCATTTTAGCTGGTCGAAGACCTTTGCATGGTTCAGTTCAACATTCCGGTGAGACCACAATTATAACTGGTTATTCTGGAATGAGAGAACCTAACCACGAATGGTGGCAACAAGAAAAACCAGAGTGAACTCCAGAAATTTAAGCTGCCGGGAGGCCCTTTTGCTCGAGAAGCCTTGCTTGTTTTTTCCTGATTTGTAAACCTTCTCACAACTTTGTCTTTTGCTGTGAACTAGTATATGTTTGTTATGTTCTATGAATCATTGAGATGTATAAAATTGCTTAACTTATGCTTTTCAAGATTTTTATGAAGACGAGTTTAATTGTGAGTGTTCCACATGAGTATTTGGAGTAAGCGTGTGAGCGTTTGGAATTTATTACATTGTGGCCTCAATTAAGCTGCATGAACCATCGTAACAAGATACATAGTAGTTGCTTATATGTCAGACAGCAGATTGTTGATTGTTAGCTGGTCGATAGCCTAGTGTTGAAGCGAGCTGCGCCAATGTGCCGTGTTTTGCACAACTGCTTACAAGTGGGGTAGCACCAACAATGTTTACAAGTACTTATGTATACGTTGGCGCCGCGGTTCTCGAGCAGGTGCTCTATTTCATCAAAACACACACTGCTCGTATGATAAACCATGACAACTTATGTCTTACCATGCCATATTCATGAAAAAACTAGTGAGGACGCATACTGTTTCGGCAACAATTACGATGGTTCTCACATGATTCACGGGCACACAAAAGTAGCGGCCGGTTCCCATAGACGGATTCAAACAGAGCACTAGCCCCGGAGGGGTCGATAATGAGCAAGGTTCAGATAATTAGACACAATCCAAACTACTATTAAACACTATCTGGGGCAACTATTTCATGCCTCGATCTAATTTGGGCTGGACACAAGACGGACCTTGCCATGAACATTATCGAGGACGTCCCGCAGCAGCTCAATCCCATGAACCTTCATGAAGACAACCTTGTGGCCTTGCCACTGATAAACTTGTTTATGGAGGCATGCCACGTCATCTTCCTGCGTAAGCTTGACAAGAACAGTATGCCTCACAAACGAAGGAGTAGCTTTGAACTTCTTGTGCTTCAAAGACACCTGGACAACACACCTGACAATAGTGAGGCTAGAATACAACTCTTCATTTGTATAACCGCAAATGGCTTCCAGGATCCAACAGCCTAAGAACTCTATTTTCCCAGTGCGTATATTCAGGTCGTCCGCCTCATAGCGAGTGACATGCACAACCACAGAATCCTTGTCCACATCAGGGCTCTAATTGAAACAGAAACAAATTCTGAATTACTTTTTAGTATAAGAACCACAAGTTATTTAAACTACTATGTATAGCATGGCATCAAAGCTAATAAAATTTTGCATTATTAATCACCACATACTTCCTTTTCTAAAAAAAAGTCACCACATACTTAGATGAAAAACCACAATCGAGATCGGCAATGAAGGAAATCACCTTGGGCAGCTCGGTGAGGGGACACATCCTCGAAGGGAAACCTGCTCTGCAGTGCCACGGGGCTGTAACCTCAAGCAGGCGTTGACCATCTCAAGAGTGGTCGTGGCGTATCTGGGGTCGGCTCGGTGGCTGCCTCCATCTTCTTGGAGCTCTGTCTCGTGGGGATCAGCCTCCCGTGTTCCGCTCAATATCGGCGAGATCTTTGCCTGGTTCTCCTTGGTCCATCATGAAACCGAGCGAATACTAGGAGACCACCGAAAGGAAAACACAATCGCAATTACAATGAAACAAAAAAGAGAGTGAGGATCGGTTCTTTGCTTTGCAAAAGTTCTTTTTTTTCTCTGAACGAAAATATACCAACATCACGGATCCTCTTACCTTCCCTTCGTTGGGAGAGAAGAACGGTGGCAGATGCGAGTGTTGCCTTTTCTTGAAGACGGTGAGGGAGAAGGGGATTCAGCGAGGAGTTAAATGATGGTTGCTTCGTCCGTCAAACTTAGGCTGCGGGAGGTGGGGTTTTGTGATCTGACGGCTCGTTCTTGCCGCCTTCTGACCAGGTGACTCTCCGCTTTGCATACTGCCTGCTAATTTGGTGGATGGCATTTGGCCCTTGCTGCATGGCCCGCTTTGTCGGTGACAAAAGTATAATGGCATTCAGATGAGGGAGACGTTTCAATGACCTAGGAGGAGCGAAGCGGTAGAGTGTCTCCACTGTACTAGTAGTAATTGTTTTTCCGGGTAGCTGTAGAGTGTCTCCTTTGTACTAGTAGTAATTGTTTCTCTGGGCACAAGACAAAACAGCCAATCCACACTAGTAAATAGTAAAATCAATTCAAAAGGCGCTACCCACACCCAAAGACACCGCCCCCTCCCCACAAAAAAAACACAGGTGCTCTTCTTCCTCCTCGCTCCCACCCACCTCGCATCTGCTCGCTGCACTTTTCGTACCCCCAAATTCCTCACCTCACTCCTACAAAGAAACCCCAACTCCCTTCTTCCTCACTCCTCTGAGAGAACCCCAGCTCCCCTTCTTCTTTGCTACTTTTCTACAACTAGGCTCGTCATTAGTTACTCTACTCAAATCCGTGGCCTTGACGCGACGCCTCGAGAAAAATGGAGTCGGTGACCCCAGCGCCAAGAAGATGAGGCT
Source organism: Aegilops bicornis (assembly GCA_021605145.1). NCBI lineage: Eukaryota > Viridiplantae > Streptophyta > Magnoliopsida > Poales > Poaceae > Aegilops > Aegilops bicornis. The sequence continues at coordinate 532,840,315 of CM038671.1, read as the reverse complement.
CCGCCAGCGGCGCTGTGTAGATCCCTTTTCGGCGTGCGGGGAGAAGCGGCGATCCTGCCCCCACCGGATCCCAGGAACCCGTAGAATCTCGGGTGGACCGCATCAGCGATCTCCCAGACGCCATCCTTGGGGAGATCATCTCGCTTCTCCCCACCAAGGATTGCTACCGCACCCAAGCCCTCTCAATTCGGTGGCGCCCTCTATGGCGCGTCGTGCCCCTTAATCTCGACTGTCGTGCTATCTCTCTTCAATGATTTTGAAATCCCCAGAGCCATCATCTCCTCCCACCAGGGCTCCGTTCAAAGCCTCTGCATCCCGTCATGCTACCTGAGCAAGCATACCATGCCCGGCATGGTGGACGCCTGGCTGAAATCCCACAATTCACAGAACTACAGCTGCTTGAGTTCTACTATTCCCACAAATCACATACCACACTCTGAGCGCCATGAACTTGTGCCCTCAAAGACCGATGTCCATCTCACGGTTTTCCTCCTCTCTCCACACCGCCACCTTTGCGTTGTGCTACCTACCACACAATCTGGTACTAAACCTTCGACTCCCATTTCTCAAGAAACTTTCACTTGTGCGGGTTCGTATATAAGAGGCCTCATTGCACAGCATCATCCACTCCGATTGCCTGCTACTGGAGTGCTTGGTGCTTGTTTTCACAGATTAGAATCGTTTGTCTCCAAATAAAGTCGCCTAACCTTGTAAGAATTGGAATTTCTTTTGACAGAAGGCAGCTCATCATCCAAGATGCCCCTTCACTTCAAAGGTTGATCCTTGATTCTAGTTATTCACCGTTGCAAATAACCGTCCTATCTGCGCCTAAACTGGAGACCTTGGGTGTAATACATGATCTCTGTGTTCATTTCAATATGGTGTTTGGCTCCACAGTTCTTCAGGTACTTTATATTATCATCTACACTTGTAACCATATGCTGCATTTTAAATTTCTGCGCATAATTTATATATCATCTTGGAGTACACATTTTGTACTAATATTATGTTCTATGCACAATGAAGAGTTTCTCCATGGATGGCCTATCAATGGTGCTGGATTCTGTCAAGATCTTATATATCCAAATGAATAGTTTTGATCTGAACAAGATTATTGGCTTACTGCAATGCTTTCCATGTCTGGAGAAGTTGTATATAAAGGTGATAATTTCACGCACATTGGAAGCCCGCATATAGTGTACTACAATTAACCGTTCAGCTGTTGCTCTTTCGACACTCTTCTTTTAGACCTTAATTGTTTTCAATTTTCATGTCTATTTAGGCAACAGGACAGGGTAAGAAAGTTATAACCAATCGGTGGATTCATAAGCATCGGGATTTTCTCACTTCTCATGAGATTCGATTGAAGACAATAACGCTAGAACGATATGTAGCCAACCGTGCAAACACAAGATTTGTCACATTCTTCCTGCTGAATGCGAGGTTACTATTGTCCATCAGGCTTAATTTTATTAGCAGCATGGTTTTGACGGATGGGTATGTCGAAGAGCAAAAAAAGGAGTTTCAGGTGGGCAAAAGAGCTTACGAGCGTGTCGGGCTTCTATTTACAACATATTGTGGTCATAATCCAAAGAATTTTACGATCCAAGATGTTCATTCTATGGACTGACCGATCCATTTGACTGTGACTGCCGAAAACAGTCTTTGGAGTTAGATGTTGTTGCCCTTTTCAATCTGGGTTTTTAAACCTGATGAACAATCAACCCTCGTGCTTTTGTATGCAGTTTGTAAGCTGGAGTTAGATGTTCCTGCCCTTTTCAACTCGGCTGTGACTGTCATATTTTCTTTGAAACAAGGCAAATGGCTTGCCATTCGTTTAATTTAGAGTGAAATATTGTAACAAATCACAACCAAGGAAATAACATCACTCACGCTGGCTGCTTGAGCTCACTGTGCATTACAGAAGCCAAGTGACTAGCCCCCACCACCCCACCAGTCAACCCTCGTACTCCCCTCCGCCTGCGACTGGATCGGCGCATCTTCAATGGCTCCTGTTCGTTCCGTTCGAGGCCTCGCCGTCGCCCTCCGCCTTGCGGCCTTGGTTCGCTCGCCGTGTGCGGTGCGCCGCCCTCTTGCGTTGTCAACATCGTCAACAAACGAGAGGAACAAGGATATATTTGTCGTGGAGAGGATGACGGTAGGGACCCACCAGCGTCATGGCGATGCACGCAAGCAAGTGCCTCTATAGTACAAGCCCAACAAGCTGGTTCCGCCGCAGGGTGGGACATCTGGGGCTCACGCCATCGTCAACGTAGTCAATAAACGAGAGAATTACACTACGAGCGGCTGACACCAGGGACCCAGCAAGTCGCGCTGTTTTTTTGTGTGGAACAAGCAGTTTTTTTTGAGACAATGAGGAACAAGCAGTTGTTATTTATACTAGTTTAGCGGCGGATCAGGGTAACAACGGGGCTGTGGCCCGTCTAGCTGATACGTCTCCAACGTATCTATAATTTTTGATTGCTCCATGCTACTTTATCTATTGTTTTGGACTATATTGGGCTTTATTTTCCACTTTTATATTACTTTTGGGACTAACCTATTAACCGGAGGCCCAGCCTAGAATTGCTATTTTTTTGCCTATTTGATGTTTCAAGAAAAGCGGAATATCAAACGGAGTCCAAACGGAATGAAACCTTGACAACGTGATCTTCTCACCGAGCGTGATCCGGAGACTTGGACCCTACTCCAAGAAGTGCCAGGCGGTCACGAGGGTGGAGGGCGCCCCCCTGGGCGCGTCCCCTGCCTCGTGGGCCCCCTGACGCTCCACCGACGTACTCCTTCCTCCTATATATACCTACGTACCCCCAACAGATCAGAGACGAAGCAAAAAACCTAATTCCACCGCCGTACCTTCTTGTATCCATGAGATCCCGTCTTGGGGCCTGTTCCGGAGCTCCGCCGGAGGGGGCATCCACGACGGAGGGCTTCTACATCAACACCATAGCCCCTCCGATGAAGTGTGAGTAGTTTACTTCAGACCTTCGGGTCCATAGCTAGTAGCTAGATGGCTTCTTCTCTCTTTTTGGATCTCAATACAATGTTCTCCCCTCTCTCGTGGAGATCTATTCGATGTAATCTTCTTTTTGCGGTGTGTTTGTTGAGACCGATGAATTGTGGGTTTATGATCCAGCTTATCTATGGAAATTATTTTATTCTTCTCTGAAATCTTTTATGAATGATTGAGTTATCTTTGCAAGTCTCTTCGAATTATCCGTTTGGTTTGGCCAACTAGATTGGTAGTTCTTGCAATGGGAGAAGTGCTTAGCTTTCGGTTCAATCTTGCGGTGTCCTTACCCAAAGGATGTAAAGGGTTGCAAGGCACGTATTGTATTGTTGCCATCGAGGATAACAAGATGGGGTATTTATCATATTGCATGAATTTATTACTCTACATCATGTCATCTTGCTTAAGGCGTTACTCTGTTTTTAACTTAATACTCTAGATGCATGCTGGATAGTGGTCGATGAGTGGAGTAATAGTAGTAGATGCAGAATCGTTTCGGTCTACTTGTCTCGAAAGTGATGCCTATATACATGATCATACCTAGATAACCTCATAACTATGCTCAATTCTGTCAATTGCTCAACAGTAATTTGTTCACCCACCGTAGAATATCTATGCTCTTGAGAGAATCCACTAGTGAAACCTATGGCCCCTGGGTCTATTCTCATCATATCAATCTCCATCACTTTATTTATTTGCTTTTTTTTACTTTGCTTTTACTTTTCACTTTGCATCTTTATACCAAAAATACCAAAAATATTATCTCTATCAGATCTCTCTCTCGTAAGTGACCGTGAAGGGATTGACAACCCCTAATCGCGTTGGTTGCGAGTAGCTATCGTTTTGTGCAGGTACGAGGGACTTGCGCGTGGCCTCCTACTGGATTGATACCTTGGTTTTCAAAAACTGAGGGAAATACTTACGCTACTATGATGCATTATCCTCTCCTCTTCGGGGACTAGCCAGGGTTTTATTTATGTTTACCACATCATGAGCCCAGTTGTGTTTTTTTCTTGCTGAAAATGGCTAGCCCAGTTCTATTTTTTTAAAGAAATACCCAAACAAGGCCTACTTGCTTTATCGGCCCTGCTGGGCTGCAAATGTTTCAAGACGAGGAGAGTTTCATTCGGTTTGCCCAGAAATGGCCTGTACATTTTTAAAAGACATCAAACCGGGAATTAGTTTCATTTTTTTTCATTACAAGATCTTAAATTCCATAGATTTTTATGCGTGGCCAATTATTTTGATTTTATATTTATATAAATTATTTTTCAAAATAGTTTGAATGTGAATCGATATTTCTGGATTAAGAACAGTTGACCGCACCGAAATACGCAAAATTTCGTATACTTTTTAACCGTGGCCACAATATGGGGTGTAATGCTAACAAAAAGAAGATGGGCTCCAAAAAAATCTTAAGAATTAGCAAATGGGCTGTACATTATTAGAAATAATGGCAGATGGGCTGTATGTTGTTTTCCACAGATTTGAGGCTGAGTTATGAGCCTACTACAGGTTGACGCGTATGCTTTCATAAAAAAAGGTTGGCCTTTGCATAGCGCATACTGTCAACTTAGTCAACACACGAGGCGTTGATCGTTGGATATCCATCCAACGGCTGTCGTCTTCTTCAATCTCTGCTCTTCATGCTCCGGCCGCTCAAACAAGCGCCCGACGGACTGCTGCTCCCTCCTCCATGGCCCGGCTATGCTTGCCGCGCATGCCTCCACGGCCCCACCGTACTCCCATCGCTGGCCTAGCCATCCCTCTACTCACCCACACTGCCGTTATTCTCCGGCGACGGCAGATGAACCAAGAAACCCTCGTTCGATCGTACTCCCCTCCGTGTTGGAAACAAGCTGCTGAGTCTTCCTGCCTCCATCTCGTTCCTTCCTAGGCCTCGCCATCGCCGTCCACCGCCTGGTGCTCTCGGCGCGGCCTAGTGAACGTCAGTCCACGACCAAACATGCATCTGAAGTGGATCAGATGTGGAGAGGCCGACAGCCGGGTCCACGGCCGCACGCAAGGAAATGCCTCCTTATTACGCGCAAAATAATGATTCGTCCACGACATCGAGGACCCACCGAAAGGGCCTCGATTATTTCACGAAAAACGTTACCGGCTGCTTTGGCTTCGGACCCACCAGCTATATCTTCGCACGCAAGGAAGTGCCTCCTTATTACGCTTAAAAAATGAATACTCCCCCTGTTAGCTGGGACCCGGTATAGTGGCAGGCTGACTTGTGGGCCTAATAAGTTGACGGGGACGGAGGGCTTTGTCAACTTAGTCAATATGCATGATTGTAGCTCCAGTGACTGTACGATGTCCATCCAACGGCCGTAGTGCTTCTTCAAACTCTGGTCTTCTTGCTCCAGCCGCCCAAACCAGTGTCGGTCGTGCCTCGTGCTCCTGCCTCCCGTGGCCGGCTGGGATGCGGCGGAGGCCTCACCGACCCCTACTACTCCCACCGCTGGCCAGGCCATCCCTCTACTCACCCACACCCCCTGTTATTCTGCGGCGACGGCAGCCTCACATCGCAGGGAACCAGTGAACCCTCGTACTCCTCTACGCGTGGGCATCCACTGCCGCGTCTTCCCCGGCTCCGCGTCGTCCCCTTCCTAGGCCTCGCCGTCGTCCACCGCCCTGGTGCTCTCGGCGCGGCATGGTCAACGTGGTCAAGGAACGGCTTCCATCGGATGTGGATCAGACGTGGAGAGGCCGATTTGGGTCCATGGCCGCAAGGGAAGTGCCTCCTTATTACGCGCAAAATAATTATTCCTCCACCTGACAGCGGGGACCCACCGGATGGGCCACCGTATTTCGCGAAAAAACGTTTCCCCCCTGACTGCTGGGACCCACCAGCTACACCTTCGCACGCAAGGAAGTGCGTCCGGGCAAAAAAAATGATTCGCCCCCACGCTGGGACCCACCAGCTACATCTTCGCATACAAGGAAGTGCACGGCGGTCGGGACCCACCTGGTCGAAGCGTCGTGGCGTTGTCATTCTGGTCGCGAACGGTACGCATATATATCTTTGGTGGATGTAGAGGCGCGCACGTGTCGTAGTAGAGGCGCGCATGTAGCATGTACACGTACGTACAACGGCGAGGGTGCAAGAAAGAAAATACGGCCACGTACGTACATACGGGCAGGTCTCTAACGCCTATCGTGCATACGTACATGGCTTGGTCGGAACGGAGAAACATCATCATCGTCTTGTTCATCGGGAGCCAACCGGCTGGGTCGGAACGGAATGCGTGGTCGTGTTCATCAGGAGGGCTTGTACGGAACAGGCGATGGAAGCGAGGCCTGGCGTACCGCACAACGGAGGAAACGGCCTTGTGTTCGACCGGCCACGCGTTGAAGCGGGTCCTGTTGATCGGGAGGGGCTGGCGTGCCGCCAACGGAGGAAAGCGGACCTCCTACGGTCGAAACGGGGTCCTGTTGATCGGGAGGGTGTGGCGTGCCGCAAAACGCGTCTGAAAGCGGACTTGAGTTGGAGCGCCACGGTCGAAACGAGGGGGAGGGTGTGGCGTGCAAAAGCAGGACTCCACGGGATACTGTATTCATCTCCACCGTCGACCTCCTCTAGCCTCCACGGGCTACCGTCGACATCCTCCGGCCTCCACGGGCTCCTGTTCATCCAGCCTCCACCGCGCTTCTCCACCGGCTCTTGTTCAACCACCCCTCCACGGGCACCCCTCCACCGCCCTCTTGTTCATCCAGCCCTCCACACCACAAAGTGTCCTGTTCAACCACCCTCCACGGCCACCCCTCCACCGTCTACTATTCATCCAGCCCTCCACACCACGGGTTCCCTGTTCATCCAGAGGCAACGCCACCGCTCATCGCTCATCCAACCCCCCGCAACACTCACTTTCATCCCGAGGCAGCATCGATCGGCTTGATTAGCAGCGATGGCGAAGAATCGCTCCATCGGGTTCGATTAACAGCCATCGATCGATCGCTCGGGTTCGATAGCGTAGCCTGCAGTGCAATCGCTCGGGTTCAGTTAGAGCCCAACGCCTCGCTCGGCTTCAGTTAAAGCCAACGCCTCGCACACACGCGCGTACGTACAAGAGAAATGTGCATCGCTCGGCCCCCGACCTCCCACCGTAACCGGCAACTCCCCGAAATTTTCCTCCCCCTTGCTTCTACCACGGTTTTTTCCGTCATGGACGGCCCAAAGAATGTCATGCAGCTGCGTCTCCGGCCCGCCCAGGACGGAAAGCCCATTTTCTGTCATGATTTTTTGTCATAGAAGTAGGAGCCCACCACATCTATGATGATACCGGGTTTTGTCACAATTATCATCATAGAAGTTTCATATGTATGACAGAAAAAAATTCGTTCGGCCCAAAATGTCACTGAGGGTGTCCGGATAGCCGAACTATCGTCACGGCTGGACTCCAAGACTATGAAGATACAAGATTCAAGACTTCGTCCCGTGTCCGGATGGGACTTTCCTTGGCGTGGAAGGCAAGCTTGGCAATACGGACATGTAGATCTCCTACCATTGTAACCGACTCTGTGTAACCCTAACCTATCCGGTGTCTATATAAACTGAAGGGCTTTAGTCCGCAGGACGAACAACAATCATACCATAGGCTAGCTTCTAGGGTTTAGCCTCCTTGATCTCGTGGTAGATCTACTCTTGTACTACCCATATCATCAATACTAATCAAGCAGGAGTAGGGTATTACCTCCATCGAGAGGGCCGAACCTGGGTAAAAACATCGTGTCCCTTGTCTCATGTTACCATCCGCCTAGACGCCGCAGATTCGGGACCCCCTACCGAGATCCGCGGTTTTGACACCGACATTGGTGCTTTCATTGAGAGTCCTCTGTGTCATCACCGATAGGCCCGATGGCTCCTTCGATCATCAACAACGACCCAGTCCAGGTGAGACTTTTCTCCCGACAGATCTTCGTATTCGGCGGCTTTGCTGCGGGCCAATTAAGCAGCCATCTGGAGCAGATCGAAAGTCACGCCCCTGGCCATCAGGTCAGATTTGGAAGCTTGAATTATACGGCCGACATCCGCGGAGACTTGATCTTCGACGGATCCGAGCCACAGCCAAGCGCGCCGCACTGTCTCGATGGGCATGACCTAACTCTGCCGCCGAACAGTGTCCTGGAGGCCGCACTAGTGTCCGCTCCGAACATTGATTCGGAGCCGATCTCGCCGATCGAAGATGGTTGGTTGGACGCCACCTCGGAAGCTGAAATCTTTACGGCGATTAAGCCGAACATAATCCCTGTCGCTGCGAAGACCGTGACTCCCAGGCGCCGGACTCCTCTCCGGACTCCGAACCCTCCGTGCCCCTGCCAATCGAATCCGATCGGGCGCCGGTCATGGAGTTCACTGCCGCGGACATCTTTCAGCACTCGCCCTTTGGCGACATCCTGAATTCACTAAAGTCTCTCTCTTTATCCGGAGAGCCATGGCCGGACTACGGTCAGGAAGGTTGGGATGCGGACGACGAAGAAATTCAACGCCCACCCACCACCCACTTCAGAGCCAATCGCCGAAAGCTTACACGACATGCTCGATTTCGACTACGAAGACATCGACGGTATGGACGACGATGTAGGAGACAACCATGAACCAGCGCCTATAGGATGCTGGACAACCACCTCATCCCATAATGTATACATGGTGGATACACCTAAAGGAAATGAAGACGAGGAACAATGGGACGCTACGAAGGATAAATCCCTCGAAAAGCAGTCAAAACAGCAACGTAAACGTCGAACCAAGTCCCGCCTCAACAAATACCCAGCCATAGAGCAGGGCGAACCGGTGGACGACGAACAAGCTATCGAGCAATCGTCGAACAAGGCAACTTGGATAAACAACCCGTCCTCGGCGAAGACAACAGTCCGGACGATCTCATGTCGGACAAACTGTTGGAGCAAAATAACCTCCAGAAAAGGCTCGTCGCCACTGCGCGTAGCCTAAAAAAGCAAAAGTGGAAGCTCAAAACAACGGAAGATGCACTCAGGATCAGATGGAGCAAAGTATTCAACACCGCAGACAAATACGGCGAAAGTCGCCGAAGAAAGAGCTACCCAAAAAGAACGCTACTGCCCAAATTCGACGAGGAGGCCTTAGAGCCCCCACAATCAAAAAGTAAGAAGGCCACCCGGTCGGATGGACGACCCCACGGTAAAAAGAGAGCGGCAAATGGCGCCGCACACAAGCTGATATGCTATCCGCATAAGGATTCACATCAAAAGGATGGCCCAGTTAGATCCATCTATGGGCCAAGAAAGCAAGCTCTTCAAAGCAATGCAACACGCCAAATATCCGAACATCACGGCACACCCAAATGCAGTATGCACATCCCCTATGTTTCACCGATGAGGTGCTTTGGATCATGAATTCCCAGCGGATTCAAACCCGTAAACATAGAGGCATACGACGGAACAACAGACCCTGGAGTCTGGATTGAGGATTACATCCTCCACAAACACATGGCTAGAGGAGATGATCTCCACGCCATAAAATATTTACCCCTCAAACTCAAAGGGCCAGCTCGGCATTGGCTTAAAATCCTCCCCGAAAATACCATTGGAAGCTGGGAAGAGCTCGAGGATGCGTTTCGGGCAAATTTCCAGGGGACCTATGTCCGCCCTCCGGATCTGCGCATTTATCTAAGTCACATAACTCAACAGCCCGGAGAGTCAGCCCGAAATTCTGGAATAGGTTCCTTACTAAAAGAACCAAATAGTCGATTGTCCGGACGCGAAGCCTTAGCAGCCTTCAAACACAACGTCCGAGACGAATGGCTCGCTGTGACACCTCGCCAAGAAAAGCCAAGAACAATGGCCGCATTAACAAGCCTCATGACCCGCTTTTTGGCGGGAGAGGATAGCTGGCTAGCAAGATGCAGCACCAGCTGACCCAAGTACATCCAAAGTCGAGGATGGAAATGGGAAACCACGGCGCAACAAGGACCAAAGGTCTGGGATTAAAGGGAACGGTCCAAAGAGTGCGGCAGTCAACGCCGGATTCCAAAGCTCACGGCAGAACAATAAAAAACTGCCCCTTAAGGACAATAGCGATGAGCTATCCAACTTAAACAAAATCTTGGACAAGATATGTCAAATCCACAGTACTCCCGGGAGGCCTGCAAACCATACCACCGAAATTGCTGGGTCTTCAAACAGTCCGGCAGACTCAATGCCGAACACAAGGGGCTCGACACACCAAGTGAAGATGATGACGAGCACCACAAGCAGAGCCCCGGAAAACAAAAGAATTTCCCACAAGAGGTTAAAACAGTAAACTCACTTCACGTCATAAAAGGGAAAAATAGAGTGGAGCCCGCTAAAATGCGCGCTGCACATACTACCCTAGCGGAGTACCAACACTGGTTGTCAAAACCAATCACCTTCGACCATCAGGACTACTCCGAAGGTATCCGGAACGCAGGATGGACTGCCTTGATATTGGATCCTATAATCGACGGATTCCAATTTACACAAGTCCTCATGGATGGCGGCAAAGTGACATAAACCTGATATATCAGACACAATCCGCAGGATGGGGATAGACCCAACCAAAATTTGCCATAGCAACACCTCCTTTAAAGGGGTAATGCCAGGCCCATATGCCCATTGTAAGGGCTCCCTCATCGCTAGAAGTTGTGTTCGGTTCATCCGACAACTTCCGTCGCGAAAAGTTAGTCTTCCATGTCGCCCCATTTAAAAGTAGCCATCAAGCACTATTGGGACGCGAAGCTTTCGCCCGCTTTAATGCAATACCGCATTATGCATCTCTTACACTTAAAATGCCTGGCCCACACGTCATCATCTCATTAAAATGGAGTATTAAGTGTTACTCGAGCACGGAGGAACGTGAGACTGCCTTGACAGGCCCTCACCTATCCGGCTACGCTAGTCAAAGAACCTGAATAGGTCATCCCAACACCGGACACGGCTAGACGAGTCCTGCGCCTACTAGCGGCATGCCCCCATACAAGGGGCGGCATGCATGTATAACAAGAGACAATAAAGCTCAATTTTCTTCACTTCTTCGAATCATACTCTATTTATTTAATATACAGTACATCTTTTGCACGATCCTTTTTCTTTTTCAACTAAGTTCCTCTCTTTTTCAGATGAACAACGTGCTACACTCGTCCAGGATACGGCACAACGGAGACACATGCGCAGACGTGCAGTAGGGACCCGTTGCAAGGATTCTTTTCAGATTAAGACCCTGCGTAAACCTTTTTTACTATCTCTTGTTGATATACATCCCCCTGTTTCTTACTATAACAGAGGAGGAGGCTGGCGTTTTGGCATTGGCTGCACCAGAATTTTGGTGCGTACCTGGACACCAGGGGCTTAGGGCATTATTCTGCCCGTTTTTATAAAGACCGAATACCTTAGGGAGTGTTCGGCGTCTCGAGTTAGGCCTTATTTGCATCAGCTCCGAATCATGTCTTTGGTCAAATGTTTGGTTTGCCCGGCTCCTGTGTTTTGCTGCCTTACGTTCCGTTTGTTTGGCTAACGCGGCACCAGGAGAACTATTGCAATTGTGCCCCGGTTCGGCCGGGCAAGCACCTCAGTAGAGAAAGCCGAAAACTGACTGTCATGATATAGCGAGAGATTGGTCAACCACTCGATGACTCACCGGAATGTTTAGAATTCCTCCCCATTAACGAAGGACCGGTTTTCGGTCAGGCACATACGCACCCCGAATTCGGGAGAGTGCGGTTCTGTGGGCTATATAGTATCCCCACCCTCGAACTCCTATGGCTAAGTGAAAGTGATAAAGCATTATAGTCCGGTTGCCTAGTTCGCTACGCTACCACCACCTTAACAGGACCAAGACGTTGGATTAAGTGTGAAAAAGCGCCTTCTTTGCGAACACCCCGCACTATAAAGCGTATGGCGGCTGAAGCCAAGGACTGCCATCTTTCAGGTTATATATACATATACATCAACAGCCGCACAGGGAGTAGTTTACTACTTGAACGCACAAGTATAAAAAGCACTTATATTATATTGAAATATTATATTCACAAATCATACATGTCATTTAAAACATGATATCCTTCGGGCATTGCGTCTCTATTAAACGAGCGCCCTACAGGACTTCCTCAAAATAGTGCTCGGCAGGTACTCGGTTCTGTCCGAATCTTGGGACGCAACATCGGTGGCCTTCATCTCCGCCCAGTATGTCTTGACACGGGCCAGAGCCATCCGCGCTCCCTCAATGCACGCCGACCGCTTCATTGCGTCGTCTGGCGGTACCGCACCAAGGAACTGCTGCACTAAGCCAAAATAACTCTTCTGCTGGGGTCCGCCTGGCCACAAATGAGTCATGACATGCTTCATGGCAAGTTCGGATAATCGATTCAGCTTGGCCCATTCGGCCAACCGATCGGTCAATGGAAGAGGACGCTCCGGACTATAGAATTGCGACCAATATAGCTCTTCCCTTCTGTGCCCCTTCTGGCCTCGGAAGTGCTCAATCGCGTCCACAGCGCTCACCGCTAAATCCAGATAAGCATCCTCCGAACTCCACAACTTGTCCAACTGAGCATACTTTGGATCCGTATATTTCCTCCAGCGAAAGCGGTTTTCCAGCCGCAATAGCCCGGCCCGACTCAGCTCCTCCTTGGCAGCTCACAAAGCCGAGCGGACATCCTTGGATTCGGCGACCTTTTCAGGCCCTCTTGCTCCGCTTTGACGCGTTCTTTTCAAGAACCTCGCAGCGGTCGGTAGTATCCTTCAATTTTCTGGCCATATCGGCCATTTCCTCTTTGCTTCGGCAGCGAGCAGCCCGTTCGGCTTCTGCGGCCGCATTACTATTTCTGGCTTGATCTTTCGCTCGGGCGAGTTCCGCCCGAAGCTCCTCCACAGCAGCGGCACCATCTGCATTAAGCATACAAGTAGTAAGACATGGGCGTCAAGCTCCCTTACCAGGTGTCCGCGTAGAAGTCGCATACCTTGTGACTCGTCAAACTGTTTATTGACCAGCGCGATGTCCGCATCCGCCTCGTCAAGTTGCCGCTTTAGTTCGGCATATTCATCAGTCCGGCTGGCCACCGGACGCCCCGCCACCTATTTAGGAGCGGCGATATGTTATAACTGAGATTTTGATCCTCGACACGCTGTCAATTTTGACAACATACCGAGTCTCGGGGCTACTATCTATACAGTATGCATTCTATATGCATAACTGTTAGAAGGTACATCATTTTTGCGTACCTCGAACCCCGTCAGTAAGCTTCTGACGGCTTCGTGCAATCCGCTCTCCACGGATGCAATCCTTTCAATCACCATACCCATTAGCACACGGTGATCCTCTGAGATAGCCGCTCGCTCGAGCAGATCCTTCAGCTCCTCCGACCACACACCATTTGGCGCCGGACCTTCCGGCCCGCCCGGACTTGGGGGAACCCTCCGCGACGACACCTCATCGCCGTCCGCCTCGCATGAGGGTGCGACAGGTGGAGGCATTTCGCTCTCCATCATCTCCGGAAGAAGACCCCCGAAGACGAGCCTGCTGAGAAGGGCTGAGATCCGAACTACAAGGTACAATTTCGGTTATCTTCAGAAATAAATACAGGGATGTTCCTTACTTAAAAAACCCCTTCCTTTTTACTTACGGCTTGCTGGAGGGCTGATCCTCTCGGGAAAACAGTGTGGCTGGGGTACTTCCCAGCGCCGGACTCCCTGACGAAGATTTTTTTCCCCTCTTCGAGGCCTTGACCTCCAGATCTTCCGAAGCGGTCCTCTTCTCTCCTTGGAGGGTGGGACTTTTGATCCCTCCCTCCTCAAAGGCCTCCTTCGTGGAGGCAGTTGCTTCCCCGCTCCCCTCGCCTTCTTTAAAAGGCGCGGCCTTCAACATCTTGGCCAGCATGGCGTGTTCTCTGGGAGGGGAGCCGGACACCTTATTAACTTTGCCTTGGCTATGCACTCCTGTTCAAGAAACGGCTCCTTTAAAGGGCATGTATATGATAAATGAATGAACAACCTGTCCGGTTACAGGACTACTTACTTGAGTATCTGGGCGATTGCAGCTTAGTCCTGCGTCCTCAGTCAGGTCTGGACACTTCTCTTGTGATCCGAAGAACAGTTTATACATCTCCACGGGCGTCGTACCCATGAAATTTTGGAGAGCTCGTGATCCCTCCGGATTAAATTCCCACAAAGTGAGGGCGGAGGCGGCGCTTGCAGGGGAGAAGGCGCCGGATCAACATAACCTGCGCCACTGCAACCAGATTGATCTCTCTTTCTTGGAGGTCTCGAATACGGCCCTGCAGTAAAGGAACATCTTTGGACGGCCCCCAGTCGAGCCCCTTGTTGACCCATGACGCCAGCCGCTGTGGTGGACTGGCCGAGCGAAGGCGGAGCGCCACCCATTTGGTGCCCCTGAGAGCGGTGATATAAAACCACACCCGTTGCCACAAACGAAGCTCCTCTTGAAAAGAGCCCTCGGGCCACGGAGCATCAGCACATTTGCTTATGACCGCCCCTCCGCACTCTGCTTGTTGCCCCCCGATCATGTTTGGCTCCACCTTGAAGGTCTTGAGCCACAATCCAAAGTGAGGGGTAATATGGAGGAAGGCCTCACATACGACAATGAATGACGAGATATGGAGGATGGACTCCAAATTCAAGTCATGGAAATCCAGCCCATAATAAAACATGAGCCCCGCACAAAGGGGTCCGTCTGGAAGCCTAAACCCCGAAGGAAGTGAGACACGAACACCATGTTCTCGCCGGGCTCGGGGGTGGGAATGACCTGCCCTGGAGCAGGCAGCATATGCGAGATCTCGCCGGTTAGATACCTGGCGTCTCGCAGCTTTAGCACATCTTCTTCTGTGACGGAGGAAGACATCCATCGGTCGTCCTGGTCGGAGCCGGACATCGTCGAAGGTCCGAAGCGCCTAAATCTGAAGCTTTGGGTGTTAGAACTCGAAGCGCGAGGCGAACTCGATGGAGGGTGTCAAAAGAAGAGGGCCTTGGTCTCATTATAAAGAGGTTGAATACCAAGAGCCCACCCGGTGGTCGACTAGGACTCGCCTTTGATAGAGGAGGCGTGCCAACGGGCTCGGTTGGGTTACCCACGTCCGTATTGATGGGAATACCAGAATAAGGGGGCGCGATCTATGCTTTGATAAGACGTGCCAGGGAAACCGCCTCGCTAAACGCGCTGAGGTGGAACAATAAAAAAACGATTCGTATAATGGCCTGGCCGTGGTGTGATGTCACGCCGCGGAATACGTCAGCAGATCTATGCAAAAGTTATTCTCTCTACGGTGGTATGTGGAACTTGTTTTGCAGAGCCGGACACTATCCTTGTGTTCAAAACCTTCTATGAAGTATTCGAGGAGGAACCCGCCTTGCAATGCCGAAGACAATATGCGCCACGGACTCGTCGTCATTGAAGCCTGGTTCGAGGGCTACCGAGGAGTCCTGGACTAGGGGTGTCCGGATAGCCGAACTATCGTCCACGGCCGGACTCCAAGACTATGAAGATACAAGATTGAAGACTTCGTCCGTGTCCGGATGGGACTTTCCTTGGCATGGAAGGCAAGCTTGGCGATATGGATATGTAGATCTCCTACCATTGTAACCGACTACATGTAACCCTAACCTATCCGGTGTCTATATAAACCGGAGGGCTTTAGTCCGTGGGACGAACAACAATCATACCATAGGCTAGCTTCTAGGGTTTAGCCTCCTTGATCTCGTGGTAGATCTACTCTTGTACTACCCATATCATCAATATTAATCAAGCAGGAGTAGGGTATTACCTCCATCGAGAGGGCCCGAACCTGGGTAAAAACATCGTGTCCCTTGTCTCCCGTTACCATCCGCCTAGACGCACAGTTCGGGACCCCCTACCCGAGATCCGCCAGTTTTGACACTGACAGTCACGGATGTGTTTTTTTTTTGTAGTGAGCGTTGATTTTCAAATCAAGGTTGTACGGCTCCAGCTTCTGTTTGTCCCCTTCGATGGCTGCCCCACAGAAGTATACGTCCTCTCGAGACAAGAAATCATGAAGCTCACCTGGTATGGAGGGCGAGTGTATGATGTGGTACACCAAAACATCATCTTAGAGGCACAACTGAAGGACGGCGGCGCGCTGGTTCTTCCCAGGGGCACGCTCCCTATACTCTGCGTCGAGATCGATGACCCTCGTCTCTACCTTTTCGAGGAAGTTGGATACATTGTTGATCCACTGCCGAACAACCCTTGGGTGGATGGTGACGGTGGCAACTATGCGCATCGAGCCTTCGACGAGGACATGTTGGACGCTAAAAACCTGCATCTCGATCTCTTTCGCCATTTGGAACCGCTGGAACGGAGGGCTATGTTTTGGAGAATTAGGATTAGATGGCTAGTCTAACTAAAGTAGTGGATGATTATTTAAAGAGGTTAAAACAATGTGAACATAGTGGGGTTTGGATGCAAATGAAGACGAAGGGGAGGTGAAGAAGCCGAGGAGAATCAGTTCCCGATGGAGAAGTAAATGGGAGAAGTGGCGTGCAGGCAGTTGATTAGACGGCTAGGTAGACTAAACGAAAAGGCTATGCGGGTAGATCGATGAGTCGCACTGTTCGTGGTATGCGTGCTCATCCTTCACGATAGGTGGGACCTATGCAAACAGATAAAAAAGATGTCGTAGTTTTTTTAGTGCGTGAGTGGGAGACACAACATTCTCTCGTTAAGGAATACTCCCTCCGTTTAGGTGAGTATAAGTCACCTTATGAAAATCAGGTTTTCCCAAAACCTTTAGGCGTGGAGCATTAACTTCTGCCGATCCCTCCCAGCCTCGTTAGCCAGCATTCTCTTCCTCTGCTGCCGCGTTCTACCTTTCCATTTTTCCTCTTCTCAAGTGTGGAACGATCTGCATGCCGTCCTTGATGCACCAGAACGACCACTGCATGCATCACGGCAGGGCGTTGATTGGGCATGCACGAGAATTTGGTTCTGCTTGCAATATGGATGATACACGAGCGATGAAGTGAACAGGCATGCTAGCACGGGAGGCCTATTTCCGCTATACAATCTTGGAGAACTCATAGTTCACTGCTACTACTACTAGGAGTAGTAGTAGTAGTAGTAGTAGTAGTAGTAGTAGTAGTAGTAGTAGTAGTAGTAGTAGTAGTAGTAGTAGTAGTAGTAGTAGTAGTAGTACAACTGTGGTACACTTGATGGTCAAAATACTATTCATCCGGTCCTCACGGTGAAGTGACAACACCTCGCTACCGACACTAGTCGGCGTGTTCAAGTTGCCAAAGTCAGCCTCACCACATGCCTTGTGCGATCTGTCACCGCTGTCTGTACAAGCACATTGGTGCCTCGCCTTGTCTCCCTCTCCGCCTCCCATAGCACCACTCCATCTCCATCTCCTTCTCCGTCTCCGTCTCCATCTCACTTTGTGCCCAGGTACAGTCGCCTCACTCGCCTCCCCCAGTACCACTATTCCTCGCTAGCCGCTCCAAAGACCGACATCCTTCTCCCCCATAAATCAAGCCCCTTCCAAACTCCACCATGGCCGAACGCGAATCACAAGAAGATCCAAATGAGCCGCGATTGGAGCAATCTCCCCAGTGACAACCTCGACCTCTGTTGTTCGTGGTATGGATATGTTGAGCGCCTGCAACCGGCTGCATGCTCGAGGGACATGCACACGGCCATCATCGAAGCGAGGCCTAAGCTTTTCAAGACACCCTGCTTGCTGCTATCTGGTCTTGCGAGATTGGCTCACCATGATACGAGGCGTGCATGATGCCCCTTGACTTCAATCCGATCTCCATTAGCCGAAACTTCTTTGCAGGTATGTAGTGGGTCGCCGTACATCATTTCCCTCGACATCGATCCGATCACCATTGCCCGAAACTCCTTGGCAGGTATGTACTGGGTCGGCATGAACTCCCACTGGATGGCTGCCTTCAGAGAAGACGATAAAAAGTTGGTGCTCGTGAACTTCCAGACCTCCCATGAGATTATCCTTTCTCCGTTGGATTATATAGAGTATTACCATGACGGTCCAAGTCATCTAGAATACCACATCAGTTGGACGAACCTTGTTTTGTAGAAGATTGTAATCTGCCAAGTGCCCACACGACATGCGAATTACGCAGACTTCAAGCTAATTGCCTTGTTCGACCGCGGACTCACCTATCTTTACGCCGGTGCCTTCTTTAGGTGGAGACAACTCGGCTTGCAGTGGATCATCGTCAAAGCTGATACACACTTCTGTGATGCTATTGAACACAATGGCATCATCTACGCGATCGACAAAGCTGTTGGGGAACGTTGCAGAAAATTAAAAATTTTCCTACGGTTTCACCAAAGATCCATCTATGAGTTCATCTAAGCAACGAGTCAAGGGAGTGAGTTTGCATCTACATACCACTTGTAGATCGAGTGCGGAAGCGTTCAAGGGGATGGTGATGATGGAGTCGTACTCGCCGTGATTCAGATCACCGATGACCAAGTCAACACACGTACGGTATGGACGACGTCTCCTCCGTCTTGATCCAGCAAGGAGGAAGGAGAGGTTGAGGAAGAAAACTCCAACGGCAGCACGACGGCGTGGTGTTTTTGGTGCAGCAGTACTCCGACAGGGCTTCGCCAAGCACGTACGGAGGAGGAGAGTTGTTGGGGAGGGGAGGGGCTGCGCCTTGGCTTGGGTGTTCAGCCCTCCCCTCACCCCTCTATTTATAGGGGAAAGGGAGAAGGGGGCCGGCCCCTCTAGGCGGCCAAGGGGAGGGGGGACTTGCCCCCCAAGCAAGGGGGCGCCCCCTCTAGGGTTCCCCCCCCAAACCCTAGGCGCAAGAGCCCAAGGGGGGGGGGGCGCCCAGCCCACCAGGGGCTGGCTCCTGCCCCCACGCAGCCCATGTGGCCCCAGGAGGTGGCCTCCCGATGGACCCCGGAACCCTTCCGGTGGCCCTGCACAATACCGATATGCCCCGAAACTTTCCGGTGTCCGTTTGACAACTTCCATATATAAATCTTTACCTCCGGACCATTCCGAACTCCTCGTGACGTCCGGGATCTCATCCGGGACTCCGAACAACATTCGGTAATCACATACAAGTCTTCCTAATAACCCTAGCGTCACCGAACCTTAAGTGTGTAGACCCTACGGGTTCGGGAGACACGCAGACATGACCGAGAAGGCTCTCAGGTCAATAACCAACAGCGGGATCTGGATACCCATGTTGGCTCCCACATGCTCCTCGATGATGTCATCGGATGAACCACGATGTCGAGGATTCAAGCAACCCCGTATACTATTCCCTTTGTCAATCAGTACGTTACGTGCCCAAGACTCGATCGTCGGTATCCCAATACCTCGTTCAGTCTCGTTACCGGCAAGTCACTTTACTCGTACCGTAATGCATGATCCCGTGACCAAACACTTGGTCACTTTCATCTCATTATGATGATGCATTACCGAGTGGGCCCAGAGATACCTCTCCGTCATACGGAGTGACAAATCCCAGTCTCGATCCGTGTCAACCCAACAGACACTTTCGGAGATACCTGTAGTGCACCTTTATAGTCACCCGATTACGTTGTGGCGTTTGGTACACCCAAAGCACTCCTACGGTATCCGGGAGTTACACGATCTCATGGTCTAAGGAAGAGATACTTGACATTGAAAAAGCTCTAGCAAAAACGAACTACACGATCTTGTGCTATGCTTAGGATTGGGTCTTGTCCATCACGTCATTCTCCTAATGACGTGATCCCGTTGTCAATGACATCGATGTCCATAGTCGAGAAACCATGACTATCTGTTGACCAACGAGCTAGTCAACTAGAGGCTTACTAGGGACGTATTGTAGTCTATGTATTCACACGTGTATTACGATTTCCGGATAATTCAATTATAGCATGAATAAAAGACAATTATCATGAACAAGGAAATATAATAATAATGCTTTTATTATTGCCTCTAGGGCATATTTCCAACAGTCTCACACTTGCACTAGAGTCAATAATCTAGTTACATTGTGATGAATCGAACACCCATAGAGTTCTGGTGTTGATCATGTTTTGCCCATGAAGAGGTTTAGTCAACGGATCTGCGACATTCAGATCCGTATGCACTTTACAAATTTCTATGTCTCCATCTTGAACATTTTCACGGATGGAGTTGAAGCGACGCTTGATGTGCCTGGTCTTCTTGTGAAACCTGGGCTCCTTGGCAAGGGCAATAGCTCCGGTGTTGTCACGGAAGAGTTTGATCGGCCCCGACGCATTGGGTATGACTCCTAGGTCGGTGATGAACTCCTTCACCCAAATTGCTTCATGCGCTGCCTCCGAGGCTGCCATGTACTCCACTTCACATGTAGATCCCACCACGACGCTCTGCTTGCAGCTGCACCAGCTTACTGCTCCACCATTCAACATATACATGTATCCGGTTTGTGACTTAGAGTCATCCAGATCTATGTCGAAGCTAGCATCAACGTAACCCTTCTTACGAGCTCTTCGTCACCTCCATAAACGAGAAACATGTCCTTTGTCCTTTTCGTGTACTTTAGGATATTTCTTGACGCTGTCCGGTGTTCCTTGCGGGATTAGTTTGGTACCTTCCTACCAAACTTACGGCAAGGTTTACATCAGTCTGGTACACAAGATGGCATACATAATAGAACCTATGGCCGAGGCATAGGGGATGACGCTCATCTCTTCTTTATCTCTTGTCGTGGTCGGGCATTGAGCCGAGCTCAATCTCACACCTTGCAAGACAGGCAAGAACCCTTTCTTGGACTGATCCATTTTGAACTTCTTCAAAATCTTATCAAGGTATGTGCTTTGTGAAAGACCTATGAGGCGTTTCGATCTATCTCTATAGATCTTGATGCCTAATATATAAGCAGCTTCTCCAAGGTCCTTCATTGAAAAACTTTTATTCAAGTAGGCCTTAATGCTGTCCAAGAGTTCTATATCATTTCCCATCAAAAGTATGTCATCTACATATAATAGGAGAAATGCTACAGAGCTCCCACTCACTTTCTTGTAAACGTAGGCTTCTCCATAAGTCTGCATAAACCCAAACGCTTTGATTATCTCATCAAAGCGAATGTTCCAACTCCGAGATGCTTGCACCAGCCCATAAATGGATCATTTGGAGCTTGCATACTTTGTTAGCATTCTTAGGATCGACAAAACCTTCCGGCTGCATCATATACAGCTCTTCCTTAAGATAACCGTTAGGGAACGCTGTTTTGACGTCCATCTGCCATATCTCATAATCATAGTATGCGGCAATTGCTAACATGATTCGGACGGACTTAAGCTTCGCTACGGGAGAGAAAGTCTCATCGTAGTCAATCCCTTGAACTTGCCGATAATCCTTAGCGACAAGTCGAGCTTTATAGATGGTGACATTACCATCCGCGTCCGTCTTCTTCTTAAAGATCCATTTGTTTTCTATCGCTCGCCGATCATCGGGCAAGTCGGTCCAAAGTCCATACTTTGTTTTCATACATGGATTCTATCTCGGATTTCATGGCTTCTTGCCATTTGTTGGAATCTGGGCCCGCCATCGCTTCTTCATAGTTCGAAGGTTCACCATTGTCTAACAACATGATTTCCAGGACAGGGTTGCCGTACCACTCTGGTGAGGAACGTGTCCTTGTGGACCTACGAAGTTCAGTAGCTACTTGATCCGAAGTACCTTGATCATCATCATTATTTTCCTCTTCAGTTGGTGTAGGCATCATAGGAACATTTTCCTGAGCTGCACTACTTTCCCGTTCAAGAGGTAGTACTTCATCGAGTTCTACTTTCCTCCCACTTACTTCTTTCGAGAGAAACTCTTTTTCCAGAAAGGATATGTTCTTGGCAACAAAGATCTTGCCCTCGGATCTTAAGTAGAAGGTATACCCAATGGTTTCTTTAGGGTATCCTATGAAGACGCATTTTTCCGACTTGGGTTCGAGCTTTTCAGGTTGAAGTTTCTTGACATAAGCATCGCATCCCCAAACTTTTAGAAACGACAGCTTAGGTTTCTTCCCAAACCATAATTCATACGGTGTCGTCTTAGCGGATTTAGACGGTGCCCTATTTAAAGTGAATGTAGCTGTCTCTAGAGCGTATCCCCAAAATGATAGCGGTAAATCTGTAAGAGACATCATAGATCGCACCATATCCAATAGAGTGCGATTCTGACGTTCGGACACACCGTTCTGTTGAGGTGTTCAGGCGTGAGTTGTGAAACGATTCCACATTTCCTTAAGTGTGTACCAAATTCGTGACTTAAATATTCTCCTCCACGATCTGATCGTAAGAACTTTATTTTTCGGTCACGTTGATTCTCTACCTCATTCTGAAATTCCTTGAACTTTTCAAAGGTCTCGAGACTTGTGTTTCATCAAGTAGACATACCCATATCTACTCAAGTCATCTGAGAGTGAGAACATAACGATATCCTCCGCGATCCTCAACACTCATTGGACCGCACACATCGGTATGTATGATTTCCAATAAGTTGGTTGCTCGCTCCATTGTCCCGGAGAACGGAGTCTTGGTCATCTTGCCCATAAGGCATGGTTCGCATGTGTCAAATGATTCAATCGAGAGACTCCAAAAGTCCATCAGCATGGAGCTTCTTCATGCGCTTGACACCAATGTGACTAAGGCGGCAGTGCCACAAGTATATTGGACTATCGTTATCAACTTTACATCTTTTGGTATTCACGCTATGAATATGTGTAACACTACGCTTGAGATTCATTAAGAATAAACCATTGACCATAGGGGCATGACCATAAAACATATCTCTCATATAAATAGAACAACCATTATTCTCGGATTTAAATGAGTAGCCATCTCGTATCAATCGAGATCCAGATACAATGTTCATGCTCAAACTTGGCACCAAATAACAATTATTAAGGTTTATCACTAATCCCGTAGGTAAATGTAGAGGTAGCGTGCGGCCAGCGATCACATCGACCTTGGAACCATTCCCGACGCCAAGATCGTCACCTCGTTATTTGCCGGTCTCCGCTTATTCCGCAGCTCTGGCATGAGTTACAAATATGAGCAACGACACGGTATCAAATACCCGGGAGTTACTACAGTCTTGGTAAGCTACACATCAATTACATGTATATCAAATATACCTTTGGTGTTGTCGACCATCTTATCCGCTAAGTATTTGTGGCAGTTCCGATTACAGTGACACTTCACCTTGCAATAAAAGAACTAAGTCTAAGGCTTGGGTCCATAATTTGACTTCTTCCCGGTAAATTGCTTGCGGTAGCGCAACCTCCTTGCCGTCCTTCTTGAAGTTCTTCTTGCCATTGCCCTTCTTGAACTTAGTGGTTTTGTTGACCATCAACACTTGATGTTCTTTCTTGATTTCAACCTCTGCTGACTTGACAT
The DNA here is from genome assembly GCA_021605145.1 of Aegilops bicornis. Classification (NCBI taxonomy): domain Eukaryota; kingdom Viridiplantae; phylum Streptophyta; class Magnoliopsida; order Poales; family Poaceae; genus Aegilops; species Aegilops bicornis. The sequence goes on along the minus strand of CM038671.1, from coordinate 532,816,901 downwards.
TGAAAATACTTCAGGAATGGTCTTCACCATCCCCTGCATATTGTAGTTCATCACAAAGCTCTTGTAGCTTGGTGGGAGCGATCAAGGATTCTGTCAATGACCGCCTCGTCCGGAGGTTTATGTCCAGTGGGACAAAGGCGGTTGTGCAACCCGGACATTTTGAGTATGTGCTCCTTGTGAGAACTGTTTTCCTCCATCTTACAACTATAGAACTTGTCGGAGACTTCATATCTCTCAACCGGGCATGAGCTTGAAAAACTAGTTTCAGCTCCTCGAACATCTCATATGCTCCGTGTTGCTCAAAACGCTTTTGGAGCCCGGTTCTAAGTTGTAAAGCATGCCGCCGAACGAGGGAGTAATCATCAGCACGAGTTTGCCAAGCATTCATAATGTCTTGGTTCTCTGGGACGGGAGCGTCACCTAGCGGTCCTTCTAGGACATATTGTTTCCTGGCAGCTATGAGGATGATCCTCAGGTTCCAGACCCAGTCCGTATAGTTGCTGCCATCATCTTTCAGCTTGGTTTTCTCTAGGAACGCGTTGAAGTTCATGTTGACATGAGCGTTGGCCATTTGATCTACAAGACATATTTGCAAAGGTTTTAGACTAAGTTCATGATAATTAAGTTCATCTAATCAAATTATTTTAATGAACTCCCACTCAGATTAGACATCCCTCTAGTCATCTAAGTGTTACACGATCCGAGTCGACTAGGCCGTGTCCGATCATCACGTGAGACGGACTAGTCATCGTCGGTGAACATTCTCATGTTGATCGTATCTTCCATACGACTCGTGTTCGACCTTTCGGTCTCCGTGTTCCGAGGCCATGTGCGTACATGCTAGGCTCGTCAAGTTAACCCTAAGTGTTTTGCATGTGTAAAACTGTCTTACACCCGTTGTATGTGAGCGTAAGGATCTATCACACCCGATCATCACGTGGTGCTTGAAGCAGCGAACTTTAGCAAATTGCACGTTAGGGGAGAAAACTTCTTGAAATTGTTGTAAGGGATCATCTTATTTACTACCGTCGTTCTAAGTAAACAAGATGCAAAAACATAATAAACATCACATGCAATTATATAGTAGTGACATGATATGGCCAATATCATAAAGCTCCATTGATCTCCATCTTCAGGGCTCCATGATCATCTTGTCACCGGCATGACACCATGATCTCCATCATCATGATCTCCATCATCGTGTCTTCATGAAGTTGTCACGCCAACGACAACTTCTACTTCTATATGGCTAACGCGCTTAGCAATAAAGTAAAGTAATTTACATGGCGTACTTCAATGACACGCAGGTCATACAAAAATAAAGACAACTCCTATGGCTCCTGCCGGTTGTCATACTCATCGACATGCCAGTCGTGATTCCTATTACAATAACATGATCTCATACATCACAATATGTCATTCATCATTCATCACAACTTGGCCATATCACATCACATGACAATTGCTGCAAAAACAAGTTAGACGTCCTCTAATTGTTGTTGCATCTTTTACGTGGCTGCAATTGGGTTCTAGCAAGAACATTTTCTTACCTACGAATAACCACAACGTGATTTTGTCAACTTCTATTTACCCTTCATAAGGACCCTTTTCATCGAATCCGCTCCAACTAAAGTGGGAGAGACAGACACCCGCCAGCCACCTTATGCAACTAGTGCATGTCGATTCGGTGGAACCGGTCTCACGTAAGCGTCACGTGTAAGGTTGGTCCAGCCGCTTCATCCCACAATACCGCTGAAGCAAGATAAGACTAGTAGCGGCAAGCAAGTTGACAAGATCTACGCCCACAACAAAATTGTGTTCTACTCGTGCAATAGAGAACTACGCATAGACCAAGCTCATGATGCCACTGTTGGGGAACGTTGCAGAAAATTAAAATGTTTCCTACGGTTTCACCAAGATCCATCTATGAGTTCATCTAAGAAACGAGTCAAGGGAGTGAGTTTGCATCTACATACCACTTGTAGATCGAGTGCGGAAGCGTTCAAGGGGATGGTGATGATGGAGTCGTACTTCGCCGTGATTCAGATCACCGATGACCAAGTGCTGAGCGGACAGCACCTCCGCGTTCAACACACGTGCAGTGCAGACGACGTCTCCTCCGTCTTGATCCAGCAAGGAGGAAGGAGAGGTTGAGGAAGACAGCTCCAACGGCAGCACGACGGCGTGGTGTTGTTGGTGCAACAGTACTCCGACAGGGCTTCGCCAAGCACGTACGGAGGAGGAGAGGTGTTGGGGAGGGGAGGGGCTGCGCCTTGGCTTGGGTGTGCAGCCCTCCCCTCACCCCTCTATTTATAGGGGGAAGGGAGAAGGGGGCCGGCCCCTCTAGATGGCATCTAGAGGGGGGGCGGCGGCCAAGGGGAGGGGGGACTTGCCCCCCAAGCAAGGGGGGCGCCCCCCCCCCTCTAGGGTCCCCCCCCAACCCGAGGCGCATGGGCCCAGGAGGCGCGCCCAGCCCACCGAGGCTGGCTCCTGCCCCCACGCAGCCCATGTGGCCCCCCGGGAGGGGTGGCCCCTCCCGGTGGACCCCCGGAACCCTTCCGGTGGCCCCGGTACAATAGCGATATGCCCCCGAAACTTTCCGGTGTCCGTTTGACAACTTCCCATATATAAATCTTTACCTCCGGACCCTTTCGGAACTCCTCGTGGCGTCCGGGATCTCATCCGGGACTCCGAACAACATCCGTAATCACATACAAGTCTTCCTAATAACCTAAGCGTCACCGAACCTTAAGTGTGTAGACCCTACGGGTTCGGGAGACGCAGACATGACCGAGAAGGCTCTCGTGTCAATAACCAACAAGCGGGATCTGGATACCCATGTTGGCTCCCATGCTCCTCGATGATGTCATCGGATGAACCACGATGTCGAGGATTCAAGCAACCCGTATACTATTCCCTTTGTCAATCGGTATGCGTTCGTGCGAGACTTCGATCGTCGGTATCCCAATACCTCGTTCAGTCTCGTTACCGCAAGTCACTTTACTCGTGCCGTAATGCATGATCCCGTGACCAAACACTTGGTCACTTTCATCTCATTATGATGATGCATTACCGAGTGGGCCCAGAGATACCTCTCCGTCATGCGGAGTGACAAATCCGATCTCGATCCGTGTCAACCCAATGACACTTTCGGAGATACCCAGTGCACCTTTATAGTCACCCGATTCGTTGTGACGTTTGGTACACCCAAAGCACTCCTACGGTATCCGGGAGTTACACGATCTCATGGTCTAAGGAAGAGATACTTGACATTGAAAAAGCTCTAGCAAAGCGAACTACACGATCTTGTGCTATGCTTAGGATTGGGTCTTGTCCATCACGTCATTCTCCTAATGACGTGATCCCGCTTGTCAATGACATCGATGTCCATAGTCGAGAAACCATGACTATCTGTTGACCAACGAGCTAGTCAACTAGAGGCTTACTAGGGACGTATTGTAGTCTATGTATTCACACGTGTATTACGATTTCCGGATAATACAATTATAGAATGAATCAAAGACAATTATCATGAACAAGGAAATATAATAATAATTCTTTTATTATTGCCTCTAGGGCATATTTCCAACAAAAGCAGATGGCACCACGTATTGCTGGGACGGCGCGTGTAAGTTGTTTCCGTCTCATGTTAATGATGACGCCATGACACTGTTTGAACTTTTTGTGATGATTGGCATATCCCTGTTTGAACATAATTTGAGTAGAACTATGGCAATGTATTAGAGACGCCGTAAATCAGCTATATTTGGAATGAATTAATTCATGCGATTGTGACCATGTCATTATAGCCAATTTGTACCCTGAATAATCAAACGGTTAGGAATATATGGATATTATCCTTATGTTACAGTAATCTATATACTACTACTAAATATGAGTGTGTATCAATGGCCATGTTAGTTTCCTCATTTTCATGATGTAGAAACATGCACCACATTGTTGGTTTCATCTAACCATACATTAGGGAAGTAAATGTGCATATGGATAACTCTATATTTGGAAGTAGTGAAATCCTGCAATGCTTACCATGTGTACATACCTATATTCTCCCTTCAGGAATCAATGGCTAGAATAATATCCTCACAAAAATTTTGCCCACAGAACACGAGTATATAACAATGCATGGTCTGTTAGTTACCTTGAAGAATTTGTTTGTGAGTACAGAAAATGATTACATAACATGCATGACATGGTAGTTTCCTGTGAAAATCGATTGCGAGATAACATGAGTATAACCATGCATGGCACTTCTATATTTTTGAACCCAGTATACATTTCCCTTTATTTTCCTCCCAGTTCCAACAGGGACATATCAATGTTGTTTCTTGCATTATCCTACTCATAGTCTCAACAATGCTGATCTTACATTAACAGTGCTTGTCCTTTTTGATATGATGCAGTGTCCCTATAGTTACTACCCTTTGTAATCACACCACCTTTGCCAAAAACAGGGAAGCACAACTGGTTCCTCGCTCGATCAGACGACTAAAAAAGACTGATGATCATTAAGACATATGAGCCGGAAAAGTTATATTGCAAAAACCCCACTGTATACAAGCACCTGTAATACATGAGTATCCGGACAGTGGCTGTTACGTCTATGAGCAGGATACCAGCTTGTTGGGGCCTTTAGGATTTTTTAGTTGGAGGCGGGTAAACAGCCTTGGTTCACACTCTCTATTTCTCAGACTCAATTATCCGATTAACCAGGAGATCACCGTTGGCAAGGACCTTGATGGCAGAGAGGCTCTGTTTGCTATGGAAAACTGTGTCTACACGGCGAGCCCTAGGAATTCGGGAGCTAACTCCCCTGATTGTCAACTTCTCTGACTGCAGCCAAAAGAAGGTGAGAATGACAAAGGCATCCGGATTAACTTTGATCCTTGGATGTCTCAATTCTGACAGCAGTGATGTGGTTCAAGCCTTGAGGTTGATAGGTAATTGGGCTGTTGCATCGAAAGGGTGGAGAATCTTGGTGTCTCCGGATCACTCGTCGCTGAAGCGGGGCTGCAAATTATGACGGTGTTGGATCATCTCTTCGAATGACTTTGTTGTCTTTGCTGCTGGTTCTGGATGGGTAGTTCTTTCTTTTGTTATGCATATTCCTTGTCATTTGGTCATCCTCGTCAATGTCACTCTTACTATGTATTAGTTGCTTCTGTTTAGAATGTCATTCTCGTTTGGATCACGAGAGTCTGAGCGCTGCAGATGGGTGCGTTTTGGTGGTGTAGCAAGACTTCCTATGAACTATCATGTCTTGCTATTTATGTCAGTAGTAGTCACTAGTCAGTGTTTGAATGTTGTATATATCATTGTTTCGAATTGTTTATTGTCTCGAACTACTGGTGGGCTAAATGAGGGCATCACCATTCTCCAGTGTTCAGAGTATATCACCTTTTTTTCAAGTTATATAATTTGAGCTCAGTGTCTTTTCGATGATGTACACTTGTTTGGGCCAGTGAGGTGTCGTTGAATATGGGCCGAGTAGTAACGCAATGCCAAACAGGTCAATTATGACTCTCAGTCCAGGCTCTCAAAAGATCTTGGAAAAAAGGCCGGGCTCCCCCAAAAAGAAAGAATAAGGACTCTTAGGCCGACATGTGGGCGCCACCGGTGTTTTCGTGTGCTTGCGCACCGAGAGCATATTGGCGCGTGCTCGAAATTCATGCTACCTTTTCATCCCCAGTCTCCCGCCCCTCCCCCACCTCTAGAATCTCGAATCCTACTCCAGTTCCCCCAAATCCCCTTCCTGTACTCCCTGTACTCAAGCGCACTATCATGTCGCCGGTCAACGCGGATCTCTGAGCCAGAGATCCTGAGGTCCGTCCTGCCTTCGGTCGTTGCGTGTTGTCGCTCAACAATGGCATGGCGGCGCTAGACGACCAGTTTGCCGGCAAAGTGCTGATGGTAACTGAGGGAGTCCCGGACTAGGGGGTGTCCGGATAGCCGAACTATCAACTTTGGCCGGACTCCTGGACTATGAAGATACAAGATTGAAGACTTCGTCCCGTGTCCAGATAGGACTTTCATTGGCGTGGAAGGCAAGCTTGGCGATACGAATATGTAGATTTCCTACCATTGTAACCGACTCTGTGTAACCCTAACCCTATTCGGTATCTATATAAACCGAAGGGTTTTAGTCCGTAGGATGAACAACAATCATACCATAGGCTAGCTTGTAGGGTTTAGCCTCTCTGATCTCGTGGTAGATCTACTCTTGTACTACCCATATCATCAATATTAATCAAGCAGGAGTAGGGTATTACCTCCATCGAGAGGGCCCGAACCTGGGTAAAAACATCGTGTCCCTTGTCTCCTGTTACCATCCGCCTAGACGCATACGATTCGGGACCCCCTACCGAGATCCGCGGTTTTGACACCAACATTGGTGCTTTCATTGAGAGTTCCTCTGTGTCGTCACCTATAGGCCAGCGGCTCCTTCAATCATCGACAACGCAGTCCGGTGAGACTTTTCTCCCGGACAGATCTTCGTGTTCGGCGGCTTTGCTGCGGGCCAATTCGCTAGGCCATCTGGAGCAGATCGAAGCTTCGCCCCTGGCCATCGGTCAGATTTGGAAAGCTTGAATTATCGGCCGATGTCGCGGAGACTTGATCTTCGACGGATTCGAGCCACAACGGCGTGCCGCCTTGTCTCGATGGAGTGCGATCTAGCTCTGCCCGCCGAAACGATTGCCACGGAGGCGCACCGATGCCGCTCCGACCCTTAATCTGGAGCCGGTTTAAATCGACGAGGGCGGTTGGTTGGACACCACCTCGGGGCTGAAATCTCTAGGGCGATTGGGCGAACACCATCCCTGTCCTTTGCAAAGCTCGTGACTCCCAGGTGCCGGACTCCTTTCCGGACTCCGAACCTCCCGCGCCCCTGCCAGTCGAATCCGACTGGGCGCCGGTTATGGATTTCACCGCCGCGGACATCTTTCAGCACTCGCCCTTTGGCGATATCCTGAACTCATTAAAGTCTCTCTCTTTGTCAGGAGCCACGGCGAACTTCTGATCGGGAAGGTTGGGATTCGGACGACGAAGAATTCAACGCCCACCCACCACCCACTTTGTAGCCACTGTCGATGACTTAACAGACATGCTCGACTTCGACTCCGAGGACATCGACGATATGGACGACGACGCCGGAGACGACCAAGAACCAGCGCCCACAGGGCACTGGACGGCCACATCGACTTACGATATATATATGGTGGACACACCTAAGGGAAACGATAACGAGGAACGATGAGACGCTGCGAAAGAAAATTCCCTCAGGAAGCAGTCAAAGCGGCGGCGTAAGCGCCGCTCAAAACCCACCTCGACAAAGATAGCGCACACATAGACTCAGCCATAGAGCAGGGTGAGCCGGCCAACGACGAACATGCCATTGAGCAACCATCCGAACAGGCCAACTTGGACAAACAACCCGTCCCCGGCAAGGACAACAGTCCGGACGATCTCACGCCGGACACGTCATTGGATCAAGAACCTCCACAAAGAGCTCCTCGCTCTGCGGCGTAGCTTGAAAAAGCAGAAGCAGAGGCTCGTAACAGCGGAAGACGCACTCCGAATGAGATGGAGTAAATTACTCAACACTTGCATACAAATATGGCGACAGCCTACAAGCATAGACCTACCCAGCGAAAACTACTGCACGAATTCGATGAGGATTCCGTAGAGCCCACATGATCAAAAAACAAAGAGGCCGCCGGGTTGGATAGACGACCACATGGCAAGCGTGAAGCGGCAAGCGGCACCGCACACAAGCCGCACGCGATCCGCGCATAAGGATTCGCACCAAAAGGATGGCCCGATTAGATCTATCTACGGGCCAAGGAAACAAGTTACGGCGAGCAATACAACACATCAAATATCCGAACATCACGGCACACCCAAATATAGGGCGCCGCGCACCCTCTATGTTTCACCGATGAGGTGCTTTGGATCATGAATTTCAGCGGGATTCAAGCCCGTAAACATAGAGGCATCTGACGGAACGATGCACCACAGAGTCTGGATTGAGGATTATATCCTCCACATACACATGGACAGAGGAGATGATCTCCACGCCATAAAATACCTACCCTCAAGCTCAAAGGGCCAGCCCGTCATTGGCTTAAAAGCCTCCCGAAAACACCATTGGTAGTTGGCAAGAGCTTGAGGATGCTTTTGGGCCAATTTCGGGCAACCTATGTCCGACCTCCGGACGCAGCGATCTAAGTCACATAACCCAACAGCACTGGAGAGTCATTTCGAAAATTCGGAACAGGTTCCTCACCAAAAAGAACCAAATAGTCGATTGTCCGGACGCCAAGCCTTAGCAGCTTTTAAACACAACGTCTGAGACGAATGGCTCGCTGAACACCTTGGCCAGAAAAGCCAAGAACAATGGCCGCACTAACAAGCCTCATGACCCGCTTTTGGCGGGAGAGGATAGGCGGCTAGCAAGATTGCAGTACCAGCGACCCAAGTACATCCGAAGTCGAGGATGGGAATGGGAAACCACGACACACGGCAAGGACCAGCGCGGATTAAGGGAATGGTCCAAAGAGCGACGATCGGCCGGATTCAAAAGCTCATGGCGTAACAATAAAAACTGCCCCTTAAGGACAATAGCGATGAGCTATCCAACTTAAACAAAATCTTGGACAAGATATGCCAAATCCACAGTACTCAGGGAAGCCTGGAAACCATACCCACAGAGATTGTTGGGTCTTCAAGCAGTCCGGCAGACTCAACGCCGAACACAAGGGGCTCGACACACCAAGTGAGGATGATGACGAGCACCACAAGCAGAGCCCCGGAAAACAAAATAATTTCCCACAAGAGGTTAAACAGTAAACTCACTTCACGTGATAAAAGGGAAAAAGCAGAGCGCCCGCTAAAATGCGCGCCGCACATACTACCCTAGCGGAGTACCAACACTGGTTGTCAAAACCAATCACCTTCGACCATCAGGACTACTCCGAAGGTATCCGGAACGCAGGATGGACTGCCTTGATATTGGATCCTATAGTCGACGGATTCTAATTTACACAAGTCCTCATGGATGGCGGAAGTGACATAAACCTGATATATCAGGACACAATCCGCAGGATGGGGATAGACCCAACCAAAATTTGCCATAGCAACACCTCCGTTAAAGGGGTAACGCCAGGCCCATATGCCCATTGTACGCGCTCCCTACTGCTAGAAGTTGTGTTCGGTTCATCCGACAACTTCTGTCGCGAAAAGTTAGTCTTCCATGTCGCCCCATTTAAAAGTAGCCATCAAGCACTATTGGGACGCGAAGCTTTCGCCCGGTTTAACGCAATACCGCATTATGCATCTCTTACACTTAAAATGCCCGGCCCACGCGGCATCATCTCATTAAAAGGGAGTATTAAGTGTTACTCGAGCACGGAGGAACGTGAGACTGCCTTGACAGCCCCACACCTATCCGGCTACGCTAGTCAAAGAACCTGAATAGGTCATCCCAACACCGGACACGGCTAGACGAGTCCGACGCCTACTAGCATTGAATTACGCACCGCACAATCTACCTCAGCGGAGTCCCAACACTGGTTGTCAAAACCAATTACCTTCGACCATCAGGACTACTCCGAAAGTATCCGGAACGCAGGATGGACTGCCTTGATACTAGAACCTATAATCGACGGTCTTCAATTTATGCAAGTCCTAATGGACAGCGGCAGTGATTTAAACCTGCCATGTCAGGACACATGGGGATAAACCCAAACAGGATTAGCCATAGCAACATTTCCTTCCAAGGAGTAATGCCAGGCACATATGCCCATTGTACGGGCTCCCTACTATTGGAAGTTATGTTCGGCTCACCCGACAACTTCCGTCGAAAAAAGTTGGTCTTCCACATCGCCCAATTTAAAAGTAGCCATCAAGCACTACTGGGATGCGAAGCTTTCGCCCGCTTTAACGCAATACCGCATTATGTATCTTTTAAACTTAAAATGCCCGGTCCACGAGGCATCATTTCATTAAAGGGAAGATGCGCGTGTCCCTCAAGGAAAGAATGTGAGACTGCCTTAACAGCCTCACACTAATATGGCCTTGCTGGCCAAAAGCGTCTAAAGCAGGTCGTTCAGACCCCGGACACGGTTAGGCGAGTCCGCATAAATAAACAAGATTCATACTAGCCGCGTAACCCCCTTACAAGGGGCTCCAAGCATGTACAAAAGGAGACAATAAAGCTCAATTTTACTCATAATTGAAACAAACTCTATTTTATTTCCAATTACATTTTAGCGCGATCTTTTTCAAACTAAGTTCCTCTCTTTTTCTGAGATGAACGTCGTGCTATACCCGTCGGATACGGCTAGCGGAGACCTGGCCTTGAGCGTGCAGCAGGGACCCGTTGCAAGGATTCTTTTCAGATTAAGACCCTGCGTAAACCTTTTTCACTGTCTCTAGTTGTTACTCATCCCCGGTCTCTTATTATAACCGAGGAGGAGGCTGTCGTTTTGGCATCAGCCGCGTCAGAAGTTTGCACGTACCTGGACACCAGGGGCTTGTTACCAAGGGCATTGTTCGGCCCGCTTTATAAAAGACCGAATACCTTAGGGAGTGTTCGGCGTCTCGAGTTAGGCCTTATATGCATCAGCTCCGAATCATATCTTTGGTCAAATGTTGGGTTTGCCCGGCTCACGTGTTTTGCTGCCTTACATTCCGTTCTATCGGCTAACGCGGCACCGGAGAACTACTGCGATTGTGCCCGGTTCGCCGCGAGCACCTCGATGAGAAAGCCGAAAACTGACTGTCATGATATAGCGAGAGACTGGTCAACCACTCAATGACTCACCGGGATGTTTATAATTCCTCCGCATTAACGAAGGACCGTTTTCTGGTCAGACACATACGCGCCCCGAATTCGGGAGAGTGCGGTGCCCCCAGGGGCTATATAGTAGCCCCACCATCGAACTCCTATGGCTAAGTGAAAGTGATAAAGCATTATAGTCTGGTTGCCTAGTTTGCTATGCTACCACCTCCTTTATAGGACCAAGACATTGGATTAAGTGTGAAAGCGCGACTTCTTTGGAAACACCCCCGCACTATGTGCGTGGGGGCTGAAGCCGAAGACTGCCATCTTTCAGGCTATATACATATATACATCAACGGCCGCACAGGAGGTAGTTTGCTACTTGGAGGCACAAGTATAAAAAGCTCTTACATTAAATTGAAACGTTGTTTCATAAAATTATACATGTCATTCAAACATAACATCCTTCGAAACCTTTGCGTCTCTATTAAACGAGCGCCGGAAGAACTTCCTCAAAATAGCGCTTTCGATGGTACTCGGTTGCCGTCCGTATCTGGGGACGAAATATCGCTGTCCTTCATCTCAGCCCAGTATGCCTTGACACAGGCTTGAGCCATCAGCGCCCACTCAATACACGCCGACCGCTTCATTGCGTCGATATGCGGTACCGCACCAAGGAACTGCTGCACTAAGCCAAAAATAACTCTTCGGCTGGGGTCTGCCTGGCCACAAATGAGTCATGACATGCTTCATGGCAAGTCCGGATAATTGATTCAGCTCGGCCCATTCAGCCAACCGATCGGTCAACGGAAGAGGACGCTCCAGACTATGGAATTGCGACCAAAATAGCTCTTCCCTTCTTTGCCCCTTCTGCCCTCGGAAGTGCTCAATCGCGTCCGCAGCGCTCGCCGCTAAGTTCAAATAAGCATCCTCCGAACTCCACAGCTTGTCCAACTGAGCATACTTCGGATCCGTATATTTCCTCCGTAGCAGAAACGGTTTTCCAGCCGCAATATCCCCGGCCTGACTCAGCTCCTCCTTGGCAGCTCTCATAGTGGAACAGGCATCCTTGGATTCGGCGGTTGCCTTTTTCAGGTCCTCTTGTTCCGCTTGACATTCTTTTTCAAGAACCTCGCAGCGGTCGGTAGTATTCTTAAGTTTCAGGGCCAAATCGGCCATTTCCTCTTTAACCCGGCGATGAGCAGCCCGTTCGGCTTTCAGCTCTTGGCCGCCTTTAAAGCGGCCGCGCATTACTCTTTCGGGCTTGCTCTTTAGCTCGAGAAAGTTACGCCGCAGCCTCTCCACAGCAGCGGCACCGTCTGCATCAAAGCATACAAGTAGTAAGGCATGGGCGTCAAGCTCCCTTACCAGGTGTCCGTGGAGAAGTCGCATACCTTGTGACTCGTCAAACCGTTTATTGACCAGCACGATGTCCGTATCCGCCTCGTCAAGTTGCCGCTTTAGTTCAGCAAATTCATCAGTTCGGCTAGCCACCGGACGACCCGCCACCTACATAGGAACGGCGACATGTTAGTACTGAGATTATGATCCTCGGCACGCTGTCAGTTGTGACAGCATACCGAGTCTCAGGGGCTACTATCTATACAGGGCGCATTCTATATGCATAACTGTCAGAAGGTACATCATTTTTTTCGTACCTAAAACCCAGTTAGTAAACTTCTGGCGGCTTCATGCAATCCGCTCTCAACGGATGCAATTCTTTCAATTACCGTAGCCATTAGCGCATGGTGATCTTCTGAGATATACGCTCGCCCGAGCAGGTCCTTCAGCTCCTCCGACCGCACGCCAGTTGGCGCCGGACTCGGGGAAACTCTCCGTGACGACACTTCAGGGTCGCCCGCCTCGCACGAAGGCGCGATAGGTGGAGGCGTTTTGCTCTCTATCATCTCCGGACGAAGATCCCCCGAAGACGAGCTTGCCTTCCACGCCAAGAGAGTCCCATCCGGACACGAGACGAAGTCTTCAATCTTGTATCTTCATAGTCCAACAGTCCGACCAAAGGATATAATCCGGCTGTCCGGATACCCCCTAATCCAGGACTCCCTCAGTAGCCCCTGAACCAGGCTTCAATGACATTGAGTCCAGCGCGCAGATTGTTTTCGGCATTGCAAGGCAGGTTCCTCCTCCGAATACTCCATAGAAGATCTTGAACACAAGAATAGTGTCTAGCTCTGCAAAACAAGTTCCACATACCACCGTAGAGAGAATAATATTTCCACAAATCTAATCTACCGATGTATTATAGCATGACATCATACCATGGCCCGGTCATCATTCGAACCGTTTTTCACAACCAGCCACCGCACATATCGCGAGACAGTTTCCTTGGCACGTCTTGTCGAAGCAGAGATCGTGTCCCCTTATCACGGGATTCTCATCAATACGGGCGTGGGTAACCCAACCGCGCCATCAACTACGGCGCTTGGGGAATGAGCGAGTCTACTAGGCAGGTGGGGGCGCATAGTTTCGTCCGCCCTTATAAAGGGATAAGGATTTCACCTTTTTCACCTACGCCTTCTTCCTCCTCGCATATCCATTCTCGCGCACTCGAGCTCCAACACCCAAGTTTGCGCCTTTCTCCTCAAACCGCCCCAATCATGTCTGGAGCGGGAGGCAAGTGGATGAAATCCTCCGTCACGGAGGAGGACATCAAGAAGCTGCGGGGAGCCGGATACTTGGCCGCGGATATCGCGCACCGGCTGCCCGACGCGGGGCAGATCGTCCCCACCCCGGAACCATACGAGAGGGTAGTCTTCCTTACCCACTTCGTCCGCGGACTGGGATTTCCTCTCCACCCACTCGTCCGCGGGCTCATGTTCTTCTACGGGCTGGACTTTCATGATCTGGCCCCGAACATTATCCTCAACATCTCGACCTTTATCGTCGTGTGCGAGGCCTTCCCCCGCATCCGGCCCCACTTCGGCCTGTGGCTGAAGACCTTCAATGTCAAGCCGAAGGTTGTAGGCGGCCAGCAAGCGGAGTGCGGAGGCGCCATGGTGAGCAAAATGCCCAATGTCACATGGCTCGAGGACTCCTATGTGGAGATCATAATGGGGTGGCAATCGGGGTGGTTCTACATCACCGAGCCGCGCGACACCAACTGGGTGGCGGCCCCCGAGTTTCGATCCGGATTCCCCACGCGGCTCACCTCCTGGAAAGAGAAGGGCCTGTCTTGGGGTAACCCGGTAGAGCTGACCAGACTCCAGACCTGCATCAGGAATATGATGAACAGGAAAATCAAGCTCGTCAATGTGGTCCAGGTCATGCTCTTCTGCCGGATCCTCCCGTGTCAACAACGGGTATTCAATTTGTGGGAGTTCGACCCGGCCCAGCACCAGACTCTGCGCGAGCTTTTTGACACGATGCACAAGGACGTCTGGAGGGTGATGTTCAAGGGCGCCGAGGTCCCCCCTTCCCTAATCGAGGACCGCGGGCTCAGCTCGAAGCGCCTCATGGAACCGGTAAGTTCTCTATATCTCATAGGGTATTTATTCTCCCCAGTTTAATTATGTGTGGGATCTAAGCTCCCATGCCTTTGATAGGACTGGGTGGAGATGGCGGAGCAGATCAACTGCCCAGCTCCTTTGCCCGAAGATCCAGCAGACGCTCTCCTGACGGAGATGCTGACTCCGGCACCTTATGAGGTGCCGGCAAAGAAGGCCAAGAAGGAGGCCACGGGGACCCGACAGGGTCTCCGGTGCAAGGTCGTGTCAGACTCATCGTCCGAACACTCCGAGGCGCACTCCTCCCACGACGACGGGGAGGAGGAAGGTTATCCCCCTCCAGCCAGGGGAGACAAGAAAAGGAAGGCCGCCCCAACCGAGGAGGCCGAAGGGTCCAAGAAAGGAAGGACCCTCCCTCCGGACTGCTCCACAACCGCCGCCTACAGCGACGACGAGTGGTTGCCCAGGGCCAAGCCCCTGGAGAAGTCGTAAGTATCCGGATACCATAATAATTCTTGGTATATTTTATCGCCCTCCTCATCACACCGAACATGATTATGCAGTCCGTCCCAAGCCCATATCGACGTATCTTCTTCGGATGGTTCTTTGGACCCGTCAGTCATGAATAGTGATTCACTTCCGACCGCCTCCACCCCTCGCCCCACGGACAACGGTGAGGTGTTGTCTCAAAGGGCACCAAGCCGAGGGGAGGTAGTCCTGGAGGCACCTCAAGGCGACCTTCCGGACCCTGGGCGCAAAGGGAGCAAGACTCCCGTGGGCTCCAAGTTCGGCCTCCAGCCGAACACAGCGCCGGAACCTTCAGTGGTTCCGGACTCTGCCAGGCGACCCCCTGCGAAGAGGGGCAAGCCGTACGTGCCGGTGACATCTGCCCACCCAGAGGCACCTGACAACTTGTTGGAAGTGCTTCAAGGCGCTTCCATCGAAGAAGAGAACCGCACTATTATGAGTGCGGTGATGGAGAAGGTTCGGTCTGCCAAAAACGGACTAACCGAAGCCTGCGCCAGCTTCCTAACAGGCTTTGAGGTAAGTAATTAAATTATAGGGAAATGTCACCGCATAGACAGTAGCCCCTGATGCTTTGTTTGGCGTTCGCGAAGAAAAGCCTAATAGAGGATCGAATAATAATCGCAGGATTCTAATTATAGTATGTCTATATAAATATGCAGGCTTCCCTGCTGGCCGCTGCTGCACGTACTGCGGAGGTCGCCGCACTACAGCAGGACCTTGAGCGGTCCAAGGAAGAGCTCGTCCTTACCAAGAGGCAGCTCGAGGAGAACAAAGGTAAGCAGTACCTTGTCAAAAAAGAAAGAGTTGGTTGTAGAATAATAGGATCATCATGAATTTTTCTAGGGGCCACGACCGAAGTGGCGACCCTCAAGAAGGCGCTGTCCGAGGCCGAAAACAAAGCGGCCAAGGAGCATATTGAGCGAGAAACGCAAGAGGCCCGGGTAGGCGAGGTACAGCAAGAGCTCCAGGCTCTCGTCAAGAAGCACGAGGCCCTATAGCTTGACTCAAAGACGCGAGAGTCCGAGCTTGCCAAGGTGCTCGACAGCGCCAAACATGCCAAGGTCGAAGCCCAAAAGGCCGTCCAGGAAATTGAGGCAGTGAAAAAGATAGCGGCGGGTAAGGCATTCATTATGCAAAGTAGGCATGCGAAAGAAAATTTCCTTCTACTTACCCGAGTTCGGAGCTCTCCAGGAGCATTCGCAGATCTGCCCCGTAGTGTGTCTGACGCGGCGGAATTCTATCGGGCCGAGGAGGGGAGCTCGACGGAGAAGTTGTCCTGGTCTCAATATACTGGGACCGAACACCCGATGCCCGTGAGCGACCAGCTGAAGCAATTGGTCGAGCTCCACAAGGCGGCCGAACAGGCCATGAGGGGCCTTATGGTCCGGATGTGGCCTGGCGATTCCCTTCCCAACAGCTACTTCGGCCTGGCGAGGTGGCTTGTGGATGCCTGCCCACGGCTGGAAGTCATCAAGCGGTCCGTCTGCATCGAGGGTGCACGCAGGGCTCTTGCCCGTGCGAAGGTGCACTGGGCAAAGATGGACGCCGAAAAGCTGGTGAAGGAGGGGCCGCCGCAGGGCAAGGAGCATCGCCACCCCAAAATGTATTATGAAGGTGTCCTGAAGGGGGCCCGTCTCGTGGCGGACGTATGTACCAAAGATGTAATCTTTGAATGAACTTGCTCATGTGATCCTTGTGTTCATGTTCGTTATGCAACGCTTTTGTATTTAAAATGTTAGCTTCTGTGCGGCCGTTTATAAATTTTGAGAGTTGCTAGTCGTCGGCTTCTGCCCCCGTGCAACTAGTGCTGGGGTGTTCGGCATAAATCTGAGCACTCTTTTTCTCATTCTTGGGTCCATCGAGGGAGGTGTTCAGCGCAACGAACCAGGCAATCGGACTATAATGCTTTATCACTCTCACTTAGCCATAGAAGTCTACCATTTTAAAGTTTGGCGAAGCCCCTAGTCTTCGGAAGGCCGAATTTGGGGCACTATACACGCCTAAGCCGGACAAGGCCGGCTCCTCGCCCGGAGCGGAAAGTCTTTAGGGACTTGAGACCTCTCGAACAGCAACCAACTCTCGCCTCATCATGACAGTCAGTTTTAGCTTTCTCTACTGAGGTGCTCGGCTGGAAGAACCGAGGCACAATCGCAGTAGTTCCCCTAGTGCTACCTTAGCCGATATAGCGGAACGTAAGGTACAAAAACATGGGAGCCGGGCAAACCCAACTATTGACCCAAGACATGATTCGGAGTTAATGCATATAATGCTATAAGTTTGGGGTGTCGCACTGTCGAAATTGTTCGGACTTCTCACGCCGAATTATGGGGTCTACGGAAGCCCCTGGCGTATTGGCCGTACCAGAGTGTACGGATGATAATTTCCCTCGCTAGACGCCATACTCTCCTAGGTTGTGAAACCAAGGCTATGACCACCAAAAACTATGGAAATCAAAGCAAATGGAGACCAAAGCTCTGATACCACTTGTAGGACCTTGAAGTATGTCTAGAGGGAGGTGATTAGACTACTTGACCAATAAAAACCTAACCTTTTCCCAATTTTAGACTTTGGCAGATTTTAGCTATTTTTGAACAAGTCAAGCAATCTTCACACAATTCAAGCAAGCATGCAAAGAGTATATTGGCAGCGGAAAATAAAGCATGCAACTTGCAAGAATGTAAGGGAAGGGTTTGGAGGATTCAAACGCAATTGGAGACACGGATGTTTTTGTCGTGGTTCCGATAGGTGGTGCTATCGTACATCCACGTTGATGGAGACTTCAACACACGTAGGGTAGCAGTTCTTGTGAGTCCACGGAGGGCTCCACCCACGAAGGGTCCACGAAGAAGCAACCTTGTCTATCCTACCATGGCCGTCATACGAAGGACTTGCCTCGATGGCGGTAGATCTTCACGAAGTAGGCGATCTCCTTGCTGACAAACTCCTTGGTTCAACTCCACAATCTTGTCTGAGGCTCCCAAGTGACACCTAGCCAATCTAGGAGACACCACTCTCCAAGAAGTAACAAATGGTGTGTTGATGATGAACTTCTTGCTCTTGTGCTTCAAATGATAGTCTCCCCAACACTCAACTCTCTCTCATAGGATTTGGATTTGGTGGAAAGAAGATTTGAGTGGAAAGCAACTTGGGGAAGGCTAGAGATCAAGATTCATGTGGTTGGAATGGAATATCTTGGCCTCAACACATGAGTAGGTGGTTCTCTCTCAAAAGCTGGTAAGTTGGAAGTGTAAGTTTGTTACGATGGCTCTCTCCACGAATGAAGAGGAGGTGGAGGGTATATATAGCCTCCACACAAAATCTAACCGTTACACACAATTTACCAAACTCGGTGGGACCGAATCATCAAACTCGGTCAGACTGATTTAGTAAACCTAGTGACCGTTAGGATTTTCGGTGGGACTGACATGCATCTCGGTAGGACCGATATGGTTAGGGTTAGGGCATAACGTAATCTCGGTGAGACCGATTTTGGTAATTAGCTAACCCGAGAGTTGGTCAGGTAAACTCGGTGGGACCGATTCGCTCTTTCGGTGAGACTGAAAAGTTACGAAAGGGAAACAGAGAGTTTACATTGCAATCTCGGTGGGACCGATCGCTCACTTCGGTTAGACCGAAACGTTACGAAGGGAAACAAAGACATTACAATCCCATCTCGGTAAGACCGAGATCCATATCGGTGAAACCGATTTGCCTAGGGTTTGTGGCAGTGGCTATGACATTTGAACTAGGTGGCACCAGATAGAAAGAATCGGTAGGGCCGAGTTTGACTTTGGGTTTAGGTCATATGTGGATGTGAGAAAGTAGTGGAGGGTTTTGGAGCATATCACTAAGCACATGGAGCAAAAGGGTCATTAAGCAACACCTCATCCCTTCTTGATAGTATTGGCTTTTCCTATAGACTCAATGTGATCTTGGATCACTAAAATGTAAAATGTAGAGTCTTGAGCTTTTGAGCTTGAGCCAATCCTTTGTCCTTAATATTTTGAGGGATCCACTTTCATCATCCATGCCATGCTATTCATTGAGCTTTCCTGAATTATTCATCTTGGAATAGTATTAGCTCAATGAGCTATATGTTGTTATGAATTACCAAAACCACCTAGGGATAGTTGCACTTTCAATCTCCCCCTTTTTGGTAATTGATGACAACATATAGATCAAAGCTTCGACAAATGATAATAAAATTAAAAAAAACATCGTCGCTTTGAGAAGTATGGGATAAGCAAGAGCTCCCCCTAAATTTGTGCATATCTTAAAATTTTCTTTGGACTACAAATGCAAAAGAAATTGGGCTCATGGGTTACTCTTCCATGTCACATACGTCTTGGTGGAGCGCTCAAAATGATAACGATTGAATACATGCACTCATCACCAAGCACAGTGAATGATCATATAAGGATAAATAAGATAATATCATAAAAGGCATAAGTGTAGCTTATGATCAAACACATGATCATCAATGTCTCACAGGTAATGCATAGTATCTCAAGCAACCAAACGCAAATAAAGTTCAACCAAAAAGGCAAGAGAGAACAAAAGCAAATCTCTCTCTCGAAGCCTATGATCTATACATTTTTCTCCCCCTTTGGCAACAAGTTACCAAAAAGTTCCTAGAAAATGCATAGCACTATGTTGTCTCTCAGGCTTAGTCTTCTGGTGGTGGTGTAGACAGGACGCCAAGGATGAACGCATCAGTAGACGTGGTAGGAGCTGAAGAAGTTGGAGCTGGAGCTGGTTGAGCTGGAGCTGTAGCTGGAGTCAAGAAGTGGCTCGTGTGCAGCGTTGGCACTGCACTGACCTCTGAGCTCTAGGCACTCTCGCAAATGCATCGGTTGTCGTCTTGCCCTTCCTCTCCTGCATATCATCTTGTAATCGCTCCACGGTGGCCGAATCTCAGTTACTTTGACATCAAGATAATAGAATTTATGTTCCATGATTCTCTCCAGGCTCTCCTGGTTTTGAGTTAGGGTGGCCAACCCCTCCTCAATCCGTAGAGTTGATGCTATCAAGTAACCAAGCTGCTCCTACTTGTTCTTGAAAATGTCAGATGCCTCTGCTTGAGTTGGCATCTTTGCGACTTTCTCTTGCCTTGCCTTCTCCTTTTCTCTCCGAGCTTGCACCGATGATGGTTCATTCTCAGTCATGACAACTCGATTGTCCTCAAATTCAGGATAGAGAACCATGTGTTCCTTATCCAATAGATACTTTCCTGTGCCCATCTTCGAAGTTTATCAACTCCACGTATCATGGGGCATAACCACGCATCCTCTTCTCGATCTGCTCGTCCTCTTAATTGTCTCGACTATGAGGCTCATGACCTTGAATTTACGAGGCACATCAAAAACATGAAGCAAATTAATTGCATGCCCTCTAATCATGTTATGGTCACCTGATTTGGGCAATAGAGTATGCCTTAAGATCCAGTTGATCGTAGGCAGCCCTGACAGCAGAAAATGGGCTGATCCAAACTTGAAGGTCTCAAGAGCATCATCTGGGATCTCCTTGTACATATGTGACATAGAGTTATGATCCATTTTGTTCTTACCATAAATGTCCAGGTCATCCTCACTTTCCTTTGGGGCATTGATCAACCTTGCCCATTCCTCTATGGTAGACTGATATCTGGTTCCTTCTGACATCCACACTATCCTCGCCATCTGGATAGAAATGTCTTTGTGGAGTAGAATTGCATGATAAGTTCATCGTTCCAGTTGGTGAACTTCTGCCCAACAAAATCAGCAACTCCACATGCACTGAAGCTATCATATACTCCAGGGTAGTGTTCTGCGTTCTCCTTCATGTAGGTCCAGTTGACCCATCTCATATCGCAAACTATGGGCTTCTTATCCAGCAAGATAGTCTCATAAAAGTCCTGCTGCTCCTTGATGTGGAACCTGTAGTCCACAGCAGTCCTTCTCCTCGTGGCATATGGATCTAAATCTCTCCATAGCCTCAACCCATGATCTCTCCTGATATTCATGTTTTCAGCCACAGGATGAGCATCATTGTGGTCTGGGATCTTGGGTTTGAGCTTCCTTAGGACCTGCCCTTCTTCATCTTCCTCAGCCTCAACCTCAGGCATTGGAGCCTTGTTCTTTTCATTTCTTTGGTATGCTCCTGGTATTCCTCTTGGGTGCATTCTTGGACTTGGGGGCAGCTTTGGGCTTGGAAGTTGCAGCCCCTGATTTGATAGCATCACCCATCAGCTTTTGTGCCTTGGGTGCTGGTTCTGCAACCTCTTCTTCTTCCTCTTCCATCATGGAAGGCTTCCCAATCACTCTTGCCATGGTCTTCTTGACCCTTTGTTTCCTTTTCTTTCCCTCTGCTGACAACAGGCTCTTTGGGTTGAGATTCCAAAGGAGCTTGAGTAGACACTGCTTTCGACATTGGTTGTATGCACTTTGGCCTTTTGATATTCAAACCAGGCTTCACTGCAGATGAGCTGAACTCCCTCTTGAGCACTTTCTTCTTGGAGCTTGCCTCATCCTCAACTGCCACATAATCCTCATCCTCAGACTCTGAGGTCTTCTTCTTTCTTGTCCGTGTGGCAGCCTTGGACAAATTTCTCGGAGTGCTTCTGCTCACCTCATCTGAGCTGCTTGAGGGACTAGTGCCCTCGCTCAATTGGATCCGCTCTTCATATTTGTTCTGGCTATCACTTTGGTCTGACATGCTGTTCTCTTGTTGCTGACCACAGCGAATAGTTATAAATGAGGTAGAGTGGATGAGCATCACAAAATGCAGAGATTTTTGCAAAGAATGATTCAAAAACTTAGTTTTAGTTTCCCATCGAAAACATTTCGGATCTACCGATTTTCAAACTCGGTGATACCGAAGCAGTTTTGGAACCTAAACTAGTGAACTCGGTCAGACCGAGTCACAGTTCGGTGGCACCGAGACTGCTAGGGTTTCACAAAGTTCAGAAATCGGTCACACCGATTAGCAATTCTCAGTCAGACCAAGACTTACTAGTGCAATAGCATTAGCCAAATCGGTGGGACCGATTTTTTCAACTCGGTGGGTCCGAGATGGTTTCGGCGGAAACCTAACCCTAAATTTTCGAATCGCAACTATTCTAGGGATTGATTTGATTGGATAGGACTGTTTCAACCATGGCAAGAAGCATAATGAACACAATGTGCTGAGAATCGGACGAGGAAAGCACTGTGATCGAGTTCATACCCTAGTTCGGCGGGAACTCGCTACGGCGGCAACGGTGGAGGAGAATTCCGTTGACGACGGTGGAGACCAGTGACAGGAGGCGGCTGGCGACGAAGTCGACGATCCGTATACCAAGTTGGCAGAGCGAGCTATGCGTGGGCGAGAAGATTCGGAGAAAGTTTTCCAAATTTTGCCCGTGCGTATATATAGCCCGACCCTGTCGGTGTGACCGAGTGGTACAACTCGGTGGCACCGAGATGCAAAACTGTGAACAGTTATTGCAACTCGGTGTGACCGAAACGTACAAATCGATTGCACCGAGATGAGAACCTAGATCGACTTAGTAATATCGGTATGACAGAAATGAAGGAATCAGTCAGACTGAAAATCACAAAGAAGTTTTGGAAGTTTAAGTCTATGACGAATCGGGGACTCCGAGTGCTCCTCACACAGAGTGGTTCGAATCTGACTTGATCAATTTTTTTATGTAGCATGAATATAGTTTGAGACGAGAAAAGCATAGATAGCTAGAGAAGGTTCTTGGGCATTCTTGTCCATCCACTTGGCCAAAGAAATAAGAAGCCAATCAATCAAAACAACAAGTGGATGTCCTCGAATGAGTAAATATGCAACCAACATGCTCACACAATAAGATGACAAATGAAATATGTGACAAAGCATGCACAACCAATTCTATCATCTATCAAACAATTGGCGATGACTAGGTCATCTATATATGAGTATATTGACTTAGGAGTCAAATGAGAACATTTGATCATAGGTCATACTCATCGTTTAAGCTCAAGTGGGGTTACCACTTTTACATAAAACATTTATGTGTTCACATCATTAGAGTTGCTTTGACTCAATTCTTAGAGTTAAGCTCCCCCTAGATGTGAGATCTCCCCCTTAGAGGGATAAACTAACCTTGGGTTTTGTCGATGATGACTTCATATAGGTGTTGAAGATGTGGATGCTCAATGTTGATGTAGATCGTTTGGAGCAATCCTTTGGAGTGAGTTGCACTTTCAATACCTACATGGGTTAGTCCCACAAGGAACAAGCAAGAATATCCATAGACATAGAGTGATGCACACACAAAATGATGTCCATGAAAACATTAGGTTACCTTGTCCCTTGCCTTACCAACATGAGGATTTGTGACTCCTTGAACTAGTGCAAGATATGGAAGTTGATTGCACTTGTCCTTGCCATAATGATATGAGTGAAGAATGTTGGCGGAGTCACCCTCAAGAACTCTCTAGTTCTTCTTCTTCGGGATCCACATCATCTTGATGGGAATCCTTGGTGTAGTAGTTGTACTTGATGAAGTAGAACTTGACGTAGTCTTGGGAACCCACCGACCAAGGCCTTAGGTGCTTCTTCAAATGCATCAATCTCCTCTTGAAGCTTGTCCTTGCCTTTGTTCTTGTGGTCTTGTGGTGGAAGATCATCTTGTGCTTGTGTTCCCTTGAAGGAAGTAGGATCATACTTCTCTTGTTGAGGAACAAACTTCGTCTTGGGGTATTGATCTTCTTCCCACTCAATTCCATTGGCATTGAACTTTTGTTCAAAACCAACACCTTGATTCTTCCGATGCCTTCCTTGCTTGCGTACAATTTCCTCAAATTGCTTACTCCCGGCAAGACTCTTGTATACACCTTTCTCTATAATTCCCTTCAATAAGCTGTTTTCTTGCTCAAGTGTAACTTGGCTAAGAGGATCATTAGTGGAATCAAGAGAACTACTAGAAGCAACAATATTGGATTTAGCATTATTATTGTTACTACTAGAGGAAGAATCTTTCTTGTTCTTGTTACTAGACTTGACTTGAGGCATGTAAGTAGATAGGAGTAAACGCTTGGCAATGTAAGAAGAACTTTTCTTACGAAGATCATCATTGATCGCTTTTAGGAACTCATGCTCTTGCTCAAGATTGAGCTTTTCAAAGCGTAACTTCTCATGAGCCCTTAAAAGTTCTCGATGATCTTGAAGATAGTTTCATGAGCTAACTTAAGAGTGTTTAGTTCTTTAGTTAGACGCTCAATCTTCTCCTTATCATTGTCATTCGTTTCATCTTGATTAGCATGATTAATTGACGTTTCATCATAGTATTCATCACTAGAGTTATCAATAAGTAAATCATCATCACCTAGCAAGTCATCTTCATCAACATCAAAATCAACATACTCAGGGTGTGTTACCTTAGGACCTTTGGCCATGAAGCATCTACCAACACCTTCATTTGGTGAGTCAAATATGTCGTAGGAGTTGGTTGACACAAGTGCTAGACCGGCAACACCTTCATCTTGAGTGTATTCGTAGTCGGAGTGATATCTTCTCTCGGAGTGATGGTCAGAGTCGGAGCCGGATACCCATTCACCAACATGAGCTTGATGTCTTCGTTTTGTGTAGCTCTTTGATGACTTGTCCTTCCTTTCCGAATCCTTGCTTCTCCGTGAGGGTCTTCATTCATAACGATCATCTCTATTCCTTCTCTCTCTTGGTGGTGATTCTTCTCTTCTACTTCTTCTCTTGGGAGAATATTCTCTTCTTTTGTAGGGTGTCGTACACTCATTGGAATAGTGTCCGGGCCTCCCACAATTGTAGCAATTGCGCCCTCGACTAGAAGATCTTTTGTCATTGTAGGACCTTGACTTAGAGCTTCTTTCTTTGCTTCTACTCTTGTAGAATTTGTTGAAGTTCTTCACCATTAAGCTCAATTCTTCATTGAAGGTTTGTTTCTCACTTGATGATGTGGGGGCTTCACATGAGGCTTTGTAAGCACCACTCGACTTGTTGTGAAGTTCCTCCCTATCCTTGAGTGACATCTCATGAGCAACAATTCTTCCAATGACTTCTCAGAGGCTTGAGATCTTTGTAATTGGGCATCATTTGGATCAATGTGCACATGGTATCATATTTTCCATCCAATGCTCTTAGGATCTTCTTGATGATGAATCTATCGGTCATCTCTTCACTTCCTAAGCCGGCAATCTCATTTGTGATAAGAGCAAGCCTAGAGTACATTTCAGCGACACCTTCACCATCCTTCATTTTGAACTTGTCAAGCTGACTTTGGAGCACATCCAACTTGGATTCCTTGATGTAGTCGGTACCTTCGAGCATATCAATCAAAGTATCCCAAATTTCACTAGCCTACTCAAGATGGCTGATTTTTTTAATTCTTCGGGGCACAATCCATTGAAGAGGATATCACAAGCTTGAGCGTTGTATTGCAACATCTTCAACTCTTCCGCACTAGCTTCACGGTTCGGTTCTCTCCCATCAAAGAATTCACCTTGCAAGCCAATACACACAATAGCCCAAACGGTGGGGTTATGTCCGAGAATATGCATTTTCATCCTATGCTTCCGACTAGCAAAATTAGTGCCATCAAAGTAAGGACCTCTACGATGATAATTTCCCTCGCTAGACGCCATACTCTCCTAGGTTGTGAAACCAAGGCTATG
The DNA here is from genome assembly GCA_021605145.1 of Aegilops bicornis. NCBI lineage: Eukaryota > Viridiplantae > Streptophyta > Magnoliopsida > Poales > Poaceae > Aegilops > Aegilops bicornis. Next base: position 532,791,456 of record CM038671.1, on the reverse strand, counting down.
ACCACCAAAAACTATGGAAATCAAAGAAAATGGAGACAAAAGCACGATAACACTTGTAGGACCTAGAAGTATGTCTAGAGGGGGGTGATTAGACTACTTGACCAATAAAAACCTAACCTTTTCCCAATTTTAGACTTTGGCAGATTTTAGCTATTTTTTAACAAGTCAAGCAATCTTCACACAATTCAAGCAAGAAGCAAAGAGTATATTGGCAGCGGAAAATAAAGCATGCAACTTGCAAGAATGTAAGGGAAGGGTTTGGAGGATTCAAACGCAATTGGAGACACGGATGTTTTTGTCGTGGTTCCGATAGGTGGTGCTATCGTACATCCACGTTGATGGAGACTTCAACCCACGTAGGGCAACGGTTCTTGTGAGTCCACAGAGGGCTCCACCCACGAAGGGTCCACGAAGAAGCAACCTTGTCTATCCCACCATGGTCGTCGCCCACGAAGGACTTGCCTCACTAGCGGTAGATCTTCACGAAGTAGGCGATATCCTTGCCCTTACTCCTTGGTTCAACTCCACAATCTTGTCGGAGGCTCCCAAGTGACACCTAGCCAATCTAGGAGACACCACTCTCCAAGAAGTAACAAATGGTGTGTTGATGATAAACTCCTTGCTCTTGTGCTTCAAATGATAGTCTCCCCAACACTCAACTCTCTCTCGCAGGATTTGGATTTGATGGAAAGAAGATTTGAGTGGAAAGCAACTTGGGGAAGGCTAGAGATCAAGATTCATGTGGTTGGAATGGAATATCTTGGCCTCAACACATGAGTAGGTGGTTCTCTCTCAGAACCGGTAAGTTGGAAGTGTAGGTTTGTTCTGATGGCTCTCTCCACGAATGAAGAGGAGGTGGAGGGGTATATATAGCCTCCACACAAAATCTAACCGTTACACACAATTTACCAAACTCGGTCGGACCGATTTAGTAAACCTAGTGACCGTTAGGATTTTCGGTGGGACTGACATGCATCTCGGTAGGACCGATATGGTTAGGGTTAGGGCATAACGTAATCTCGGTGAGACCGATCACACAAACTCGGTGAGACCGAGTTTGGTAATTAGCTAACCAGAGAGTTGGTCAGGTAAACTCGGTGGGACCGATTCGCTCTTTCGGTGAGACCGAAAAGTTATGAAAGGGAAACAGAGAGTTTACATTGCAATCTCGGTGGAACCGATCGCTCACTTCGGTTAGACCGAAACGTTACGAAGGGAAACTGAGAGATTACAATCCCATCTCGGTGAGACTGAGATCCCTGTCGGTGAAACCGATTTGCCTAGGGTTTGTGGCAGTGGCTGTGACATTTGAACTCGGTGGCGCCGGATAGAAAGAATCGGTAGGGCCGAGTTTGACTTTGGGTTTAGGTCATATGTGGATGTGAGAAAGTAGTGGAGGGTTTTGGAGCATATCACTAAGCACATGGCGCAAAAGGCTCATTAAGCAACACCTCATCCCTTCTTGATAGTATTGGCTTTTCCTATAGACTCAATGTGATCTTGGATCACTAAAATGTAAAATGTAGAGACTTGAGCTTTTGAGCTTGAGCCAATCCTTTGTCCTTAATATTTTGAGGGATCCACTTTCATCATCCATGCCATGCCATTCATTGAGCTTTCCTGAAATATTCATCTTGGAATAGTATTAGCTCAGTGAGCTATATGTTCTTATGAATTACCAAAACCACCTAGGGATAGTTGCACTTTCACTTCGCCGTTGTACTAAGACTGGGACGGTGGCCGAATTGCTAGGCGAGCTCTAAGCATGCTAGGCGATCCTGCTGCAGGTTACTCCAGACGCGCTTGACGGTGTGCGAGGGCTTGATCGCCGAACTAGTGGATTGCCATAAAAGGCTGCTTTGTGCTTCTGCTGCGAGGGCCGAAGTGTGCTCCTCCGTACGGAGCGAGCGTTCTGTGTTTCCATTGACTGTGATGACCCCCTAGGTCCTGGCATCTTGAGATTGAGGTATGCGTAATGAGGTACCGCATTGAATCTTGCAAATGCGGTGTGCCCGAGAAGTGCGTGATAGCCGCTGCGGAACGGGACGATATCGAAGAATAGCTCCTCGCTTCGGAAGTTGTCCGGAGATCCGAAGCCCACTTCCAGTGTGATTGAGCCCGTACAATGGGCCTCTACACCTGGGATGACGCCTTTAAAGGTCGTTTTGGTGGGTTTTATCCTCGAGGGGTCTATACCCATTTTGCGCACTGTATCCTGGTAAAGCAGGTTCAGGCTGCTACCGCCGTCCATAAGGACTCAAGTGAGGTGATATCCGTTGATGATTGGATCTAAGACCAGTGCGGCAGATCCGCCATGACGGATACTTGTGGGGTGGTCCCTGCCATCGAAGGTGATCAGACAAGAGGACCATGGGTTGAACTTTGGGGCTACGGGCTCCATCGCGTATACGTCCCTTAGTGCATGCTTCCGTTCCCTTTTGGGGATGTGGGTTGCGTATATCATGTTCACTGTCCTTACTTGTGGGGGGAACCTCTTCTGTCCTCCCGTGTTCGGTGGCCATGGATCCTCCTCGTCATCGCTGTGCAGCCCCTTGTCCTTGTCTTCGGCGTTTATCTTGCCGGCCTGCTTGAACACCCATCATTCTCTGTTGGTGTGATTGGTTGGTTTATCGGGGGTGCCGTGTATTTGACACGAGCGATCGAGTATGCGGTCCAAACTGGACGGGCCCGAAGTGCTTCTCTTGAATGGCTTTTTTCGCTGACCGGATTTAGAGCCTCTGAATCCGGCATAGACTGCCGTATTCTCGGTGTTATCGCCGTTGCTGCGGCGCTTGTGTTTGCTGCGACGTGACCTGTCGTTGCTGTCCTTGGTATCCGAAGTGCCAAGGTTCCTTGATATGTTTTTGCTACGAGCCAACCAGCTATCTTCTCCCGTGCAGAAGCGGGTCATGAGTGTCGTGAGGGCTGCCGCTGATGTTGGCTTTTCCTAGCCGAGGTGCAGGGCGAGCCACTCGTCACGGATGTTGTGCTTGAATGCCGCTAAGGCTTCTGCATCCGGACAATCGACAATTTGATTTTTCTTTGTTAGGAACCGTGTCCAGAATTGCCTGGCCGATTCCCCTGGCTGCTAAATTATGTGGCTCAAGTCATCGATGTCTGGTGGTCGCACATAAGTGCCCTGGAAATTGTCGAGAAATGTTCTTTCCAGATCCTCCCAACAGCCAACGGAGTCTGCTGGCAAGCTGTTCAGCTAATGCCGAGCTGGTCCTTTGAGTTTTAATGGGAGGTACTTGATGGCATCTAGATCATCACCGCGGGCCATGTGGATGTGGAGGAGGAAGTCCTCGATCCATACCGCAGGATCTGTTGTACCATCATATGATTCAATATTTACAGGTTTAAAACCTTCAGGGAATTCATGTTCCATTACTTCGTCGGTGAAGCATAGGGGGTGTGCCGCGCCTCTGTGCTGAGCTATGTCGCGACGTAGCTCGTATGAGTCCTGCCTGCTGTATTCGGCCCGTCCGGACTTGCTTTTACTGTATCCGGCGAGGAGGTCGCTGTCCCTTGTGGGGGCACGGCCCCGTGATTCCGTAGATCGATCTTGCGTGTTTTGCCCTGTCTTCCAGTACGTCTCGCAGGTCTCGCGTGTTTCCCTTTGCCTTGGTATATTTGTTTGAATGGCGGCGGGGTGCAGGCTGATTTTCGGGCCGTACTGCCTCTCTATCTCGGCCACGGGGTGGCCGATCAGCCGCATCGTACGCTGGTGATGTTGGGTGACCCTTGGAAGGGCGTTCGAGTTCGTATTCCTCGGCCGCAAGGACTTCAGTCCATCTATCTACTAACAGATCCTGATCAGCTCGAAGCTGCTGCTGCTTTTTCTTCAGGCTATTTGCTGTGGCAATAAGCCGGTGCTTAAAGCACTCATGTTCGACGGGATCCTCAGGCACGACAAATTCTTCATCGTCGAGGCTCGCTTCGTCTTCGGAGAGAGGCATATAGTTGTCGTCATCCGTCTCTGCCGCTCCCTTAGGAGGGATGGCTTGTTCATCCTCCAGCTCTTGATCGTGTTGGAGGGGATTGTCATCGTCTTCTGCACTGTCCGGAGTATTGTTACCTCCTGTGCCGGTATCACCGCTTTTGCTGTGGCGAGACTTAGAGCGGCGCCGCTAACGTCGGCAATGGGGTTGCTTCTTGGAGGGTTCGTCCTCCGTTGTCTTGTCGCCATCGCCTTCTTTGGGTGTGTCCACCATATATATATATCATAAGATGAGGTTGCAGTCCAATGCCCCGTGGGCAGTGGTTCTTGTTCGTCTCCTTCATCGTTGTCCATGCCATCGATGTCTTCGTAGTCGAAGTCGAGCATGTCGGTTAATTCGTCGACAGTGGCTACTAAATGGGTGGTGGGTGGGGATTGAATTTCTTTGTCAGCCACATCCCACTCTAACCGGACATAGTTCGGCCAAGGTTCTCCAGACAGGGAGAGAGATTTTAATGAATTCAGTATGTCACCAAAGGGCAAGTGCTGAAAGATATCTGCGGAGGTGAACTCCATGATTGGCGCCCAATCAGATTCGATAGGTATGGGCGTGGGCAGTACGGAGTCCGTGGCCGAGGACGAGTCCAGCAGTTCGGCGACACGACTCTCGTGAAGGGTAAGGTCAGTATTCGGCTCTATCGCCACTGAGGGTGCGGCCTCCGTGGCGGAGTCTATCCTCCCGTCCTTGGATGGCGCGATCTGCTCCAGACTGAAGGCCGGAGTAGTTGATGGCGTGATCTCCCAAACACTGTCTGACGGCAGAGCTAAATCGTGCTTGTCGTGGTCGTGCGGCACACCTGGCATGGGCCCGAATCCGTCGAAGATCAAGTCTCCGCGGATATCGGCAGTGTAATTCAAGTTTCCAAACCTGACTTGATGGCCAGGGGCGTAGCTCTCGATCTGCTCCAGATGGCCAAACGAGTTGGCCCGCAGCGTCAGCCGAACACGAAGATCTGTCCGGGGAGGAAAACCTCACCCCGGACCGCATCGTTGTTGATGATCGAAGGGGCCATCATACCTTGCAGCGACGACACAGTGGAACTCTCAATGGAAGCACCAATGTCGGTGTCAAAACCGGCAGATATCGGGTAGGGGGTCCCGAACTGTGCGTCTAAGGTGGATGGTAACAGGAGGCAAGGGACACAATGTTTACCCAGGTTCGGGCCCTCTCGATGGAGGTAAAACCCTACTTCTTGCTTGATTGATCTTGATAATATGAGTAGTACAAGAGTTGATCTACCACGAGATCGTATAGGCTAAACCCTAGAAGCTAGCCTATGGTATGATTGTTGTTCTACGGACTAAACCCTCTGGTTTATATAGACACCGGAGGGGGCTAGGGTTACAAAGAGTCGGTTATAATGGGAGGAGATCTACATATCCGTATCGCCAAGCTTGCCTTCCATGCCAAGAGAGTCCCATCCGGACACGAGACGAAGTCTTCAATCTTGTATCTTCATAGTCCAACAGTCCGGCCAAAGGATATAATCCGGCTGTCCGGATACCCCCTAATCTAGGACTCCCTCAGCCGCCATCGGTGTATTCGGCGCCTCCGAACTAGCGGAGGTTGCCGCGGGAGTTGGCACTCCCCCCCTCCCTCAAGGAGGATTGCTTGTTCGGCTCCGGAACCATTTGGGTTTCTGGAGTAGTGTCCGGCTGATGGTCGAACTGATCCAGACCCCGCCGCCAGCCCTTGAGGGGATTGTTACCCCCGTGTCTTCGGCGACTGAAGTGTTACCTTATGGCGCCGTTTTGGCGGCATCCCGTACCGCCTTGTGCCCCAGAGAGGCCCTTCAGGTCAACACCTCGTTGTCGTCCTTGGTGAGAGGCGGGGAGGCTCGCGAAAGCGACTCGCTCTCCATCATCCTTGGATCCAAGGAGTTTCCCGCTGATGATTGTTGGGGAAGATCACGGGCCGGCCTGCACCATTCAATATGTTAATACCATACTCATCAAAACCGGATTTATGTACGGCATCTTCGGATACTTACGATTCGGCAAGGGGCTTTGGCCTGGGGCGCCACTTGGGGATGGCCTCGGTATCTGAATCTGAGCCATCTAGAAGGGATATTTTTCCCCTTTTGGGCGCCTCCGCCTCTGGTTCTTCAGAGGTCGCCCTCTTCTTCTTCTTCTTCTTCCCCTTCGGGGAAAGGGTGACGTCGGCCTCCTCTTCCTCCTCCTCGTCTTCGTCTTCCTCGGAGGAATGGGTTTTGTTCTCTCCAGACGCCCTGTCTGAAGTAACTTTGCAATGAAGGCCATCTTTGGCTTCCTTGGTCTTATTCCGGACCTTTTTCTCCGGTGCTTGATAGGGCACCAGGACCAGCATCTTCACTAGAAGAGGACTTGCTGGGTTTTTGGGCAATGGAGCTGGACATCTGATCCGCTCCGCCTTCTTCATCCAGCCCTGTGTTATAGGATGGAATTCTCAGTCTGTCCTCTCTTTTGATTAATTCACTGTGTTATGTTAGGAAAAATAGCACTTAGAGGGGAGGCTGGATGATTGCAATCGAGGCCGATGTCTTCGGACGTCTCTGGCCATGACTTTTGAGTCTTGAAAAGTAGCTTCCAGATCGCTTTATGTATTGTGCCGAAGAGTCACGTCAGGATCCGTGGCCTTTCCGGATTGAACTCCCACATGCGGAGAGGCCGGCGTTGGCAGGGTGTTTTTCTCCTGAATGAGCATCACCTGAATCACATCTGTGAGGCTGGTGTTTTTCTCTATGATATTTTTGATGCGTGTCTTCAGCATCAGCACCTCATCATATGATCCCCAATCCAGACCCATGTTGGTCCAGGACACAAGCCGCAGCGGGGGTCCGGATCTGAATGCAGGGGCGGCTGCCCATTTGGTGCCGCGGGGTTCAGTAATGTAAAACCACTCCTGCTGCCATATCTTGATGGAATCCACAAAGGCCCCTTTGGGACAGATAACTTTGGGAATTTTGCTTATCATGGCATTGCCACAGTCCGCGTGTTGCCCGTCGACCACTTTAGGCTTCACATTGAAAATTTTGAGCCATAGGCTGAACTGTGGAGGGACGCGGAGGAATGCCTCACACATGACGATAAACACCGAGATGTGGAGAATGGAATTCGGGGCCAGATCATGAAAATTCATCCCGTAATAGAACATGAGACCTCGGACAAACGGGTGTAGGGGAAATCCTAGTCCATTAAGAAAGTGAGGAACGAATACGACCCTCTCACCAGGTTCTGGAGTGGGGATAATTTGCTCTTTGGCAGGGAGTCTGTGCCTAATCTCCGCTGTCAAATACCTCGCCTCCCGAAGCTCTTTGATGTCCTTCTCCGTTACGGAAGAGGCCATCCACTTGCCTTGCGAGCCGGATCCGGACATGATTGGAGTACTTGGCAGCGAGGGGAAAGTTTGAAGTTGGGGCGCTAGAGCTCGAGAATGGGCTGAGGAGGTAGAAGGCGTGGGGTAAAATTGTGGATCCCAATCTTCTTATAAAGGCAGTGAATATCGAGCGTCCCCCCACGAGCCTTAAAACTCGCCTATTCCCCAGGGGTCGTGCAAACGGCATTGTTGGATTAACGAAACCCGTATTGATGAGAATCCCGTAATAAGGGGACATGATCTCTGCTTTGACAAGACGTGTCAATGAAACCCGCGCCTCGAAACACGAAGCGGGAGGCTGAAAATGGTTCAAAATAATAATAAGGCTGGAACACAATGCCTTGCTGAAAGAGATGTCAGAAGACATGACCTATTTTTGCTTAAGTATTCTACCCTTGTGGTTCAGGGTTGTAACTATTGTACAGAGCCGGATATAGTTCTTTTGATCAACTACTTTGGAGTATTCGGAGGAGGAACCCGCCTTGCAATGCCGAAGACAATCTGTGCGCCGGACACATCGTCATTGAAGCTTGTTTTAGGGGCTACTGAGGGAGTCCTGGATTAGGGGGTCCCCGGGCATCCGGGCTATGGGACATGGGCCAGACTAGTGGGCCGTAAATATACAAGATGGAAGCCTTCCCCCGTGTCCAGATGGGACTCTCCTTTGCGTGGATGGCAAGCTTGGCGTTCGGATATGAAGATTCCTTTCTCTGTAAACCGACTCTGCATAACCCTAGTCCCCTCCGGTGTCTATATAAACCGGAGGGTTAGTCCGTAGAGGCAATCACAATCATACAGGCTAGACATCTAGGGTTTAGCCATTACGATCTCGAGGTAGATCAACTCTTGTAACCCCTCTACTCATCAAAGTCAATCAAGCAAGAGGTAGGTTATTACCTCCATCAAGAGGGCCTGAACCTGGGTAAACATCGTGTCCCCTGCCTCCTGTTACCTTCGATCCACGCACAATTCGGGACCCCCTACCCGAGATCGGCCGGTTTTGACACCGACAGTCGAGCTCGTGCCGATCCGCGAAGCAAAAGAAGGACCATGATAAGTGCCACACGTCATATACGAGCACATGGCAACTCTGAATGTTTTCGATGGCAGGTTTAGTTACGCAAGGATGACAATTTTAGTTGGCAAGCGTGGCAAATTTCATGCTTCAGTTTACTTTTGATAAAAACTTGTGTGTCGCTGGAATTTTCCATTCTTGTGTGACTGGAATTTCCATCGAAAAAAGTCACGGCCCGAGTGCCATGCACCTGACGTGTGGCACTTATCATTTGGGAAAAAGAAAAGAAGCGGGACATAGCGTAGGGCGTGTGATTGTTTCTTCCGGCTAGATGCACATCATTGAGATAGTCGGCCAGACAATAGCCCAGGTTAGCTTCACGGGTGTACTTTTCAAGGCATTTAGCACAAATTTCTCCTGGAACTGATACACGATGACTTTGTGTGCGAAGCAGGGAGTGTAGTAGTAGTGTAATCTATCCTTACTTGAGGTCCCACTACATATCCAACATGGAGGGTCACCTAGGCGGTCGACATAAGTCAATGTAGTCAACAATAGTCCAAGCCACCTCCCTTGGTCCAAGTAGACTATTCCAGTCAACAGAACTTCAAGCAAGGCTTTATGATCAACAAGTCAAAAGAGAAAGACTGCGTAAAAGAATAAGTGCAAGGAGAAGGCAAGAGAGTAAAGAATCCCATGTAAGGAAGCCTTCTCATAATGTATGGATTCTTCCATAAGAGCAAATACAGCTAGGCGCCTTCAAACCCGCCTCAAACGCCCGGGCGGATGGCCCGCTCACTGACCGGTCACGAAAATTCGACTCGGACGGGCTTCTTAAATGGGCCTCAAACGCCCGGGCTGACCGACATCCCTCTTATCTAGCCCAAATATGGGAAGGATATGGGGGCGCCCGAGCGCGTCCTCCATGTCGGACCCGACAAAGGTTGTCAGAATCACGATTTTGAATCGGATCGAATCTCCGATAGTAGGATTGCAAATCATAGTATCTTAACTATTAGGATCGTAGAAACATAGATTCTATCACCCAAAATCGTAGAATCAGAGGGCTTTGATTGGATAATGAAGTCATAGAATCATACAACAAAATCGCGATTCTGACAACCTCGACAGCCCTACCCCACCTCAAATTGTACCAAATCCACGAAACCTTTCCTCCTCCTCCCGCCTCCCTCCTACCTTTCCGGCGCCCGAGCCCTTGCCGTCCGCCACCCCTGATCCCCATCCTCACCACCGGTCCCAATCTACCACAATAGATGTCATCCAGCCCGTCCCCGGCCTCCATGATAGAGATTGCGTCCTCCTCGTCCATCGGCGTCCCGTCCTCGGCTCCGTCGTGCAAGGCGGAGAACGTCGCCCAGAGGATCCGGCGACGCTGACAACGAGAGAGGGAAGCGGTGGCGGTGGCAGCAGTGCAGGGAGATGTGGACATGGAGGAGTAGTTGTCCCACCCCCTCCCGTCGCGCCCCGAACCCCGCACCCCATCCATATGTCTGCCGACGCGGATTGCGCCGTCGGACCATTTTGGGACAGAGGAGGATCCGACGGCCGATTGGGTCATTCTGGAGATCTTTCCGCCCACGCAGATGTTGGCGTTGGATGTATGTCACTCGCGGCAACTCGTTTGCCCGGGCTGCCCACGACCTGTTCGACGGAATGACACAACAATAGCCGGTATGTTTTTTGGTCTTGTTCGATCAAGTTTGCATATTGGATGTTCAATGTTTTTGCATAGACCTCTACTTCATTTCGTATATGATGAATGCTTGCAAACCATGATCATTTAGGAGGTGTTCCTGTCGGACATGATCAATGGCAATCATGGTCCGACCCAAATGGAGTACGAATTGGGTGGCACCACATTTGAAGTTGTTGGATCATATTGAATGGAGTGCCAAAGTGGACACAACTAGTGGACGATCTCAAGGCCGACAAGAAGAGGAATGATGGCTCAAGCTCCCACCAATAAATTGGGTTGGACAATGAAGAGTACGATATTGTTGTTGAAAATATGCCGTAGAGGCAATAATATTATATTATGATATTTCCGTGTTCATAATTAGGAGTTTATATTTCATGATATAACTACTATGATCCTAGAATATGTGATTCGGTGGAAAACTCATATGCACGTGTGGAATGATAAACAGTAAAGAATAGGCTCCTAGTCTTGCCTATAAGACTAGCTCAAGTGTTGTTGGTGATCATGTTTTTCGGATCTTAGGATATCATTAAGCGTAACGATAGTCCTAAAACAACATTGGGGGTATGACGTTAGAAGAACAATCATATTGAATTGACCCAAACTTGTTTGTTATACTTTGAGATAATATTGTCTGAAATCAATTGTTATAACATGGGGTGTTAACATGTGTTTTTAGTTCCTCAGACCATGAGAGTATCGTAGTCACTTCTTACCGTACGGTGGACTTTGGGGTTGCTCAAACGTCATCTGTAACTAGGTCATCCTAAGGACAACTTACGGGTTCATCGAAAAGTTTGACAAGGGACTAGATAGCTCGAGAGTGGGATTTGCTCCTCCGACGATGGAGAGATATTCTTAGGGCCCTCTCGGTATGACGACATCCATCACCGTCTGTCTAGACACATGTGACTATGTTACGGATGCTGGAACATATCAACAAGAAAGAAGAACAAAACCAGTAACAAGGATGATGGTAAAATTAATGAGCATGTGTACGACTCAGGAGGATACCAATGCATCCCGGGTTTTGTAAAGTATCGCAAAGCAAAGGGAACATCACATGATAACAAAAGGTTCACTTGAATGTCATTCGCGTAATCACATAGATTGATATGGACGACCATGGTTCCACTATCAGTCATTGAACGAAGGGGTTTTATTCATGTCTATGATTTACCGAATCTACGGGGTCGCAAGCTTAAGGTAATCATAATATTTTGAGTGTTAGTAGGACAAGAGTATCAAGGATTTATTTGTGAAATTGTTTCATTAATATTTGGAATAGTTTTGAGAGGAAATCAAAGAGTTTTGGGTTCACCAGAAGGGTTTCAGAGATTATAGGGCAATACCAGGTATTACCGATAAATAATATATAGGTGGAAAATGTTTTTGATGATGTTAAATTATATATAATATGCCCTATTAATTGTTAGAGGGCTTTTTATATTTAATTTAATATCAACGGGCATTAAAAGGCCAAGTAGTGGAGGGAGAACTGGGCCACCAAGGCCCATGTAGGGGAGACGCCCCCTTTCCCCCTTGAGGTAGGCCAAATAGGACTTGGGGGAGGAATCCTCCTCCCCCTAGGGACGATGCAAGGAGGGAGGATCCCCCTCCCTTGTGTCGTGCCCCCTCTTCCCCTCCCAGCCTATATATACTTGAGGTATTAGGCCATCTTGACATGCAAGTTTTGGAGCCTCCTCTAGTTCTAGTTGATCCTAGTTGATCAACTAGGGCTTGACCTAAATCCTCTAATCCTCATAATTAGAAGCCGAGTGTGGTTCTAATCTCCTCCCTCTAATTCTCTGGCAACGATTATCTCTGGATGGCGAAGCACTGCCGGATTGTGAAGACTGTACGCTTGCAACCAAGTAGAGAGGTCATTCTTTCGATCTTCTGTTCGAGGGTGGTTCACGGGATCGTCATCAACATTCGTGGTATTCTTCCATTGCACTCCGGAGTCGGTAACGATCATTGATACAAATCATATATGAATCTCATATTGTTCCCGTGTGTTCGTAGGGCAATTTTTTTATAATATGTTTCCCAACAGTTTTCGTCGAGAATGGAAGAGCCACCGTGCCAAAGGATAACCGCAAGTCATAGGAAACAAATGAGTGAAGACAAGGGCCTCCCGTGATGTCGCGGCTTCAAAAATGTCCTGCACATGGACATGCATTTTTTCGACGAGGGGGAACAAGAAGGAGGAGAGCTACAAGCTCATGTTTGATGCGCAAAAGGAGAGGATGGATTGGTACCAGAAGAGGGCGTAGAAGAAGCTGGAAATTGAGAGGGAGAAAAACAAGTTGGAGAAGCAAGAGGTGGAGACCAAATGGGAGCTCGAGAAGGCCAATACATTTGGAGAGATTGAGCTTGTGGAGAGGTTCCAACTCGCACGCACTACAAAAAAAGACACATCTGTGACATTTTGGGCCGAACGATTTTTTTCCTGTCATGCTTATGACACTTCTATGACGATAATTGTGACAAAACCCAGTATCATCATAGATGTGGTGGGCTCCTACTTCTGTGACAAAAAATCATGACAGGAAATGGGCTTTTCATCCTGGGCGGGCCGGAGACGCAGCTACATGACATTCTTTGGACGTCCATGACGGAAAAAACTATGGTAGAAGCGAGGGCGAGGAAAATATCGGGGAGTTCCCGGTTAAGTGGTCGGGGCCGAGCGATGCGCATTTCTCACGTACATGTATGCGCATGGGTGCAAGGCATTGGGCTCTAACTGAACCCGAGCGAGGCGTTCGCCTACTGAACCCAAGCGATTACCTTTGCGAACTACGCTTTCGCACTAAGCGATTGATCGATCTGGCTGTTAACTGAACCCGATCAAGCGATTCCTTCGCTACTGCTGCTAACTAAAGCCGATCGAACCTGCTGCCTCCTTCCCTTGATGAACAGTGAGCGTTGTTGGGGGGTTGGATGAACAATTCCTGGTGGAGGGTTGGGTGAACAGGACCCCGTGGTAGTAGAGGTTGTTGCCGCTGGATGAACAGGACCCCGTGGTAGTAGAGGTTGTTGCCGCTGGATGAACAGGACCCTGATCGATCGAGACGGTTGGGGGTGGATGAACAGGACCCCGTGGAGGGCTGGATAAACAGGACCCCGTGGAGGGCTGGTTGAATAGTAGCTGGTGGAAGGCTGTATGAACAGTAGCCCGTGGAGGGGTGATTGAACAGGACCCCGTGAAGAGGGCTCCTTGAAGAGTAGCCGGTGGAGGCTGGATGGACAGGAGCCCGTGGATGAACAGTCGTAGGTGGAGGCTGGAGGAGGTCAACGGCGGATGAACAGTAGCTCGTGGAGGCTGGAGGAGGTCGACGATGGAGATGAATAGTAGCCTGTGGAGTCCTGTTTTGCGGTACGCCACACCCCTCCCGATGAACAGGACCCCGTTTCGACCGTAGCGCTCCAACACAAGTCCGTTTCCTCCGTTTTGCGGTACGCCGCACACATCCCGATCAACAGGACCCTGTTTCGACCGTAGGCACTCGAACACAAGTTTGTTTTCCTCCGTTTTGCGGTACGCCAGACCCCTCCCGATGAATAGGACCCCGTTTTGACCGTGGCCGATCGAACAGAAGTTCGTTTCCTTAGTTTTGCAGTATGCCAGGCCTCGTTTCGATCGGCTATTCCATCCAAGCCAGTTGCCTCCTAATGAACACGACGCATTCCGTTCCGGCCCAGCCGGTTGGCTGCCGATGAACAGGATGCCGTCGCTGCCTCTCCATGTACATGAGCCCTGGCCGTTCGTATGCATGAGTAAGCGTTCGAGACCCCGCCAGTATGTACGTACGTGGCCGTATTTACTTTCTTGCACCCTGGCCATACATGCGTGTACATGCTACGTGCGCGCCTCTATTACGACACGTGCCCTTCCTTACTCGGCCACGGTTCATCTCTGCAGCCTGCAGACAGACCGATCGACCAGTATGTACGTACACGTTCGCGACCAGAGTGACAACGCTACGTACGCTACGACCAGGTGGGTCCCGACTGTCAGGCACTTTCTTGCGTGCGAAGATGTAGCTAGTGGGTCCCAGCAGTCAGGGGGAAATGTTCTTTTGCGGAATACGGTGGCCCGTCCGGTGGGTCCCTGTTGTCAAGTGGAGGAATCATTATTTTGTGCGTAATATGGTTGCACTTCCTTGCTGCAGTCGTGGACCCAGCTGTCAGCCTCTCCACGTACAATACTCTTTTAATAGAAGTCGTTCCTTGACCACATTGACCACGCCGCGCCGAGAGCACCAAGGCGGTGGACGATGGCGAGGCCTAGGAAGGGGACGATGTGGAGCCGGGGAAGACGCGGCAGTGGATGCCCACGTAGAGAGGAGTACGAGGGTTCACTGGTTCGGCTGCGGTGTGAAGCTGCCGTCGCCACAGAATAACAGGGGGGTGGGTGAGTAGAGGGATGGCCTGGCCAGCGATGGGAGTAGTAGGGGAGATGAGGCCTCCGCGGTAGCACAACCAGCCACGGGAGGTAGGAGCAGGCGGCACGATCGGCGCTGGTTTGGGCGGCTGGTGCAAGAACACCAGAGGTTGAAGAAGCACTACGGCCGTTGGATGGACATCGTACGGTCCTGGAGTTAGAATCGTTCATATTGACTAAGTTGAGAAAGCCCTCCATCCGCGTCAACCTAAAGGCCCACAAGTCAGCCTCCAACTACGGTGGGTCCCAACTAGCAGGGGAGTATTCATTTTTTTCGTGTAATAAGGAGGCACTTCCTTGCGTGCGAAGATATAGCTGGTGGGTCCGACTTGTCAGCAGGGGAACATTTTTTTCCCGTAATAAGAACGCACTTCCTTGCGTGCGAAGATGTAACTGGTGGATTCCAGTTGTCAGGGGGAGAAAACATTATTTTTCAGGGTAAATAGGATGCAGTTGCATGCATGCATCCATGGGTGTGGTGTGTGCTACCTCTTGACCACTACGTTGGTTTTCCCTTGAAGAGGAAAGGGTGATGCAGTAAAGTAGCGTAAGTATTTCCCTCAGTTTTTGAGAACCAAGGTGTCAATCCTGTAGGAGACCACGCGCGAGTCCACGCACCTACACAAACAAATAAGAACCTCGCAACCAACGCGATAAAGGGGTTGTCAATCCCTTCACGGTCACTTACGAGAGTGAGATCTGATAGAGATGATAAGATAATATTTTTGGTATTTTTACGATAAAGCGTAAAAGTAAAGAAAACAAAATAAACAGTAATAGAAATAACGGGAGATTAATATGATGGAAAATAGACCCGGGGGCCATAGGTTTCACTAGTGGCTTCTCTCAAGATAGCATAAGTATTACGGTGGGTAAACAAATTACTGTCGAGCAATTGATATAATTGAGCATAGTTATGAGAATATCTAGGTATGATCATGTATATAGGCGTCACGTCCGCAACAAGTAGACCGAAACGATTCTGCATCTACTACTATTACTCCACACATCGACCGCTATCCAGCATGCATCTAGAGTATTAAGTTCATAAGAACAGAGTAACGCTTTAAGCAAGATGACATGATGTAGACGGATAAACTCATGCAATATGATATAAACCCAATCTTTTCATCCTTGTTGGCAACAATAAAATACATGCCTTGTTTCCCCTGCTGCCACTGGGAAAGGACACCGCAAGATTGAATCCAAAGCTAAGCACTTCTCCCATTGCAAGAAAGATCAATCTAGTAGGCCAAACCAAACTGATAGTTCAAAGAGACTTGCAAAGATAACCAATCATACATAAAAGAATTCAGAGGAGATTCAAATATTGTTCATAGATAATCTGGATCATAAACCCACAATTCATCGGATCTCGACAAACACACCGCAATAATAAGAGTTACATCAAATAGATATCCAAGAGAAATGAGGAGAACTTTGTATTGAGATCCAAAGAGAGAGAAGAAGCCATCTAGCTAATAACTATGGACCCGAAGGTCTGTGATAAACTACTGACACATCATCGGAGAGGCTGTGGTGTTGATGTAGAAGCCTTCCGTGATCAATGCCCCCTCCGGCAGGACGCCGGAAAAGGCCCCAAGATGGGATCTCACGGGTACAGAAGGTTGCGGCGGTGGAATTAGGTTTTCGTGGTCGCTTCTGATGGTTTGGGGGTAAGTAGATATATATAGGAGGAAGAAGTAGGTCGGTGGAGCCATGAGGGGCCCACGAGGGTGGAGAGCACGCCCCCCTACCTCGTGGCTTCCTCTTCTGTTGCTTGACGTCCACTCCAAGTCCTCTGGATCACGTTTGTTCCGAAAATCACGTTCCCGAAGGTTTCATTCCTTTTGGACTCCGTTTGATATTCTTTTTCTGCGAAACACTGAAATAGGCAAAAAACAAGAATTTGGGCTGGGCCTCCGGTTAATAGGTTAGTCCCAAAAATAATATAAAAGTGTATAATAAAGCCCATTAATCATCCAAAACAGAATATAATATAGCATGGAACAATAAAAAATTATAGATACGTTGGAGACGTATCAAGCATCCCCAAGCTTAATTCCTGCTCGTCCTCGAGTAGGTAAATGATAAAAACAAAAATTTTGATGTGGAATGCTACTTAGCATAATTTTCAATGTAATTCTCTTATTGGTGGTATGCGTATTCAGATCCGAAAGATTCAAGATAAAATTTTAATATTGACATAAAAGTAATAATACTTCAAGCATACTAACTAAGCAATTATGTCTTCTCAAAATAACATGGCCAAAGAAAGTTCATCCCTACAAAATCATATAGTTTGGTCATGCTCCATTTTCGTCACACAAGAATGCTCTCATCATGCACAACCCGATGACAAGCCAAGCAATTGTTTCATACTTTAGTAATCTCAAACTTTTTTCAACTTTCATGCAATATATGAGAGTGAGCCATGGATATAGCACTATGGGTGGAATAGAATATGATGATGGGGGTTATGTGGAGAAGACAAAAAAAGAAAGTCTCACATTGACGCGGCTAATCAACGAGCTAGTGAGATGCCCATCGATTGATGTCAATGCAAGGAGTAGGGATTGCCATGCAACGGATGCACTAGAGCTACAAATGCATGAAAGCTCAACAAAAGAAACTAAGTGGGTGTGCATCCAACTTGCTTGCTCACAAAGACCTAGGGCATTTGAGGAAGCCCATTGTTGGAATATACAAGCCAAGTTCTATAATGAAAAATTCCCACTAGTATATGAAAGTGACAAAACAAGAGACTCTCTATCATAAAGATCATGGTTCTACTTTGAAGCACAAGTATGGAAAAAGGATAGTAACATTGCCCCCTTTTTTTCTTTTATATTTTTTTGGGGCCTTTCCTTTTTTTGGCCTTTCTCTTTTTTTTGGGACAATGCTCTATGAATGATGATCATCACACTTCTATTTATCTACAACTCAATGATTACAACTCGATACTAGAACAAAGTATGACTCTATATGAATGCCTCCGGCGGTGTACCGGGATGGGCAATGAATCAAGAATGACATGTATGAAAAATTATGAACGGTGGCTTTGCCACAAATACGATGTCAACTACATGATCATGCAAGGCAATATGACAATGATGAAACATGTCATGGTAAACGGAACGGTGGAAAGTTGCATGGCAATATATCTCGGAATGGCTATGGAAATGCCATAATAGGTAGGTATGGTGGCTGTTTTGAGGAAGACATAAGGAGGTTTACGTGTGATAGAGCGTATCGTATCACGGGGTTTGGATGCACCGGCGAAGTTTGCACCAACTCTCAAGGTGAGAAAGGGCAATGCACGGCATCAAGAGGCTAGCAATGATGGAAGGGTGAGAGTGCGCATAATCCATGGACTCAACATTAGTCTTAAAGAACTCACATACTTATTGCAAAAATCTACAAGTCATCAAAAACCAAGCACTATGTGCATGCTCCTAGGGGGGTAGATTGGTAGGAAAAGACCATCGCTTGTCCCCGACCGCCACTCATAAGGAGGACAATCAAAGAACACCTCATGTTTCAAATTTGTTACACAATGTTTACCATACGTGCATGTATGGGACTTGCAAACTTCAACGCAAGTATTTCTCAAATTCACAACTACTAAACTAGCACAACTTTAATATCACTACCTCCATATCTCAAAACAATTATCAAGCATCAAACTTTTCTTAGTATTCAACTCACTTATAAGAAAGTTTTTACTAATCTTGGATGCCTATCACATTAGGACTAATTCCCCAATTTAAGAAAATTACCATGCTGTTTTGTAGGACTCTCAAAATGACATTAGTAAAGCATGAGAGAACAATAGTTTCTATAAAACAAAACCACCACCGTGCTCTAAAAGATATAAGTGAAGCACTAGAGCAAAAACTATATAGCTCAAAAGATATAAGTGAAGCACAAAGAGTATTCTAACAAATTCCAATTCATGAATGGCTCTCTCGAAAGGTGTGTACACCAAGGATGATTGTGGTAAACTAAAAAGCAAAGACTCAAATCATACAAGATGCTCCAAGCAAAACACTTATTATGTGGTGAATAAAAATATAGCTCCAAGTAAAGTTACCGATGGACGAAGACGAAAGAGGGGATGCCTTCCGGGGCATCCCCAAGCTTTGCCTTTTTGGTGACCTTAGATTTACCTTGGGGTGCCTTGGGCATCCCCAAGCTTAGGATCTTGCCACTCCTTGTTCCATAATCCATCAAATCTTTACCCAAAACTTGAAAACTTCACAACACAAAACTTAACAGAAAATCTCGTGAGCTCCGTTAGCGAAAGAAAACTAAACACCACTTCAAGGTACTATATTGAACTCATTCTTTATATTTGTTTAAACCTACTGTATTACAACTTCTCTATGGTTTATAAACTATTTTACTAGCCATAGATTCATCAAAATAAGCAAACAACACACGAAAAACAGAATCTGTCAAAAACAGAACAGTCTGTAGTAATCTGTAACTAACGCAAACTTGTGTAACTTAGAAAAATCTACCAAAACAGGAAGACCTAGATAATTTGTTTATTGATCTAATGAAATTGGAATCAGTACATTCTGGTGATTTTTAAAAATTGTTTTAGTGAATAGAAAGTTTCTGGAATTTTCAGCAAGATCAAATAACTATCATCCGAGAAGATCCTATAGGTTTAACTTGGCACAAACACTAACTAAAACATAAAAAAAATCTAACCAGAGGCTATATCAAAGATTTATTCCTAAACAGAAGAAAAAAGCAAAAAACTAAAAATAAAATTGGGTTGCCTCCCAACAAGCGCTATCGTTTAACGCCGTAGCTAGGCATAAAAGCAAGGATAGATCTAGGTATTGCCATCTTTGGTAGGCAATCCATAAGTGGCTCTCATAATAGATTCATATGATAATTTAACTTTCTTTCTAAGGAAGTGTTCCATGCCTTTCCTTAACGGAAATTATAATCTAATATTCCCTTCCTTCATATCAATAATTGCACCAATCGTTCTAAGGAAAGGTCTACCAAGAATAATAGGACATGAAGGATTGCAATCTATATCAAGAACAATAAAATCTACGGGCACATAGTTCCTATTTGCAACAATAAGAACATCATTAATTCTTCCCATAGGTTTCTTAATGGTTGAATCCGCAAGATGCAAATTTAAAGAACAATCATCAAAATCACGGAAACCTAACAAATCACATAAAGTTTTTGGAATCGTGGAAACACTAGCACCCAAATCACACAAAGCATAGCATTCATGATCTTTAATTTTAGTTTTAATAGTAGGTTCCCATTCATCATAGAGTTTCCTAGGGATAGAAACTTCCAACTCAAGTTTTTCTTCATAAGATTGCATCAAAGCATCAACGATATGTTTAGTAAAAGCTTTATTTTGACGATAAGCATGAGGAGAATTTGGCACGGATTGCAACAAGGAAATACAATCTATCAAAGAGAAATTATCATAATTAAATTCCTTGAAATCCAAAATAGTGGGTTCATTGATATCTAAAGTTTTGACCTCTTCAATCCCACTTTTACCAAATTTTGCATCAAGATCTAAAAACTCCGAATTTTTGGGATGCCTTCTAACTAAAGTTGACTCATCTCCAGTCCCATAATTATCAAGATTCATATTGCACAACAAAGATTTAATAGGGGACACATCAATAACTTTTAGACCTTCATCTTTATTCTCATAAAAATTAGAAGAACACACTTTCACAAAGCAATCTTTCTTAGCACGCATCCTAGCGGTTCTTTCTTTGCACTCATCAATGGAAATTCTCATGGCTTTGAGAGACCCATTAATATCATGCTTAAGTGGAATAGATCTAAGCTTCAAACTATCAACATCAAGAGAGATTCTATCAATGTTCCTAGCCAATTCATCAGCTTTAAGCAATTTCTCTTCAAGCAAAGTATTGAAATTCTTTTGCGAATTCATAAACTCTTTAACACTAGTCTCAAATTCAGAGGGCATATTATTAAAATTTTCATAAGAATTGTTGTAGGAATTACCATAATTATCATAGGAGTTACTAGGGAACGGCCTAGGATTAAAGTTTCCTCCATAAGCGTTGTTACCAAAATTATTCCTACCAACAAAATTCACATCCATAGATTCATTATTATTCTCAATCAAGGTAGACAAAGGCATATCATTAGGATCAGAAGAAACACTCTTATTAGAAAACAATTTCATAAGTTCATCCATCTTTCCACTCAAAACATTAATTTCTTCTATCGCATGCACTTTTTTACTAGTAGATCTTTCGGTGTGCCATTGAGAATAATTAACCATAATATTATCTAGGAGTTTAGTAGCTTCTCCTAAGGTGATTTCCATAAAAGTGCCTCCCGCGGACGAATCTAAAAGATTTCTAGAAGCAAAATTCAATCCGGCATAAAAATTTTGTATAATCATTCACAAATTCAAACCATGTATAGGGCAATTACGTATCATTAGTTTCATCCTCTCCCAAGCTTGTGCAACATGTTCACGATCAAGTTGCTTAAAATTCATAATATCGTTTCTAAGGGAGATGATTTTAGTGGGAGGAAAATACTTAGAGATAAAAGCATCCTTGCACTTATTCCAAGAATCAATACTATTTTTAGGGAAAGACGAAAACCAAGTTTTAGCACGATCTCTAAGAGAAAGCAGAAATAGCTTCAATTTAACAATATCGTTGTCCACATCTTTCTTCTTTTGCATGTCACACAAATCAACAAAGCTATTTACATGGGTAGCGGCATCTTCACTAGGAAGGCAGGCGAATTGATCTTTGATGACAAGATTCAAGAAGCAAGAATTTCACAAGATTCAAGATCGATAAGAGGAGCAATCGAGGTCGAGAAAATCATTGTTGTTGGTATTGGTAAAGCCACACAATTTAGTATTGTCTTGAGCCATCGTGACAAGCAAGCAATCCAACACACAAGCAAACAAGAGGCAAGCGAAAAAGAGGCGAACGGAAAAGAGGGCGAACGGAAAGAGAGGGTGAATAAAACGGCAAGGGTGAAGTGGGGGAGAGGAAAACGAGAGGCAAATGGCAAATAATGTAATGCGAGGGATAAGTGTTTGTGATGGGTACTTGGTATGTATTGACTTATGCGTAGACTCCCCGGCAACGGCGTCAGAAATCCTTCTTGCTACCTCTTGAGCACTGCGTTAGTTTTCCCTTGAAGAGGAAAGGGTGATGCAGTAAAGTAGCGTAAGTATTTCCCTCGGTTTTTGAGAAACAAGGAATCAATCTAGTAGGAGACCACGTGCGAGTCCCACGCACCTATACAAATAAATAAGAACCTCACAACCAACGCGATAAAGGGGTTGTCAATCCCTTCACGATCACTTACGAGAGTGAGATCTGATAGAGATGATAAGATAATATTTTTGGTATTTTTATGATAAAGCGTAAAAGTAAAGAAAGCAAAATAAACGGTAATAGAAATAATGGGAGATTAATATGATGGAAAATAGACCCGGGGGCCATAGGTTTCACTAGTGGCTTCTCTCAAGATAGCATAAGTATTACGGTGGGTAAACAAATTACTATCGAGCAATTGATAGAATTGAGCATAGTTATGAGAATATCTAGGTATGATCATGTATATAGGCATCACGTCCGCAACAAGTAGACCGAAACAATTCTGCATCTACTACTATTACTCCACACATCAACCGCTATCCAGCATGCATCTAGAGTATTAAGTTCATAAGAACAGAGTAACGCTTTAAGCAAGATGACATGATGTAGAGGGATAAACTCATGCAATATGATATAAACCCCATCTTTTTATCCTCGATGGCAACAATACAATACGTGCCTTGTTGCCCCTTCTGTCACTGGGAAAGGACACCGCAAGATTGAACCCAAAGCTAAGCACTTCTCCCATTGCAAGAAAGATCAATCTAGTAGGACAAACCAAATTGATAGTTTGAAGAGACTTGCAAAGGTAACCAATCATACATAAAAGAATTCAGAGGAGATTCAAATATTGTTCATACATAATCTGGATCATAAACCCACAATTCATCAGATCTCGAAAAACACACCGCAAAAAGAAGAGTTACATCAAATAGATCTCCAAGAGAAACGAGGAGAAGTTTGTATTGAGATCCAAAGAGAGAGAAGAAGCCATCTAGCTAATAACTATGGACCCGAAGGTCTATGATAAACTACTCACACATCATCGGAGAGGCTATGGTGTTGATGTAGAAGCCTTCCGTGATCAATGCCCCCTCCAGCAGGACGCCGGAAAAGGCCCCAAGATGGGATCTCACGCTACGTAAGGTTGCGGCGGTGGAATTGGCTTTTCGTGGTCGCTTCTGATGGTTTGGGGGTACGTAGGTATATATAGGAGGAAGAAGTAGGTCGGTGGAGCCACGAGGGGCCCATGAGGGTGGAGGGCGCGTCCAGGGGGGTAGGCGCGCCCCCCTACCTCGTGGCTTCCTCGTGTGTTGCTTGACGTCCACTCCAAGTCCTCTGGATCACGTTTGTTCCGAAAATCACGTTCCCGAAGGTTTCATTCCGTTTGGACTCCGTTTTATATTCTTTTTCTGCGAAACATTGAAATAGGCAAAAAAAACAACAATTTGGGTTGGGCCTCCGGTTAATAGGTTAGTCCCAAAAATAATATAAAAGTGTATAATAAAGCCCATTAATCATCCAAAACAGAATATAATATAGCATGGAACAATCAAAAATTATAGATACATTGGAGACGTATCAGTGTGCCTGAAGGAAATATGCCCTAGAGGCAATAATAAAGTTGTTATTTATATTTCCTTATATCATGATAAATGTTTATTATTCATGCTAGAATTGTATTAACCAGGAAACTTAGTACATGTGTGAATACATAGACAAACAGAGTGTCCCTAGTATGCCTCTACTAGACTAGCTCGTCAATCAAAGATGGTTAAAGTTTCCTAGCCATAGACATGTGTTGTCATTTGATAGACGGGATCACATCATTAGAGAATGATGTGATGGACAAGACCCATCCGTTAGCTTAGCACTATGATTGTTTAGTTTATTGCTATTGCTTTCTTCATGACTTATACATGTTCCTATGACTATGAGATTATGCAACTCCCGAATACCGCAGGAACACTTAGTGTGCTATCAAACATCACATCGTAAATGGGTGATTATAAAGATGCTCTACAGGTGTCTCTGATGGTGTTTGTTGAGTTGGCATATATCGAGATTAGGATTTGTCACTCCGATTGTCGGAGAGGTATCTCTAGGCCCTCTCGGTAATGCACATAACTATAAGCCTTGCAAGCAATGTGACTAATGAGTTAGTCACGGGATGATGCATTATGGAATGAGTAAAGAGACTTGCCTA
Organism: Aegilops bicornis; assembly: GCA_021605145.1. Lineage (NCBI taxonomy): Eukaryota > Viridiplantae > Streptophyta > Magnoliopsida > Poales > Poaceae > Aegilops > Aegilops bicornis. The sequence continues at coordinate 532,767,556 of CM038671.1, read as the reverse complement.
TAATGAGATTGAACTAGGTATGATGATTCCAACGATCGAATCTCGGGCAAGTAACATACCGGTGATAAAGGGAACAACGTATGTTGTTGTGCGGTTTGACCGATAAAGATCTTCATAGAATATGTAGGAGCCAAGATGAGCATCCAGGTTCCACTATTGGTTATTGAATGGAGATGTGTCTCTGTCATGTCTACATAGTTCTCGAACCCGTAGGGTCCGTACGCTTAACGTTCGATGACGATTTGTATTATGAGTTTATGTGATTTGATAACCGAAGGTTGTTCGGAGTCCCGGATGAGATCACGGATGTGACGAGGAGTCTCAAAATGGTCGAGACATAAAGATTCATATATTGGAAGGCTACATTCGGACACCGGAATAGTTAGGGTCGTTTCGGATAAGTTTCGGAGTACCGGGGTTTACCGGAACCCCCCCCCCCACCCGGGAAGTTATTGGGCCTCATGGGCCTAGTTGTGTAAGAGAGGAGGCAGGCCAAGGTGTGGCGCCCCCTAGCCCAAACCGAATTGGACTAGGGCTAGGGGGCCGCTCTCCCTTTCCTTCTCTCCTCCCTCTCCTTCCCCCCTTCTCCTTGTGGAAGTAGGAAACAGGGGGGGCGAATCCTACTTGGAGTAGGACTCTCCCCCGTTGGGCGCACCTCCACCTGGCCGGCCTCCTCCTCCATCCCTCCTTTATATACATGGGGAGGGGGAACCCAAAGACACGACAGAGAATCTCTTAGCCGTGTGCGGTGCCCCCCTCCACAGTTTTACACCTCGGTCATATCATCGTAGTGCTTAGGCAAAGCCCTGCGCCGGTAAGTTCATCATCACCGTCACCATGCTGTCGTGCTGATGGAACTCTCCCTCGGCCTCAGATGGATCAAGAGTTCAAGGGACGTCACCGAGATGAACGTGTGCAGATCGTGGAGGTGTCGTCCATTCGGTACTTGATCGGTTGGATCACGAAGACGTTCAACTAAATCGACCGCGTTACTGAATGCTTCCGCTTTCGGTCTACGAGAGTACATGGACACACTCTCCCTGCTTGTTGTTATGCTTCTCCTAGATAGATCTTGTGTGATCGTAGGATTTTTTTGAAATACTACGTTCCCCAACAGTGGTATCCGAGCCAGGTCTATGCGTAGGTGTTATATGCACGAGTAGAACACAAAGAGTTGTGGGCGATAATAGCCATACTGCTTACCAGCATGTCATACTTTGATTCGGTGGTATTGTTGGATGAAGCGGCCCAGACCGACATTACATGACCGCATTCATGAGGTTGGTTCTACTGTCATGCTTCGCACACAGGTGGCTAGTGGGTGTCTGTATCTCCAACTTTAGTTGAATCGATTTTGACTACGCCCGGTCCTTGCTGAAGGTTAAAACATCACAATTGACGAAAAATTGTTGTGGTTTTGATGCGTAGGTAAGAATGGTTCTTTCTAAGCCCATAGCAACCACGTAAAACTTGCAACAACAAAGTAGAAGACGTCTAACTTGTTTTTGCAGGGCTTGCTGTGATGTGATATCGTCAAGACGTGATGATATATAAATTTTTGTATGAGATGATCATGTTTTGTAACAGTTATCGGCAACTAGCAGGAGCCATATGGTTGTCGCTTTATTGTATGAAATGCAATCGCCATGTAATTGCTTTACTTTATCACTAAGCTGTAGTGATAGTCGTAGAAGCAATAGTTGGCGGGACGACAACGATGCTTCGATGGAGATCAAGGTGTCAAGCCGGTGATGATGGTGATCATGACGGTGCTTTGGATATGGAGATCAAAGGCACAAGATGATGATGGCCATATCATATCACTTATTTTGATTGCATGTGATGTTTATCTTATGCATCTTATTTTGCTTAGTACGGCGGTAGCATTATAAGATGATCCCTCACTAAATTTCAAGGTATAAGTGTTCTCCCTGAGTATGCACCGTTGCTACAGTTCTTCGTGCCGAGACACCACATGATGATCGGGTGTGATAAGCTCTACGTTCACATACAACTGGTGCAAGCCAGTTTTGCACACGCAAAATACTCGGGTTAAACTTGACGAGCTTAGCATATGCGAATCTGACCTCGGAACAGAGACCGAAAGGTCGAGCATGAATCATATAGTAGATATGATCAACATAGTGATATTCACCATTGAAAGCTACTCCATCTCACGTGATGATCGGACATGGTTTAGTTGATATGGATCATGTGATCATTTAGATGACTCGAGGGATGTCTATCTAAGTGGGGGTTCTTAAGTAATATGATTAATTGAACTTTAATTTATCATGAACTTAGTCCTGATAGTATTTGCATATCTATGTTGTAGATCAATAGCTTGCGATGTAGCTTCCAGCTTTATTTTGATATGTTCCTAGAGAAAATAAGTTGAAAGATGATAGTAGCAATGATGCGGACTTGGTCCGTGATCTGAGGATTATCCTCATTGCTGCACAGAAGAATTATGTCCTTGATGCACCGTTAAGTGACAGACCTATTGCAGGAGCAGATGCACACGTTATGAACGTTTGACAAAGCTCGGTATGATGACTAATTAATAGTTTAATGCACCATGCTTTACGGCTTAGAACCGGGACTTCAAAAACGGTTTGAACACCACGGAGCATATAAGATGTTCTAAGGGTTGAAATTGGTACTTCATACTCATGCCCGTGTCGAGAGGTATGAGACCTCTGACAGTACTTTGCCTACAAGATGGAGGAGAATAGCTCAACCAGTGAGCATGTGCTCAGATTGTCTGGGTACTACAATTGCTTGAATCAAGTGAGTGTTAATCTTCCAGATAAGATAGTAATTGACAAAGTTCTCTAGTCACTATCACCAAGTATTAGAACTTAGTGATGAACTATAATATGCAAGGGATGACGAAAGTAATTCCCAAGCTCTTCGCGATGCTGAAATCAGCGAAGGTAGAAATCAAGAAATAGCGTCAACTGTTGATGGTTAATAAGACCACTAGTTTCAAAAAAAGGGCAAAGGGAAAGAAAAAGGAACTTCAAAGAAGAATAGCAAGCAAGTTGTTGCTCCCATGAAGAAGCCCAAAGCTAGACCCAAGCCTGGAACTGAGTGGTTCTACAACAAAGGAAATGGTCACTGGAAGTGGAACTGCCCTAGATACTTGGCGGATAAGATGGATGGCAAAGTGAACAAAAGTATATTAGATATACATGTTATTGATGTGTACTTTACTAGTGTTTATAGCAACCCCTCAGTATTTGATACTGGTTTAGTTGCTAAGAGTAGTAACTAAAAACAGGAGTTGCAGAATGAACACAGACTAGTTATGGGCGAAGTGACGATGTGTGTTGGAAATGATTCCAAGGTTGATAAGATCACCATCGCACACTCCCTCTACCTTCGAGATTAGTGTTGGACCAAAATAAATGTTATTTGGTGTTTGCGTTGAGCATGAATATGATTGGATCATGTTTATTGCAATACGGTTATTCATTTAAGTCAAAGAATAATTATTGTTCTGTTTACATGAATAAAACCTTCTATGGTCATACACTTAACATAAATGGTTTATTGAATCTCGATCGTAATGGTACACATATTCATAATATTGATGCCAAAATATGCAAAGTTGATAATGATAGTGCAATATATTTGTGGCAATGCCATTTAGGTCATATTGGTGTAAAGCGCATGAAGAAACTCCATGCTGATGGGCTTTTGGAATCACTTGATCCTTGCGAACCATGCCTCATGGGTAAGATGACTAAGACTCCATTCTCCGAAACAATGGAGCGAGCAACAGACTTGTTGGAAATAATACATACTGATGTATGAGGTCCGATGAGTGTTGAGGCTCGCGGCGGATATCGTTATTTTCTAACCTTCATAGATAATTTGAGCAAATATTGGTATATCTGCTTGACAAAACATAAAGTCTGTAACATTTGAAAAGTTCAAAGAATTTCAGAGTGAAGTGGAAAATCATCGTAACAAGAAAATAAAGTTTCAATGTTCTGATCGTGGAGGCGAATATTTGAGTTAGGAGTTTGGTCTTCATTTGAAACAATGTGAAATAGTTTCGCAACTCACGCACCTGGAACACCACAACGTAATGGTGTGTCCGAGCGTCGTAAGCGTACTTTATCAGATATGGTGCGATCTATGATGTCTCTTACCGATTTACCACTATTGTTTTGGGGTTATGCATTAGAGACAGCTGCATTCACGTTAAATAGGGCACCATCTAAATCCGTTGAGACGACACCATATGAACTGTGGTTTGCCATGAAACCTAAGTTGTCGTTTCTTAAAGTTTGGGGTTGTGATACTTATGTGAAAAAGCTTCAGCCTGATAAGCTCGAACCCAAATCGAAGAAGTGTGTATTCATAGGATACCCAAAAGAAACTATTGGGTACACCTTCTATCACAGATCCAAAGGCAAGATCTTTATTGCTAAGAATGGATCCTTTCTAGAGAAGGAGTTTCTCTCGAAAGAAGTGAGTGGGAAGAAAAGTAGAACTTGATGAGGTAATTGTACCTTCTCCCGAACTGGAAAGTAGGTCATCACAGTAATCAGTTCAAGTGATTCCTACACCAATTAGTGAGGAATTTAATGATGATGGTCATGAAACTTCAGATCAAGTTACTACAGAACTTCGTAGGTCAACCAGAGCATGATCCGCACCAGAGTGGTACTGTAATCCTATACTAGAAGTCATGTTACTAGACCATGATGAACTTACGAACTATGAGGAAGCAACGATGAGCCTAGATTCCGCGAAATGACTTGAGGCCATGAAATCTGAGATGGGATCCATGTATGAAAACAAAGTGTGGACTTTGATGGATTTGCCCGATGATCGGCAAACCATAGAAAATAAATGGATATTCAAGAGGAAGACGGATGCTGATAGTAGTGTTACTATCTACAAAGTTTGAATTGTCACAAAAAGGTTTTCGACAAGTTCAAAGTGTTGAGTACGATGAGATTTTCTCACTCGTATCGATGCTTAAGTCTCTCCGAATTATGTTAGCAATTGTCGCATTTTATGAAATCTGGCAAATGGATATCAAAACTACATTCCTTAATGGATTTATTAAATAAGAGTTGTATATGATGCAACCAGAAGGTTTTGTCAATCCTAAAGGTGCTAACAAAATGTGCAAGCTCCAGCGATCCATCTATGGACTGGTGCAAGCAACTCGGAGTTGGAATATACTCTTTGATGAGTTGATCAAAGCATATAGTTTTATACAGACTTGCGGTGAAGCCTGTATTTACAAGAAAGTGAGTGGGAGCACTACAGCCTTTCTGATAAATATATGCGAATGACATATTATTGATCAGAAATGATGTAGAATTTTCTGGAAAGCATAAAGGAGTATTTGAAAGGAGTTTTTTCAATAGAATTACCTCGGTAAGCTGCTTACATATTGGGCATCAAGATCTATAGAGATAGATCAAGATGCTTGATAAGATTTTCAACGAGTACATACATCGACAAGATTTTGAAGTAGTTCAAAATGGAACAGTCAAAGAAAGAGTTCTTGCCTGTGTTGCAAAGGTGTAAAGTTGAGTAAGACTCAAAACCCGACCAGAGCAGAAAATAGAAAGAGAATGAAAGTCATTCCCTATGCCTCAACCATAGGTTCTATAAATCATGCCATGTTGTGTGCCAGACCTATTGTATACCTTGCTATGAGTTTGGAAAGTGAGTACAATAGTGATCTAGGAGTAGATCACTGGACAACGGTAAAAATTATCCTTAGAGGACTAAGGAAATATTTCTCGGTTATGGAGGTGAAAAAGAGTTCGTCGTAAAGATTTACGTTGATGCAAGCTTTTACACCGATCCAGATGACTTTGCGTATCAATCTGGATTCATATTGAAAGTGGGAGAAATTAGCTAGAGTAGCTCTGTGCAGAGCATTGTAGACATAGAAACTTGCAAAATAATTACGGATCTGAATGTGGCAGACCCCTAGACTAAAACTTCTCTCACAAGCAAAACATGATCACACCTTATTACTCTTGGGTGTTAATTGCTACCTCTTGAGCACTGCGTTGGATTTCCTTGAAGAGGAAAGGATGATGCAGTAAAGTAGCGTAAGTATTTCCCTCAGTTTTTGAGAACCAAGGTATCAATCCAGTAGGAGAATATACGCATGAGTCCCTCGTACCTACACAAAGCAAATAGCTCCTCGCAACCAACACGATTAGGGGTTGTCAATCCCTTCACGGTCACTTACGACAGTGAGATCTGATAGAGATGATAGATAATATTTTTGGTATTTTTATGATAAAGATGCAAAATAAAATAAAAGAGAAGTAAAAAAGCAAAGGCCATAAATAAAGTGATGGAAGATTAATATGATGAAGATAGACCTGGGGGCCATAGGTTTCACTAGTGGCTTCTCTCAAGAGCATAAGTATTCTACGGTGGGTGAGCAATTATTGTTGAGCAATTGGTAATTGAGCATAGTTATGAGAGTATCTAGGTATGATCATGTATATAGGCATCACGTCCGAGACAAGTAGACCGACTCTGCCTGCATCTACTACTATTACTCCACTCATCGACCGCTATCCAAAGCATGCATCTAGAGTATTAAGTTCAAGAAAACAGAGTAACGCCTTAAGCAAGATGACATGATGTAGAGGATAAATTCATGCAATATGATAAAAAACATCTTGTTATCCTCGATGGCAACAATACAATACGTGCCTTGCTGCCCCTCATCATCCTTTGGGAAAGGACACAAGATTGAACCCAAAGCTAGGCACTTCTCCCATTGCAAGAAAAACCAATCTAGTAGGCCAAACCAAACTGATAATTCGAAGAGACTTGCAAAGATAACCAATCATACATAAAAGAATTCAGAGAAAATTCAAATATTGTTCATAGATAATCTTGATCATAAACCCACAATTCATCGGTCTCCACAAACACACCGCAAAAACAAGATTACATCGAATAGATCTCCACGAGAGAGGGGGAGAACATTGTATTGAGATCCAAAAAGAGAGAAGAAGCCATCTAGCTACTAACTATGGACCCGAAGGTCTGAGGTAAACTACTCACAGTTCATCGGAGAGGCTATGGTGTTGATGTAGAAGCCCTCCGTGGTGGATGCCCCCTCCGGCGGAGCTCCGGAACAGGACCCAAGATGGGATCTCATGAGTACAGAAGGTTGCGGTGGTGGAATTAGGTTTTTGGCTCTGTATCTGATTGTTTGGGGGTACGTAGGTATATATAGGAGGAAGGAGTACATAGGTGGAGCAAGGTGGGGTCCACGAGGGTGGAGGGCGCGCCTAGGGGGTTAGGCGCGCCCCCCCTACCTCGTGCCCACCTCCTTTCTTTCTTGACGAAGGTTCCAAGTCTCCTGGATCATATTCGGTGAGAAAATCATGTTCCCGAAGGTTTCATTCCGTTTGGACTCCGTTTGATATTCCGTTTCTTCGAAACTCTGAAATAGGCAAAAAAACAGCAATTCTAGGATGGGCCTCCGGTTAATAGGTTAGTCCCAAAATAATATAAAAGTGGAAAATAAAGCCCAATAATGTCCAAAACAGTAGATAATATAGCATGGAGCAATCAAAAATTATAGATATGTTGGAGACGTATCATTAATCACATAAGCGATGTGAACTAGATTATTGAATCTAATAAACCCTATGGGTGTTAATCACATAAAACATGTGAACTGTTGGTGTTAAATCACATGGCAATGTGAACTAGATTATTAACTCTAGTGCAAGTGGGAGACTGAAGGAAATATGCCCTATAGGTGATAATAAAGTTGTTATTTATATTTCCTTATATCATGATAAATGTTTATTATTCATGGTAGAATTGTATTAACCAAGAAACTTAGTACATGTGTGAATACATAGACAAACAAAGTGTCCCTAGTATGCCTCTACTAGACTAGCTCGTTAATAAAAGATGGTTAAAGTTTCCTAGCCATAGACATGTGTTGTCATTTGATAAACGGGATCACATCATTAGAGAATGATGTGATGGACAAGACCCATCCGTTAGCTTAGCACTATGATTGTTTAGTTTATTGCTATTACTTTCTTCATGACTTATACATGTTCCTCTGACTATGATATTATGCAACTCCCGAATACCGGAGGAACACTTAGTGTGCTATCAAACATCACAACGTACTTGGATGATTATAAAGATGCTCTACAGGTGTCTCCGATGGTGTTTGTTGAGTTGGCATAGATCGAGATGAGGATTTGTCACTATGATTGTCGGAGAGGTATCTCTGGGCCCTCTCGGTAATGCACATCACTATAAGACTTGCAAGCAATGTGATTAATGAGTTAGTCACGGGATGATGCATTACGGAACGAGTAAAGAGACTTTCCGGTAATGAGTTTGAACTAGGTACGATGATACCGACGATCGAATCTCGGGCAAGTAACATACCGATGACAAAGGGAACAACGTATGTTATTGTGCGGTTTGACCGATAAAGATCTTCGTAGAATATGTATAAGCCAATATGAGCATCCAGGTTCCGCTATTGGTTATTGACCGGAGATGTGTCGCGGTCATGTCTACATAGTTCTCGAACCCGTAGGGTCCGCACGCTTAACGTTCGATGATGATTTGTATTATGAGTTTATGTGATTTGATGACTGAATGTTGTTCGGAGTCCCGGATGAGATCACGGACGTGACGAGGAGTCTCGAAATGGTCAAGACATAAAGATTCATATATTGGAAGGCTACATTCGGACACCGGAATTGTTCGGGTCATTTCGGATAAGTTTCGGAGTACCGGGGGTTACCGGACCCCCCCCCCCCCCGGGATGTTATTGGGCTTCATGGGCCTAGTGGTGGAAGAGAGGAGGCAGGCCAAGGTGTGCCCCCCCTAGCCCAAACCGAATTGTACTAGGGCTAGGGGCAGCCCCCCCCCTTTCCTTCTCTCCTCCCTCTCCTTCCCCGTTCTCCTTGTGGAAGTAGGAAAGGGGGTGGCAAATCCTACTTGGAGTAGGCCTCCCCCCCCCCCTTGGGCGCGCCTCCACCTGGCTGGCCTCCTCCTCCCTCCAACCTTAATATACATGGGGAGGGGGACCCAAAGACACGACAGACAATCTCTTAGCCGTGTGCGGTGCCCCCCTCCACAGTTTTACACCACGTTCATATGGTCGGAGTGCTTAGGCGAAGCCCTGCGCCGGTAACTTCATCATCACCGTCACCACACCGTCGTGCTGACGGAACTCTCCCTTGGCCTCAGCTAGATCAAGAGTTCGAGGGACGTCACTGAGCTGAACGTGTGCAGATCGCGGAGGTGTCGTGCGTTCGGTACTTGATCGGTTGGATCACGAAGACGTTCGACTACATCAACCGCGTTACTTAACGCTTCCGCTTTCGGTCTACGAGGGTACGTGGACACACTCTCCCCGCTCGTTGCTATGCTTCTCCTAGATAGATCTTGCGTGATCGTAGGATTTTTTTTGAAATACTACGTTCCCCAACAGTGCCCCACTGTCAGTCTCTCACATACAGTCATCTTCCGATGACTCTCGTTTGTTGAACATGTTGACCACACCGCGCAGAGCGCACCAAGCTGGTGGACGACGGTGAGGCCTCAGACTGGAACGCCCCGGAGATGGGGAAGATGCGATAGTGGAGTCGCAGACAGAGATGAGTAGGAAACTTGACTGGTTCGGGTGTGGGGTGGGCCTACACTAGGCAGAGAATAACAGGAGGTGCGGAGGAGTGGAGGTATGGCCTGGCCGTCGGTGGGGTTGCGTTTTTCTGCGAGGCGTGCAAAATAACGCTGTTGGACGCCGGAGGCCGGAGCAGGCGGTCCCGACAGCGCTAGGGGAAGAAGACAAGAGATTGAAGAAGAATGCCGGTCGTTGGATGTAAATCCAACGCCTTGCTTAGGCTTCGACCTTTGTATTTTTATTTTTTGCAAAAGTGCTTAGGCTTCGACCTATTGGCCCACATGTTACCCAGTCCATTTGGTTTTTTAGTCCATTTGGTGGGCTGGGTGAAACAATGATGTAGCGCCAATGAGCCCGTTTATATATTATGGTAGAATTTAAAGCCCATTTGCATTTTTCTCGAAATCCGCAGACTTGCTGGGCTGGGTGAAAATATCATGTTGGGCTGGACGGAGAAATGTTATAAAAACATAAACCCATGAGTACACCTCTATTACTGCATTGGTTAGTAAAATCTTTGCAAGCTTATGTATGCAATCACCAGGAGTTAACTTGCCAAGTTATATATGAACAATTACTATTATTATTTTGTAAGAACTTTCAATTTACGAAATAAAATATCATTTTAATTTGACGAGTTAATAGGACATGGGGTATTATTATTATTTAGGCTAGACATGGGACATTTGAGTTGATTCTAGGGGAAAGTACTGGGAGAAAACTCAGATTACATCGAAAAAGAAAGTGGGAGAAAATTCAAATATAGGATTAGTGAAAACAAAAATAAAGGAAGTGGGAAGGTCTATAAAATGGTTGGACGAACGACAGGTTTAACGGAACCTTATGTTGTTTCTATTATACATATGTAATAAAATAAGATATAAAAATAAATATGTATACTATTATAGAGGGGAAAACATAGGTTTAGTTTTGCATTCTTATAGAAAAATAGAACTAAGTTGTGCGTCGTCTTGAAAAAACAAACATAACTTGGGTTGCTGATGTTATAGACAAGCTAGGCTGGGAGGCCCAGAGGCCGCTTCATACCTGCTGGATCCAAAAAAAAGTTAAACATGTCGTGGGTTGCGCACGTTAAACAACAAAACCTAGGCCATGGACCTGGTGGGCCTGGGACTATCAGCCTCTCGACGAACAGTCGTCTCCTGATTCCTCTTGTTTTGCTGACCATGTTGGGAACAAAGACGGCAGCGGCACGGCGAGAGCACCAAGGCGGAGGATGACGTCGAGATCTCAACCGAATGAACCGGAGCGGGGGAAGACGCGGGAGGAGGGAAGTACGATTGTTGACTTGTTCGGGTGCAGGTTGGGCCGGTGGAGCTGCTACCGCCTGACAATGTGTGGGAGTAGAGGGATGGCCTGGCCAATGCCATAGGCTATGATGGGTCACCGAGGCATGCGCGGCAGCGCCACCAGCCACTGTATAGGAGGAGGGCGAAAGATTGAAAAAAAAATACAAATGGATAGGTGGTTGGTCCCAGATGTCTGTGTACGAGACCTGCTAGGTCCACCTGGGAAGGGGAATATGTTGGGAGGAAGGAGATTCAGAGCACGACAACCCAATGAACTAGTTACATACATAAGCAATTAGCCACTAAAAAACAGGTTAATGGGTTCTTAGACAAAATATTTCGGACAAAAACATAATTATGACACATAGGCTAATGCATGAAACACTCAGATGATAAAGGTGCTTAAACATATAAAGTACATCATCTAGACCTTCCTGGCATGCTTGATCATGATGTTGCGGCTATCCGTGTACTCGTCGGTTACGGGAAGCAGACACGGTCTCATGTCCAAGATCCGCCTATACATGTCGTAGCATGCGTATGCGTCCTAGGCCGCATAGGTTATGTAGGCTACATTCAGAGGTACCTCCCACGTGTTCATGTCCTTGCTATCGTTGTCTTCTTTCATGTTAGCGTAGCAGGGGTCCATCCGTCGATGATGGTCTCGGCGAGGTCAACCACGGAGTCCTTCTCCTGCCCGTTGCCGATGATCTTGTATTGCTTCTGGATGTCGACAAGCTTGTTGCACCAGATGGTCGAATCATCGCGTTCTTCTTTCTCTCCAACGTAGAGAAGGTGTAGTCAGCACTGCCGATGTAACGAGCGAATGCTCCAGAACCTCTGATGGCTCTACAGTAGTGGTAGATGAGAACCTCGTCCCGCATGCATACCTGGGCGACGGTGATCCGCTGGTCCCTGTCAGGAGACGGCACAAGGTCTAGTCCGGCGACCTTGTGCTTTCTTGTCTTGTAGGTACTGCTTGAACTCGGCGAGGCAGAGCTTCACCGAGTCCAGATCATTGGTGTACATCACATTCAACTTGGTGCAACCATGGGACTGAACGGCGAACTCAAAGGTGAACTCCTTGCTGAAGTCCATATCCAGCAGGCTCACCCCTCGGATCGCCATTGGAGTTTCTTCAACTGAACGAGTGGGTAGGTGGCGGCAGCAGTTCGTTTTTCAGCTCTTGGGGAACTGGATTCAACAGTAAACTGAGTGTGTACAGGCGACAAAAGTTACTACCCCTCCCTCGCCCGCTGCATGCCCGGCAGAACATGCACCCTCGGCGCATTCAAACGCCTCCATTAAGAAACCTATTCCGGCCACACGTCGATTCACGAGTGGGTCTGTATTGGTACTGTAATAACAAGTGCTAGTGGTCACTTTACTTAAGTTTAATTACCTTTAATTAAAATTATTCTTAAAACAAGCAATGCATTGGCTTGTTCTATCACTGCCATAGGGTCAACATGCACAACAATTAGAATTATTATTCTCAGGACGCACACGATCAGCACATTTGTTGCACTTTTACACAGATAATACTACCAAGTTTGAACTGTTTGTTATGGTTGTTGTCCTCTGCATCATCATGTCGTGTTTCCCAGCTTGCAAGATTCAGAACAAACAAATAAGATTCAAATAATAAGTACAACAAAGATGCCTAGAAATCTCATTGATTCCCAGCTTGCAAGATTCAGAAACAACAAATAAGATTCAAATAATAAGTACAACAAAGATGCCTACACATCTCATTGATTCCCAGCTTGCAAGATTCAGAACCAACCCATTAGAGCCTTTTGATAAAGCGAATATCGGGATTAAATCCATCTTGGCTAGCCGTGTCATACAACCCAAGAACTTGGCGAATGTTCTTGACCATCACAACATCTATAGTTGAGTATTTCTGTTTGCACAACACAAATAATAAAGAGCATGATTACTTTAATAGTGGCACTAGTGGAAGCCAACCTGCAGCTCCACTCTATGATTCAATTCATGCCACTTTTTCTGCAATTCACCTGAAATGAAGCAAAGACTACATCATTTAGCTAGCAAGAAGTACTTGCTCTCGTTAGCTAGCAGGTTCTTCTTTAGTAGTTGCACAAAAATTGAGCAACATTAAGGTTGGTTGTCATGCTCATGTAAGGTGCAACTATAATTTGCTTATCCTTTTGTGCAGTTCCACTAAAATAAAGTGACATTATGGTGACAGTGACGGCTCATCTTGCAAAGGCTAATAAAATGTTGCACGAGATTACCAGCAGAATTTGACGGAGATTTTGGAAACTCCAATCACCATTTTGTGCAGTTCCACCAAAATTGAGAGATGTTGCCCACGTGACATTTTAGTTGAACTGCACAAGATACTCATTCCAAAAAAAAGTGTTTTGTGCAGTTCACCAAAAGGTCCCAATAGCAACAAGGTGAAATGGATATCCCTATCTACACAAAAAGATAGAAAGTAAACAGTTGTTGGTCAATAAGAAGATACGAAACATACACAAAATGAAAAGAAGCATCGTAATTATGTTCATGGCAATCACGCAAGTACAGTAGAAATTTTAAAATGTTAGCAATGCTTCATGTTACCGGAAGCATTACGATCAACAATGACATTCGTCAAATATGGGATTACTTTAATGGTGGCATCGCTTGTTTACCGAATCTGATAAATCAACAGCAGCTAAAGAGTTGGTTTAAGGGCATGGGACCATGGGGACACCAGGACACTCAGCAGCATAAAGAAGCAACTTACTTATCATATTGGGGAAAACAGCAGGAGTACCATTTGTAACACAGTTTAATTGCATCATATCACTGGAGGCATTAGATTAACAATAACACTGGTTAGACATGTCCTTAAGGTAACAGTGTGATCGCTTCAGTTTACATGTGTTGTTACATTAACAACAGCAAAAGTTGGTATAAGGACATGCGACAGTGGACGCATCCGCACAATGTACCTACAAGGAGGCATAAAGTGGTGATGCCGAGTTTGTTCCTTCTCTGTGAGGGCAGCAAATCTAATCCTGGAGACCTTTTACTATGTGAGGGCAGCAAATCTAATCCTGGAGACCTTTTACTATGTGAGGGCAAAAAATCTAATCCTGGAGACCTTTTACTATGTGACGGCAGCATATCTAATCCTGGAGACCTTTTACTATGTGAGGGCAGCAAATCTAATCCTGGACATACTCTGTTGACTTGTCCACCAGCCGCCACTTTATATCCGTTTTCAACCAATAATAGATTTGTTCCTTATCCAGTTTGTACCCCTTTCCCTTTATTTCCCTTTTCAACCAAGAGACCGGTTGGGTATCCAATCTCTACTACTTTCCCCCTGTTATTTTCTCTTTGAATCAAGTCCTAGATTCATGCTACGACTTTCCCCCTTTGCTCCTTGTTTGAACCAAGTCCTAGATTCAACTGCATGAAGTAGCTTTACCTCCAATAATACTAAAAATTTAGGTGGCTTTGGAAGAGCTGATGGAAGTAGAAAAAGATGCACATGCAGATACGTCGGGAGCTGGGGCAGTAGAGCAAGGCTGCTTTCGAAGAACTTATACCTGAGGGTCATCGGGATGTCAGCGGCGGCAGGTCGGATCTGCGCACAATACGGCATCGAGGAAGAAGGGTCGAAGGACCTCCCGAGCCGGCGGTGTGTCGGAGAGAACGACACGGGCAGAGGATCGGGACCCGCCGGCAGCTGTGGGTTTCCTCCCTCGACGCCGATGACCGCGTGAATGATGCACCTAGTCCTCTACACACTCCGGCCAAAGGAATTCGGCCAGATCTGTAACCAGCGGTGAGCAGAGAGAAAATGTCGTTACCGTTGTCTTGTTTAGATCTGGAGAGGATGATAGAATGAAGAGGGCAACCCTAATAAAGAAAGAGCTCAGGCCCCTGCCTATATATATAGTGGAGTGATTATATTTTTCTCTCCACAACAAGCGTTTCAATTTGTGTACGTGGAATTAAAGAAAAGAAACTCTCTATTTAACGTGACTAACTGTACAACTCCTACTTACTAGTACTAGTATTGTTCACTTGTGCTCCCCTACCCTCCATTCATTGAACAAGCCCACGGGTGAATAAACATACAGTACTAGTAGTTATATAGAACGAACAAGCTCGAACTATTTTGGCTTTAAGATATCGATGGTACATTTTGACCACATTGCATCAATGGACTCAGTACTTTGAAGTAACCTATACGTATAAACACATGCACGGTTTACATTCCGAATCGCTAGCTAGAGCTTGAACTGTATTTGTTTACATGTACCACATTTTTTCTTTTGGTTTTCTGCTCCATGGTGCAATTCATCGATACAAAATTATACAGTACTATAAGTAGTTAAAAGTTGACGGTGGGGCTTTTCCCGGGATGTACGCGCGGCAGTTTTCGCGTAGGAAGTTTGACAGAGAGCCGAGGAGGGTGAGGGAGTAGCGGATTGAACTTACTACTGGAAAGGTAGGGTTGTGCGATTTGACGGTGCATTACTGCTGGAAAGACGAGGTCTTGTGATATGACTACTCACTATAGTCATGAATTACTGCGCTACGACCGGAGTGATGCCCCCTTCCATTCCCCACTCTAATCTGGTGCATGACACGTTGACCCAGATGCTGGAACTCCCACATGTCGGCGAAGTACGTAAGAAGGAGCAAAGAATCCTGCGGTATATATAGTGTATATACTAGTACTACTACTCACGTCAGAGGAGTGCGAACCACGGCAACCCAATGAACCAGCAGACAATAGGCCATAGAAAACAATGTGGTGATATAACCATAAAAAACAATGTGCTACATTCCAGTCTGTAGCATGTACAGTACTACCCCTCTTCCTCCTCGTCTCGGTTCATCGCCATCATACTTTCCCCATTCCTGTGTTTTTAGTATCCTGCAAATCAAAGAGGACCTTAGACTGGTTTACGTCCGGTGTTATGTTCAAAATTTAATGAACGTGCTCCAGTTTCTATGAAAATAATCCAGTTTGCTTGTAGTAATTCGTGAGGTCTGAAATGTAAAGTACGCCGGCATGGTTGCATATGCTCCGAGTCGTGCATGCACTATGACCCAGATGCTCTATGTCCCACATGTCGATGAAAGGGAGCACGTGGAAATATCCTAGGAGTACATATAGGAGGATAAATGCGTGAAAAAATATGTACTACTATGAAGCGTAGCTACTGTTCGAAAAGGAGACCTAAAGTATTGACAGGTATAGGTCGCACGCACCCAACTAGTGGTACTAGACGTACGACTACTTTTTCCCTAAAAAAAGAGGTACTAGTACTCAGTACTCCTATTCTATCAACACGACTCCCATCTGACGACAACGTCCGTGCTACAACTAGCTCTTCTCCCTCGTTTTTCTCTTCTAAATTCTAACTCAGCCCCCACGCATGGGTGGGCTGGGGATTTGCTGATGGTCGGTTTGCTCAACTGCGGCCCCACCTCATAGTGAAAATGTTACGACTGGAATAAAAATGCAATACACTAATAAAACATTAAGGCCACGAGGCGATGCAGTGCTGGTTACAGGAGGTGAGAAGAAAGATGCATCCCTCGACGACGTCCACCTCCTCGACTCAGGGCGTCGGCCTACCGAACGGCGGCTAAGTAGCAGCGGCTTTAGTGGCCAGGTCGACGTGCTTCTGAACAATGGCGTCCAAAGATTCCTACCGCTGGAAGAAGGCCAATGTCTTTCTGTCCTCGCTGACCTTGTAGTCGCCTAAGTAGAAGATTTCCTCGTAGACGTTGATGTGCAGGTCGATGGTTTCTTGCATGGCAAGGCGTTGCGCGGCGAGCGCGGCCTCGAGGTGCACATTCTTCGTCGCGACCTCGGGGCTTGAAAGAGTTCGTCACCATGGACGCCGATGAGGGTGGCAGACAATGAGAAGCACAGGTGCGCGAAATTTGGAAGCGATCTGGCAAGGTCATCTGCGTGCTTCTTGACGGCGGTGAACTTGCGGATGGAGCGGACCATCATGTCGTCCATGCGAGAGGCGAAGCCGGCGTCGGTGAGGGCTATGAAGCCGGAGGCCGCCAGCACCGTCTGGAAACGCTGCATGGTGCGGGGCCACAGGCCGGCGTCTTGGATGATCTGGCACAGCCGACTGCCGCTCGCGTCCATCGCCTCCATAGGTGCTTGTGGCTTCTGGTCACTTGGTCTTGGATTGGAGTGAGCAGTGTTGCGCAGAGACTAGGAGTAGATGGATTGGAGTGGTGGGGCGCCTTTATATGAGAAGAGACTAGTCATATTACTACATTGTGCATCGCGACCGTGTGTGGGTGCGATGTGAACAACACAGGCATGTTGTACTTATTCCACTTTCTCGTTTTGAACTCGTGACTTGTAGTCACGCTTAGTTTTGAATATATATAAGTTTGGTTGTTGCGCCAATATATACAGCACTCCCTCCAAGTAGGTTTTGTCGCTGAAGTGAAAATTAGACACAAAACACGATGGTGATGGACCAGTCTACCTCCGTCCTGGTTTATTGCTCCCCGTCGTAATCGGTGCCAAATTTTGACCATAAATTTGACTAACAAAAGGTTCATGCATGTCACCAGAATTATATCACTGAAAACTATGTTCAAATACAAATCGAATGATATAATTTTTATTGACATGCACTAAAATTTTGTCAGTTAAATCTTTGGTCAAAATTGAGCACAAACTACAAAAGAGACTAATAAACCAGGACCTAGGTAGTACACCAGGTCGAAGACAGTGATACTACATATAATTAACGCCAAATAAGAGCAAGGGATCACACATGTCATTTATGACTGGAATAAAAATGGCATGCACTAATAAAACATTAAGGCCACAAGGTGATGCAATGCTGGTTACAGGAGGCAAGAAGAAAGATGCATCCATCGACGACGTCCACCTCCTCGACTCAGGGCGCTGGCCCACCGAGCGGCGGCTAAGTAGCATTGGCTTTCGTGGCCAGGTCGATGTGCTTCTGAACAATGGCGTCCAAAGATTGCAGCCGCTGGAAGAAGGCCAACGTCTTTCTGCCCTCGCTGGCCTTGTAGTGGCCTATGTAGACGATTTCCTCGTAGACGTGGATGTGTAGATCGATGGTTTCTTGCATGGTGAGGCGCTGCGCAGTGAGCGCGGCCTCGAGGTGCACATTTAACGACGCGACCTCCGGCAGCTGCAGGGCCACCAGTGCTCCAAAGAGTTCGTCACCTTGGAGGCCGATGAGGGTGGCAGGCAATGAGGAGCCTGGGCGCGCGTGCTGGAGCAGTACGACAAGGTCGTCTGTGCGCTTCTTGACGGCGGTGAACTTGCGGATGGAGTCGACCATCATCTAGCACATGCGAGAGGCGAAGCCGGCATCGACGAGGGCTATGACGCCGGTGGTTGCCAGCACCGTCTGGAAACACTGCGCGTGCGGGGCCGCAGGTCAGCGTCTTGGACAATCCGGCACAGCCGACTGCCGCTCGCGTCCATCGACTCCGTGGGTGCTTGTGGCTTCTGGTCACTTGGTCTTGGTCTTGGATTGGAGTGGGCAGTGTTGCGCAAAGACTAGGAGTAGATGGATTGGAGTGGTGGGGCGCCTTTATATGAGAGTCCAAACTGTGTTGCATTCACAACGTGATGGCTCCATTCTGCTTCTCCAACCTCTGCATGCTAATTGAATGCGGAGGCATCATTGACCGTTCAATGTTTCGGGAACCGCTACCTTCTGCCTCGTTGGCATTCAAGCCATATCACCGTAAATGCATTTCAAAAAGAGACTAGTCAGTAGTAGTATACTCAATGTTGTGCACCGCGACCAAGGCGGAGAGGAAAACGAGAGAACTACATATTTATTTACGGTGTAGATTCACTCATTTTGCTCCGTATGTGAGTATTTAGGGTGTAGTCACTTGTTGAAATCTCTAGAAAGGCAAATGCTCCCTCCGTTTTTATTTACTCTGCATATTAGAGTTGACTGAGGTCAAATTTTCATAAAGTTTGACCAAGTTTATAAAAAATAATATAAACATTTATCATAACAAATATATATGATGTGAAAGTACATTCAATAATAAATCTAATTGTATTGATTTGTTATTGCTTATGTTAATATATTTTTATAAACTTGGTCAAAGTTTATAAAGCTTGACTTTTACCAAAGCTAATATGAGGACTAAATAAAAACGGAGGAAGTATTTAGGAACGAAGGGAGTAGTCCCTCCTTTCCGGTTTACAGGGCTATACTATTAAGAGCAAATACAATAGTGGGCTTATAGCCTGCTTACATGGCAATTTTGTCTCATGCAAGAGCCTGGCTATATGCGTGCTCCAAGGCTCCGCACTACGCCCCACCCCTACACAAAGACTGCCACGCGAGCGTTTGCAACTGCCACTTTCGGGTTGCGCTTGGCTCTTCGCCTCTTAGAGAAGACAAACAATGATGTTACTACTTCTACAGCATCGAATCAACTGTTGCATGTCCGTCCACCGCGTGCAGGAGGGATAACTTGTTGTAGTAAGCAAAAGTCTGTCCTCGTCTGCGGGCCACCGCGCACATGGACGAGGGAGAGGGCGTGTAGTGTAGTAAAATCAAGCTTCTCCTCGTTGTACGAGTTGACGCGACACATCATATCACTGGCCCCACATGCTTGCCTCTAAACTTGGCTAAAAGACCCGCAGTGTACAATATATTTGCTGCAACCTCTAACATTTACCCCACCACAAGTTAAAATATATGTTCCTGTCTTGACCAGATGAGCATGCCAACTACAATCACCAGGATGACAGGTAGGGCCAGCAGATTATATTAATCAAAAAAATGCTTCGAGATGGCCTCATAGCATGGAGCCGACCCCACCGATTTTAAGCTTAGAGGCACGGTACACACTATCCTAGACTATGTCACTATACCTCCCCTACACATGAAACTCCCAAACGAGCGTCCGGGTTGCGCTTGGCTCTTCGCCTCTTCGGGAAGTCGAACAATGATGGTACTACTGCAGTGGAGTACTACAGTATGCTTCTGGCCATCTGACACTGAATGAACTGATGCATGTCCACCGCGTGCGGGAGGGAGAGCGTGTAGTGAAAGCTTCTCCTAGTCCTGCGAGCCACCACGCTCATGGGCGAGGGAGAGGGCGTTGTAATCAAACTTCACCTTGTTGAACGAGTTGACGCGACACATCAAAGCAATGCACTAGATATATTTCAATAATTTGCGTTTACCGACGCATTAATTACAACACATGCATGCATGTCGTGACTTTCCTTTTGATACTTGCATGTGTTGATTTAATGCACCTTGAAGTAGTATGAATATGTGACGGTAAAGCTTTGTAATGCCCCAGCCCTAAAGCGAGAGATGGTTGTGCACGAGGAGGGCGAGATCATGCTGACGGAACAGGACCCAACGATGGAGCTCTCTATGGTCTAAATCGAGAGATGGTATGGACCCGACGATGGACCTCACCTTGCTCCACTGCCCCTTATGCCTCCGCCCTTGAAGCCTCCAGTGTATGAGGTTTGAATACACCTTGTCCGTTCGGCTAATCGAGCAAGGTGCAGGTTTCTTGATTGATGTGTTGTTCGATTGATTTGTGCAGTGCAAGGGAGGGCACCTGGCCTACGCGAACTGTTGCGGCGAGCACCCAGGGAACCAGCGGCAGTGCCACAAGTGCGAGCGCGGCGGTGGCTTTGACGTGCGGAACACGGCGATGGACGTCGTCCTCTCCTCGGTGAGGGTGGAGTCCCCGCGCGAAGGCTGTGGGATCTACGTCACTTACCACAAGCTCGCCGATCACCAGAGCGTGTGTCCGCTCACGCCCTGCAAATGCCCCATGCCCGTCTGCGGCTACGAAGGCCTACCGCTGGTGCTCTCCCACCACATCAGCACCGTGCATCCCATGCCCGTGCACAGGATCCAGTACGGCAAGGTGCTCCAGCTGCAAGTGCCACTATCGGAGCCACAGCTCTTGCTATTCTCAGAGGAGGACGACCGCGTGTGTTTTTTGGTCGGCGGCATGCTCGACATCGGCGCGCCTATCGCCGTGTCGGTCATCTGCATCAGAGCAGGGGCGTCCCCACTACCGCACTACGTGGCCAAGCTGTGGGCAAACGGTCCACGGGGGGTGCCCAAAGGCAGGACCGACGCCGTCAAGGTGGAAATGGAGGTGACAAACAGCAAGGATCCCGACAATGTCGCCGTGCAAGAGTTGGCCTTCTTCACAGTTTCGCCCAAACTGCTGGTCGGGGCTGGGTTGTCGAGGACGGTGTCCCTCCACATTCAAATTGACAAGCTCACCTCCTAAATGGTTCTACAATGCCTTCTGTTTATCTTAGTAATATTCTAATATAGGGGTTAGCTTGGTCTACTTTAGCTTAAGAGACGGTGGGTTTTGGTGGCGATGCAGCAATTACTTCGACATCAGATCAACAGTTAAAGTAATTTCCAACAGTCGAACGGATATTTTGTGTCTGTTGGATATAACGATCCTTTGGGTAAGAAGTATAATAGCTTATATGATTGTTTGTTCAGGAAGTGTTGCATACTTGTGTGAGTTGACGCGACACATCAAAGTAGTACTACTAGTAGTAGTACTCCCTCCAATCCTAATTTCTCTGCGGATAAGTCGAGGCGCAGATACCAAGGAGGGCATGGTTGTGTCTATACTTGGACAACTCACCCAACTGCGCACAAGGAAGATGAAGCTCGTGTCATTTTGGTGTCGTGTGCGGCCCGCACATTAACCAAAACCTCGCGCCCCCAGCTTAGCATCCGCGGTTTAAACTTCTCAATCTCAAGGCCGAGGAGCAACGGGAAACCTATGATAGAGCCAATCAGATGGTTGAGAACACTACAATTCGTAGATACAGATGTGTGTGTGAGAGAGGACGAGTGCGTGCGTGCACCTCTTCTCTTCCTGTATAACGTACTCCCTACCAAACACGACATGCAGTGGCTATGTCATTGCATGCAATGCTATTAATTAGCAAATAAACATTAAGTTCTCTCGTTTTCCCCTCCTTGGTCATGGTGCACATTAAGTATAAAAAACTCTCCAAACATGTTCACACTAATCACAACCTAAATGGTTTCCCACTTAGGAGCGCATTAGTACTCGGTTATAAATACTACTATGCCAAGATGACTACACATTCCTCCTCAAGTCCTCATCCACAAAAACAAACAAGTCATTCAACATCCTTCCCTTGCATCTGCCATGGCCAGCGTCATCGTCAAGAAACTTATGGACGAGAATGACATGCTCTGCATCGAGCGCCAAAAGCTAGTGGAGGAATTCGTGGATGCTCTCAAGTAGCATGTTGAGGACACAAAAGAGCTCATCGTCGCTCGCCGTGAAGACTAGTTCCCGCGGCCTGCAGCAACGCATCAAGAAAGTAGAGATCAGCGGGCCAGGTCGTTGTCTTCCTTATTCTTTTGCCCTTGTGTATTTCGGGCATAGCCGCATGTGGCTTTTTTAATTATCTTACTAATTATGTAAGACAATTATTATCCACTATCGTCGTCCTTATATATTCATCAGTCATGCAGTAGATGCTATATAGGTCCGTCGGATCTTACATCAAGATCCGTGCAAAATTTTCTTTTCAGATTTTCTTTTTCCTCTCTTAAATCTCAGTCGAGTGAGACATAGCCACGCCATTAAACAGGGGCTCGGGCGCCATTAATGGAGACCTTGGGAGAGAGGTGTGCGGCAGATGGAGGTCAAAGGGCTCTCCTCACGATAAGCACGCGCATTGATCTGATCGCACGCCTCCCGTACTCAAATAGCTACCCTGCATGAAGCCTCCTAGCTAATAAAAAAAGGGGACGCATGGCGGCACATAAATGGTAAGTAGAACGCCCATGGTTTCAATAATACTTGTGTTTCCGATAGTAACGTGACATCACTTGTTCCAAAATGACTTTGTTGATTGTTAATCTGTGCGCCTTCGCAAATCGAACAGCAAAATTACCACAACATGTTGGTGCCATGTCATGACACCAAGCCAAGTTTCATGATTTTCATGCGTGTTTTGGATTTACAGGAATTAAAAAACCAAGTTTCTCAATGTTTCCAACCGAGCCACGATGCCCAGATGTTTGAATTTCATTCGCATTTCTGGCATGGGACCTAGAAATTCACCCGAGGACACACATGTTATTTTTCAACCAACTTTGGTGCACTGGAGCATGTGCTTGTAGTTCAAAATTGAATTATGCACGTTAAATGACCAAAAAATCAATTAATGTATAAAAAGGCCAAACGAACCCGGAATAATTCCAAAATTTAACACGACACTCATATAGTTTTATGTTGCCTCTATAAAGAAAATCAAGGGGGCAGCGTATATCGTTTCGTGCACAAAGGTGACACGTTCCCTCTCAGAACGACGAGCATTGTTGAGAGAAGCTACGGTTTGCAAGAACCTTATAACAAAATTTGTTCCAATTCGGCCAATTTTTTTACCACGGCATGTTAGTACAATGACATGACGCCATGCCAAGTTTCATGATTTTCAGGCGTGTTTTGGATTTACAAGAATTTTTAAACCAAGTTTCTCGATGTTCTCGGCTGAGCCACGACGCCCAGATGTTTGAATTTCATTCCCAATTCTTGCATGGGACCTAGAAATTCACCCGAGGACACACATGTTATTTTTCAACCAACTTTGGTGCACTGGAGCATGTGCTTGTAGTTCAAAATTGAATTATGCACATTAAATGACCAGAACTCAATTAATGTATAAAAAAGGCCAAACGAACTTGGACTAATCTCAAAATTTAACACGGCACTCATATAGTTCCATGTTGCCTCTGTAAAGAAAATCGGGGGGGGGGGGCAGCGTATATCGCTTCGCACACAAAGGTGACACGTTCCCTCTCAAAACCACAAGCCTTCTTGAGAGAAGCTCCGATTTGCAAGAAGGTAATACCAAAACTTGTTCCAATTTGGCCAAGTTTTTTACCACAACAAGTTAGTGCCATGACATGACACCGTGCCAAGTTCCATGATTTCCAGGCGAGTTTTGGATTTACAGGAATTTAGAAACCAAGTTTCTCAATGTTCTCGGCTGAGTCACGACGCCCAGATGTTTGAATTTCTTTCCCATTTCTTGCATGGGACCTAGAAATTCACCCATGGACACACATGTGATTTTTCAACCAACTTTTGTGCACCGGAGCATGTGCTTGCAGTTCAAATTTGAATTATGCACATTAAATGTCCAGAAACTCAATTGATATATAAAAAAGGCCAAACGAACCCGAAATGTAAACTTAACTAATATCTTCTCTATGTGGGGCATTTAATAAATTTCTATTATATATGTTTTCTACGCTATTCAAATTTAGTAGATATGACAGTTAGATGCTCTCACATAATCTACTATTGGCACTACAGGGGATGTTGATTCCTATCAACTACCATATCCTAAAGGTTAAAATAGGTACATAATCATCTTCTCTATTATGCACACAGCACAACCAACCCATGTACGATGATGCACATTAAACTATTGATACGTGTTTTATGTAAACCAGAGGCTTAAAGTTGATTTTCATATTGTTTGAAATTGTGTCAATAAAGATTTTGTTAAAGAATATTGTTTACTGATGTTATCAGATGTGTGTATGAAAGATGTTTTTCCCTCTCGTTGCAACACACGGGCATGTTTTGCTAGTGTATAAAAAAGGCCTAACGAATCCGGAATAATTCCAAAATTTAATAAGGCACTCATATAGTTTTATGTTGCCTCTGTAAAGAAAATCAGGGGGAGGCAGCGTATATTGTTTCGCACACAAAGGTGACACGTTCCCTCGGAACCACGAGGCTTGTTGAGAGAATCTCCGGTTTTGCAAGAAGCTTATAACAAAACTTGTCCCAATTCAGCCAAACATTATACATATGAAAACAGGGTTTAGATTATCTCGAACATCTCGCTACCTAGACCAATGTACTGTGATTTGAATTCAACATAAAATGGGTACAAATATTTGAATTGGAGACCGTATGGTACATGTAGTTCATAGTGAAATATGATTAGTGTTATATGCATGTTTTTTGTTATCAAGATAATATTTAAATGATGGTATAACTTGACAACAATCGTATTCAAATAAGGAAAATTGATTCAAATTTAGTCCATATGGTAGACGACAATATATATGTTCATAGGGTGGAGTAAAATGTTCATATATGACGGAAGATCAAAATGTAGGACTATATCCGTTATAAACTGCAAGGTCACCTAACGATATATTCGAATTCAACATAATGTGGATTCAAAAATTGAAATTCGAGATCTTGGCATTTGTAATCATATAAAAGGGACATGACTCTCTCTTGTGGTGGGAATTGATTTGTTTTTTGTTGTTGTTGAGGGAAGTGCGAATTGATTTGGTACTGTACAGGGTAATCTTGTTCTCCCGATTTTTTACATTTTTGTTTTAGTTTCTTCAATGGCATTTATAGCAATATAGTAAAAGGGGACATGACTCTCTTATGTCTTGTATGAATTGTTTTTTGTACATGTCAAGTTTGTTCTGCCGAACATGGAATCCGTGCCTTGTTATCCTGAAATTTTCAAGCTCGAGTATCTTTTGTCTCATCTGGTGTGAAAACTCCCGCCTCTTTAACCCGCGTCGCGCCTTGTTATCTCGTAATTTCGACGCGCGCAAAAACTCCCTCCTCATCCGAAATCGGTCCCGCAGCCTAGACACACGAAATCCCCCTTCTACCCCTCAGCCGGAAATGTCGGCTCGACGTCACGTGGTCAAAACCGGTGGGGTTATGCTGGTAACCTACCCTACATTTCGAACAAACGCGTCCCTAAGCCATGGCTCCCCCTACCTTCCCCTTCCCACCCCCATTCGTACACCGAGGTCGCCAAAACCCGTGAAACCCCACGCTCCTCCGTCGGCCCTCATCCACCGCGCCGGATGAGGATCCATCGTTAATATCGTCGTCCGGCCGGATCAGCCGCCCCGTCCTCCACCTCCATCCCCACAGGCCGTCTTGACCTGCCCCACCAGAACCGCAGCACCCTCACCAATTCCTCCGATGAAACCGAGGCCTACTCGGTGCCACCAAGGAGGTTTTGCACTCACCGCTGCATTTTATCTTTTATTCAATCTCACGGGGCTGCCGGTGCTCGATACCGAGCAGTCATGGAGAGTCTCCATCGAAGGCGCCGTCGTCAGCCACTTCATCTATGGCGTCTCTCCCCCATGTTGTTGCTTCCTCGGTGGCGACTTCCACACCGGCACTAGCTGTAGCTGCTCCCGCTCTCGCTCTCGTTGTTGTTGTTGCTGCTGCTCCAGCTCTCGCTCGTGTTGCGGCTCTATTCTTGTTGTCGGTCACGCTGCTGCACTGCTCTTGCTTTCGTTCGTGTTGCTGCTCTACTCTGCTATTAATGTCAGTCGTGTTGCTGCTCCGCTCTTGCTCTCGTTCATGTTGCTGCTCTTCTCTTGCTCTCGCTTGCGCTGTTGCTGCTGCTGCTGCACGACCTCCGACAGCTACAGAAGTTGCTGCTTTAGCACTCGCTTGTGGTGCTGCTGTGCAACTTGCTCTCTTCTAGTGTGTTCCATGCTCGAGCAGCTGCTGATTTAGATCACTTCTTCTCTGCTACTAGTGATCGAACGCCCTAAACATCTATTGCAATGCTCTGCTACTAGTTCAATCAGTTTCGATAGTAAATTCAGTTTCAATTATAAAGTTCAGTTTCTTCAGTTAAGTTCAGAGTGAACAGTATTTACAGCATCTGTTGGAGTGGCCGTGGCGCAGTTGATGCATTTTACATCTAGCACTTTTTGGTGATGTATTACATCATCTATTGCAGATGATATTAGAGTCCCACTTCAGATTAACGTTGTTTGTCTTGTCCTGCTTCAGCCTCGCCGCCGTACACCTCATCGGAGCTGCTCCAATGATGGAACCGTCCATCACAGCGGAGCAGTACCCTCGGTGCCGTTTCCATAGGCCTCAGATCTTCTTCCCCGCCTCCGACAGTCACACCAGCATCACCATCCTCCACGTCCAACCCAATGATGCTGAGGTCGACAAGGCTATGCCAAAGAGGTTGTACACTCGTCGCATCACTTTGTTACTCTGCATTCATGTCGATCCCTCAGGGATCCTTTGCTATGGAACTACTATGGTACTACTATTCATGCATTTGGTTAGAAGGAGTGGAGCAAAGCAAAACTGGAGGATTTTTTCCTTTGGTGTCTCTTTTAAAGAAAAAACATAGGAATTTTAATATCCACTTGGATGTCCTTTTCAAATTAATATGCATGAAGAACATGACTAATTGCATTCTTGGCGTAATAAGATTCTTATTTTTTTTCATTTTCATGTGGTTTGAATTTAATTTGACCATGTTTCTCCATTCATGTGTTCTTCCAATTCATGTGAACCAGACACCCAGGTTGACAGAAATGCTATGTTTCCAAATGCTCTGTTTTGCACGTGCATTCTTATCCTATTCCTATGTTTTTCCTGTCCCTGCATTTATAGAATCCTCCAATTCTAAGGAGCCCTTACAGATTTACTTCATTTTCAGATAGGCGTCAAAGAAAACTCTATGTGTTATGTCCTGCTCCTGCCGTGCCGTCATCCACCCCACCTGAGGTGCACCATCGACGGAAGCATTCACTGCAGCAGAGATTCCCCCTGCAGACTTTCTTTCGCCGCCTCAGATCATCTTCACTGTTGCCGGCAACCACGCCAACTTCATTACCATCATCGACTGAACAGATGAACCTGAGGACTACACAGTTTCGGAAGAGAGGTCGCACTCTTTCGTGTTTGCTTACATTATACATCGGTTATTATTACCTGCTACTTTATCGTTCAAACTTGAGTTTTAAAATGCCCTTGTGGCACATATCGAGGCAGCAACGAATAGTATCTGTCTACTATCTGGTTCATCTGGGGTCTTCTATGTGGTTCATGTTGGGTTGGCAACAAACAGTAGATGATCCATTGTCTATATTTTTAAATTGAAGCTATAATCTACCTGCTACCATTTGTTTTGGATCTATCCACTCGTTTGCTACCATCAGTCTTGATTTCTGCATGCACCCCTTAGGCCATACATAATCTAAATATGCTTTTTTATTATGCATGTCAGTTATTGTACACAATCGTGCTGAATATGTAGAGAAAAAGAGAAGACCATTGTGTGGGAATACAATGTCATGCAGACGCCGCTCCATGGTGGCCGAAGTGGGACCCCCCTCCCGACATTCCAGATTGTATTCCAGAGGAAGATAACTGTTCAGATGGGGATTCAGAGGGAGCCGACCACTCCTATTTACCACCTGAGGTGTTTGCTCTAACCTGGCATGTTAATGTTGGTCAGATCATGCATATGGCGCCTCGCATGGCTTACATTATACATCTTATATGTCATCAGCTTAGTTTAGATTTGCTTTGTGTGAATGCCACCCGTTTGGTTTCTATGTCATATATGGGAATTATGCAATGCCATCTTTTTTAGCCAGGCATCATATACGTGAATCATGCAATGCCATCCTGTTTAGCCAATCATCGTATGTGTGAATTGTATCGTGACACATTTTTTTCACAATGTATTCCATTTGTCAACATTGTTTATACATTCATCTACTCTTCCTGTGCATTAGCCATTTGAGTAGGTCATGGGAAAATCTGGAGTGAAAACAAGGTCTTCTGAGCAGTCAGTGCTACCTGTCGATGCAGATTTATTGATGGTTACAGATAGCTCCTCATAGGAGGATTCAGAGACAGATGACCAACGTATCCCCGAGGTGCATGCTCTAACTTGGCATGGTTATATTGCTCATATCATGCATATGGTGTTTCGCATTGCCATGCCATCTGCTTAGATTAGACATGCTTTGTGTGAATGCCTCCTGTTTGCTTTCTATATCAGATATGTGAATTATGCAATGCCATGTTTTTCAGCCAGTTATCATATATGTGAATTAAGCACCGCCATGTAGCCATGCATCTTATATGTGAATTATCTCATGCCATCTTTTTTTCATTACGCATTCCATTTGTCGACAATCTATGTATATTGAACTACTCTTCATGTGTATCAGCCATTTGAGCCAGTTATGGAAAAATCAGGAGTGAAAACAAGGTCTTCAGATCAGGCAACGGTACCTGTTGAAGCATATATCTCGATGGTTACAGGTAGCTCCTCAGAGGAGGATTTAGAGACAGATGACCAGTCCTATATCCCACTTGAGGTGTATGCTCTAAGTTGCAATATTTATATTTCTCATATCATGCATATGGTGTCTTGCATTGCTTAGTTTAGACATCATATGCACAATATTGAATTCCATCTGCTTAGTTTAGATATCATACATGCGAGTGCCAGCTGCTTAGTATATGAATCAATTATGTCAATTATATCATGTCATCCTGTATACTTAGACAACATGTATGTGAATTATTTCATCCCAACTTATTTTAGAAAGACATCATATAGTTTTGTCATGTCACCATGTTTAGATACTCATCATATGTTAAATTATGCCATTATATCATGTTAAGTTATCCATCATATATCTGAAACTGTGTCATGCTATCCTGTTTAGTTAGGTGTCATATATGTGAAACTGTGTCATGATGTCCTGTTTGGTTAGACAACATATATGTGAATTACCACATCTGTCTATCATACAATCTCTGTACGTTCAATTTCTTTTCTTGTTTATCAGCCATTTGAATTGGAGGCGGTGATGGCAGTATCTAAGGGAGCAAAAACCCGTTCTTCACAAAAGACGGTGCTACCCGTCGATGCAGATAGAACCATGGTTGTACTGGCCCACGAACTAGCCCCACCACACATAATCGAGACTCTTCCAGATTGCACACTTACACCGTTGGACAGAGAACCAGCTACAACCCATCTAACCCCAACCCCATCGGATAGTAACCCACTTCTAGTTGACAGAGCACCATATCCACCAGAGAGTACCCCCACACGAGCAGTTTGTAAAGCAACTGCAATGCCCAAAGCACGAAGACCACCACAGCGAACCCAAACTCGACGTTTAAAGCAGAAGAGCAACTCAGGTCAGATTCTGTAGCTATGGTCCATACTCCTTTGCTGTTGCATCACTGTATTTACTCATACCAACTACTTCCGAATTTGAAGGATCCAATTGAAACTCCAATGGAGCAACATGTATGTTTTAATCCTATTTCTTTAACTAGATTGTTGTTCTAACTTCTTCCTCTATGTTGATTTCAGTTTCAGTTGTATAAAAAATTATGTTCTAATTTGATGCACATTACAAGTGTTGCCAATGTTGTGTAGTTTCTCACACTTATATTCTGTCTATGCTGATGTATCTTAAAAATATATGAGTTGAACTATGTCTCTATCTTGATTTGACAACATAAACTAGAATGATATGGACAATACAGTGACCATAGTACATAGATATATGTTTGTTTCATGCTGTTATCCTGTCCACCTTACTACTGAACCGGTTTACCAAAATGAGTTTCGTATACTACATGCTCAACCTGTGATGTGTCTGCTTGTTTCTCTTGTAGTATGCGAACATAATATTGGAGAATAGCACCCCACTATACAATGGTAGAGAAAGCAACGCAGATAAGGTTCAAGATAGCGAGACAACCCTGTTGGTCTCCAAGAAAGGTGATAAAAACGATCTTGTAGACAATGAGAAAACCCCATAGTCCTGCGTTGATGTAGTGTTCGAAAGCATCGCGATCACCGGCACAAGCTCTTCAAACTCGCTGCCTGAATCACTTCGACTTCTTCAGTCTCAGCTACAAGCTAAAAGGCATCAGTTAGCTGTGTTGCGGCAAGAAGCCGAAGGACTGAGGAAGTCCCTGCAAAATTCAGATGCATATTTTCTTGTGCAATAGCAAGCGCTGGAGGATTTAAGCGCCAAACAAGAGAAAGTTAATAAGCTTGATAAGGATCTTGCCAGCATTATGGGTATCCAGGATATTGTTTCTTGAGCTCTTATGAAGTGGTTTCAGGTCTAGACTTGTTTTGCTGCGGTGTTTATTTGCACTGGTCGCCAACCTTGACAACCAATGTATGTGATATGCTGCTTTGTTCCCTATATTTGCACCGGTGGCAAACTTTGATGCCCAGTGGATGTAATATG
Organism: Aegilops bicornis; assembly: GCA_021605145.1. Taxonomy (NCBI): domain Eukaryota; kingdom Viridiplantae; phylum Streptophyta; class Magnoliopsida; order Poales; family Poaceae; genus Aegilops; species Aegilops bicornis. The sequence continues at coordinate 532,736,438 of CM038671.1, read as the reverse complement.
TGTAATAGCCGTGATAGCCCAGCGTAAGTTACTTGCTTATTTATTTCCTTGTTGTCTTGTTTATTTGTTTTCTTGTAGTCAGTGCAGTTCTTTTTTCGCGGTTTGCTAGTGGCCGCAATAACCTATTTTTTAAAACTAAGACACAATAACCCTGGGCCTCCTACGGTCCATAGAAACAATGGGCCTTCTACGGGCCGTAGAAACAATGGGGCTTCTACGGGCCGTAGCATCAATGGGACTTCTACAGGCTGTATCATCGATTGGCCAAACATGGGCCAATTACGGACCACATTATGGGCCTTAAACAGGCTAGAGTTGGAATCGTTCGTTCATCGGCCGACCATAACGGGCCATCGTTGATCGGCCATATTTGAGGACGCTATGAAAATGGCTCAACAGATTAACGGGCCACAAACGGGCCGACTATAACCATGGGTTGAATTTGGCCCACAAGCAGAAAGGCCAGTAATAGGTCGTAAGTAACTGAATGCTGGAAATGAGCCCAAGAATAAATGGGCCCTGAGAAGGCCGAAATATAACATGGGCTTGAAACGGCCCAATGGAATAATGGGTCGTTAATGGGTATAAAGCGATATACTATTCATTACGGGCCAGTTTCACCACGGGTCGTTAATGGGCCAAGAGTTACAAAGTGCCTCATATGGGCCGAAAGACGTCATGGGCCATACATGGGCTGGAAGTTACAACGGGTGTTGGGGAACGTAGTAATTTCAAAAAAATCCTACGCACACACAGGATCATGGTGATGCATAGCAACAAGAGAGGAGAGTGTGTCCACGTACCCTCGCAGACCGAAAGCGGAAGCGTTAGCACAACGTGGTTGATGTAGTCGTACATCTTCACAATCCAACCGATCCAAGTACCGAACGTACGGCACCTCCGAGTTCAGCACACGTTCAGCTCGATGACGTCCCGCGAACACCGATCCAGCAGAGCTTCACGGGAGAGTTCCGTCAGCATGACGGCGTGATGATGGTGATGATGTTGCTAACGATGCAGGGCTTCGCCTAAGCACCGCTACGATATGATCAAGGTGGAATATGGTGGAGGGGGGAACCGCACACGGCTAAGAGATCAATAGGTCAATTGTTGTGTCTCCAAGGGGAGCCTCCCTCCCCGTATATAAACAAGTGGAGGAGGGGGAGGGGGCCGGCCACCGGGAGTAGGACTCCCCCCTTCCATGTGGGAGTAGGAGAGGAGAGGGAAGGAGAGAGAGGGGAAAGGAAAGGGGGGGCGCTGCCCCCCCCTCCTTGTCCACTCGACTGGGAGGAGGCGGCTGCCCTTGGCCGCCCCTCCTCTTCTCCACTAGGGCCCAATAGGCCCATTAGTCTCCCGAGGGGTTCCGGTAACCCCCCGGTACTCTGGTATATGCCCGATACTCTCTGAAACCATTCCGGTGTCCGAACATAGTCATCCAATATATCAATATTTATGTCTCGACCATTTCGAGACTCATCTTCATGTCCGTGATCACATCCGGGGCTCCGAACTACCTTTGGTACATCAAAACACATAAACTCGTAATATAACCGTCATCGAACTTTAAGCGTGCGGACCCTACGGGTTCGAGAACTATGTAGACATGACCGAGACACGTCTCCGGTCAATAACCAATAGCGGAACCTGGATTCTCATATTGGCTCCCACATATTCTAGGAAGATCTTTATCGCTCAAACCGCATAACAACATACGTTGTTCCCTTTGTCATCGGTATGTTACTTGCCCGAGATTCGATCGTCGGTATCTCAATACCTAGTTCAATCTCATTACCGGCAAGTCTCTTTACTCGTTCCGTAATACATCATCCCGCAACTAACTCATTAGTTGCAATGCTTGCAAGGCTTAAGTGATGTGCATTACTGAGTGGGCCCAGAGATACCTCTCCGACAATCGGAGTGACAAATCCTAATCTCGAAATACGCCAACCCAACAAGTACCTTCGAAGACACCTGTAGAGCACCTTTATAATCACCTAGTTACGTTGTGATGTTTGGTAGCACACAAAGTGTTCCTCCGGTAAATGGGAGTTGCATAATCTCATAGTCATAGGAACATGTATAAGTCATGAATAAAGCAATAGCAACATACTAAACGATCAAGTGCTAAGCTAACGAATGGGTCAAGTCAATCACATCATTCTCCTGATGATGCGATCATGTTAATCAAATGACAACTCATGTCTATGGCTAGGAAACATAACCATCTTTGATCAATGAGCTAGTCAAGTAGAGGCATACTAGTGACACTCTGTTTGTCTATGTATTCACACATGTATCATGTTTCCGGTTAATACAATTCGAGCATGAATAATAAACATTTATCATGATATAAGGAAATAAATAATAACTTTATTATTGCCTCTAGGCATATTTCCTTCAACGGGCTGGAATCATATTGGACGGCGGAGATGACACTACTAGGCCTAATTCAGATAGGCCGTAACGGGCCCTGGGTTAGCGGGCTGTGAATGGGCTACGTGCGAACAGGCCATTAACAGGCTTTCCGTGGGCCGGCCCGCTATCTTTTGACCAAGTCAAACGGGCCAACCTTTTCACTGGGTTGTGCCACGTGTCGACGTATCATTGGTGCCTTCTATCCAATGAGTGGATGACATCTGTCCCAACGGTGAGCCGACACGTGTTTCCTCCAGCCAATGATGATTTTACACGTGTAAAATCCCCATTGGTCCGGGCTATTAACGGGTTATCGGATCCAAACCGGAACCCGATAGCTTAACGGCGACCCGTTACGGTGGATGCCACGTGTTGGTTACCCTTGACGAAAGCGCTTCCATGACGCGCCATTTATCGTCATGGAAGTGGACACTTCCATGATGATAACTTTGGTATTGTCATGGAACACTTCTACGACAGCACATGTATGACTATCTTGATTCTGTCATAAAATCATCATGGATGTACATGCATGACAAAAAATGTACCTATTACGACAAACATGTATCATCACGGAAGTGTATTTTTTTTTTGTAGTGACGGGACGGAGGATGCGAAGAGCGGACGAAACCCTCTTGGATGAGTATGCAAAGAAATGGCTTGCAGAGAAGAATAAGGAGATCAACGAGTGTAGGGAGTACGAGGCAGCGAGAGCGGCTGCAGTAGCAGCGGAGCATGCGACAAGGATGTAGGTAGAGCATGCATCCCGGATGTAGGCGGAGCTGGATGCAAGCATGGCCTCGGAGTAGGAGGCATGGATGGCGTCCGACGAGTGATCCGGCCAGCAAGCGAGGCATCCGTGACGCTCGCACGTGGATTTCATTTTGGTATGTCTGAATTGTTGAACTATGATTTGCTTTGCTTTGTTTCGAACTATTGAATTTGGACAATTTGTATCGTATGATCAAAGTGCATGGATTGCATGGATTTGAGGTTCCGCATTTGAGATATGTGGATGTGCGACAGCCCATATGAGGGACCGGCGGGGGCTGTCCGCGGAGGCACCCACGGGCGTATAGTGGACCGAATTTGCCAAGTCCGGCTGTAGATGCTCTAATGGGCTACAACCCACCTCCTAGCCTAACAAAGAGCACCTGGGCCAAAGAATGAAAAAAAATACCTAGTCAGACCCTCCCATCTCCTTATTTCAAGAGTAGTCTTGGTCATTTGTTAAGGACCCCAAAGCTATATAAAAACCCCATAGGCATGTAACTTACTCTCACTTGAGTAAACTTACGTGGAGGGTCACATTCCCCTTCCAAGCCCCTTCAGGAGGGCAAAGGAAGGCAATGAGCTCTGAGCCCGAGGAACCTAGTAAGGCTAAGACTAGTGAAGAGTCATGAAGAGTCGCGGGTCTCCGAAAAGGCTGCACTCCAAGTGCCCCAGGCAGCACTCTCGACGACCCTCCCATAGGACGTAGGTCGCGCTCCCACGAGGTGACCGAGTCAAAAATATCATTTTGTTGCTTTGTCGAGTGTGCGAAGACCTTCGGCGTAAGGCCCGCGTACACGATCTCCCTAATCTCCAACTACGCTACTCAGGATACACCCTCCCCCCCCCCCCACAGGTTGAAAGTTGATTCTTGAACGTCAACATTGGAGCCAACCGTGGGGAATCCATGACGGAGAAGTCACATTGACCATCGCAACTAGATGCCCCCAAAGCGAGCCCCAGAAGAAGTTGAGACATATAAGGAGAAAGCTTCAACAACAGAGTCAAAGAAGAAGGACGGCACGACAGAGGTGGAGCCCGAAGCTCTCGCCTACACCTAGGAAGGGGCGACCGGCGGCCACACCGCTCAACCCCTCAACACAGTGGTTAAGGAGTTTGGCCTCGAAGAGGCCCACAACAACACCGCCCCCGATGAAGAAGTTTGTCGCTCCAAAAGTCTTGCAGGTCACTCTCGGCCACACCGACTTCACCGCCAACACCAAGATTACCCCGCGCACAGGAGCCGAAGGCCGCCTCACGATGGAGAGCTCCGCCCCTCCAGCTACAGGGGCGGCACAGGACCCTCGCTCCCTCGTCCCACTTTGCGAGCCCTCTTCAACACTCAGGATGTCAACATCAATGCCATTCGAGCTTTGGTTGACCCGCTCCAAACCGATGTCGCCGGTCTCAGTCTGCAGCCAGGACATTCGCGACCAACTCATGATTCCGGCATATGGATAGCAAGCTTTCACGCACCTCTGTCCATGACTAGTTCTTTGGTGATATTTCTTTACGGACTTCTCCCATGTTAAGTTTGGTCGACCCCGACCCCTCTTGACATTATCAGCACGCTTTAGTGACGGCTATGCACTAGAGCTTCTAAAATAAATATCAAAAATAAAGATTATCGTCCCAAATACAAGTGTCCATCAAAGATGGATCATTCCCCTAGCAAGCTCATGTGCCACTTTATAGGCCTTCGTTTTACAATGTTCAAGAAGAACAATATCGAACCCAGAAAGAAGAATATTACAATCGGCATAAACTGTATCCGCTGACGTAGCCAAGAAGCCTCCATCATTCATGGTTTGAACCATTTACGAACAATCAGTTTGTATCTCTACTCCTAATGAAGCAGTTGGTGAATAGTCCGCCAGTTATTTTTCGCTGGTTTTTTTTCGTCCTCCCTCCCACCTCTCAATTTTGTCGGGTTTTTTTTATCGGTTTTTTATTCGTCCCCCTCCTACTAGCCGGACAAACCCAACGTTTATTTGGTAACACAATGAATTCACATATGATGATTGATTTATTCTTTGGTAACCCAACTAACGGATGGTAATCAGTCTTCAAATACCAAAATCAAACGTACAAGGCAACAATCAATTCATTTTTTTGACCGGTTATTTTTCGTCTTCCCTTCCACCTGCCTTTTCGCTTCACCGCCCACATAAACCCATCGGATTAGTTACCATATAAAAAAATTAATCACAATCAATCAAACATTGATGGGATATTTCCTTACATTGATGGGATATTTCCTTACATGAATCATACACGTCAAAAAAAGGTACGGCGTGCGAGGATCGTGGGCACATGCCCTACAAATCCGAAAATGCCTATAAAAATTAAATCATAATCAATTAAGCATCGATGGTATATCTCTACTCCTAATGGAGCAGTTGGTGAATAGTCCGCCGGTTATTTTTCGCTGGGTTTTTTTCGTCCTCCCTCCCACCTCTCAATTTTGTCGGTTTTTTCATCGGTTTTTTACTCGCCCCCCTCCTACTAGCCGGACAAACCCAATGTTTATTTGGTAACACAATGAATTCACATATGATGATTGATTTATTCTTTGGTAACCCAACTAACGGATGGTAATCAATCTTCAAATACCAAAACCAAACATACAAGGCAACAATCAATTCATTTTTTTCTGACCGGTTATTTTTTGTCTTCCCTCCCACCTGCCTTTTCGCTTCACCGCCCACATAAACCCATCAGATTAGTTACCATATAAAAAAATTAATCACAATCAATCAAGCATTGATGGGATATTTCCTTACATTGATGGGATATTTCCTTACATGAATCATACACGTCAAAAAAAGGTACAGCGTGCGAGGATCGTGGGCACATGCCCTACAAATCCAAAAATGCCTATAAAAATTAAATCAGAATCAATTAAGCATTAATGGTATATTTTACTTGCTTTGATGGGATTTTTGTACACGGTACCATTAACGCGTTCCTCCCATCGCTGCCCTCCTCACGAGCCTGGACGGCCGATCCTCTCCACGCCTGCCCTCATGTGTCCTCGCGCCGCCATCATCTTCTTCTCTCCGATCTCCTTGACTAGAGGACTCCTCTGTGCCCCAGGCCCTGGCCGACACCGGCGACTCCTCGATACTCCGCCCGCGCCGTCACATCCGACGCAGGCGAAACTCCAGCTGATGCCACGGGATCCACATCCTACGCTCGTCGGCCATCTTCCACTCCGGCTGCTGCGTGGTGCTGCCGCTGGGGGAGGCAACCTGGCAGGAGCAGACGTGGCCGTCCTCGTACAGCCCGACCCATGCGTCTAGCTCGGCGTCGAAGTAGCCTCAGCCTCTAAAAGGCAGCATCCACTCCCATGGCGCCTCCACTTGCAGCTCCTGGTGTCGACGGAGTACGTGCCGCAGACCGCCCTGCTCCACGAGGACACGAATATGGTGCGCCCGTCCGGGTGCAGCGCGTAGGAGAAGATCATCTCGTCCTTGGTGAAGGGCGTCGGCATGCTTCTCCAGGACCAGTCGGTGGGTAGCAGGTCGTCGTCTTCCGTCGTCGGCGGCTTCGCCATCGCCTCAAAGGACACAGGCCGCTCCATGAAGTGGAAGGCAAATGCGAACAGCGTGTCACCGGCGTCGGAGGTCAGGAAGGTGTTGGAGCCACAAAGCAGTGCGTCTGGAACGGGAGGGCCGACGGCCAGTCCGGCGGTGTCAGTGTCGTAGAAGAGGGTTCCGGCATGTATGTTGCTCGTGGCGATGATGTAGCCGCCCAGGGCTGCGAACTTCATGGCACGGCCACGCTCAGGTGACACTAGCCGGAGGACAGGGGAGGCGCTGAGGTCGGGACTGTCGGCATCGATCTTGCGGACCCTTGTGCCAGTCGTCTAGAACCAGATAGAGGCTCTTCTCCTTGTTGCCACTGCGGTCGTGGTAGTAGTTGGCCTCATCCTCCTCGCCCTGCCTTCTTTGCTTAGACATCCAGTCCCCCGACTGACTGAATTAGTGAATTATGAAGTATATACCAGAAAAACACGCACGCAGACGAAAACACTCGAATATATTGGACGTAGCTGGCTAACCACGGTTGATGTAGTATCGATCTACTAGAAGCAACACGGATACGCGCAAGCAATTGATACACACGGGCATGCCTCGTGCCCGCTGATCTTTCTATTGGTCTCTGGGTGTACTGTTTATAGGGGTGCAGGGTAATATGTATATATAGCTATGGCTAGGACGGAGGAGGATTTGTGGTCTATGGGACATATACACCCTATATGGGAAAAAATTAGTAATTCAACAAAAAGTCAAAAATTCCTGAAAATATTTTTGAAATAAACTTGACCTTTTGTTGTACCCGTGAGAAAAAATCCACACAAAAAAATATCCCTTTGACTTCTTTCAAGACAAATATTTAGCTAAAATAGTGTGAATAGTGACCTATAATAGCAAATAAATTTTGTCGTTTTTGCTGTGATGTCAACTTTTGTTTTTTTATGAAAGTGTATATACCAGTGCAAAAGTAAGTCAAGTGTTTTGTCAAAATAGTTCTTACCTATTTTGACTTTTTTTAAAAATATTTAAAAAAATCCCATATAGGGTGCATATACAACCAGGAACCATTGGGTATTTCCCTAGCTAGGACTTGCAACATAACCGATTCGGGACGGAACTACTGATCCTACTTGGTGATGGATTCCTGCACGAGCCGGACATGAGACGTGCTTTTTTTCTTGAGGGAAACGCCGCCGCCAGCGAGTAACCCTAGGGCAGGGCGCTAGGATCCCCAGAGCAGGGCGGGCAGCAAGGAGCGGTCAAGAAATAGTATAAAGATAATGCATATTACATAAAAATAACGCTGAGAATTTAGATGTATTGTTTGTCATGGAGCTGTGGCTGGCCGATTTACATGAAATAAATTCCCTCAGTTGTGGTGGCAAATATAATACACATAATTCATATTGTTATGCACTAGCGTGTGTGTGAAATAGATGGATTATGGTCCCATACCCAATAAGATGGATGTGTGTATGTGTGTTAGAGTGAGAGAGAGAGAGAGGGAGAGGGGGAGAGAGAGTGAGGAAGAGGTACGGAGAGTGTATGTGTGTGAGGTTTTGATGGTAAAAAAGGTCGCCAGTGTTTACATTCTTGTCATGTCTGATTGAGAGTCGTTGTATTAGCTCATGGGCGCCCGTACCAGCAGTCCAGATTTGATTCGCGGTCAGCTCGGGTGTTGTGGAGCACAGGGAAGGAGGAGAAGGAGGGCAGGTGATGTAGGGTGGAACCCTATGGGGAGATATTTCACGAATTGGAGGGGGAATCCCCAAGAACAAGATGAACACAAGAGGGAAAACAAGAGGAACACTCAAGAACAAATCCAATCACACATCCACTAGACAATCAAACACATAAGATCCACAAGGTACATGAACAACAAAGTGAAAGATACAAGGTAGAGTTCATCCCAAATCCTATGAAGGAGATGAGGGCTTGTTGATCCTATGATTGGGATCCTTCCCCAAGGAGGAGGTCTTGATGTTTGGTCACTCCAAGAGGAGGTCTTGATCTCCTAGTGGAGTGGATCCATGGAGCAAAGCTCACAAATGTGTATCAACTACTTTGCTAACCCTAACAAGTGGTCTAGGTACGGAATATATAGTCTTGGGGACGAAGTGGAGGAAGAGGGGCTCGGAATGGAGATCACAACCGTCCATCCTGATGGGCCCGTGCGCATGGGGTCCGGGGCCCGTGCGCACGGGGCTCCAGCGCCAACTCTCTGAGTAGCACGTGCGCACGGGGTCTCGAGGGCCCGTGCGCACGGGGTCGCCTGGGACCTCCTGTCCAGCTCCTGTTGGGCTCCATCTACTTCCTTGGGGCCTTGGGGTCCTTCTCCTTGGCCTCCGAGAAGCTCCTTAGCTGCTTGGCGGCGGTCGTCCTCGTACCTGAAGATGCACAACGTTTCTTTGTGAGGTAGCGGCCAAGTCCTATGGATATTCATGTAAATCTTGAAGAGGAGCGGGTTCACCTTAAGTCCGGTAGGTCCACTTGGGGCTTGATGTGTTATGAAGGTGTACATGGAGATGACCGTGGGATGCTCCGCATCATCTCCTCCCCCTTTGGAAAGATCCGACCTCGGATCGTAAACCGTATCGCCATGTACACGGTAGGCAAGGATGTACCCTAGGTCGATGTCGTGGCACTCCTCAACTTGAAGGTCCATATGGTCCATCTCCAATGTCGGTCCTCCATCCAATATATGAAGCATGTAGACAAGAAGAAGGAAACAACAATGAAAGTATGGCCCATCCAATATGCATATTTGAAGATGGCTCAAAGGGAAGGAGTTCACCTTTAGGAGATTCTGACGAATGTTGGTGTTGTACATCATGTACGCCTTCACATAACCAAAATGTGTCGTTATGGTGCCGCCTTGTGAATCCTTCAAAATGAAAGAACATGAGAAACACTTGGCAAAACAAATGAGGTTAGTGCAAATGCAAGACCTACCATTCGAGGGGTGAGATACCCAACAAGTGTATGCATCAAGCTCATCATAAGAAAGGACAAGGGGGCATTTCATAGTATGGAGGCATACGATGCAAGAACAACCAAATACAAGAGGTTCAAGTAAAGAAGCATGCATCACAAATAAGCTGTCAAAGTCTCCAAGATCAATAAGTATAGTATGGTTGCACTCAATACAAGTGGATATGAAAGAGGCAACTAATGGACACAAGAGACAATGATCAAGATAAATCATGTGAGAGGCATGAACGTATATGTCATCAACCCAAGAAAACGAGTAATGGAACATGGGTGATGCAACATAGCTAGCTATCATAGCGATCAAATCAAGCATGCTAGTAGTGCGAAGATGCAACATACTAGAAGGAATCATGGCAAACATGTCATTGGTGCAAATAGTGGGCATGAATAATTCACATTTCATAGCACAAGCATGAAAACAAGATATGAGTAGAATGGCATGAATGGATTGGCGAGAGGCCATATGTAAATAGCAATGGGGCCTAATGACTCTCCCAACACAACAAGCATCAATAGCACGGGGCACATGATAAACATGGCAAAAGCAACAAGGATCTCCACCAAGCATGCAAATACACATAGAAGTAGCATAATTGTGAATCATGGGTAAATGCAAGCAAGGGTCACAATTGCATGGCTAAGGCATAGAAGCAAGCATAGCATGCAAAGTGAACACGGTAAAATGAGCGTAAGGTAACAAGTGGTGAATGGCCCATAGCCGTGTGAGAGCCAAGTAGAGGAGATGCGCGTAGTCCTTGCGCGAAGGGGACGGTGGTAAGGATAGTCCACGGGATCCCAAAGCATCGTTGCTCTCAAGAGCTCGTTTCGTCAACTCTTGGGATTGAGAAGTTGACGAGTATACATGAGTACCTAGACAAAATAAAGACAAAGGAAAAATTGTGTGTGCGTGGTAGATGTACACATCATCCATCGTGATGCGCACGTGCTTGTGTTGGTTAGCCCTAAATATCCAATGCTCAAATAAATGAGTAGCATGATATAGGAACATCTTATCCATCATGAGAGGTTTGGTATTATGCATGTCATAATGGAGACGCAAACGATGTAATGCATCATGAGAAATATCTAGAGCATTGTTATTCATGGAATGCATATGGTGCACGCAATTATGGTAATCATTCAATGGATGGGATGGATCAAAATCTCCTAACATGTATGAGGAAACTATGGGGGTCTCCTCATGAGCAATATTGGAAACATCATATGGAGAAAATGGACAACATCCAAAACAATGCATATCCGAAGCTAGGTGGGCATGGCATGGCATATGAGATAAATGATTCAAAGGGAGCATATCAATATCATCACAAGAGAAGCAAATGCCAATAACCATGGGCTTGTCATCCATGCCATATGTGCAAATTGGGTTTATTATAATGGCATATGCATAGTCACTATGAAGAGATTGCAAATAAGACATATGATGGATCTCATGCATAGCATATGACAAGTCAAGCGGATTAGTAAACATGATGTGACCTAGAGAATTGTCACAAGAAATCCTATGTAACATGGCATCACAACTAGGCAACTCAATATGCTCATCATCATATTCATCATAAAGTGGTAAGTCATAACAAGAGGAAGTCGCACTAGCATGAAGCATGGGAATAGTTGGATCAACATCATGCAAGCAATCAATCTCAAGAATGTCCACTAGTGGGACTAGAGCATCACCTTCACCTATGTTACCTTTTTCATTCCACTCAAGTGGTGTAGGTGAGGTGGGAAAGACCAAATGGTGGTCATCTTCATCTTGATGGAACCATGTGGGGGTGCATCATATTCCACCATGGCCATTGTCTTGTCCAAAGGGAGGACGAAGTCGTCGAGGATCGGCGCGTTATCATAAATTGGACCTAGCACCAAATGAGAAGACACAATAGAGGTAGAGGTCAAGTTGTTAGAAATCGAAATGGCCTCATATGCCTCATCAACTACCTCACTCTCTCTATGTGGCGGTGGCTCACTCACTCCCTCAAGGTAGGTGCACTCAAAGTCGCATATGGTGGAGTCACTCAAATCACTCAAGTGGTGGTGGCGGTGGCTCTCCTCGCATGGGAATTGGGGCAACTCATGAGATATGGGGCTAGTAGTGAAGTCACTCTCAATCTCAATATGGTGGCTAAAGTCGCTCAAGTCATCATACGTCACCGTGGTCGAAGGGAAAATCCCATGCTCAACCGTCTCATAGTCGTTGCCGTGGATAAAGGCCGAAGATGGCACATCATCACTCTCGTCGTGGATGAAGGTCGAAGATGGCTCAACATCACTCTCGTCGTGGATGAAGGCCGAAGATGGCACAACATCACTCTCGCCTCCTAAGATGGAAGCATCATCCTTGCTTGCCACCTTGTCGCTTGCCTCCAAAGCTTGGTTCTTGAAGGTCTCCGTAGTCGAACTCGTCGCCGCACCATCTTGAAAAAGAGTTGTGGAGGACTCGGCATCATCAATGCCACAAAGAGGGATGGCGGTGAAGTCGAACTTGGAAGCATCGTCTTGGAGTTTGTCGGGCTTGGACATCTTGGTGGTACTAGCATCATGCTTGTCGTAGAGCTTGGTCGCCGCGAAGTTTGCTTGGGGTGGAGAAGCCTTGGCCTTCATGAGTTCTTGTCCCGCCTTGAGAGCACCAATGTAGTAGTCGTCGATGGACTTGTAGTTCTCGAGGAAGATGGTCTTGGAGATGTCGTTGTTCAATCCCATCATGAAGTGAAACTTCATCAAAATGGGGTCGTCCACGCCGGCTCGTCGCAAAGCAATCTTCATCTCCTTGAAGTACGCGTCGATGGACTTGGATCCTTGGATGGTGTTCTCCAATTGGCGATGAAGTTGTTCCGTGTAGGTTGGAGGCACGAACTCTCGCCGCAAAGCTCTCTTCGTCTTGGGCCAACTCATCTCGTAGCTCTCCGAAGGTGTGTGAAGCCACCATGTCGAGGCGTGGTCGTGGAAGTTTCTTGTGGCGCACTTCACTTGATCTTCGGGACGAACTTGATGTAGCTTGAGGTAGTCGTCCATCAAAAGCTCCCACTCGAGGTACTCCTCGGGTTCTTGAGTCCCATAGAAAGGAATCTTGTGGTCGGTGTCGAGGTCGTAGTAGCCTGTGGAAGTCGCGGACTTGAGCTTGGGGAGATTCTCTTGAGCGTAGTCTTTGGGTGCTTGTTGGCGAAGATGCCATTTGTCCGTAGGCGAAGATGCCTTGAAGTCACTTGGCGAAGATGCCACAGGTGTTGAAGAAGCCATAGTCTTGGGGTTGATGTCGCGGCTCTGTATAGCCCGTGCGCACGGGGGTGCTGGAGGCCGTGTGCACGGGGGTCGAAGGCCCGTGGGCACGGGGGTGGCAGAGAAGCCAACTCTCGTCCAGTAGTGTTCTCTTCATGGTCTTGTCGATGCCGATGCTTGTGTGTACTTGCCGGAGATGGTAGCACGGAAGTCTTTGCACTTGGGCGTCTTCTCAAAGATGAGGAAGATCGCTTGTAGGACTTGATGAGGGCTTTGATCTCCTCCATGCGCTTGTCCATCTTGGCGTCGGAGTTGTTGTTCATGGCATCGAACTCGTTGTTGGTGTTGTAGACCGAAGGAGAAATGCCTTGCCTATCCATCACAAGACTCGAGTAGAGGTGAGTAGGAAATGAGATAAACAATACCAAGTTACCTTTTTCCAAAGTTGAGGATGTATCTCGTTTCACTCAATGTGAGATGAAAGAATAGTGGAATTGGTACCGGACTTGTTCACTCACACCTATCAAGTAAAGCTTATGGTAGAGCTCCGTGAGGATAGTGGCACAAAAATTTAATGCAAAATGTTAGCAAGAGTCAATAATGTTGGAAAAGATTCACAAATTCTCAAGTGAAACAAGTAGACCAATAGCAAATGTGGCACACGGAAACACACACACGGATAGATAAATGGGTTCGTGCAACCAAGGAGTGAGCTCAAAATGTGGAATCCACCAAAATGCTCGTGTTGCACAACTCAAGAGAGACGCTAGCACGATTGCTCAAAAGGCGGATACGACACTTGTGCACAACCTATAAGATGCAAAATGGATAAACTTTCTATCCCAAGTATGCTATATATGTATGGTTCCCGGTGTTCTCTCAAGATGATCCAAGATGATCGGATATGATAATCTTATGTGCAATGGAGTATGATGCTATGCACTTGCTTACAAGCTTCTTTGCTCTCTTTCTTTTGCTTAAAAGCTTATTCTTTTTTTTGTATGGCCAATTTGCACAATGCACAAACCAAGATAGCAATTGTGTATATGTGGGAACAATCTTTGTGACATAAGAGATGATATGATATCAAGATGATATGGTATGTATGTAATGTATGGTGTAGATCACTAATGTGCACAAGTAACGTTGCCAGCAATACTCAAATGGCTAGTCTCGATAGGCAAGTAGCACAAAATGGGCTAGGGGTTATCAATGCAATTGCAAGGGGAATATACAATGGTGTCGTCGAGGTTACCGTCCTTTGCGATGATGAGTGGCGGTGTTCTTGATGTAGATACCAAGATGATGTAGACTCGTCCCTAAGTAGCCGAAACACCTTAGGAAACGGAAAAACCGCGAACTCAAAATCTCAAATGACAAATGTCAAATGGTGGTAGCGGAAAGCGGTGGTGTTGCACTAGGCAATGCGGAAGTGGAGGTTATGGTGGTGGACTATACACGGTGTCGGAGTTGGAGGTCACCGTCCCTAAGTAGCCGAAACACCTTAGGAGACACAACTCACAACTCAAACAAAATTGGGTTAAGTTGGGATGGTGGAAGTGTATGGTGGGTAAGCCTATGTGGAAATGGTGGTGGTGGTTGATGAAGAAGCAACCGTCCCTAAGTAGCCTAAACACCTTAGGAGACTCAAGTCACCACTCAAACAACCACAAATGCAAAATGAAGCAAAATGGGTTAGGTTGCGGAAGGATATGGTGGTTTTGCGGATGATATGGTAGAAGGCCTAGGCAAAGATGCCAAAATGTCAAAAAAATTATGGAGTCAAATGGTGTTGGAACCTATCTAGGTGGATGGGGGATGTCAATAGCTACTCAACGAGCTAAAGAACGCGAAAATCGGACTCCGGATGTGGAAGTTATGGCCGAAACGGTGAAGCGCTGGCGGCTGACCTCCCCGTGCCCACGGTACAAGACCGTGGGCACGGGTGTCCAGAGACTTTTCGGGGGCACGTGCGCACGGGGTCTGTGGTCCGTGGGCGCGGGGTGGGCGGAAAAGTCGCGATTTCGTGGCGGAAAATGGAGATTTCTTGGGCAAAATTGGGGAGATTTTGGGGATGGATGGTGGGGAAAAGATGGGGGAATGCTAGATCCACATGAAACCAAGCAAATCCATGGATCAAATCCAACAAAACATCACCAAACCAACAAATCACAAAAAAATTTGGGGCTATTTTTGGTGGGGCATTTTCGAATTTAGGACGAAATCAACAAAACAAGGCTAGAAAACAAAGAGGGGGGCTCCAATTTCGTGATCAACCATGGCTCATGATACTAAGATGATGTAGGGTGGAACCCTATGGGGAGATCTTTCATGAATTGGAGGGGGAATCCCCAAGAACAAGATGAACACAAGAGGGAAAACAAGAGGAACACTCAAGAACAAGTCCAATCACACATCCGCTAGACAATCAAACACATAAGATCCACAAGGTACATGAACAACAAAGGGAAAGATACAAGGTAGAGTTCATCCCAAATCCTATAAAGGAGATGAGGGCTTGTTGATCCTATGATTGGGATCCTTCCCCAAGGAGGAGGTCTTGATGTTTGGTCACTCCAAGAGGAGGTCTTGATCTCCTAGTGGAGTGGATCCATGGAGCAAAGCTCACAAATGTGTATCAACTACTTTGCTAACCCTAACAAATGGTCTAGGTACGGAATATATAGTCTTGGGGACGAAGTGGAGGAAGAGGGGCTCGGAATGGAGATCACAGCCGTCCATCCTGATGAGCCCGTGCGCACGGGGTAAGTTGGGCCCGTGCGCCTGGTCCGGGGCCCGTCTTGCACGGGCTCCAGCGCCAACTCTCTGAGTAGCCCATGCGCACGGGGTCTCGGGGGCCCGTGCGCACGGGGTCGCCTGGGACCTCCTGTCCAGCTCCTGTTGGGCTCCATCTTCTTCCTTGTGGCCTTGGGGTCCTTCTCCTTGGCCTCCGGGAAGCTCCTTAGCTGCTTGGCAGCGGTCGTCCTCGTACCTGAAGATGCACAACGTTCCGGTGAGGTAGCGGCCAAGTTCTATGGATATTCATGTAAATCTTGAAGAGGAGCGGGTTCACCTTAAGTCCGGTAGGTCCACTTGGGGTTTGATGTGCTATGAAGGTGTACATGGAGATGACCGTGGGATGCTCCGCATCAGCAGGTGTTTACAATTAGGTGCCAAGGGAGATAATCGAGATGGTGGCGCAGAATTAGAGGATGCCAGGTGACCAAGAGACACCACCCATAGCCCATCGATGCAGTGAGGAGCGTGGTGTTCTACAAAGATGGTAATTGGTAAAAGTTTTTGGTCCTATAATATCGGAGAGAGTGTGTGTGTCTCATGCGAGAGAGAGAGAGAGAGAGAGAGATCATTTGGTGGTAGCAAGTTCAAGTAATAGTTTAATCGCGGACAAAAAATAGTACTCCCTCCGTTCCTTGATATAAGGTGTATAGATTTTTGAGAAAAAGTCCGAAATATAAGGTGTATTGCATTGCACCACTCATTTGGATAATTTTTTTAGGGATTTCTTTACATTTCCTTATATCGGGCAAGCTCCTCTATTTCCTCATGTCAATTACTCAGGTGTAATCTCGTCCAAAACTTGTGAAATTTTCCCTCCATGTGCGTTCTTTAATTTCCGTGCCAAAAATTATACACCCTATATCTAGGAACGGAGGGACTATAAAGATAATGCATATTACATAAAAATAACGCTGAGAATTTAGATGTATTGTTTGTCACGGAGCTGTGGCTGGCCGATTTACATGAAATAAATTCCCTCAGTTGTGGTGGCAAATATAATACACATAATCCATATTGTTATGCACTAGCGTGTGTGTGAAATAGATGGATTATGGTCCCATACCCAATAAGATGGATATGTGGGTGTGTTAGAAAGAGAGAGAGAGAGAGAGAGAGAGAGAGAGAGAGAGGGAGAGAGAGGTACGGAGAGTGTATCTGTGTGAGGTTTTGATGGTAAAAAAAGTCGCCAGTGTCACTTGATATGTATGAGAATATTAAATGTAATATTAACATGATTAATATTAAACACTTAAAGTTAATGTGGCCCCGTTGCGACGCACGGTCGTTCTTCTAGTTGTGAAGGGAGTCCCGCTTCGATACAACCCTCCCTTTAAAACGTATAAAGGGTAGTACAGACATTTCACATATTGTATCCATTTTTAAATGTGTTCAACAGACGCCCCCACCCATCCTGGACTCGGCCCATTATTATTTTCTTTAACATTCTCGGGTCCTAGGCTCGCCCATTATTATTTTCTTTAACATTCTCGGGTCCTAGGCTCGCCCATTAATATTTTCCTTAACATTCAAAACTAGCTGCTGGTAGTGAGATTCGTACTCGTTACCTCCGAGTATCAATCCTCTAGCAGAACCAACTGGGACACCTAGGGATCTGTGCTACCTACGACATTTGATTCTTCTTGTTCACGCGGCAGATGTGACGCTAAAAAAAAGAAACGCTAGGATCAGATCAGACCATTTCGTCATCATTCTTTTTTTTTAGGCGAAATACTTCGTCATCATTCGATTTGTAGAACTGACACACAAATCCGATTGGAAGGCATAGAACGTGCGCCAGCAAAGCTTTTTCCTTATGTGATTGGTGGAAACTAATAACTGCCCATAGATCACGTGAGTTGGGAAACAAATCACTGATTTAAGGAAGCAAAATAAATCTTAGAAAACTAATTCAAGATTTTAAAGGAAAATAATCAATCTAGCGAAATTCGTATCCAATGTTACCAAAAATTTACTTCCTGTGCAACCAAAAAGACACAAAAAAAATTTGGATGTGGCTCGCTGGCGCTCGTACGCTCGTATGCGGGAGCGAGCACTCTCTCATATAAGGAAGGACCACCCTGCGCTCCAGCCATGACAACCAAAAAAGAAAACCGAATGCGCGCGCATAACTATCCCAACTGCATTTATTAGGGGATTAAAAAACTTTAAAAACTTATAACTTTTGATTAGAATGTTAAAATTCAAATCCATTTTCACCGTTGGGTTTCTCGCGACGAGTTCTTTAAAACTAGATCCCATGTGAATAGGTTTCAACGAACTTTTTTTTCGAGCAACTTTGTGTGCTACAAAGGCAACTTTAGTGCAATAGAAAAGCAACTCCTTTTCCACCCTAGTATGACTACCTATCAACGGAGGATCCTTGTAAGTTGGTTACCATGACTACCACTTGTCTAGCTTCACCCCTAAATCGCCTACCATAAGGACAACTTCAACATAGATCACCAATACGTCCCAAATATCGAAATCGGCCTCTCTAGACACTTTTAACCATCCAATAAGTCCAACTACCATCAGGCATGTGAAAAAGGTTTGCTGCCCCATATAATTTTCTTGCAGTACAAAATAGCATGGAATCCCTATGCAAAAGTAAAAAGCATTGAGCAACTTTGCTATGATTTCAGACAATTCTAGTAAAATTTGAAGCAACTAGTGTCATGCATGAAAAGAGGAGTTGTTGCCCCATAAGCTCCTTGCAATAATATCAGACAACCCTTGTGAAAAAAAAGAACCAAAAAACAACAAGTAGAGACAACATATATAGGTGGCACTGATGCATATATATTGTCTAACACGGGCAACTGCAGTGTGATTCATGGGCAACCATTAAAAAAACAAAAATGTGTTCCTTGCATTTTTGTGCAACTGTTGATGTGAACTGATCAACTCCATATATATTCTGATGCAACTTAATCTACTAATATTGTATCTTTTAGAATTGGAGTAACTCCCTCTATCGTGTAACGCAACTAATACAATATTTTTTAGAATTACTTCCTATCCACCTCTCTTCGCCTGTTCTGGTTGCTTTCCTTCTTCATCTTCATTGTTTCATCAAAAAAATCTGAAAAAACTACAGGTACCTCATGTTGATCCACCATTTTGCCTTGTGAAGCATCAGGTTGAGCGGCCCTTTTGCTTGTAACTCAATTGTTCTAGAAAAAAAGCAACTGCCCTAGCAAAACCAAGCAATTGTCCTAGCAAAACCAAGCAACTCCCCTAGCATCTACTTTAGGCAGAGGTAAAAATGTATGAGGAACTTGAATAGCCTTAATTTATGCACAAATATTTGATCTACCCCCCCCCCCCTCTCATCCACCTTCTCGTATATTGTAGTAGAAGATCAAAGCAACTCGATTACAAAGAAACGCAAAAGGTGGGAAACTGTTGTAGCAGAAACAAGCAGATGTCCCTGGCACTTCATAGTTTTCCTTGGGTAACTTGGCGGTTGCAGAGGAGAAACAAACACGCACACGCACACGCACACGCACACGCACACGCACACGCACGCGCGGTGCACACACATACTCGCCTGATATCTCCAGCTAGAAACCTGACTAGTTCCACCCGCTCCCATCCACGGTCGCACCAAGGGATCCCATCCGAGGAGAAGAAAATCTTGACTCCACCTTTATGACACAAACTTAATTATAGGTATCTAAAACCTTTAGATATTTACCAAATAATGATCTTGGTAAATGTTTCTTTTCATGAGCATTGGGCAACTGGATACATGGTTTTAGGCAAACTATTTGATGATCGTGGGCAACTGGATACTTGGTTTTAGGCAATTGGATGATTAATTGTGGGCAACTATAACACTTGAAAAAGGGATAAAGATTTTGGAGTGAAGTTGCCTACCTTATTTTTTTTCTAACTTTAATCATAATTTGGTCCAGATATGGCTAACAATAAAAAACCGTGGTAGACAACTTATGAGAAAATATGGCGCAGTCCAACGCAGCCCCCTCCCCCAGTTTTGCAGGTGCCTGTGATCCTGATGAGGTGTGATTAGCGGGTAACTCTGTGCATTTTTCTGAACAACTCCATTATTTTCCATGGGCAACTAGGCAGTAGCAGAGGAGGAAACATGTGTGCGTGCGCGCGCACACACACACACACACACATAGTCATGTGCCCCATATCTCCGGCTAGGAAACCTGACCAGTTCCACCCGGCTCCCCCTCAACGGTCGCACCAAGGTATCCCACCCGAGTAGAGGAAAATCTTGACTCCAACTCTATGACACAAACTTAATTGTAGGTATCTAAAAACTTCAGATATTTACCAAACGATGGTCTTGGTAATGTTTTTTTATGAGGATTGGGCAACTGGATACATGGTTTTAGGCAAATTGTATGGTTGATTGTGGGCAACTGGATACTTGATTTTAGGCAACTGTATAGTTGATTGTGGGCAACTATGATGCCTGAAAAAGGGATAAAGAACATACACATGTTCATTTTTAAAGGGTTCACAGATAAATTTAATCTACTAAAAATACTTCGTGGTTTTAGTTACGTTCCCATGACCAACTCCACCATCCTTCTCCTCTATGATTATTCGCCAAATATTTACGATCATGCTAAAGGATCTCATCTCGAGGAGATAAATTATTGACGCATCTGTATAACACAAACTTGAAAGATATCTAAAACCTTTACATATAAGCCAAATTATGGTCTTGGTAATGTTTTTGTTTACGAGGATTGGGCAACTGAACACATGCTTTTAGACAACTGTATGGTTGATTGTGGGGAAACTGGATACACGGCTTTAGGCAACAATATAGTTCATTATGGGCAATTGGATACATGGTTTTATGCAACAATATGGTTGATTGTAGGCAACTATGACACCTAAAAACGGATAAAGAACATACACATATTCATTTTTTGGAGGGGGCTCATAAATAAAGTTAATCCCCTAAAAACACTTCGTGGTTTTAGTTATGTCCCCATGACCAGCTCCACACCGCTGCCCCTCTATGATTATTCGTCAAGTATTTACGACCATACCAAGGGATCCCATCCCGAGGAGATGAATTTTTTGATGCATATCTATGACACAATCTTAATTGAAAGGTATTTAAAACCTTTAAATGTTAGCCAAATTATGGTCTTTGTAATATTTCTGTATATGAGGATCGGGCAACTGGATACATGGTTTTAGGCAACTGTATGGATGATTGTGTGCAACTGTAACATCTGAAAAAAGGATAAAGAACATGCACATGTTCGTCTTTTTAGGAGTTCACAGATGAACTTAATCCCATAAAAAACATGTGTTGTCTAAGCTAATCACCTCACACATGTGTTGCATGTACGCACACAAAAGCAGAAGCAGCTCAAACACATGTATGCACACACCAGCGGCAGCGGTAGCAGGCTAGGCGCACACACACCTATAACAGTGGCATACTAGATGTGTAGTAGGTCTTTGCTCTGACGAGGAAGTCGAAGGTGACAGATCAGACCGCCGCGATGGCGAGGGCGAGCAAAATTGAATCGGACGCGACTCCAAGCGGGCGACGGGGAGGACGAGCAAAATCAAACAAGGCGCGACCTCTGAACCGACGAACCGAGCACGAGTGAAATCAAATCTGGTGCTATTTCTAAGCCTAAACGGACGGTGAACCGAGGACGAGCAAATCCAAACCAGGCGCGAGGAGGCGAGGCGAGGCGGGAGGCACGACCCGGGGCCGCGGGCGAAGAGAGGAGGAGCCGACCGACGAGCCATGGCCAGAGCACAGGGAGGGAGGGAGGAAAGGGCGCGCGTGGCCGCAGGCGGGCCGTCGGGGAAGTGGCGTCGTCGCCGGAGACGGCTTCGGCGGGAGGCGGAAACCGAAGGGGAGTGGGACTGGTGGTGGTGGGCTGGGGCTGGATCCGGACCGGCTCGCCTGGTTCCTCCAGTCCGTCGCCTCCCCTCGACCTCCCAGGCTACGCCACCGGCGGCGGCTGGTTCTTCGCCTGTGTAAATACGAGGAAAGGGGAATTAGGATAGGAGGGGGAGATAGTGTGTTTTTCCTAGTGATGTACGTACGATGGGATTTTGTAGCGCGTGCGCTCGCGACGCTCATTGGGCGCAGCTGCATGATTCAGTATTTAGGAAAAAAATTCGTCTCTATTCATTTGCAGTGCACCAAAACTACGCTCAAATTTTGCCTCCACATCAACTCAAAATTAACATGCTTCATTGGTCCATATAACATGTTTCCAACGGATGTGGAGTTTCTACACCCAGGAGCATTTGCTCCTGGTGTGAACAGTAAAGTCGGAAAAATTCAAAAATAATTCAAAAAATTCTGAATCTTTTTTATGGCATACTTTCACAAATATTTGTTGTGCATGCAAAATTTCATCGCAAAATCACATTGGTAGAAGGCGTGGTAAAATAAACAAAAATCGATGCTCTGAAAATGTTACTTACAAAAGCATTTTGGAGCTCTGATTTTGTTTTTTTTTGCACGACTTCCACCAATGTGATTTCGTGATGAAATTTGGCATGCACAACAAACATTTATGAAAGTATCTCACAAAAAAATTCATATTTTTTTGAATTTTTTTTCTATTTTTTTTATTTTACTGTTCACACCAGGAGCATTTGCTCCTAGGTGCAGAAATGTACTTTCGGTTTCCAACTACCTAAATATTTGCTTCATTCCCATCTCCAAAATCATAGGATTCATATTCTCATATCACACGTATTATGTATTCACCATAATATTAGCTTCAAGTCTGGTATCCATGTGGTTGCCTCCTTACGTTCTTTATTGTACAAGCTCGTAGCCACTGCCGACCGAGGGTGCGTTGTGAACTGACACGATGAAGTTGTTGATGAGATCGGACCAGGTGATTAAATTATGATTTTAAATTATTTTTCCTTCAAACATTTATTAAGTTTTTTTAAAAAAAAGCCTTTATAGTTTTCAATTTTGTCCCTTATTATTTATTAGTTATGTTAAAAACTTAAAAACAGTTTTATGTACCTACCTGAATTATGACTTTAAATATATTTTCCAAACTTAGCATAGATGCTTACTATAGGCAGGCCCACCTGCTAGCAAAAGTTGTGGTCATATCAAGAATGTCCCAAACATATGCAACGTAGGTTGTCCAGGTAAGCCTGAAGGCACCGCTTGATAGCACGTTGTTTCTCAACATCAGTCAAATGAACCTAATTTTTTTATTGGCTTGTATGACCAATTCAAGGCATCATGGCAAGTTGTTTTATTTTTCAACAAATTTTGCATTTACTAGAGTTTTCTTGGTCAAAAAGATCGATAAATGGTCAGACGTGTCGTAGCTTGTATATGGTGTCGGAAATTGTGCAAACCTGGTATGAATGCCTACCATGGACATGCCTACCTATTTCTAGAAGTTGGGGTCATTTCAAGAATTTCTAAAACTAAACCATGTTCAACGTAAGGTGTGCAGGTAAGGCAGAAGGCTCTGTTTGAGAGCTCGTTGTTTCTCGACATCCTTGAATTGGCCCCAACTTCAACCGAGGGTCCGTCCACCTTCTTTCAAAAGTTGGGTTCATTTCATACATGTTAAAAAATATACCGTGTTCAACCGAGGGTGTTTGGGTAGGCGAGAACGGTCCGTTTGGGAGCACTTCATTTCTCGACATCCCTAAAATGGCTCCAACTTTTTCTTGGTCTTGTATGGCCAATTCAAGGCACCATGCCAAGCTGTTTCAGTTTTCGACAATTCTTGCATTTTCTGAAGTTTTCTCGATGAGAAATGTCCGGACGTGATGCAACTTTCACACGGTGTTGAATACGTTCAAACATGGCATAGATGCCTACCATGGTCATGCCCACCTGCTTGCAAAAGTTGGGGTCTACTCATGCATGTCCGAAAATAACCATGTTCAACAAAGGGTGTTCGAATAGGCCAAAACGGCCCATTTGAGTGTAACATCCCAAATTTTCAATTTTGAATGTTATCCATTAGATCATCATTGCATATCATATTTTATTGCATTTTGGTTGATCCTAGAAATTCTAAGAAACTCAAGGACCTACAGAGAGAGTTGGGGATTTCGTTATTTCCATATTTGAGTTCTTTTCTCGAATTAAGAAAAGAGGACCGTTTGATTTTAATTATATTTCTCTGAAATATTTCTTTTATTAAAAGTAGAAGAGAGAGGATAAAATGACTTCCTCAAAAAAAATCAGAGATTTAATATTAAAATCAAATAAGATTTTTATTCGGAGTTTTATCGCAATTTTATTTGAATTAGGAAAAATTTGCGTTTTTCAAAATTGCATTTTAGGCCCAAATAAATGTTCATCTTGTCCGGTTTATATTTAGAGGACGGGGAAAATTTATTTCGGAATTTTTGGAGTCCGTTTCGTTTTTTTTTTTCTTTCTTTTTTTGCATGTCCAAATTATAAAAAAAAACACGAAACCGACTTAGGGTCGTTTTCGGCCAGGACTCTTTCTGGCCGGCCTTTAAAAGCCCGCGACCCTGAGCCCCACGCCAAATTTCACCCGAAACCCTAGCCCTAGCCGCCAAGACTGCCGACCACACACACACCGCTTCGCCACGCGACGCCACTCACGGAGCTCCGCCGCCACGGAGCCCCATGTCACCGACCAGGACCCGAGGTAGCAGCCTCGGTTTTCATGAGAAAACCGTTTGGTTTTTTCTGAAACCCTAGATCCTTTTTTTATTAGATCCGATTCGGTTTTATTTTATTTTTTTGGTTTAGTTATTTAGCGGACGTTCGTCCGTACGTTGGTTTTTATGAGCGGTTTTCACCGTTTAGCCGCAGACAGCGAACGTTCGTTTGTTAGCCTGTTTGTCTGTTTTTCTTTTTCTTGGATTTTCCGCGATTATTTTCGATCGTGATTCCTGATCTGATTTTTGTTTTAGTATAACTTTTCGCTCGTTTATCGGAATCAGGCGATTCAAGCGCCTAGAGTTTCGTCTCGAAACCCTCTTTCCGTTTAATCAACTTAAACAATTTTTTGCTACTGTAAAATTTGACTTTAGTCCAGATTAGTAAACGAAGCTTGTTTCTTTCGCCGTTTGAGTTTTGTTGCTTCGTTTGATTTGATTCTTTTTGCAAACCGGAGTTCTTAAGTTGAAATTTCTAGTTAGATCTCTTATTTGAGTTTTACTCGTGCCCTTGCTTGATTGCTTATTGTATGCTTGTTTGTTTGCGATAGAGTACCCGAGTGCGCGCGTGCTACTACGAGTCTCTAGGTTTCGCGGATCATCAGCAAGGCAAGTAACACTTTGGTCATACCTCTTACTACCCAGTTTTATTGCATTAGATCAATCCTCAAACAATTGCATGGTTATGATGTGAATTAATTTGTGGGATTGGGAAGTAGATGAGGTAGTACCTATTCACCTGTTTATTATCAAACCTTGGGAGTTACTTCTACGTTATGCTTATATTGATATGCTATGCTCGTAGACGTGGATTGGGTTTGAGTGTATCCATGACAGATGTGAGATTTTTAATTAATGATTCAACTTAAGGTGGCAACTTTAATACACATCTGGGTGGATTGAGGCACCTGGGTTTTCCAAAGTGATTGCTCAGATTTTTTGGAAATCCTGGTACCGTGTGATTCTCCTATGGACCGCCACCCAGGCTCAAAGGGATCATAAGATTATTCATACTAGAAACTTTCATGTGCAGCCACAAGCTATTATGGGCTCTAGCATAGTTGATTAAGTTGTGTGAACTCTTATAGTGGTAGACTAGCAGATGTATGGGATGTAGGTGTACCGGTCTACCCATCGTAAGGTGCTAACGCTTCTGAAAAAACGTGTCTCGGTCATCCGTTTCTCAAACACCATGTAGTGCGAGAAATCCAACGGAGGAGATCGAGTCTTGTGGGGAAAAGTGCACAAACCTCTGCAGAGTGTAAAACTAATCATGGTTAGTCGTGTCCCCGGTTATGGACAAATTGAGTATCTAGTTCTTGGATTATCATGTGGATCTCATCACTACTTAATTTAATTTGATGGGTTATCGTTAATTACTTTTAATTGGGATCGAGTTGGGTGAACCTTCTCAATGTTTATCAACCACCATGATAGTTAAATAAAACATATTCCTTTGAAGTAGGGAAAATTGGCTTTTCGCAAAACATATTAACCATACAGCCTCCACCAGCCATATATGCATGTAGTGATAGCATTATTCTGTTCATTATCTTTTGGTGTTACTTTGCCAGCATATTCCATGTGCTGACCCGTTTTCAGGCTGCAGCGTATCATGTTGCAGACTTTACAAACGACGAGTAAGGAGCCTTAGGTCGTGGTCTTTCACTCAGTGATGCCATTGGAGTTGATGGACTCACTTTATCTTCTTCCGCTGTTATCGTATTAGATGGCCTTAAGCCATATTTATTGTAATAAGTTCTCTTTTGAGACATTCGATGCAATAAGTGTGTGATTGCTACTCTGTTATAAATCCTCCAAGTACTATGTGTGTCAGTATTACCGATCCAGGGATGACACTTATGCATAGAGATCAGACTGTTTTAGGTCTGGTCGCTACAAATATGGTATCAGAGCACACGCTGACTGTAAGACACGACCACTAAGCTAAAGCCATGGATCACTACTCTCTTCTCATTTCTGACTCCTCTCCATTTTCTACTCTTTAGGATGGCGGATGCAAGGATCAAGTTCATGCAACCGGATGAAGACACCCCTTTTGGACGCCACTTGAAGGAAGTTACTAGGTACCTGAACAATGGAATACCAAGCTTCACTGGGACCTACAATGCCACTTTACCAGAAGAGGAGCGCTGGATGATTCAAGTTCAAGTTCCAGGAAGGACATTCACGCCAGTCACTGAGCCCATAGAGTTTTCTTTCGATGCACCCACCTGGAGTCTAGGAAAGAGTATGGCAGCTCACATCACCATGGGACGCATTGGGGAAGTCTACCACAATGATCTTAAGGACACTATTTACCATATTTGTGGGCGCCGAGATGAGCAATGGGAGATGATCAGCACCAGAAAGGATAGATCGATTGCCTCTTTCATCCAGGAGTTAAACCAAAGACATTCGCCGCCAGAGAACCAGACAAAGCGCAGCATGATGGATTTGAAGAAAGCAATGACGAGGATTACGGAATTGGAGGAAGAACTCAAGGCTACATGCGAAGATTATGAGGAAGAAATCGTCAGACTAGTGGAGAAGAATGACGACCGACTGTGAAACTAGGAGTTTTCATGGGAGACCCTGCGCCAGGAGGAGAAGATGACAGTTCCACTTGCCCGGAGGACTACATCATCATCGACGACACCGATTCGGACCCCGATAATAGCGATGATGATTATGTTGATGAAGCTGGAGCAGATATCATGGAGTCTTCGACCAATCAGTTTTTCTAGTAGACCACCAAATCAGTAGTAGTATTCCACCATGTATATAGCATAGTCCAAGCACTTTTGTAACGATAGTTCTAGACCGATTGTATGCTTTGTTTGATTGATTGAGTGATATGTTTGTGTTTGTCTCATGTGCATATGGGTAGTGTTTTCCCCCTAGACCTCATTCTATTATGTTTTCTCATCTTTTCTAAAACCCAGCAGATGCCTCCGAGACGCGACAATGGATTTGCTTTCCCACCGGAGCTCACTCAGTTGATCCAGCAGCAGAATGCATTGATGCAGATACTAGTTCAGAATCAGAACCAGGGGAACAACAACAACAACCCACCACCACCACCACCAGTTGACCACTTAGCCCGTTTTCTTAGGCTGAATCTGTCGGTGTTCTCCAGTAGCACCGAGCCGATTGTTGTAGATGATTGGCTTCGCAAGATTGAAAGGGAGTTGACTACTGCAGGATGCATAGATGCGGAGAGAGTGCATTTTGCCGCACATCAACTTGATGGACCCGCAGCATCTTGGTGGGAGAATTTCTTAGTCACTTACCCTATTGACACTGTGACATGGGACCAGTTCCAGCAGGCTTTTCGCACTGCCCATGTTTCAGCAGGAGCTATGGCCATGAAGAAACATGAGTTTCGCAATTTACGCCAGGGAGGGCGCACTGTTGGCCAATATGTGGATGAATTTAGTAAGTTAGCACGTTATGCCCCGGATGACGTTGCTACAGATGCTGCTAAGAAGGAGAAGTTTTTGGAGGGACTGAATGATGAGTTGAGCATGCAGTTGATGGTGGCAAATTTCAATAACTACCAGGAATTGGTAGATAGAGCTCTCATGCTTGAAGGGAAGCAGCAGTAGATTGACAACCGCAAGAGGAAGTATGGACAGGGGAAGTATAATTCTGGAGCCCAGCAGAGACCCCCGTTACACCCCGAACTCAGGAGGACTTGTTCATAACCATGGAGGCCACACTCATAATGGAGGAAGTTCGCACAACCATAGTGGCCCCAAGAATGGTAATGGTAATAGAGGAAGTAGCGCATGCACTGTTCCAACCCTAAGCAACACCCGCTAAGAAGGATCTAAGCCACGTTACTTGCTACAAGTGCCAGAAGACCGGACATTACGCCAATGAATGTCCTAAAGCTAAGAATGGAAATGGCAATGGAAGCTCTGGGAAGAAGCCTAACCCTTTCAACATGGGACAAGTGAACCACGTTAACGTGGAGGAGGTTGAAGCTCAGCCAGATGCAGTAATAGGTAAGTTTTTGGTTAAGTCATTTACTGCAGTTGTACTTTTCGATACTGGTGCATCGCACTCATACATATCAAGGGGATTTGTGGATAAGTATAAGTTGACCACTAGAGTTCTTAAGACACCCATGCTAGTAAACTCACCCGGAGCAGAGTATATGGCAAGCCATGGATGTTTTCAGATGCCATTAGCCATAGGTAGGCATGTTTTCCCTTCCGATCTGATAATATTGGAGTCGCAAGGTTTGGATGTGATTTTGGGTATGGATTGGTTGTCGATGTATGGAGGAAACATCGATTGCGCTAGCAAGATGATTTTACTCACCACCCCAGAGGGAAGAAGGATCAAGTATGTATCACGGCATGTGCCGAATAGGACTCAAGTAAATTCCTTATCAGGAGTTGTACAGGAGGAAGTACCGGTGGTAAAGGATTTTCCGGATGTATTTCCAGAAGAGTTGCCAGGCATGCCACTGGATAGAGACATTGAGTTTTTGGTTGAGCTTTTGCCAGGCACAGGGACAATATCTAAGAGACCGTACAGAATGCCCGCACAGGATTTGGAGGAGATTAAGAAGCAAATTAAGGAGTTACTGGATAAGGGATATATTCGCCCAAGTCCGTCGCCTTGGGGATCACCAGTACTTCTAGTGGAGAAGAAGGATGGATCGTTAAGGATGGTTGTTCATTATCGAGGATTGAATGAAGTGACGATCAAAAATAAGTACCCACTGCCGATGATCAATGATTTGTTTGATCAATTGCAAGGAGCTAAGGTGTTTTCCAAGATCGATTTGCGATCAGGGTATCACCGATTGAAGATTCGAAAAAGACATACCTAAGACAGCTTTTACCACAAGGTATGGGTTGTATGAGTATACCGTTATGTCATTTGGTTTGACTAACGCACCTGCCTATTTTATGAACATGATGAACAAAGTGTTTATGGAGTTTTTGGATAAGTTCGTCGTAGTGTTCATTGATGATATTCTGGTTTACTCGAAGAATGAAGAAGAACATAAAGAACATTTGTGTTTGGTACTTGGTAAGCTCAGGGAACACCAGTTATACGCCAAGTTCAACAAGTGTGAGTTTTGGCTGAAGGAAGTTGGATTCCTTGGACATGTTATATCCGGAGAAGGAATAGCAGTAGACCCCACCAAAGTTGTCACAGTGACAAGCTGGGAATCACCCACGACAGTTGGAGAGGTTCGGAGTTTTCTTGGACTCGCCGTATACTACCGGAGGTTCATTGAGAATTTCTCAAAGATTGCAAAGCCCATGACGGAGTTGTTGAAGAAAGACACCAAATTCAATTGGACTGAGGAATGTGAGGCCAGTTTCCAGGAGTTGAAGAGACGCTTGGTTACATCACCAGTGTTGATTCTTCCAGATCAACGCAAGGATTATGAAGTGTATTGCGACGCTTCTCGTCGAGGACTTGGAGCCGTACTTATGCAGGAGGGAAGAGTTGTTTCGTATGCCTCACGACAGCTTAAACCCCATGAGTTAAACTATGCTACGCATGATTTGGAGTTAGCAGCCGTAGTGCATGCGTTGAAGACATGGAGACATTTTCTCATCGAAAACCATTGTGAGGTATACACGGATCACAAGAGTTTGAACTATATCTTCACGCAGAAGGAGTTGAATCTCAGACAGAGGAGATGGTTGGAACTCATTAAGGATTATGATATGAGATTGCATTATCATCCAGGAAAGGCTAACGTAGTAGCCGATGCGTTGAGCCACAAGAGTCATGTAAATACTCTCATGACCGAAGAATTACCCAAGGAGTTAGCAGAAGACCTTCGCGAGCTATGTTTGGAGGTAGTTCCGAGAGGCTATGTAGCAGCATTGGAAATTCAGTCTACCTTGATGGATAAGATTAGAGAAGTTCAGAAGACGGACAAGGAGATTGCCGAGATAAAGGAAAGGATGAGTAAAGGAAAGGCCAAAGGATTTCGTGAGGATAAGCACGATGCCTTATGGTTTGAGGACCGCGTATATGTGCCCAATGATCAGGAGATCAGGAAGTTGATTCTGCAAGAGGCCCATGATTCGCCATATTCGATTCACCCAGGAAATACCAAGATGTGTCTGGATTTGAAGGACAGTTTCTGGTGGACCGGTATGAAGAAGGATATTGCGGAGTATGTAGCGATTTGTGATGTATGTCGAGAGTGAAGGCGTAACATCGAAGCCAGGATTGCTACAAGCCATTGCCTATACCCGAATGGAAGTGGGATAAACTAGGCATGGATTTTATCACGGGATTGCCTGTAACTCGTTCAAAGCTATGACTCGATATGGGTTGTAGTCGATCGATCGACGAAAGTAGCTCATTTCATCCCAAGAAAGACCACTTACATCGGTGCTAAGTTGGCAAAGATATATATGACCGAGGATCGTATGTCCGCATGGAGTTTCGAGGACCATAGTATCGAGATAGAGGAACCCGGTTTACCTCAAAGTTTTGGAATCAGCTTGCATGAAACTTTGGGAACCAGGCTAGAGTTTAGTACATCTTTTCACCCGCAGACAGATGGACAGACTGAGAGAGTCAATCAGATTCTAGAGGACATGCTGAGAGCTTGTGCACTAGACTATGGATCTAGTTGGGACGAAAATTTGCCTTATACAGAGTTCTCTTATAACAACAGTTATCAAGCCAGTCTGAAGATGGCCCCTTTCAAAGCAATCGCATGTAAGGAGGTGCGTAACACCGTTGTTGTGCGACGAAGTTGGAGACCGACAATTGTTTGGACCAGATTTGATTAAAGAGTCTCAAGAGAAGGTTAAGCCGATTCGCGATAGACTCAAGGTAGCCCGATCGAGCGAGAAGAGTTATGCGGATTCTAAACGCAAGGAGACAGCTTCTGAAGTCGGAGATGAGTGTATCTTCGAGTATCACCACTGCAAGGAGTGAAGCGCTTTGGAGTTAGGGAAAGTTAGCGCCACGTTTTGTGGGACCATACAGAGTTTTGGAACGTATGGGAGAAGTGGCTTACAAGTTGGAATTACCCGAAGGATTGTCCGGAGTTCACGATGTGTTCCACGTTTCTCAATTAAAGAAGTGCCACGGAGATGGCTGATATTCCTTTGAGAGATACAAAGGCTTGAAGCGATACGGTTGGATAGTGATTTGACATATGAGGAGAAACCAGTCAAGATACTCGAGTTTGCCAGCCGAGTTACACGTAACAAGGTTACCAAGTTTTGCAAGGTTCAGTGGAGTCACCATACCGAGGATGAAGCCACTTGGGAATGAGAGGAAGACTTACGAAAGGATCACTCTCACCTATTTTCTAGCCAACCCGGATCTCGAGGGCGAGATTCATCTTATGGGGGGTAGGTTTGTAACATCCCAAATTTTCAATTTAGAATGTTATGCATTAGATCATCATTGCATATCATATTTTATTGCATTTTGGTTGATCCTAGAAATTCTAGGCAACTCAAGGACCTACGGAAAGAGTTGGGGATTTCATTATTTTCATATTTGAGTTTTTTCTCGAATTATGAAAAGAGGATCATTTGATTTTAATTATATTTCTCTGAAATATTTCTTTTATTAAAAGTAAAAGTGAGAGGATAAAATGACTTCCTCAAAATAAAGAAATATCAGAGATTTAATATTAAAATCAAATAAGGTTTTTATTCGGAATTTTATCGCTATTTTATTTGAATTAGGAAAAATTTGCGTTTTTCAAAATTGCATTTTAGGCCCAAATAAATGTTCATCTTGTCCGGCTTATTTTTAGAGGACGGGGAAATTTTATTTTGGGGTTTTTGGAGTTTGTTTAGTATTTCTTTTCTTTCTTTTTCTGCACATCCGAATTATATAAAAAAAATGTGAAACCGACTTAGGGCCGTTTTCGGCCAGGACTCTTCCGGGCCGGCCTTTAAAAGCCCGCGACCCCGAGCCCCAGCGCCACCAGCCCAACCGAAACCCTAACCCTAGTCGCGCCAACAAGACCGCCTCGCCACGCCACTGTCGTGAGCTCACGCCGCCTCACGGAGCCCTACGCCGCCGACCACGGGACCCGCTGCACCCGAGGTAGCCGCCTCGGTTTTCGTGAGAAAATTGTTTGGTTTTTTTTTGAAACCCTGGATCTATTTTTTTATTAGATCTGGTTCGGTTTTTTTTGTTTAGTTATTTAGCGGACGTTCGTCCTTACGTTCATTTTTACGAACGGTTTTCCCTGCTTAGTCAGCAGACGAACGCTCGCTCGTTAGCACCTGCTCGCCGCTTTTTCTTTTTCTTGGATTTTCCGCGATTATTTTCGATCACGACTTCTGATCCGATTTTTGTTTTAGTATAACTTTTCGCTCGTTTATCGGAATCTGGCGATTCAAGCGCCTAGAGTTTCGTCTCGAAACCCTCTTTTCGTTTAATCAACTTAAACAAGTTTTTGCTACTGTAAAATTTGACTTTAGTCCAGATTAGTAAACGAAGTTTGTTTCTTTCACCGTTTGAGTTTTGTTGCTTCGTTTGATTTGATTCTTTTTGCAAACCGGAGTTCTTAAGTTGAAATTTCTAGTTAGATCTCTTATTTGAGTTTTACTCGTGCCCTTGCTTGATTGCTTATTGTATGCTTGTTTGTTTGCGATAGAGTACCCGGAGTGCGAAGCGTGCTACTACGAGTCTCTAGGTTTCGCGGATCATCAGCAAGGCAAGTAACACTTTGATCATACCTCTTACTACCCAGTTTTATTGCATTAGATCAATCCTCAAACAATTGCATGGTTATGATGTGAATTAATTGTGGGATTGGGAAGTAGATGAGGTAGTACCTATTCACCTGTTTATTATCAAACCCTGTGAGTTACTTCTACGTCATGCTTATATTGCTATGCTATGCTCGTAGACGTGGATTGGGTTTGAGTGTATCCATGACAGATGTGAGCTTTTTAATTAATGGTTCAACTTAAGGTGGCAACTTTAATACACATCTGGGTGGATTGAGGCACCTGGGTTTTCTAGTGATTGCCTGTATTTTTTTGGAAATCCCGGGGTACCGTGTGATTCTCCTATGGACCGCCACCCAGGCTCAAAGGGATCATAAGATTATTCATACTGGAAACTTTCGTTTGCAGCCACAAGCTATTATGGGCTCTAGCATAGTTGATTAAGTTGTGTGAACTCTTATAGTGGTAGACTAGCAGATGTATGGGATGTAGGTGTACCGGTCTACCCATCGTAAGGTGCTAACGCTTCTGAAAAACCGTGTCTCGGTCATCCGTTTCTCAAACACCATGTAGTGCGAGAAATCCAACGGAGGAGATCGAGTCTTATGTGGAAAAGTGCACAAACCTCTGTAGAGTGTACAAACTAATCATGGTTAGTCGTGTCCCCGGTTATGGACAAATTGAGTATCTAGTTCTTGGATTATCATGTGGATCTCATCACTACTTAATTTAATTTGATGGGTTATTGTTAATTACTTTTAATTGGGATTGAGTTGGGTGAACCTTCTGAATGTTTATCAACCACCATGATAGTTAAATAAAACATAATCCTTTGAAGTAGGGAAAAATTGGCTTTTCGCAGAACATATTAACCATACAGCCTCTACCAGCCATATATGCATGTAGTGATAGCATTATTCTGTTCATTATCTTTTGGTGTTACTTTGCCAGCATATTCCATGTGCTGGCCGTTTCGAACTGCAACGTATCATGTTGCGAGACTTCTGAGAACGACGAGTAAGGAGCCTTAGGTCGTGGTCTTTCACTCGGTGATGCCGTTGGAGTTGATGGACTCACTTTATCTTCCAAGCCTTCCGCTGTTATCATATTAGATGGCCTTAAGCCATATTTATTGTAATAAGATCTTTTTTGAGACACTCGATGTAATAAGTGTGTGATTACTACTCTGTTATAAATCCTCCAAGTACTGTGTGTGTCAGCATTACCGATCCAGAGATGACACTTATACACAGAGATCAGACTGTTTGAGGTCTGGTCGCTACATTGAGAGTCCATTTTTTCATGGCCTTGTATGTCCAAATCAAAGCGCCATGGCAAGATATTTAAATTTTTGACAACTTTTGCATTTTTTTTGGAGTTTTCTTAGTGAAAAATGGTCAATAAACAGCCAAACGTGATGAACTTGCATACGGTGTAGGAATTTATTCAAACATGACATGGATGCCTACCATGGGCATGCCCACCTGCTGACAAAAGTTAGATCATTTCATGCATGTCAAAAAATAGATCATATTCAATGGAGAGTGTTCATGTAGGCGAGAAGGGTCCGTTCGAGACTATTTTTTTGACATCCATCACACATGACCCAAATTTATTCCATGAGCTTATATGGCCAATTCTAGGCACCATGCCAAGTTGTTTGAGTTTTCAAAAAAAATCCTTTCCTGGAGTTTTCTTGGTGAAAAGGACCGATAAATGGTCGGACGTGTCGCAACATGCAAATGATGTCGGAAGTCGTTCAAAACTGGCATGGATGCCTCATGTGTCCATACCAGGCTGCTGAAAAAAAGTTGGGGTCAATTATCCATAGTCCAAAAAACCACTAGTTGAGAGGAGTGTGCTAAACTAGGCCAGATGAGTCCTGTGAGCATGTAGTTTTTCCCAGTTTGAAAGCTTATGTTATTTGTAACTTCTGCCATTATCAACCAACATGAACATTTATTGTGAACTAACCATCTCTTGAAATTTGCGAACAATTTTAAAATTTCAATTTGTGTATGAAAGTTTTACAAGTTTGAACACCTTTTCCACAATTGATAACAAATTCCCAACAATTGATGAAAATTTGACAAAAATAGGAAACAATGTACTGTTCTATAAAATTATCAATTTTTTTGAAACACAAGCATTTATTCTATTTGTGAACAAAATATTCGAAAACACAAACATTTTTTGAGATTCCAGAATATTTTTTAAAATTATAATTTTTTTAAAAAACAAGAACGTTTTAGGGTATTCCAAATAATTTTCCAACTTTTTGAATAAGTTTCAAAAAGAATTAACAAAAAATAGAAAACAATGCTTAGCCGTTGGCTTAACTAGGGGACGGCAACGATCCCATCGGGCGCCTGTTGGGGGAAACTCTATTTGATGCTTATTATGTCAAACAGTCATTATTTCTCACACACCCAATCGATACGAGTGAACATGAGCCAGCCCATTTTAATCTGTTCGTTGCCTCTGCAGATGCCGGTTTTTAGAACCTTTTAGATGGTTTCAGGCCGATTTTTACCTGTTTCGGGAATGTTTAAAAAGGTTCATGAATCTTTTTGTTTTTCAAAATTGCAAACTTCAAAAAATGTTCAATGTATTTATTTGTTTATTCATATTTTAGAAAAAAGTTCAAAATACCAAAAAATGGTCGCATTTTCAAACAAGTTTAAAGTTTCAAAATAGTTTGTGTTTCAAAAAATTGTCAGGATTTTTAAAAAATTCTCATTATTTTAAATTGGTTCGGAGTTTATAAATGTGTTCCGCTTTTCGGAAAATTTGTTTGAATTTTAGAACTTTTTGTTTACAATTTGTAAAAATGTCCGCGTTTAAAAAAAAGTCACGTCCTAATATCCAAAAAAATGGTCAAGTATGTCACTGGTCAAGTTTTTAAAACCCGCGCTGCCAATTAGTCAAGATGGGTGTCTCATTCTAGTGGTTGCTCTGGATTGTGTTGACGTGGGAGGTCTTGTGTTCGATTCCTGCTGGAAGCAAGTCTTTTTAGATTTTCCACTGCAAGTCCACCACGCACGTCGTTTGCTGCTGGGCCGGCCCAGTTTACTGCTCCCTGTACGGTCCGGGTGACGTATTTCGTAAAAGGACCATCCTACATCCTACCATTTTTTATAAAGAGGAAGAGGTATGGAGCAAGTCTTTTTAGATTTTCCACTGCAAGTCCACCACGCACGTCGTTTGCTCCCTGTACGGTTCGGGTGACGTATTTCGTAAAAGGACCATCCTACATCCTACCATTTTTTATAAAGAGGAAGAGGTATGGATAGATCTGGTCCGTCGATATGTCTAAGAGGTTCGTACCGAAGAAGAAGTGGAAGGGAGGAATTTATCCCTGTGTTGTGCTAACATGAAAGATTCCTTAATGCTCCCAGTTTACTGCTCCCTGTACGGTCCGGGTGACGTATTTCGTAAAAGGTCCATCCTACCATTTTTTATGAAGAGGAAGAGGTATAGACAGATCTGGTCTGTCGATATGTCTAAAGGGTTTGTATCGAAGAAGAAGAAGTGAAAGGGAGGAATTTATCCCTGTGTTGTGCTAACATGAAAGATTCCTTAATGCAAAAGCTTCTGGCACAGCCGCATCAATAACACGAGGAAGATGACGCTGGTTGCGATTCCCTTCCATAATTCCTTCCGGACCTCCTTGGGTTTGGGCGCTCCTTTGTCGCACATCTCCTGGGTGGTTCCCTTGTGTTGAGATGTACATTGCATGTATATTTCTTGTATCACAAGTCTATCTCCTTCCTTGTATAGTTGAGGTCTAGACTCTTTTTGTATCTATATATATACGTGCATATGCACCCGATGAATATATCGTGAGTTGCATCAATCCTCTATATGGTATCAGCCTAACTCGGTCTTCCCCGCGCCTCGCAACCCTAGCTCTCGCGCGGTCCCTCCCGCCGCCGGTCTCGCTGCTGCCGCGTCCTTCCCTCGCTCGCGCCACCAGACCGCCGCTGCACCTCGCGATCCCTCTCGCCGCGCCTCGCTCCCTCCCAGCCGCGTCGCCTCTTTCCTGCCGCACGCCGCCTCGCCTAACCCTAACCTCCTGCCGCCATGTCGCACTCGACCCGCTCTGCCCGCAGCAACCCCTTCGCGTCCTCCTCCGAGGTCGGTTCTCTCCCCGACCCGGCCTACATCCGCGACGTCCCAATCTTCGATCGCGTTCCGATCAAGCTATCCCACACGGAGGCCAACTTCTATGCATGGAAAACCTACTTTAACCTCCTCTTCCGTGAGTACAACCTCCGTGATCACATCGACGGCACCACCGACTTCCTCGCCATGCGATGCAACAAGGACCGGATGGCGGTTGACGCCACCATCATCCGATGGCTCTTCCTCACCGTGTCCAAGGACATCTTCCACACTGTTGTTTGCGGCGGTGATGATGCCTATACAGTGTGGACGAAGATCATCGGCCTCTTCATCGACAACAAGCTCCAACGGATCGTCTTCTTGCAGCAGGAGTTTTTTGGTTGCCATCAAAACGACTCCTCCATCGACGCCTACTGCATGCGCCTCAAGACTCTCTCTGACGAGCTCAACGACGTCGGCTTCAAGGTTGGGGACGAGCTCCTCCTCTCCACCCTCACCGTCGGCCTCAACGAAGATCTCGGTAACGCCGCGTCCAATCTTACTCTTATGGCTAACCCTACTTATGAACGGGCGGTGGCCTATCTACGCCTTGAGGAGCGTCACTTGAAGAACCTGCGGGCTCGTGCGGTTCACACCGCCTTCGCCGCTGGCTATTCCCATGGCGGGTCTACATCAACCCCTCCCGTCGGGGGTCATGGTGCCTCACGCTTCCGCAGCTCCGGCCAGTGTTTCCAGCCTCATGCGGGCCGGGTTACGACGCTTCTTACGGGCGCCTCCTATGGCGCCTCACGCCCCTTCCCACGCCGGTGCCCCCGCCCCAACAACAGCAGCAGAACCAGGGTGACCGGCGCGGCCGTGGTGGGCGCCGCGGTCGTGGCAATCGCCCCAACAACGGCGGCAGTCAGCCGCGCAACGATGGTCAGCAGCAGCAGTTCCCTTCACCACCTTGGAGTACTGGCCATAATCCTAGACCGGGGTTGTACATGCTTACACGATGACAGTTCCCCGCGCTCCTCTCCCGAGTCTTCTCGGGCCTCGACCAGCGATGCACCAGGCCTTCTTTGCCGCTCCTCAGCCCGGCGCCGCTACACCACCACCTCCCCCTACCCTGCATCGTTCGGCTATGGCGCGCCAAACCCTAGTGGGGGGGTGACGGGGTTCGCTGGCTACCCCACTCCGTCGGTCTCCTACGACCCGGCCCTGCTCTCGCCGCTGCAGTACACGCCTCAGCCTGGCTCCTACACCGGCGGTGGCGACTGGTTCATGGACACCGGTGCATCATCTCATATGGCAGCCTACTCGGGTAACCTCTCCTCTGCATCTCCCGTTCACACTTCTTCCCGTATCATCGTCGGTAACGGCACTGGTCTCCCCATTACTCACGTTGGTTCTACTTCTTTTCCCTCTATGTCTAGGCCATTGTCTCTTAATAATGTGCTAGTATCTCCCCAACTTATTCAGAATTTAGTCTCTGTTCGTAATCTTTCCCGTGATAATTTTGTAACTGTCGAATTTGACGAAGTTGGTTTCTCTGTTAAGGACGCCCTTACCCGGATGGTTCTTCACCGATGTGACAGTCCCGGCGACATGTACCCTATCCAGTCTTCATCAACTTCACGTGCTGGACCTCTTGCTCTTTCCGCCGGCGTTGATCTTTGGCACGCCCGCCTCGGCCATCCTAGCTCCACCGACTTCGTCAAATAGTCAAGGATTTTTCTTTTTCATGTAATAAAGCGGATGCTCACTCTTGTCAAGCATGCCGCATGGGCAAACATGTTAGACTCCCGCTTAGTTCCTCTTCGACAGTTGCATCTTATCCTTTTGAATTAATTCATAGCGATGTATGGACGTCACCTATCACAAGTAATTCTAGTTTTCTATATTACCTTGTTATTCTTGATGACTACTCTCACTTCGCGTGGACTTTTCCGCTTCGTAGGAAATCTGATGCTCCCGCTACTCTCCTCGCTTTTTATTCCTATGTGTCTACACAATTTGGCCGTCCCATACATGCTCTTCAAATTGACAACAGGAAGGAATTCGACAACATCACCATCCGCACGCTTCTCTCCAACCACGGCACTATTTTCCGGTTAACATGTTCGTACACCTCCCAACAGAATGGCTGGGCAGAACGCGTTCTTCGCACTTTTAACGATTGTGTCCGCACTCTTTTGTTTCACGCCTACATGCCACCCCGGTTTTGGCCGGATGCCCTTGCCACCGCTACACTTCTTGTTAACCTTCGACCTTGTCGTGTCCGTTGGAATTATACACCTCATCAACTTCTCTTCGGATCTCCTCCCTCCTATGATGGTCTCCGGATTTTTGGTTGCCTCTGTTATCCTAGTGTCGCCGCTACCGCCCCTCATAAACTTGCTCCTCGCTCCTTGCCTTGTGTCTTTCTTGGTTACCCGGCTAACACTAAAGGCTACCGATGTTATGATCCGGTGTCTCACCGTGTCATCACCTCTCGGCATGTTTATTTCGACGAGCATTGTTTTCCTTTTGCACAGGGACCGTTGATGGCGCCACCTGCAGGAGATGATCCCGCCTTGCCTGGCTCCTCTCGCCGTCGCGCTACACTGGGCACTGCACCGCCGGCCTTGCCAACTCCCTCGCCTGGCGCGCTGGGCACGCCGGCCTCTTCGTCGAGCTCCCCGGCCACGCCGGCCTCTTCGTCGGGCTCGCCAGGCACCTCGTCATCTTCACCGACTACGTCGGCCTCACCGGCTGTCTCGTCGGGATCGTCGGTCGCTTCTTCACCAGGACCCTCCCCGAGGCAGACGCCGGGCGCGCCATCCTCTGGGGCCGCGCCTGGGTCGCCCTCGGCTCCTGCAGCCCCGGCCGCTGTCCCGCAGCCCGCCGGCCCGACTACCCGTGCACGCATGGGAGTTCATCGGCCGAGTCTTCGTTACTCCGCCGACGAGTATGCCTGTCCTGCCTCCACGGTGTCGATGTCGCCTATTCCGACCTTCGCTCGTATGGCGCTTCGTGATCCACTTTGGTACGCAGCGATGAAGGAGGAATTTGAGGCCTTGCAGCTCAACACGACTTGGCAGTTTGTTCCCCGTCCCCGGCACGCCAACATCATTACCGGGAAGTGGGTGTTCAAGCACAAGTTTCACCCCGATGGTACACTCGACCGCTACAAAGCTCGTTGGGTGGTCCGAGGCTTCCTACAGCGTGCCGGTATTGATTTCACGGATACATTCGCCCCGGTTGTCAAGCCCGGGACGATTCGCACTGTCCTTCAGCTTGCTGTTTCTCACGCCTGGCCGGTGCATCAGATGGACGTCTCCAATGCATTCCTCCGTGGCCATCTCGAGGAACAGGTGTATTGTCAGCAGCCGACAGGATTCGTCAACGACACTCATCCGGAGCATGTTTGCATGCTTTCCCGCTCCTTATACGGGCTCAAGCAGGCTCCCCGCGCTTGGTACCAGCACATCGCAGCGTTCCTTTGTCAGCTCGGCTTCCGCTCTACACGTTCCGATGCTTCGCTGTTCATCTACTGACACGGTGATGCTACCGCCTACCTGCTGCTCTATGTCGACGATATCATCATGACAGCTTGCTCTAGTGCTCTTCTTCGGCAGCTGACCGACCGTCTTCGCGCTGAGTTTGCCATTAAGGACTTGGGTCCTCTGCACTACCTCCTCGGCATCGAGGTTGTTCGCCGTCCGGATGGCTTCTTTCTTCATCCGCGGAAGTATGCTCATGAGCTTCTTGATCACGCTGGGATGCTTAATTGCAAACCCGCATCTACACCTGTCGACACGAAGGCCAAGCTCTCTGCCACAGACGGCTCCCCTGCTCCGGACGCTCTGTTTTACCGGTCTATTGTGGGCGCTCTTCAGTATCTCACACTGACACGACCGGAGCTTCAGTATGTTGTCCAACAGGTTTGCTTACACATGCATGCGCCTCGTGATGCTCACTGGACCGCGGTCAAACGGGTTCTCCGTTACATCCGCGGCACCATGGATCTCGGCTTGACTCTTCATGCCTCTACTGCTATGGACATCACCGCTTATTCTGATGCTGACTGGGCTGGCTGCCCCGACACGCGACGCTCCACCTCGGGGTACTGTGTTTTTCTTGGACCGTCCTTGATCTCTTGGTCGTCTAAACGCAGCCCACTGTTTCTCGCTTCAGTGCTGAGGCTGAGTATCGCGCGGTGGCTAATGTTGTTGCCGAGTGCTCCTGGCTTCGTCAACTTCTTCATGAGCTCTCTTGTCCTATCGACAAGGCCACGGTTGTCTACTGCGACAACGTCTCCGCGGTTTACCTCTCCGCTAACCCGGTTCATCATCGTCGCACCCAATATTGAGCTGGATATTCATTTTGTTCAGGAACAGGTAGCTCCCGGTCATATTCGAGTTCTCCACGTGCCCACTTCCCAACAATTTGCAGACATCATGACAAAGGGGTTGCCTACGGCCCCTTTCGAGGAGTTTCGATCCAGCCTTTGCGTCGGCCGTAGCGACGCTTCAACTGCGGGGGTGTTGAGATGTATATTGCATGTATATTTCTTGTACCACAAGTCTACCTCCTTCCTTGTATAGTTGAGGTCTAGACTCCCTTTGTACCTATATATATAGGTGCATATGCACCCGATGAATATATTGTGAGTTGCACCAATCCTCTACACCTTGCAAAGAGGTGGTGTTCCTGGATACGGTGGATGCGGCCAGATCTTATGGGTTTCACCTCTAGCCTATCCCAAATTGTTTGGGACAGAAGGCTTGTTGTTATTGTTGTAATCCCCCTAGCTCTATTTTCGAGTCTTGTGAACGATGAAATTATGTTATCAAATCATTAAAGCTCATCATGATCAGCTTTCTCTAAAAAAAAGCTCTCTGACCGTAGGCTGGAGCCCTGCCCAAGAACCGGCCAAGCCAAGGATACATGCCAGGTGCTACTGAATACTGCTACTACTGCTCCGCACTGAGAGCATGGTCAATGTGCTCATATTCCGCTACTACTGCTCCGCACTGAGAGCATGGTCAATGTGCTCATATTCCGGTGCCAAGCTAAGCTAGCACCATTGTAGGAGGGTGGCTAAACCTAAACAATCGTAGGAAAGAATTTTGAACTTGATCTACCCATGTCCAAACGAGAAGCTGTAGGGATTGGAGTGAGCATATTGCTTGAAAACAAACCGAGGACCAAAGCTTCAAGCTGCCCACCATAAAATACACGCCAACGAATGACGCCGCAGGTTTGGGGATGGCAAGCCAAAAGTAGGTAGAGCTTGAATGCCGAAGGGCTTATTGCTTGTGATATAAATGGTACTAATATACATGATTTTTTTTTTCGAAAGGGGGGTTTACCCCAGCCTCTGCATCAGAAAGATGCATTCGGCTCATACATGATGATGGAATAAATATTAAGCACAAGCAATGCTTACGAGCTGGAAATACATGGATGGTAATTATCCTTTCTGCCGATGAATACTAAAGCTCCATACAGCATGCAAACGAGGTCATATCAACATGCTCCTGCAAAAAGATGTTCCAGGCATGCTTAAGAGAAATCTAAGGCGGTCGGTCAAAAGCGTTGTTTGTTCTTATTGCTCACCTTTAGCTGATGACATGGCTGCCATAATCTTGATTGAATTTCTCATATCTATGTGCATGGAGATGAGCAGACGGCCGTGTATTCCTCAAGGCAAGTTCAATATCCTCTGCCGCTATTGGGCCAACTTCAGGCAACTCTGTAACATTTTAAACCCCAAAAGGCGGTAAATACCACTTGGCTTTTTCAATGGAATGGTAAGATCAATTTCATTTCATCAACTTGCTGACCGATATTTTTTATTATGTTAAGGTGGCCATTTGTTCTCGTGCACACACAGTAGAGTTATAGAAAAGGTAGACAATCACTTGTGAAGGATAGAGCACATACCATCCTCTGGCATTTCTTCTTGTCTGCCTTCTAGAACTGCCATTAACCGTCTAAGTGGTTGCATTGCTGCCTCCTTACAAACAAGGCGTATATCAGAGCCAGAATATCCTTCGGTGTTCTCCACAAGAACATCATATGGAATCTCCATTGTGTCTGGAGTCGATGGAAGGAACTCTTCAAACATAGCATGCCTGGCTTCTGCCTCTGGTAAGGGCACAAGAATCTGATTGGATAAGTTAAGCGAAAAATATTTTTCTTCAGGTACAGAAATCAAGTGGTCCTGCAGATAAATACTGGCATTCCAATAAGATCGAACACTCATTACCAGATATACAGGTTGAATTGCCTAGTGTTCTATTTTGAAAAGGTACTACTACCTCTCAGTGAGAAGCATGGGGAGAAGCATGGGGATTTTATGGTATATGTAAAACATAAACTGCCTAAAAAGTTCATTTAAAAGATAAATTCATTGTTGCCAACTGGAACTGGTGGCATCCATAACAGCAGAAACTGGGCTCTCAGAGCTTATATGCACACTTGCACTCAGAATTACTATTTTCAGGAAAGGATACACGTTTTTCCAATCGGCGTAACATTGCTGCATCTAGTTCCCAAGGTAAATTTGTGGCCGCCAGAACAAAAACAAGCTCATCTGTCTTAGTCAACCCATCCATCTGCAGTGAAATGTTATGAAACAACCAAAAATGCTGAGTCAAAACAACCCACCATTGAAATTCATCACAAAATTAAGCAAATGAAAGATTATTCAACATGTCAACATTACGAAATTCCCATGTTCTGACTGCCTTTCATCAGTCTCATGTATGCAAGCTACAAGAGTCTAAAGGCTTATTCTCCACTTAATTTCCTTCCATAAAGCAATGTTCACTCTTTTTGCGATTGAGAAACTAATATTTAGTGAGCATGACACATTTCATAACAATTCATGCTTTTCAAGTCTCCAGGAAGAATACCTGTATTAATAGTTCAGTCTTCAATCGCCGACTGGCTTCATGTTCACTACGAGCTTCACCACGTTGGCTAATGATAGCATCAATCTCATCAAGGAAAATGGTAGATGGTGCATGATGCCTTGCAAGCTCAAATAAGACTTTTACTAGTTTCTCCGAGTCACCTGTAGCATACTAACTATTAGAATAAGCAAAACTATCGTGCACAGTGTTACATTGGAGGTTATAGGTTCAATCTAGAGGCAGATAAAACTTCCAACAGGTTAGTAGACAGAAGTTGGTAGGACTAGGGTTCCTACCGACTCTGCTCCTTAGGTTGTAGGGGCAGGACAGCGAGGGTTGGGGCCGAGGGCGGCGGCTCCGGCGCGTTGGCGCCGTCGCGAGGGAGGAGAAGGGCGGCGGCAGCTAGGGCAAGGTGCG
This sequence comes from Aegilops bicornis, assembly GCA_021605145.1. Classification (NCBI taxonomy): domain Eukaryota; kingdom Viridiplantae; phylum Streptophyta; class Magnoliopsida; order Poales; family Poaceae; genus Aegilops; species Aegilops bicornis. Next base: position 532,691,915 of record CM038671.1, on the reverse strand, counting down.
GCTAGGGTTTCCGGCTCCTCTGGAGCCGGGCAATATGATAGAACTATCTTTATTGCTTAATCTGAAAAGGTATCTTACAACTAATATTTATAACCTCAAAACGACTAGCCTAAGATAACTTGCATAAGAATTAACCTAAGATAACTTGTGGGCTAAGATTGCCCGGTGGGCCTCTACGGCCGTAACACTTCTCCCCGCTGCACAAACAGCTCGTCCTCGAGCTGTAAGGTGAGAAGCGGCCGGAACTCCTCGAGGCGATCAACCAGCGCCAAACACCTTCTCGACAGTGCGGCTAGGTCGGCGGCGCGACGGCGTCCTCCGGAATGTAGTCTGCAACCTCCGTGTAGAAGAGTCGCAGGCAGGTGCAGGCATGGCCGGGCGTGTAGGGCCTCGTCGCAGCTTGAAGCACAATCCTTGGCGGCGACGCCGAGGAGTTTCTACCGAGGTGAGCCGGCGGAACGGCGCGCCCCGCGGTCACGGCGAGGGGCGCCGAAGCTCGCGCGCAGCCGACCTCGCGCGAATCCGCCTCGTAGCGACTCCAACGGTCCGGACGGTGATTCCTGCCGATGGCCACCACGCGCGCCGAACGCGCAGCGTAGTACATGGCCGACTGGAGATCCTGGGGTCCGCGAAGCTCCACGTCGACGCGAATGTGATCTGGAAGGCCGCTGACAAAGAGCTCAGCCCACTGCAGAGCCGTCACACCTGGCGTGTGACACGCCAGGGCCTGGAAGTGGTCGGCGAAATTCTGCACCATGGAGGAGAAAGGTAGGCGGCCCAACTCGGCCAATCGGCTCCCGTGTAATGGCGGTCCGAAGCAAAGAAGGCACAGCCGCGAGCGTCCCAAGGGCATGCCACCTCGCCCCGCCGAGGGCGTAGTACCATGTCTGGCGGCCCTGGAGATGGTAGGAAGCCGCCAAGTCTTGCGCCCGACGCGGGTGTCGCCGCCAAGAACTGGTCACACCGGTTGAGCCAATTAAGCGGGTCGTCGAGCCGTCATAAGTGGCGGTCGAGCTTGGTGAACCGGGCTGGTTTGGTTTAGTACGCCATGGCCCATCGCCTCGGCGGTCGGGAGAGTGATGACGGTGCTTGGTCCATGGTGGGAAGGCCGGCGTAGGCCCCCGTGGCCGCCGACGCCCCGGGCTGCAACTGGGAACCCGACGGCTCCCGGGCCTCCGTGTAAACCGGCGGAGGCGATGTCCCGTGGAGCCAGCTCGGAAGCGGAGATGGTGACGATGGGAACCGGACCTCCTGGATCGGAAGACCGCCTGGCGCGGACCGGCCCAGGCTAGGGCTGGGCGGTGGCGGCGGCGGAACCTGCACTGTGGCCGCCGGGAGGGACGGCGAGGCGGTGGGTGGCGCGGCCCGAGCGCCACGCTGGCCTGGCTGCTAACGGCGCGGAGCGCGCAGCCGGCGTCGGCCATCGGGGCGGCGGCGTGGAAGCGGCCGGCGATGGTAGCCGGGTAGCCCGGCGATAGGCTGAGGGACGGAGTAGGCCGCCGCTGCGCCTGGCGGCTTCTTTGGCGGCGCGGGTGGCGCCGCCAGCGCTAAGCGTCGGCCATGTGGCGGGCGGAGCCGCCCGGTGAAAGCGGCGCCGGGTAACCCCGATGGCGGCGACGGAGTACCATGGCAGCGGCCGTATCCGCATCACGGCCGGAATGGAGCTGAGCGGCGTCTGACGGGCTAGCCAAGTAAGCGGATGCCACGGACCGCGACGACCAAGTCGTTGAACACGCCGCCATGGCCTCCGGCATAAACTGCGGCACGGGGAAGCGACGGCGACGCGTGTTGGACGGGGTGGCGGCGAGCCGTGGCGGCGGTGCCGGTGCGAGGAAGATCGGCGCCGAGAGCGACGCCGTGGCGCCCGCCGAGAGCGAGGCCGTGACGCCCGGCGATGAAGCGGCGGCGGTGGTGGAGTTGACGGGCAACGGCGGTGGCGGCGGCGGTGGCGGAATTGGAGGCGGCAAAGACATGGTCAAAAGCCGGGTACCTGATACCAAATTGGTAGGACTAGGGTTCCTACCGACTCTGCTCCTTAGGTTGTAGGGGCAGGACAGCGAGGGTTGGGGCGAGGCGGCTGACTCCGGCGTTGGCGCCCGTCGCGAGGGAGGAGAAGAAGGGCGGCGGCTAGGGCAAGGTGCGGCTAGGGTTTCCGGCTCCTCTGGAGCCGGGCAATATGATAGAACTATCTTTATTGCTTAATCTGAAAAGGTATCTTACAACTAATATTTATAACCTCAAAACGACTAGCCTAAGATAACTTGCATAAGAATTAACCTAAGATAACTTGTGGGCTAAGATTGCCCGGTGGGCCTCTACGGCCGTAACAGAAGTGTTCAATTGCAAATATCCTTTCTTCCATGTTGACAGATTAAGGTGATAGTTCCACAAAGAGTGAAGTTCAAAACAGCATTCCATGTTGATGTCCAAAAGCAAGAATTCCACAAAGATCGGTTTGGTGCAAGCAGGGAGCCAGCAGAAAGAAAAATACTAAGCAAGACCTGCAAATAATGCATGGCGCAAAGAGGGCAAAAGTGGATAACAGAAGATGAATTGCAAGGATGCAGACAAGCACCTGTGGTGCAAACAGGGAACCGGTGTTAAAAAATGTCCATGGAAGAGCTACAAGTACTGCATGATGCCACAGAAGGGCATCGATGTGTAGCAAAAGGTGTCCAAGGGTGTAATGGCTGAATCTTTACTTAATGGTTTTTTAGTTATATAATGCAAATTTCAGTTGTAAGAATGTTATTTCAAAACATAGACAGTATGGGTCTTCTTTTTCATTTATTAAATCACAAACAAAAGAATGTTCAAATGTATCACAAATCACGTGTGGTTCAGAAAATATGGTAATTAAGAGCACTGTAATAATCAAAATTATTCCCGCATCCTACATTGCACCGACACATCACAAAGCTAATAAGAAAGAGCGCTGCCAAAAACTGGGCAGGCCCACAAGAAGTCCAGGGAGTTTGCGCCTTCGGGGTTGGCAGCACCAGTTTTTGCAAGCAGAGAAAATTTTGGAACCAAACAAATGATAGCTACTTTTTGTTCGTACTTGGTAACCGCAATTTGATATGATTCAGATGCGCAACAAACCAAAGCACCTTAATATCATGGTGCTGTAAAGAACATGTGTCAAACTTTCATGGATCTTGCAAGATAAATGCAATGAGTTGTGCCAATCTGCAAATAGTTAGTTTTGAGAGGACAGGTTTGGAATTCCCCAAATACAACAGCATGCATCTAATACTAATTTGTAGCAACAATATGCAGCATTAAAAAAACTCATAGGAACTCATAAAAATGCATACCACATATATTAAATGGTCACACTTAAATGGTACTCCCTCCGTTCCAAAATATAGCACGCCCGTGCTTTCCGAGCTTCAACTTTGACCATAAATCTAACCAACGAGACCGACTGCGGCGGGAGCGAAAATTATACCAGTGAATTCGTATTCAAAAGAAGTTTTCAATTATATAATTTTTGCTCCCGCCGCCGTCGGTCTCGTTGGCTAAATTTATGGTCAATGTTGAAACGCGAAAACCGAGGACGCACTATATTTTGGAACGGAGGGAGTATGGCAGTACAGCATGACCCCAGTGAAAAAAGGATAACAGCAATAACAGAAAAGCAATGCAACTGTACATTACAAGAGGGGGACAACATACCACGCCATTTGCTGACAATTGATGAGGCTGAAATGTTGAAAAAAGTTGTTTTGCACTCGGTAGCCACAGCTTTTGCCAGCATTGTCTGAAATTAAACATACGAGGGCTGTTATAACACAACTGTTGTACTAGATGACGGTCAGCAATTTTAGTTTATGCATAGCATGGCGGTTAATATATGGAATTTCTGTAATAATACAGCTGAAATGAAAAGATACAACAGAGACTGTTCCAAATATCGGTCAGTTAACTGACGAATGCCGATATGGTCAGCTAACTTCTATTCGGACCCCTACTGATACGTGAACGTGCTATTAGAGCCATTAACTGGTAGGTCCAGTCAATTTGTCTGACAAGCCGATTTATCAGCTGTCGGGCCGAATTATCGGCTGGACCAATTAACTGCTAGTCATTTTTTAGCCCAAAACTGGCCTGTTTCCTCCCTATTTATCTATGTGCAGGTTTATGGCCTTCCAGGTCGGCTGCAACATCATCAGAACATCAGGCAACAATTTTCCTTATATATAGCCTAGGATTGCATATTTAGACACTGACGATGCGTTTGTTTCGACGATTTGGCCGCAGTTTCCGATCCCCACGCTTTCCGAAACAGCAGATTACATTTGGTTTGCGTACTACGTATTGGCTGGCCGCGGTTTCCGATACGGGCCTTCGCAGAATCGAAAACAGACGAGCGGGAGGTGATTAGGAAACCGGACAGAAGCGCACGAACCAAACAAAGCCAGTATTCCATAAAAGCAAATCGGAAGCAGCGCTTCTTCATACCGAAACCCATTACGTTACCTGCGTCGGAACCAAACGCGTCGTGAGTAAATTGCATGTTTGCTATATAGCCTAGGATATATAGATATGGCCCTAGTTAACCTCCCAATAAATGGGTTACTGATAAATTCAGTTAAATGGTCGATTCGCCAATTAATCCCTACTCAGCATCCAAACGATATGGTACCAGTTACTGATATCCTGAACATTACAGACAGAAGCTGGTGTAGAAACAATTGTGAATAATTACAGGCATCTCTCTTTATCTTAATCACTCATTGACACAATAGCAATGTTGAGACGGTAGCAGAGCAGATCAACCACAACTACTATGGGTATTTAGTTTAGGTGCAAAATAGTTCAACTCTGTAATATCTTTGCTGAGCAAATAATTGAATAAATACCAATGTGGCATATAAAATGACAATTGAAGGTATTTTTATGCAAAACAATTGTTTTTTAATCATATTTTTTAAGATATTTAGAGAAATTATTCCACAACTTAACCCCATGAGGAAGTGCTAACAATATTGTTAACATGGGGGCATAGCTTCACAAGAAAAACAGGAAAATTTGTAAAAGAAAATAAGCTAAGGTTTTCATAAGTGCAAACCTTTCCTGTTCCTGGTGGACCAAATAGCAATATACCTTTCCAGGGTGATAACAGACCTGTGAAGTACCTAAAATCTGGCTCTGATTAGGAAACAAAGGAGAAAATATTCAACAGAACCACTAGCAAAACATTGCCTAATTGATACAAATTCAGCATCTATCATAATTCAAAACCGCTAAGTTTCGTAACCATTAAGGTACAAAAAAAAGGCAGTGTCCTTCAGTCTGACAAATGAATTATTTTCCCAAGCAACCAGGTACTCAGATGACAATTAGTTCAACAAAGATGAACAAAGGATCTAAAATAGCACATGTGTTATTATTTTTCAGTTATCTCAGATTGGCTATAAAGACATTGGCCTTCAAGCACGTCGGAAGTTTCTAGTAGGTATTTGGAAGGCTTAAAGTAAACAGTATTTGAAATGGCATCATGAACATGTCAACATTAAGTTGAACTTAATTGACCATTTAAATCCATATAATGGACATGCCAACATGTCAAGTTTGAATCATAAATTTGATTCAACAAACTTTCTGAGACATGCATGTCATAGGTATATACTCTATACAACTGTGTAGCACATGTTAAGCGACAAAGTAGGAAAAACAAGTGTCCAGCTTGTGTATATCATTTCAGGGAGCAAACAAACCCACTTGGGATACTTTATAGGCATGACAACTGCCTCCTTAAGAAGTCGCTTCGCAGTTTCCAAACCTTTAATGCTTTCCCATTTGACATCTGGACTCCCACGAATGATATCCCTGTAGGAATTAGCACATTTCCCCAAGAAGTTATGGTATAAAGGTCTGAAATACATGATAGTGCCAAGATGGTACAAACATAAGATATAGCTAAATGTTTGGTTAGACTGTCACCTCAACAATGTCTCGGCTAAGTTGCGTGTTTCTGCAGATTCAAAAGAAGGAAGCATGGATTTCTGCCTGCAAAAGTCGCACATCCGGCTATCACAGTTAACAAGATATATGTTTGCATGACAAGTGAAAGAGAGGCATGCCCTCTGACGGTTTTATTCATGGACCAAACAGTACAGCAATACTTTAAACTTAACAGCTGAGTCTGGAAATGAACAGGTAGAAACTTCTATTCGCAGGTCGCTAACTTCCACTGAGCTTCAGCCATTTCAATACAATCTTTATCCACTAACAGCATAACTATAAACAAAAAAATTGTATCCACCATTTCATGAGTTGTTGTTTAGTAGCAAGCAATAATTACTTACGGCACAAGCTACACAAATAATAATCTAATACCAGTTGGCATGCCTGGATTTGAGCAAGACAGACACAGCTGGGCAGTTGGATGAAGAAGCCATTCCTGTATTTGGTCAACTCAATTGTCAATTGAGTGCGTGATTTGACTCCTATATGAGCTAAGATCGAATCAAAAGTGAAGCGGATGGCAAAGCTTCCTACAGCATCGATTAAATTGTACCATACCGAGAGATTACTAATGTTAGAACATCCCAGAATTAGCTTATCTCTGCACTTTACTAATTAGCTAAATTTAGATTAAACAAACTTTGGCAAGTAAACTAGTTGAAGTATAAGCAACGAGTCTTACGGTGGCCCGGCATCCATTGCCCCATTGCGCAACTCAACATTTCTATCCTGCAACGAGAATCAGTAGAGAAACTGTGTAAGTCTCCAAAGTAGAGAAACAGTATAAGTCACCAAAGTAGTAGTAAGATGGAAGCATTCTGCAAGAGGGCCGAATTTAATAATTACCAGCCGCTGGAACTGCTCGAAGACGGACAGGTCAGCGCCGCCGTTGGCGTGGGCGGTGTCGGCGGAGCCCGATCCGGGCGGCGCGTCGTCGTCGTCGCTGCCGTCGCCCTTGGGCTGGCGGCAGATGCCGAGGCCCGCGTCGTAGTAGCGCTCGAAGTCCTGGGCCGAGGCCACATCATAGCGAATTGGGAACGACGCTCAGCACGGGAGAGCATGAAAGGGGTGGGAGGAATAGCATAGGCCAGCGAGTCACCTGGAAGGACCAGCGGGTGACGGAGGGCTCGTCGCCGGCAGCCATGGCGTCCGGCGGGGATGTGCGCGGCCGGTCCCCCCACGCACGGACGACGCGACAGCTCCCGTAGTAGCTGAGGCGAGGCGTTGGCGTTGTGCTGTGAGTGAATGAGTGAATGAATAAACAACAGGAAGCACGGAACACTGGAGCGGGCAGGCGAGCGAACCTGCGCTCCTGGTTTTTCACCACAACCGTCGGGCAGACGCTCCGGGGAGGAGAGGAGACTTATGATGGGTTTTACCGGCGTCCTGCGGCTTGGACTGACCGGTGGGGTTTTGCCCCGTGAGTGCCATGCCAGTGAGGTCTCCGTCGTATACAGTACACGCTTGTAGACTGTAGTACTAGCATATACCGTGTTTTTCTTTCCTTTCTGCTGTCATTTATTTACGGTATTGTTATCTGTCGAACGTTCGCTTGGAAGAGGGTGGCAAGCCAACGTTTTTCTATGGCAAGTTTACGTGGTGGAAGATGGCAAATCCTTTCTTTATTGCAGCAAATCTTTTTCTTTTTTTCAGAAGTTGCCATGAGAAACTGTCACCCCTTTCGCAAGATAAGAGGGTCCTTTATTTAACCTGCACGGTACACTGCATGCTAGTCCTGTGTGCCGATGTGTTTCGCCCTGCGTGAGACGACGTAGCGCTGCTGTCTAGCCATAAATATAGGCCGTATCCGTGGAAACTGACAGCAAATGAAGCCGTCTGTGGCAGGGCAATACGTCGCGCGCGCATCCGCCTTCTCGTGGGTGGAAACAGTTCTTCCGTCGACGGACAAGTAGGTTTTGTTGCAACTTGTCGGCTGTCGCCGTAGCACGAGCTGTTCTGTTTCTGGTGTGCGCTGACGGGCAACGCGCTGCCACACTCGAGCGGCAAGGCTCAGTTGCTGTATTGGCTCCTGTAGTGGCAGTGTAGCAAGATTGGTCCAGCTAAACCAGCGGAAATTTGGCTGCGTTTGTGCCGTCAAGGCAAACAATTCAAAGAGGAAGGAGGTTAGACAGGCAGACTAACTGACGGGCCACGTTTGAGTAACAAAGAAAAAGGGGGGGGCAGGGACAAAATATTCGGGCGTATCAGATGCAACCTCGAGTATGCAAACTCCCAAACTACAAGAGCAAGAACAAATTAACAAGCCAGCTTCAATTTCAGTGGTGTGGAGGAGCATAGAAAGTTCTATCAGATACAGATCAGTCAGAAGGTGCCCCAGGGTGAAGGGAACCAACCAACGCGGGTGTTACAACCAACCAAATAGCTCGAGCAGTAGTCATTCAGATACTCCCTTCCAGCGCAAACATCTCCAGTTTGTTCTTACCAACAAAATGGCACTTGATTGCTGGCTAAAGTATGATGGGTTATTACATCAAGAGCGGCATGGGGTTGTCATGCACCACTCGCATACAGACGAGTCCACTCCTTCGCTGCAAACGCCAGAACAGAACTTAGTTAAGATATCATGGCCCAAGGGCAAAGGGGACAACATTTTCACACTTGTTACCTGTTTCAACAGCTTCTGCCTCATTGGACTTCCAGTGCTTAGCAATGTTTTCAGAGAGAGGGTCATCTGGATTTGGTGCACTTAGGAGTGCCTGGATACTGAAACCGGAAAAATGTCACGGGGCGGCACTGTGCAGCATTAGATATAAAATTAACAGCAATTCTCGAGAGTCAGATACTGTGTGGAACAATACTTTAGTGCCAGAAACTAAGACAGGGTGATTTATTTAATGCTACAAACAGGTTATTTTGGAGAAACATAGCAAAGGAAACAGCTCAGAAAAAAGGTTATGAAATGCTAAGTTACAGAGACCCAGAATGAGAGAGAGAGGACCTCAAAAGAACTGTTCGAATCTGAAGAGCTGGACTCCATTTATCCTTGAGAATGTCAAGGCATATCCTACCAAGCTACAAAGGTAAATCTGTTAAGGAATAACCATTTCTGGAGAAAGTAACATAACACTGCAGAAATATGCCTGCTTACCTTGTCAATGTTGGGATGGTATATTTTGGTCAGAAACCTAACCTGCGCTACCAACAAGCAAAGTATAAATGTTCACCAAGATTATAAGCATTAGAAATGCTATATATCAGCGCAGTTTTATAGAGACCAAAGGAAAGGTGAGACTCTACTCCAGTAACAATTGCTTAACAACTTAAGCGCTACTTATTCATCCTTCTATAAAAAAATTACATAGTAAAGTCAAGGAAATAGAAAATCAGAATAGGCAACTGATAGAACCGATAGAAAAATGGCAACAACTAGAAGTACATTTAGAACCACAACAACCACTAGACTAATATATAGAAATAACCTTTGACATAAACCTTCAACAAGGATCTTAGGGCAAGTGATAATTTTTCTGAGCTTTCTGCTAACCCAATTAGCTGTCCTGACGGGTTACTCATTAGGCATTTAGGCCGCACATGTTTCACACTCCATCATTTCTATATTTTTTACGAAATGTCCAATCAAAGCAGCTAAAATTGTCTAGACAGGGAAATGACATTGATACAATAATATACTACCACAACAGGACATATGAAAGCACAGTGAATGTCAACAGTAACACAACAAATGTGCACAAACAATTAGGCATGAGGCTTCAAACAACTTGCACGCAAATCAAGCTATCAAACACTTTTTTGATTATCCGAAGCTGGAAACGCCACCGAAATAATCTAAATGCAGTTGACCAGCCCTTGAACATATGTACTTAACTTTGCAAAAGAAAGTCGAAGCCATATTAGCCAAAGAAGAAATCAGCCATATTGGCCAAAGAGGAAATCACACTGTACAATTCTGAATACAACGTAATTATGTAAAAAAGTGTACAGGGACAATAGCTGTGTAGAAAACATTAAACAAATCTCATCTACAGATGATTATTACCTTTGGGGCAGCCATCGGATATTCCTCGGGTAAAAAGAGTTCCAGCTTAAAAACTCCCCCTGCCCAATAGGTAAGCAAAGGGAAACAATGTAAGAAAGCCGGTCGGTCATAAAATAGAATGCTAACACTTCAACATAAAACATTCTTTTCATGACAGATATATCATGCAGAAGATAAGCTATTAAAGTAATCCATATAAACAAACACAACCAAGATTGGTAATTAGAATATTCGACTATAGTTCACTTCCATAATTGGAAACAAGTTCATTAGGCTAAATTAGTCATTCTCCATAATTAAAAGATGAGAAACGTTTTTTCCTATGGCATACAGGTGGCTCAAATAACACCGGAGGGCTTAAGCAAGCAAATATGTTAACACTATGCATAATATATGGCATCCATATCGATACAATATTAAATATGAAAATAAGTGGGACATTACAAATAAGCTTGGAGCAAGTAGCAAAAATCTATCCATTACTGATTACATACTAAAGAGAGAACGTAAAGCCCATCAAACATGATAACTGCCCTGAAGAGGAATAAATTAAAACTGAGACGGCCACATCACCAGACTGATCAAAAAGCACAACCTCCACCATCCATAATTCCAACACAACCATTTTAGAACCATTTCTAACAAAAGGTTTTGAACAGAGTCATCTTGATTCGCTAATTGTTACTCCCTCCGTTCACAAATATAAGATGTTTTGGATATTTCAATGTGGAGTACATACGGACTGAACTGAGTAAACAAACACACCAAAACATGTCTATATACATCCGATTCAGAAAAAAAGTTAGAACATCTTATATCTGTGAACGGACGTACTATTACCTTCCAAGCCCCACAGTTATCACATCATATCACAAACAACATCACTATCGAAGAAATACCTTCGTAGGGCGACTGCGCCGGACCAAGGATCATGACGTTGAAGTACCGCATGTTCTCCTCCGAGGGCGAAGCGCTGATCCCCGGCGCTGCACAAACAACCCATTCAAAGAGCGGAAATCAAACCCAGAAATGCAACGCGTCGCCAGAATCCACCCGAAACCGCAGATTGAAAAGCACCCGCACCTGGCTCGCTGAGGAGTCTCTGCGTCTCCTGCGTAGATCCAACCACACGGAAATCCCAAAAAGTTAGACACGGGAAAAAGAGAACAAGACGAGTCGGATCGAAGGAGTCGAGAGATCTGTGCTCGGATGATCAGATCGGAAGTTCACCTTGATGATTCGTCGAGGAAGGTTGCTGTTGGCCATCGGATCGAGCCGGGGCGGGAGCTTCCTCCTCTGCGATGAGTGCGGCGCCGGTGTGTCGTGCGGAGGAGGCGTCAGTGGGGATGGGGGAACACGGGGGAGGCGGTGCGGGTGGATGCTCGCTATTATACGCACGGACGCGGCTTTGCTAATGTGGAGCTTACACGTCCGTTGCTTTTTTTTTTCTCTTTTTTGAGGAGTACTCCTACCACACAGTGCTCAAGTTTTTTTTTGAGGAGTCAGACCTGGCCAAGGTGCCGGCCCGGCCGACCCACCCGTAGAAGGGCCTGTCACCGCACGGCACGCCGACGCCTCGCCTCGTGTTTCTCAAAAAAAAAGATGCCTCATCTTGTGGCCCAGGCACGACACATGAACTAAATGGGCCGCCTCGGTACGGCACATGTGCTGGTTGGGCCATGTGCTATTCAGCCTTTTATATATATTGCCAATTAATTGTCAAAAAAAAATTGCCAATTTCTTCTCAAAAAATATTTTTTGCCAATTTTTAACGTTTTGGGACGTTAAAACGGAAAAGAAAAAGAAAAAAAAGGTCGTGCCATGCAGGCATGTGGGCCTCGCCTCGCGGGTCAAGGCACTGTCTGCTTAGCCGCATGTCGGGCCAGGCACGACAGGTGTCAAGAACGCGTGCTCCCGTCCCGACCCGAAGCACAGGCTCGTTGCCCGGTGCCAGGCGTCGGTCAGGCAGCTCCAGCCTTGGCCAGTGCTAAACGTTGGTCTTTTAGACCTATATATGTGAACTACTGTTGCACTTGAACATTCAAACTATTTTAGACTATATATGCGGCTATTTGAATCTGCGAACCCAAAAAAATTGAGTCAAATATATGCAGGTATCATTGGATGGCCGGCTCCCATATCCGTATCTGCGGATTGATTCCTTTCTTAATGAACAAATGCGGAAGCAAATTTACGGTCAACATTAGAGATGCCCTTACGGTCAAAACCCGTAATCGTCAGAAAAGAGTGACAAAAACAAAATGTGTGGAACGGTTGATGATTCTTTGCCAACTTGAACGAATACATGGCCTTTGTCTTTTTTTCAGGGAAAACGAAGAGCCTTAATCATTTTCTCTAAAAAAGAGCCTTAATCATGCGTACCCCCCTCACTCCCGCTCGTGAATTTACCTGACGTGGAGCATGAGTCAGTTGATCAAGTCAAACGGGACCGTTTCTTCTCCTTCAGCAAGGAGTCAAGCCAAAACGGCAAAACCAGAAAATGAGATAGTAGCGTCGCTGAGCTATCCAATGAAATTTAGAAGATCCAGTCAGTAGCTCTGTTCTTCTCATAGTTAGCAAACTATAAATCTAATCAACGCAAATATTCTACTGCTACGTTGCACTGTGTACACGTACTGGGGGTTTATTTATCGCGGGCCGGCAGCATATTTATAAGTGAGTGTAATATTGACTGATCGATTTAGTCAAACAACCGATTCCTTTTATACTTGCTTAAGAAAACGATCTGTTCTACTAGTTTTTTTTCTCTAAAAAATGGATCAAGCCCCGTTGCTACCTTCGCTATCTCTTCTTTGTGAGACGTAGTACGTGCGTGAATTTAGTTGGAGTGCTATGTCAGACTAAGGACAAGCTCTCACTTTTCATTAAAATGGTTTGATGATGTCGGCCAGGGTAAACTTTTCTACTCCTTGGAGAGTAGTAGTACCAGTACTAGCAAGCAACATAGCCTTCGTGAGTTGACTTTTTTTTTGACGGAAAAGCCATCGTAGCTAGCTTTACTAAACTCAAATGACACTTACATCATCAGCTAAAAATTTAAAGAGAAAATCCGGTGGAGCCTCCACCCAAAAAGTAGGAGTATTGACAGCGCCCCACTGAGCTAGCTCATGCGCAACCATATTAGACTCTCTAATACAATGTTCTACCACAACCTTCTTGAATTCTCTCAACATCTCTCGACAATCTTGCAAAATAGGAGCCGCCATCATCGAGTGTCCCTCATTATTATGTAGCGCCTCCACCACTATCAGGTTGTCCATACGAACTAAAAGATTGTTGCATTCAGTGCTATGTGCTAGTTTTAGTTCCTCCAACAGTGATGTTGCTTATGCTAAAACCGCATATGGGGCGTGGTCAAGTCTCGCTGTAGTTGCCCTGATGAAACCTCCTCGGTTATTGCGAAGCACAGCACCACAAGCTCCCGTGAAGTCGTCTTCTTAGTAGGACGCGTCGACATTCAGTATTTGTTGTCCCGTCATGCCAGGAGACCATTTGTTTGTTCGTGGAACTTGTGACGTATTCCCTATTGCTCTAACAAACTTGTGACGTATTCCCTCTTGCTCTAACAAAATTCAAGGTTAAAGAGTATATTGCTGGAGCACTCCGAACTGGGCACTGAACTTGTTCACCACGGACCAATTGCCTGCGATGTCACCATATGTACCAGCACACCGTCGCGAACAACTCTGGTACTTCAACTGGGTCCATATACATGCGTTGAGAGGCTTGATCACATAGCATAAATTCAATCAAAGTTGAATAAGCACGATCCCCTAGCATGGCATCCGCCACTACCTTTGCTAGTCCAAGAGCTTCCCAAATTTGCATTACTCGAGGGCATTTAAGAAGGGCATGCATTATGTCTTCTGTTCCGGAAGAACATACTGGACACTGAGAGTTACTGCCAATATGGCGGTTTGTGAGGACACAAAGACACGGAATAGCATTGTGCAAACACCTCCATAGAAAAGTTCCGATCTTCCCTGGTAGCTTGAGATTCCATAATCTTTTCCATACGGGTGTGAGGAAGATCCACCTGACTGAAGTGCACCAGGGGTTGCCGCATAACACACTTCCCACTGTTTATAATGTGTTGAACGTACCGTAAAAATGCCATTCTTCGTGAGGTGCCATGCGACGTAGTCTTTCGTCTCCTGATTATGGATTGGGATTTGGAGAGTGTGGTCCACATCAATGGGACAAAAGTTATCACCGATAAGCAGTTCATCCCATTCCTGGGAGACTGGGTCTTTTAATTCATGCGCTCTAGTAAGCACTTGATTCGCCCAAACTGACACTATTTTCCTTGAAGAGCTATTCGGAATCCAACAATCACCCCAAATATTTATTTTTGCTCCATCTCCAACTCTCCATATACTACCCTTTTGAAAGCTTGAATTGCCGCCCATATACTTTGCCATACGAAAGATGAGCCCTTTTTCAACTCACAGTTTAGAATATCATCCGTGGAATAGTACCCTGATCTCAAGACCTTTCCACAAAGAGAGTTATAATTTTTGTTGACGTATAATGTGTTGCCTAATCTCTTTCATCAGATCGATCTTTTGGTTGCATTGGCTAGAGCATACACTTCTACATGGTATCGGAGCCAAGAGGTCTTGAGTTCAAGACCCGGCTGGCGCAATTATATTGCAGCCCACTTTTGGTCCACGTTTAGGCCTGAGGGAGCCACACGTGAGGGGGAGTGTTGACGTATAATGTGTTGCCTAGTCTCTTCCATCAGATCGGTCTTTTCGTTGCATTGGCTAGAGCATGCACTTCTACAATTATCAATCAGCCTCCAAACTTACTTTGCGAGCATAGCCAAGTTGAAACTATGGGGTGTCATGGAAACCCATCCCTCCCTTATCTTTGGGCACACACATTTTCCATCACGCAAACCAGTGCATTCGGTGTTGGTTCTCATCATCGCCGTACCAATAGACATTACATCAGTGATTCCCTTACATATTTTCTTCAGGAATTTAAATACACTCATCGCATGATTGTCTGGGCCACCGCCTTCAACAAAGCTTCTTTCCCCCCATAAGATAATGTCATCTCTTTCCATCCATTCACCATGATCTGGATCCTCTCTATAAGATGTTTAAAACAGTCTACTTGGTCTACCCCTATCATAGAAGGGAGTCCCAAGTATTTATCTGAGAGAGATTCCGTCATTATATTTAAGGATTTGGCACACCTCTTCCTTCACCTCCACAACGGTGTTGGGGCCAAAAAAATATTGAATATTTGGCTTCACTTACTAATTGGCCCCAGGCAGTCGAATAGTCATCTATTACCTCTGTCCTGGTTTATAAGTCTTCTTTGTATTTTGTGCCAAATTTTGACTGGAGATTTAACTAACAAAATATTAATGCATGTCAACAAAAATTATATCGTTGGATTCGTATTTGAACATAGTTTAATTATATTATTTTTATGACATTCTTTAACATTTTATTAGTTAAATTTAAGGTCAAATTTTGGCACAGAATATAAAGGGAACTAATAAACCAGGACAGAGGTAGTAGTATGTTCCTCAAGGTGTTTGCATTTGTTGCATCTGCTCTCATCAGAATAAGTGAGTCGTCAGCAAATAACAAGTGAGAAATTTTCGCGGAGTCTGGACACACCAGAACACCAATGAGGTTCCCAGCTGCTTCCTCATGGGCAATAAGAGATGACAAGCCCTCAGCACCTAGTAGAAACAGGTACGGTGACAATGGCCACCGATGTCACACATGTCATTGATACGTCTTCAACGTATCTATAATTTTTGATTGCTCCATGCTACTTTATCTACTGTTTTGGACTATATTGGGCTTTATTTCTACTCTTATATTATTTTTGGGACTAACCTATTAACCGGAGGGCCAGCCCAGAATTGCTGTTTTTTGCCTATTTCAGTGTTTCGAAGAAACGGAATATCAAACGGAATGAAACCTTCGGGAACGTGATTTTCTCACCGAACGTGATCCAGGAGACTTGGACCCTACTCCAAGAAATGTGAGAGGCAGTCACGAGGGTGGGGCGCCCCCACGCCTCGTGGGCCCCCGTTGCTCCACCGACGCACTCCTTCCTCCTATATATACCTCATTGCCCCAAACGATCAGAACAGGAGCCAAAAACCTAATTCCACCGCCGCAACCTTGTGTATCCACGAGATCCCATCTTGGGGCCTGTACCGGAGCTCCGCCAGAGGGGGCATCCACCACGGAGGGCTTCTACATCATCACCATAGCCCCTCCGATGAAGTGTGAGTAGTTTACTTCAGACCTTCGGGTCCATAGCTAGTAGCCAGATGGCTTCTTCTCTCTTTTTGGATCTCAATACAATGTTCTCCCCTCTCTCGTGGAGATCTATTCGATGTAATCTTCTTTTTGCGGTGTGTTTGTTGAGACCGATGAATTGTGGGTTTATGATCAAGTTTATCTATGAACAATATTTGAATCTTCTCTGAATTCTTTTATGTATGATTGGTTATCTTTGCAAGTCTCTTCGAATTATCCCTTTGGTTTGGCCAACTAGATTGGTAGTTCTTGCAATGGGAGAAGTGCTTAGCTTTGGGTTCAATCTTGCGGTGTCCTTTACCCGATGTGAAAGGGCAGCAAGGCACGTATTGTATTGTTGCCATCGATGATAACAAGATGGAGTTTTTATCATATTGCATGAATTTATCCCTCTACATCATGTCATCTTGCTTAAGGCGTTACTCTGTTTTTAACTTAATACTCTAGATGCATGCTGGATAGCGGTCGATGAGTGGAGTAATAGTAGTATATGCAGGCAGGAGTCGGTCTACTTGTATCGGTCGTGATGCCTATATACATGATCATACCTAGATATTCTCATAACTATGCTCAATTACATCAACTGCTCAACAAGAATTTGTTCACCCACCGTAGAATACTTATGCTCTTGAGAGAAGCCACTAGTGAAACCTATAGCCCCCGGGTCTATTCTCATCATATCAATCTCCATCACTTTAATACTTGCTTTGTTTTTACTTTGCCTTTTACTTTTCACTTTGCATCTCTATACCAAAAATACCAAAAATATTATTTATCATCTTTATCAGATCTCACTCTCGTAAGTGACCGTGAAGGGATTGACAACCCCTAATTGCGTTGGTTGCGAGGAGCTATTATTTTGTGCAGGTACGAGGGACTTGTGCGTAGCCTCCTCTTTGGATTGATACCTTGGTTCTTAAAACTGAGGGAAATACTTACACTACTTTGCTGCATCATCCTCTCCTCTTCGGGGAAATCCAACGCAGTGCTCAAGAGGTAGCAAGAAGAATTTCTGGCGCCGTTGCCGGGGAGGCTTACGCAAGAGCAAGTCAAGACTTGGGCTCCTAACAACAAGCCACTTCTGCGCCGTTAAAGTCTACAAACCAAGTACCCATCACAATCCCTATCTGTGATGCCCGGATAATCAAGCTACAGTAACCCTCTACTAACGATGCCACGTCACCTCCATTACGGTTACTAATCTCACTTTAGTTCGAAACTGATTCAAATCCAAATTCAAAATCAAACAAATAATAAAAGTTTTCCAATCTTAAAACTAAAATGTTTGGAGAGAGCCAAATAATGCATAAGTAATATTGGTGAAGAAACCAACCTCTTTGAAAGTGTTTGATTCCTAAAGTAAATAAAATAGTAGCAAAACAATTAATCAAATGATTTTTACAATTAATAAATTATTAAACTATTCTATCTAGTTGCCCAAACTTATGTGGTCGTAGTATAATTATTTAGACCAAATTAGGGACTACTTTTATAAGTCATAAATCTAGAATAAAAAGTGAAACTAAAAGTAACAGAAAAATAAATAAAAGAATAAAAACAGAAGACAAAACAAATACAAAAAAAGAGAAAAGAAAACAGGACCCCCCCCCCCGGGCCAAGTGGCCCAGCTGGCCTCAGCAGCTCGGACAGGCCGGCCCACCCCGGTCCACCTCCCCTACTAACTTCCCACCCCCGTAACCCTAACCCCCCCCCCCACTCGCCCCACTCCCTCTCCCCGTCCCGATCCGATCTGGATCGGTGGCCAGCTCACTCCCACTCTCCTCGCTCCCGATCCTTCGGATCGGGCAACCTTCTCGGCACCGGCGCCCGCTACCTACCCGTTGTTCCCCGTCACACGCCGCCGCGGACCCGTCCGCGTCGTCCCGTCGTCTCTTCCTCGCCCAAGATCGCGGCCGAAGGCCGCAGACGTCTCGGCCACCGCCGCCCCGCTTGGACCTCACCGGACGCCATCGCCGGACTGCCTCCCCGTCGTCCTCTTCGTCACCTACTCGTCCCCGTCTTCCTCCTCAACGGCTCCAACGAGCCTCGCCGCCCCTCGTCCCTGCAACGTGGGTGTGGC
Organism: Aegilops bicornis; assembly: GCA_021605145.1. Classification (NCBI taxonomy): domain Eukaryota; kingdom Viridiplantae; phylum Streptophyta; class Magnoliopsida; order Poales; family Poaceae; genus Aegilops; species Aegilops bicornis. Next base: position 532,673,530 of record CM038671.1, on the reverse strand, counting down.
CCCGGGCTCCGGCCTCGCTCCTTCTCTGCTTCTGCTGCGGCTATCGCCGCGCGCCGTCGCCGTCGTGTCCTCCCCCCCCCCAGCTACGCACCTGCCATGGCCGCCCGGCTCCCCCCTCCCACTCCGGCTGCGCCACTTCGCACGAGGCCGTGCCCCGGCCAAGCCACCTGCATCTCCCGACCGTGGTCCGCGTGCACCACAACCGCGCCGGCCGTGTCGTTACTCCCCCTGCCGCCCGCTACCTCCCCCAGCTGCGCCCGATGCTCCCTGTCCGCCCTGGCCGGCGCTCTTCTCCGCCCCTACTGGTGCCCGGGGCCAACCGGGGGATCACCCGCGCCCATTATCCGTTCACGGGGCCCCAGTGATGGCGTGTGTCATCGACCAGGGGCCCGACCCTTTTAGAACGAAAAAGGAAAGAAGAAAAGGAATAAAATAAATAAATAATAATAAGATAATAATAATTAATTAGTTAATTAACTTAATTAATCTAGTTTAATTAATCACCTTAATTAAACCCTAATTAACATGTTAGTCTATGATGTGGGTCCCAGTGGACCCACATGCCGAGTTTGACTACAGTCATCTGGGTTTGACCTGCTGATGCCATGGTGATGTCATGCTGACATCACCTTTCACTGTTCTGGATAATGTTCGAGTTAATTAATTAAATAAATGTCAAAAATGCATAAAACTTTGATAAATCATAGAAAATAAATAGTAACTCGGATGCAATTACTTTGTACATGAAAGTCGCTCAGAACGACGAGACGAATCTGGATACACAGCCCGTTCGTCCGCCACACATCTCTATCATAGTGAACACGCAACTTTTCCCCCTCCGGTTCATCTGTCCGAAAACGCGAAACACCGGGGATACTTTCCCGGATGTTTTCCCCCTTTGCCGGTATCACCCATCCTTGCGTTAGGTCACCCTGGCACCGCTTATTGCCTTGTTATATTTTGTGATGCTTTGTTTGCTCCGTATTTATTGTTCCTTCCCCCTTCTCTCGCTAGACACCGAGACCTACGCTGCTGCTACCCAGTATGACTACGGTGTTGACGACCCCTCCTTCTCGGCTAAGCTTTCAGGCAAGCCCCCCCCCCCCATTGATCACCAGATATCGCCTATTCTACTCTTTACTGCTTGCATTAGAGTAGTGTAGCATGTTACCGCTACATTATTCCTATCCTGATGCATAGCCTGTCCTTGCTACTACTGTTGTTACCTTTACCTGCAATCCTACATGTTTAGTATAGGATACTAATATTCCATCAGTGGCCCTACATTCTTGTCCGTCTGTTGTGCTATACTATCGGGCTGTGATCACTTGGGAGGTGATCATGGGTATATATTATATACTTTATACATGATACATGTGGTGACTAAAGTCGGGTCGGCTTGTGGAGCACCCGCGAGTGATTCACGGATTGGGGGCTGAAAGGACCTTTGTCCCAACGGCCCTCGGAGTGGATCTTTGTGGCGGAGCGACAGGGCAGGTTGAGACCACCTAGGAGAGAGGTGGGCCTGGCCCTGTTCGGCGTTCGCGGATACTTAACACGCTTCACGAGATCTTGGTATTTGATCTGAGTCTGGCTACTAGCCTATACGCACTAACCAACTACGCGGGAACAGTTATGGGCACTCGGCGTCGTGGTATCTGTTGGAAATATGCCCTAGAGGCAATAATAAAAGGATTATTATTATATTTCCTTGTTCATGATAATTGTCTTTTATTCATGCTATAATTGTATTATCCGAAAATCGTAATACACGTGTGAATAGATAGACCACAACATGTCCCTAGTGAGCCTCTAGTTGACTAGCTCGGTGATCAATAGATAGTCATGGTTTCCTGACTATGGACATTGGATGTCATTGATAATGGGATCACATCATTAGGAGAATGATGTGATGGACAAAGACCCAATCCTAAGCATAGCACAAGATCGTGTAGTTCGTTTTGCTAGAGCTTTTCCAATGTCAAGTATCTCTTCCTTAGACCATGAGATCGTGTAACTCCCGGATACCGTAGGAGTACTTTGGGTGTACCAAACGTCACAACGTGACTAGGTGACTATAAAGGTGCACTACAGGTATCTCCAAAAGTGTCTGTTGGGTTGACACAGATCGAGACTGGGATTTGTCACTCCGTATTACGGAGAGGTATCACTGGGCCCACTCGGTAGTGCATCATCATAATGAGCTCGAAGTGACCAAGTGTCTGGTCACGGGATCATGCATTACGGTATGAGTAAAGTGACTTGCCGGTAATGAGATTGAACGAGGTATTGCGATACCGACGATCGAATCTCGGGCAAGTAACATACCGTCTGACAAAGGGAATTGTATACGGGGTTGCTTGAATCCTCGACATCGTGGTTCATCCGATGAGATCATCGAGGAGCATGTGGGAGCCAACATGGGTATCCGGATCCCGCAGCTTGGTTATTGACCGGAGAGCCGTCTCGGTCATGTCTACTGTCTCCCGAACCCGTAGGGTCTACACATAAGGTTCGGTGGCGCTAGGGTTGTATGAATATGAGTATGCAGCAAACCGAATGTTGTTGAGTCCGGATGAGATCCCGGACGTCACGAGGAGTTATGGAATGGTCCGAGGTAAAGAATTATATATAGGAAGTGCTATTTGACCATCGGGAGAATTTGGGGTTCTGGGTATTGTCTGGGACCACCGGGTGGGGCCACCTATCCGGGAGGGCCCGTGGGCTGAAGTGGGAGGGAACCAGCCCTTGGTGGGCTGGTGCGCTTCACTTGGGCCCCCCTAAGCCTAGGGTTGGAAACCCTAGGGTGGCGCCCACTTGCCTTGGGAAGTCTACTTGGTTGCCGCCCTTGGAGATTGGATCTCGGGGCGGCGCCCCCCCCTCCGGGGCCTATATAAAGGAGGGGGAGGGAGGGCAGCCGAACCTGCATCTTGGCGCCTCCCTCTCCCTACACCTCTCCCTCTCATGAAGCTTCGTGAAGCCTGCTGCGGTGATTCTTGCATCCACCACCACGCCGTCAGTCTTCTTTGGATCTTCATCAACCTCTCCTTCCCCTTCTTTGGATCAAGACGGAGGAGACGACCCGCTGACCGTACGTGTGTTGGACGCGGAGGTGCCTTCCGTTCGGCGCTAGGATCTCCGGTGATTTGGATCACGACGAGAACGACTCCGTCAACCCCGTTCTCTTGAACGCTTCCGCACGCGATCTACAAGTGGTATGTAGATGCATCTCTCACTCGTTGCTAGATGAACTCATAGATGGATCTTGGTGAACGTAGGAAATTTTTTATTTTATGCAACGTTCCCCAACAGTATCAGCCGAAGCCTTCGTGACGTCAGCGACTGAGCGGCGCGCGCCGGTTTGGAACGTAAGCATGCTCTTGTAGTAAGGGGGCTAGTTCTGCTTTCAGCCGCCCTCACAACATGCAGGTGTGCTAAGGGCGATGGGCCCAGACCCCTGTGTGCTTAGGTTTAAACCGGCGTGCTGACCTCTTTGTTGGCCTAGGTGGGGCTGCGACGTGTTGATATTCCGCGGCCGGGCATGACCCAGAAAAGTTAATCTATTCGAATAGCTGTGATCTTCGGTAACAGGACGACTTGGAGTTGTACCTTGACCTTATGACAACTAGAATCAGATACTTAATAAAACACACCCTTCCAAGTGCCAGATACAACCCGGTGATCGCTCTCTAACAGGCGACGAGGAGGGATCGCCGGGTAGGATTATGCTATGCGATGCTACTTGGAGGACTTGATCTACTCTCTCCTACATGCTTTGCAAGGCGGAGGCTGCGAGCGTAGTCTTCGATAGGATTAGTTATCCCCCTCTTATTCTGGCATTCTGCAGTTCAGTCCACTAATATGGCCCTTTACACATATACCCATGCATATGTAGTGTAGCTCCTTGCTTGCGAGTACTTTGGATGAGTACTCACGGTTGCTTTTCTCCCCCTTTTTCCCTTTCCCCTTTGCCTGGTTGACGCAACCAGACGTCGGAGCCCAAGAGCCAGACGCCACCGTCGACGACTCCTACTACACCGTAGGTGCCTACTACTACGTGCAGCCCGCTGACGACGACCAGGAGTAGTTAGGAGGATCCCAGGCAGGAGGCCTGCGCCTCTTTCGCTCTGTATCCCAGTTTGTGCTAGCCATCTTAAGGCAAACTTGTTTAACTTATGTCTGTACGCAGATATTGTTGCTTCCACGACTCGTCTATGATCGAGCACTTGTATTCGAGCACTCGAGGCCCCTGGCTTATATTATGATGCTTGTATGACTTATTTATGTTTTAGAGTTGTGTTGTGATATCTTCCCGTGAGTCCCTGATCTTGATCGTACACATTTGCATGCATGATTAGTGTACGATTGAATCGGGGGTGTCACAAGTTGGTATCAGAGCTGACTGCCTGTAGGAATCCCCCTTTCCAACTCCTTGGCCGAAATTGAGTCTAGTCATTGAAAAGGTTTTACTAACATGGCTGTGCGGCTTACGGGCCCATGTCGCCATTAGGTGGTACTAGGATCCTTTACTCCTTGTCTATACTCGGGACTCGATCTCTCTTCTATTCGGGTTAAATGAATTTTACTAAATCTAACATTAGGACCTCGTTATCACTTTCACCGGAGGGCCTCTTGTCTTGATGATCGTTTCTTTGCACGTGAAGACCACGAAGATACTCTCCGCTATTAACCCGAGAACTTGTGTTCATCGCGTTTGCAATTCCCTTCCACCGTCAACCCTTATGGATAACTACTTGCGGTTTTATTCTTACATTCATCCCCGCTTGGTCTTGTTATTACAAGATACCCCGAAACACTAAATCGTTGTTTCGATAATCCTTCTGACCTTCTTGCCTTGCTGTTCTTTGTCACCTGAATACCCAAACGGATAATTCCTCGCACTTGCCGAGTATCCCCTCATTCCTAGCCGTTCATGAGTTTCACAATAGTCTTGAAAATACCATTCGATCTTCCGAAAATCTTCGGCAGCCATTTTCTCTTGAAATTCTTGCTTGCTTTCATTATGGTTAATCCCATAAGTCTAGTAATATTATTGGCATCCTTTGTCACTATCATTTTGTGTCCGTTGATTCTATATGTGTGCAAGTGCACGCAATCATCAGTTGATCCTTATAAATTATATTTTCGGCTACTTTCGAACATGAGCTGGTTCTCGGCCAATCAGATTGCCATCGACTGTACCCCTAAGTCTATTCAACTTATCCATCCTTGATCCGAGCGTTTGCTCTTGATCCCTTGATTTGAAAATCATAATTCCTGTGCTATTTAAACATTGAATTGTTTAGATGTTCTATAAACCGATGCATTTGCATTATTTCTTCCTCTGATTGGGTATCGATACTCACATCAGCTCCACTGTGGATCGCCATATCCACTGTTGGATTATTATATCCGACAGTGTTCTTCATAATTAATCACCTCGTGAGTCCTTCTCCGATACATAATGCCTTTGGTAAATTGTATCCTTTCCTTTTGTCAACCATGCTCTGCTTTCGAGCTGGTGATATTTACTCTTGAAGCTTATGGTATATGTTCGTAAAAAGCCCCGATGGGATTGAACCAACGCCTTTCCTCATCGGTGTGAACCCGAAGGATTTCACGAGTCATACTTATCTGGTATTGCACCAGGTAAAACTTTCAACAACTAATGTCATCTTCGAAATCTGAAGGTGAATGGAAGATTATGCATTGAGGAAGTGGGAGTCGACCTTGAACTTTGTGTTCCTGCCCATGGACGCGATGTATATCCTATCATGGAAGCTTCTTGTAATAATAACTATTTCCTTGATAACTAACATATGGTATCTGCGAATTGATACCTTGCAACCGTGGTTCCGACCATGATTGTTCTTCTTTGATCCCATTTCTCGGACAAGTTAAAACATTTGTTTTCTATAGATCAATGCGTCTGCCTGACCTCTATTATGATCTACCTTCGAGTATTACCCCGGGTATCTCGAGGATATCATGCCATTGCTCTACATCTTATGAATTTTTGAAGAAGTACTACCTTTCCTCGTCATTTGTCACTTCATGGGTGCTGGGTTGTTTGTCAACCCAAAACATCGATAAGTGAATCGGTTCCGCACTCCGAATCAATAACTCTAAGTAATTTTCGTTTCTTATGAGTTTATTAATCCTTCAAATCATTTCTAACCTGATCGGCTATATCATTATCGTGCAAACTTTTATCTACGCTACCTGGTCCTTCTTCCCGAAGCACAACTTTTGACGATGAGCCAAGCTTACGTCGATCTTCCTCGTCTTATCATTTCGCCTTGAACATCAAGCTTGATTCCGAGTGTGTGTCGTATCCGTGGTTCCAATGACCCTGTGCTTCACCATTGATTTTTCTTGATGTAAATGCATTTGTCACGATTGCTTCTTTGTGAAATCTCTCGACAATTGTGTCGGGATCATCATCAACATTTTGAGCTCTTCCAGGATATCAATTGAATTCATGAAGAGAAATACCATCCTTGCCCTCGATGATTTATATTATCATCGACCACTTTATTGCCTCCCGTTCAACACAAACTTGTTCGTGTTTCGTGTTATACCTTGAGCTCCATGCTATCCAGCAATTTTTCTTCTTTACCTTGGAGTATTACCTTCTTTTATGTCAATAATGTCGTGAGAATTTCACCACCTCTTATGCATTCTTGGTACAAGTGATACTTCCTGCCATCTCCGCTCCTTCCTTGGTTCCCGTGTTGTTTCTAACCGGAAAACCGACAATTGATCTATGCTGTACGACTTCAAAATTCTAGCAACCCTATTGCTTTGAAGTTACTGGTCGATATTTCATTCTTAGACCATTGGTTATCGAATCACCATACTAACATTGATCGTGCTACCTAGGCCCATATTTCGGGTGCACCTTTCAACCAATGTTTAATTGGGTATGTTTCCTCGAGCATACCTCATTGTATCTTTTGCTCTGACAATTGTTATCTCCTTGTTCACCTAATCGTGGAGATCCATCTTTTCGAAATCCCCATGAATTGTAGCTGAGTTCATCAACCAACCGTTCATCCTCTCCTTGGTTAAATGGTGAACTCATGAATCTTATGACGACTTCTCGTCAATTCGTGTCACACCTTTTTATCTCAGGATCCTGAGTCTGAGTTATCCTAACACCAATCAGATCTGAATCTCGGTCAGATATGATGGTTGGAACATATTTCCAAGAGTTATAACATAGGTCTTCGTATATGGCCCGGTAAGATAATGTCATGCCTAGCACCTTTGGCCGGAGGCCCTATTGTTATAGTTTCCTTTTTAGCAAGATTATCCATTTCTCCATGAGGAAATTGTAAGACTTATTCTACAATTTGTTCCTAATGGATCCTTCCTATATCCAAAGTCTGACCTTTGCTTGAAGACCATGTCAATGATATCTCGAAGCATGTCTGTGATACTCTGATATTCAACAAGAACATTTGAAGCCCAATGTTAAATGTTTCTTGCTCAATTATCCTAACACCGTTGTATGGGTAATGTCATGAAATTTCTCTCCCCTACCTAAGGAGTTTTCTTCATAATATCCTGTCATGGATATCATGCTCTGCTTGTCCTTGGGAAGGATATACCCCTGAATTATGTGTTTAAATTTCCTTTCCATTGTTCTATTTAACCTGATGATCACATTTTCTTTTCCATTGGTTTGTTTGACCTTTCTTGTGATCTATATAATCTAAGCAGTAATAATTCACTGCTTATGTAAACAACTCGGTGTACAACTCTGCCAGTGAGACCCTGTTTCTATTGTTGATGACATTTCGTTAACCGCCGATGGATGAGAACTTTGCCTCTTGGCCGCCTCGTTTCAACGAGCAGGAAAATGGTTCTCTTCGTCCCTCGCCCTTGGTACCGACGTTGTTGCCAACATAACTAACATGCTACTCTCTGACATGCCTTGCTATCGTGATCGTACAAGATGTCAGCCCCCTTTCTACTTTTAACCCACATGGTGGCCCCATAACCCACAGTTCCACAGTATCGAAACCTGACTCTCCTGTACAACCTGTTGTCAAAGTTATTCCTCGTGCTTGACTTTGTATGTAATTCACGGGCCACTTGCCTGTTGATCTAGTCTGGTATCGGACACAATACTTATTCACGTTGCTCTGAACCCCTTTTGCACTCTGCTTCAGGCAATGAACGATTGCCTATCCGCTTGAAACTTCTTATTGCACCGTCTTACTTTGCTCTCGATGTGTGTCATTTGTTCAACTCGAGAGATACTCATATGTTCATTCTTGGGATACCCCAGCATGAATTTCCTTATAACATCCTATCATTGTAGAGCTGCCCTTACCTATTCGTAAGTACGATGGAGTTCCCGAAGAAAGGATGACAACTTCATCATGGACGCTTTGGAATAAAGAATTGAAGACATCAACGAAAGGGATTAACTTCTTGAGAAGATCCGTTAGAATATCGTAACGAACTTTCCCCTTACTCCCCTCTTAAATCTGGAATGAGATTTCTTGTAGTGGAGGAGAATTGTGACGCCCGGATAATTAAGCTATAGTGATCTCCGCTAATGATGCCACGTCACCTCGGTTACTGTGGATAAACTCGCGTTAGTTCGAAACCTAGTTCGAATTTCAAATTTAAAACCGAGGCAAATAATAAAAGTTTTCAAACATTAAAACTAAAATGTTCGGAGTGTGCCAATTAATGCTTAGGTATTTATGGTGAAGAAACCACGCTTTTACAAAATGCCTAAATACTTTAACTAAAATAAAACAGAAAAGAAGAATAATAAAAAAACAACAACAAAAGAAAATAAAAGCCCCCTCCCCCTCGCTGGGCCTCGGCCCAGCTGGCCACGGGGCTAGCCAGGCCGCCCAGCCGGCCCACTTGGCCCGGCCCCCCACTCATTCCATTATCCCCTCGCAACCGTAAACCCTAGCGGTTCCCTCCCCACTCGTCCCTACTTCCCCTCCCCCACGATCCCCTCCCCCTCTCCGCTCGTTCTGGATCGAGGCACGAACCCGCCGATGCCATGACGCCGTCACCGTCCACGGTCGCCGGAGCCGCCCCCTCGTCTACCTCCACCTCGTCGGGCGCCTCGTCACCCTCCTCCCCGAGAGCCATTCATCGGAGCTCCTCTGCCTCATCCCCCTCGACGGATCTGCTCGTGCCCGAGGACGCCGCCCACATCGCCCGTCGTCGCAACCTCCCCGCCGACCTGCCTCCTCCTCATCGTCGGCATGCTTCCCCTCTAGCACCGTCGTCCCCGTCGCCCTCCTCGCGCTACGTTGCCCCGAACCCTACTCTGCGCGGTGAGGCCCGGCCTCTCCCTTCTCTCTGTCTCCCTCGATGCGCCAGCGTACACGAGCCAGCATTCAAGGCTCACCAGCGCTGGCGCGCGCCCGCTCCCCGTTCTTTGCTCCTCTGCCGCCCGGGCCCGCTCTTCATCGGCCCCTCACTCCGTCTTCCCCCCGCCCGGCCACCGCCACAGCCGTGGCCTCGCCTGCTCCTGCACCACTGCGCCGGAAGGCGCCGCCATGCCCTGCCAACTCCGGTGCTCCGACCAGCGCCCTTCTCCCCTCGCCTTAGTCCGCACTCGTCGCCTCACTGGCGGCGTCGTGGCGCCAGCGACCACATTTGTTGGTCTCATGGGAGACCGGCCGCTGCTCGGTAGCTTCGTGGCCGTGCCCTAACGCGCACTTTACCGCCGGTGCCCGCTAAGGCCCCCAGGGCCAATGACAAGTGGGGCCCGCCCCAGAACAGTTAAAAAAAGATTAAAAATAAATAATAATAATAGTAATAATAAAATGCAATTAATTAATTAATTAGTTAACTAAGTTAATTAACTTAATTAATCCTGTTTAGTTAACCTAATTAACGATTGTTAATTAATTAAACAGTAATTAGATTAGTTAAATCCTAATTAGAATAAACAGAGTATGACTTGCGGGACCCACACGTCAGATTGACCCAGTCAACGCATTGTTGACTGTTGACGTCATGCTGATGTAAGCATATACTATTCTGGATAATGTTAGAATTAAATAGATAATAATTTAGAAAATGATTAAATCCTTTTTAAATTAATATAAAATAAACCGTAGCTCGGATGGAAAAACTTTGTACATGAAAGTTGCTCAGAACAACGAGGCGAATCCAGATACGCAACCCGTTCATCCGCCACGCGCCCCTAGCATAGAGAACATGCAACTTTCCCCCTCCGCTTCATCTGTTCGAAAACGCCAAACACCGGGGATACTTTCCCGGTTGTTTCGACCCTTCGCCGGTATCACCTCCTACCGCGTTAGGTCATCCCTAGCACCGTCTATTGCCATGTTATGTTCTGTGATGCCTTGTGTGCTCCGTATTTACTGTTTCTTCCCCCTCTTCTCTCTGGTAGACTACGAGACCAACGCTGCTGCTGCCCAGTTCGACTACGATGTTGACGACCCCTCCTTCTTGCCAGAGCTTTCAGGCAAGCCCCCCCTTGATCACCAGATATCGCCTACTCTCCTCTATACTGCTTGCATTAGAGTAGTGTAGCATGTTACTGCTTTCCGTTATTCCTATCTTGATGCATAGCCTATCTTTGCTACTTCTGTTGATACCTTTACCTGCAATCCTACTTGCCTAGTATAGGATGCTAGTATTTCCATCTGTGGCCCTACATTCTTGTCAGTCTGTTGTGCTATACTATCGGGCCGTGATCACTAGGGAGGTGATCACGGGTATATCCTATATACTTTATACATGACACATGTGGTGACTAAAGTCGGGTCAGCTCGTTGAGTACCCGCAAGTGATTACGATGAGGGGCTGAAAGGACAAGTGGCTCCATCCCGGTAGAGGTGGGCACTGGGTTCCCTGACAGCCCCCATTTACTTTAGGCGGAGGCGGCAGGGCAGGTTGAGACCACCTAGGAGAGAGGTGGGCACTGGCCTGGTCGGCATTCGCGGATACTTAACACGCTTAACGAGATCTTGGTATTTGATCCGAGTCGACTCTTGGCCTATACGCACTAACCAACTACGGGAATAGTTATGGGCACTTTCGGCGTCGTGGTATCGGCCGAAGCCTTCGTGACGTCGGCCGGCGGCGCGCGCCGGTTTGGAACGTAAGCCTGCTCTTGTATTAAGGGGGCTAGTTCTGCTTTCGGCCGCCCTCGCAACGCGCAGGTGTGCTAAGGGCGATGGGCCCAGACCCCTATGCGCTTAGGTTTAGAACGGCATGCTGACCTCTCTGTTGGCCTAGGTGGGGCTGCGACGTGTTGATCTTCCATGTCGGGCATGACCCGAGAAAAGTGTGTCCGGCAAATAGGATCAAGCGTGTTGGGCTATGTGGTGCACCCTGCAGTGAAGTTAATCTATTCGAATAGCCGTGATCTTGATAACAGGGCGACTTGGAGTTGTACCTTGACCTTATGACAACTAGAACCGGATACTTAATAAAACACACCCTTCCAAGTGCGGATACAACCCGGTGATCGGCTCTCTAACAGGCGACGAGGAGGGATCGCCGGGTAGGATTATGCTATGCGATGCTAATTGAAGGACTTGATCTACTCTCTCCTACATGTTTGCAAGATGGAGGTTGCGGAAGCGTAGTCTTGACGGGATTAGTTATCCCCCTCTTATTACGGCATTCTGCGATTCGGTCCATCGATATGGCCCTTTACACATATATCCATGCATATGTAGTGTAGCTCCTTGCTTGCGAGTACTTTGGATGAGTACTCACGGTTGCTTTTCTCCCCCTTTTCCCCTTCCCTTCTACCTGGTTGTCGCAACCAGATGTCGGAGCCCAGGAGCCAGACGCCACCGTCGACGACTCCTACTACACCGAAGGTGCCTACTACTACGTGCAGCCCGCTGACAATGGCCAGGAGTAGTTAGGAGGATCCCAGGCACGAGGCATGCACCTCTTTCGATCTGTATCCCAGTTTGTGCTAGCCTTCTTAAGGCAAACTTGTTTAAATTATGTCTGTACTCAGATATTGTTGCTTCCGCTGACTCATCTATGATCGAGCACTTGTATTCGAGCCCTCGAGGCCCCAGGCTTGTATTATGATGCTTGTATGACTTATTTATGTTTTAGAGTTGTGTTGTGATATCTTCCCGTGAGTCCTTGATCTTGATCGTACACATTTGCGTGCATGATTAGTGTACGATTGAATCGGGGGTGTCACAACTAGTGGGAATTTTTCATTATAGAACTTGGCTTGTATATTCCAATGATGGGCTTCCTCAAATGCCCTAGGTCTTCGTGAGCAAGCGAGTTGGATGCACACCCACTTGGTTTCTTTTGTTGAGCTTTCATATACTTATAGCTCTAGTGCATTCGTTGCATGGCAATCCCTACTCACTCACATTGATATCTATTGATGGGCATCTCCATAGCCTGCTGATACGCCTAGTTGATGTGAGAATATCTTCTCCCTTTTTGTCTTCTCCACAACCACCCTTCTATTCCACCCATAGTGCTATATCCATGGCTCACGCTCATGTATTGCGTGAAGATTGAAAAAGTTTTGAAAATGTTAAGGTATGAAACAATTGCTTGGCTTGTCATCGGGGTTGTGCATGATTTAAATATTTTGTGTGGGGAAGATGGAGCATAGCCAGACTATATGATTTTGTAGGGATAACTTTCTTTGGCCATGTTATTTTGAAAAGACATAATTGCTTAGTTAGTATGTTTGAACTATTATTATTTTTATGTCAATATGAACTTTTGTCTTGAATCTTTCGGATCTGAATATTCATACCACAGTTAAGAAGATTTACATTGAAATTATGCCAAAGTATCACTCTGCATCAAAAATTCTCTTTATATCATTTACCTACTCGAGGACGAGCGGGAATTAAGCTTGGGGATGCCTGATACGTCTCCAACGTATCTATAATTTTTGATTGCTCCATGCTACTTTATCTACTATTTTGGACTATATTGGGCTTTATTTTCCACTTTTATATTATTTTTGGGACTAACCTATTAACCGGAGGCCCAACCCAGAATTATTGTTTTTTGCCTATTTTAGTGTTTCGAAGAAACAGAATATCAAACGGAGTCCAAACGGAATGAAACCTTCGGGAACGTGATTTTCTCACCGAACGTGATCCAGGATACTTGGACCCTACTCCAAGAAATGTGAGAGGCAGTCACGAGGGTGGGGCGCCCCTAGGCGCGCTCCACGCCTCGTGGGCCCCTATTGCTCCACCGACGTACTCCTTCCTCCTATATATACCTGCGTACCCCCAAGCGATCGTAACAGGAGCCAAAACCTAATTCCACCGCCGCAACCTTCTCAGATCCACGAGATCCCATCTTGGGGCACATTAGGAGCTCACGAGGGGGCATCCACCACGGAGGGCTTCTACATCATCACCATAGCCTCTCCGATGAAGTGTGAGTAGTTTACTTGAGACCTTCGGGTCCATAGCTAGTAGCTAGATGGCTTCTTCTCTCTTTTTGGATCTCAATACAATGTTCTCCCCCTCTCTCGTGGAGATCTATTCGATGTAATCTTGTTTTCACGGTGTGTTTGTTGAGACCGATGAATTGTGGGTTTATGATCAAGTTTATCTATGAACAATATTTGAATCTTCTCTGAATTCTTTTATGTATGATTGGTTATCTTTGCAAGTCTCTTCGAATTATCCGTTTGGTTTGGCCAACTAGATTGGTAGTTCTTGCAATGGGAGAAGTGCTTAGCTTTGGGTTCAATCTTGCGGTGTCCTTTACCCGATGTGAAGGCGGCAGCAAGGCACGTATTGTATTGTTGCCATCGAGGATAACAAGATGGAGTTTTATCATATTGCATGAATTTATCCCTCTACACCATGTCATCTTGCTTAAGGCGTTACTCTGTTTTAACTTAATACTCTAGATGCATCTTTGGATAGCGGTCGATGAGTGGAGTAATAGTAGTAGATGCAGGCAGGAGTCGGTCTACTTGTCTCGGACGTGATGCCTATATACATGATCATACATAGATATTCTCATAACTATGCTCAATTCTGTTAATTGCTCAACAGTAATTTGTTCACCCACCGTAGAAAACTTATGCTCTTGAGAGAAGCCACTAGTGAAACCTATTCAAAGGACATGCGGTGCCCCCATGTGTGGTTTTGGTAATTGATGACATTCTCTATGGACTAATGGTTGCATTGAGCTATATTTGAAGGATATGTCCATAGGCATTTCTTGAAGTCCATGTGTTGGTTTCAAGGAGTTTATGTGTTGACCAAGGTGCTATTAAGGAATTATCCAAAGATTGGTCATGTGAGTGTTGAGCTTATTGCAAGCATGTCTTGAAGAAGAAGATTGTGCATGTTTACCTTCAAGACATCATCCAAACAAATAGAGTTGGAAAGATTCAAGGTTGATCAAGACTAAGTCAAGAGTGAATCAAGTTGATCAACTCACAAAGCGTAGAAGATGTACCGAGAGGGATCAAGTGATCCCATGGTATGGTAAGCATTATCTATTGCACTTTGTGTACTAACCCATGGTCTATGTGAGAATCTATGTGGGGTTAGAGTGCGTGTCCATGGGCTTGCGTCAAGAGGAAGATATCATACAACCCATGGAAAGGATGACATCAAGTGGTGATCGTCATCAAGATTGCCGTGTGCAATTTCAAGTGGAGCATCATGAAGAGATCAAGTGCTTGAAGCTTTCCATCCATTGTGGTGTCAATGGACTTGTGAAGATGTGTCAAGAGTGGCTCACCCATAGTGGAGTATGGGGGAGCAATCATCTAGTCTCCATCGACCCAACACAATAAAGAAAGGTGGTCCATCTTGAGGAGGACAAGATCGTCATCATCTAGCTCAAGTGGATCATGTGCAAGGCAAAGGTTTGCCCTTGATAGGTTTTCTATTTTACCGGTCTCATGGTGGTAGTTGGGAGACCGGGTTATAGGATCGATAGCCGTACTATCAAGGGAGGCTCTCAAGTGAGTAGCTTGATCGTATCGTTAAATCGAGAGCTCAAACCATTGCATCCTTGCATCATGTTTCTTGGTTCTTGTTTGGTCCTCTTTGTGAGTCTTAGAGCTTATGGTCATCTTTATGACAAGCTTGAGTTCATCGAAACGGAGTTTGCATCGTCTTCTATGATGTTTTCGGTGTTGGAGGTTTTACGGTCTTTTCCGAGGAAGGGTTCTCACCTTTTTCTTTTGGGCCTTTTCTCATTTGCTTATTATTGGTATTTCTCTCAAGATTGTGTTAGCCCTTGTCCCTAGCTTTCCAACAAACTTGGTTTCACGAATTCGAGTCCGAATGCGAAGTTATGGTAGTTTTGGTGTTCGAAAAGGTCATGCGGCGGTACTACATGGTAGGAGCGGAAGTAATTTTTACTACCGCCCTTGGGAGCGGTACTACCGCTTGGAGCAATACTACCAGCGGCTACTACGTGGCTACTTCCGCTCGGGACCAAAAACCCGTCACAAGTCCAGCGGTGGTAGGCACGGATGTAATTTTTAGTACCGCTTCATAGCGGTAATAGTGATGCCGGCGGTACTACCGCTTCGGTCTTGGGCTGTGAGCATAACGGTTGGTTTTTCCCCACCTATAAAAGGGGTCTTCTTCCCCATTGAAACTAATACTTTGAGCTCTTGTTATTACCCATTTTTTGACCTTCTTCGAGCTTGCTAACTCTCAATCCCTCCAATGATTCTTGCTAGTTCTTGAGGGAAAAGAGAGAGTAGATCTAGATCCACGTTTCCACCAATCACTTTCTCCTCTAAGTTAGGGGAACCCCTTGGATCTAGATCTTGGAGTTCTTCGTGTTCTTCTTTCGTTCTTCCTCTCATTTTCCTCCCTAGCATTAGTTGCTTTGGTGGGATTTGGGAGAGAAGGACTTGGGCACTCCGTGTGCCCTTGCCATTGCATTTGGTGCATCGGTTTGAGTTCTCAACGGTGATACGTGGAAGTGAAGTTTGAGAAGCTTATTACTCTTGGGTGTTTGGGCACCCTAGAGCTTGTTCCTCTTGGGTGCCTTGGCGCCCTAGGCAGTTGGTGGTGTTCGAGCTCAATCATTGTGGTGTAAAGCTCCGGCAAGCGTCGGGTCTCCAATTAGGTTGTGGAGATCGCCCGAGCAATTTGATTTGCACGGTGACCGCCCCAAGGGTTGCCAAAGTGTCTGGGTTGGTGACCGCCCCAAGGGTCGCCATTTATGCAGGTTCGGTGACCGCCCTCAAGGGTCCCTTAGTGGAATCACGGCATCTTGCATTGTGCGAGGGCGTGAGGAGATTATGGTGGCCCTAGTGGCTTCTTGGGGAGCATTGTGCCTCCACACCGCTCCAAACGGAGATTAGCATCCGCAAGGGTGTGAACTTCGGGATACACCGTCGTCTCCGCGTGCCTTGGTTATCTCTTACCCGAGCTCTTTACTTATGCACTTTACCTTGTGATAGCCATATTGGTTCTTGTCATATATCTTGCTATCACCTAGTAGTTTATCTTGCTTAGCATAAGTTGTTGGTGCACATAGGTGAGCCTAGTTGTTGTAGGTTTTGTGCTTGACAAATTAACCGCTAGGTTTATTCCGCATTTGTTCAAGCCTAAACCGTAATTATTTTAAAGCGCCTATTCACCCCCCCCTCTAGGCGACATCCACGATCTTTCAATTGGTATCAGAGCCTCGTCTCTCTTTGTTGGGCTTAACCGCCTAGAGAGTAAAGATGTCGACTAGGGGTTTAGGATTCTCTGACACTCTTAGTTTTGATGGCAAAATTTTTGATGTTTGGGTAATTCGCATGCTTAATCTCTTTACGGTCATGGACCCAAATTTAGAGCGAATTGTAGTTATGGGTTTTTCTCCTCCAAAGGATCCCCAAAGGTTATCTTTAGAGGATGAGAAAAACTCTTATCTCAATGCTCAAGCTTCTAATGTGCTTTTCGATGCTTTGAGCAATGTAGTTATATTTCAACTCATGCCGTTCCGGGATGCTCATGAGTTGTGGACGAAGCTTCAAGATAAATATGGTGTGTCCAAGATTTGTAGGGATGGTTGTTCTCCCTCCACCTCCGGCCGTATAGTCTTCTCAACTTCTTCTACTTCACCTACATGTGGTTTGCCACAAGGTAATGATATGGTGAGTAGTGTCGGTCATTGCAATGATGATAGTGTGCTTTTTGTGGATGATTCTTCATCACTATATTATTGCAATGCTCCGTCTTTGGGCCTTAGCACTTGAGCACTCCAAATGTTTCACTTGCTTGTCTTGATAGTCCTTGCATATCATGTAGAAATTGCTTGACTAAATCTCATGATGATATGCTTGCTATATCTTGTTGCCATGATAAAAATGCATGTATTTCCTCGAGTTGTTGTGCTAACAATGTAGATGAAACCCAACACTCCATGGAACAAGATGTGGTCTTGAATGGTGCTTCAAGGGATCTTATATCATCATCTACTGCATTTTGCCTTATGGCCAAGGCTTCAAAGGTATCTCCCACTTTGAATCCCAATATATCTTGTGATGATATTGATGATGGCAAGAGTGATGATGATGTTGATTATGATAAAGAGAGTGATGATGTTGCCTCCTTAAAAATTAAAGGAAATGATTTTAAAGCTCTTCTTAAGAATAAAATTGCTCGTTCAACTTCATGGAAATCATGTCTATTGCTATTGAGGGCAAGAAATATATTGATGAGTTGGAATCTCGTCTTGAGGAGCATGAGGTCACCATTGATAAAATGGAAGGTCATGAGCGTGATTACGCTAATGAGATTGCGGACCTCTCTCAAGCTCTTGAACTTGAACAAACCACCCAGGAATCTCATGAGGAGACATTTTCTCTAGAAGTATATATAGTGAGGGAATCTCATGATATAGCTCATCAGGATGCCCATGATTTTGAAACTAAAAATTACTAGCTAGAAGTTGTGCATGCTAAACTCCTTGAGGACTTTGAGCACCTCGAAAATGGCTCAAGGGTCATTAAGAGTGAGCTCATCAAAATCACCGAGTCTCATGCTCAACTTAAAGCTTCATATTCAAAAGAGCTTGCCAAGTTGTCTTCTCCTCTTGTTGCTGATGATGATGCTTGTGCTACTAACTCTATCTCTTGTGAAGCATCCATTTTGAAGGAGAATGTTGAGCTACGAGCTCAACTTGAGTTGCTATCTAGCAATTATGGGAAATTGGAAGAAAGCCATGAAAAGCTCTCAAGCTCTCATGACGATCTTCTAGTATCCCATAATGTGCTAAAGATAGCTCATGAGGCCATGCTTGCTAAGATAACATCTAGTGAGCCTCATGTGGATACTAGCACTACTTCTAGTCAAAATGCTATATTGATATGTGCTAGTCCTTGTAATTCATCTACTCACAATGTTGGTACATCTTGTGATGAATTGCTATCCTTGCCTTGTTGCTCTAACAATGAAGCGTATACTTCCTCTAGTACTTGTATTAAGACTAACCATGTAGAGGAAATCAAAGAGCTCAAGGCCCAAGTCACTTCTTTGAAGAAAGACTTGGAAAAGAGTCATGAAGGGAAATCCACACTCAACAATATCTTGAGTGTGCAAAAATCCCCAATGACAAAGGTGGACTTGGATTCAACTCCAATAAGAAGAAGAATTCCAAGATGAACAAAAGAAGGGCCAAGAACAAGTCAAGAAATCGGCCAAGATTGTTTGCTTCAAGTGCAAAGTAGAAGGGCATCATGTTAGATCTTGCCCATTGAAGAAGAAGGCCATTAGTGTCAAGCAACAAGGGAAGAGGGCACAAGTTCAATCTCATGCTCAACCTCAAGTTGAAGAAAGGCCACTTCCCAAGAAGACTCAAGTTAATGCTTCTCTTGTTGAGAAATCAAGTGAGAAGAAAGTGAAGAGTAGACGTTGCTACTTATGTCGTGAGAAAGGCCACGTCGCTTCTTCATGCACTAGTGGTAACTTATCCAACCCAATTATTATTGATGATGTCTATTCTCTTGGGAAGGATAAGGTTTGCAATGTGTTTGCCAAGTTTGTTGGTACTCAAAGTGGTGTCAAGAAAAGAACCATTTGGGTGGCCAAGACTATTGTGACTAACCCCTTAGGACCCAACTTGGTTGGGGACCAACTAGCTCAAACTTGATCAATAGGTGTTGTTGGAGGTCATTGGAGACTTGGCTACATTATGAAGATTTAAGGGGTCCTCATCATTCATATTGTGTCAAGCCAAGTCATTCGGATTATCTTTCTAACATATATCCAATGTTCCTCCTTACATGTAACTCGTGCTTAAATTTCTTACATTAAAAGTTACTTGTCCCTTAGCATGTTGTGGTTTTGTATCTTGCATGTGCTTGTATATGTTGTGCTTCCAAATTGCTTATCTTGAGAAATCAAGTATGTGCATGTTGGTTTGCACATCATGTACATGTGTGTTGTGTGTTGAGCCTTTTTGCATCTTGTTTATTTCTTAGTTGGCTCTTGTGAGAGATTAATGGAATATCCCATTATGGGGAGTGATGTGCTTTGTGCACCTCACAATCCTATAAATGTGTGTACATGAGTAATACCATCTAGTATTGATATTTCAAGATTATCTAGTCTCTAGGTGGTATATCTCTCATGAGAAATTCAAATTCTAAATTTTCCATTAATTATCTCTTGTTGGATCCTTTTAATTGCCTCTTGTCTATCTTTAATTGGTATCACATTATGGGGGAGTAATATGCTATGTGTGTATTACTAGCCTAGAAAATGTGTACATTTGAGATATTGTCACCTAGAATTGATATTGTAAATTATCTTGTTCCTAGGTGGCATGATAGCTATACAAGTTTCAATTTGCTTGTGTTTGGTGTGAAGATGTTGTCGGTTATCCTTGTTATCCACCACCAGGAATTATTTCCAAATACTTCTTGTCTTTTGACAATTGGTACTCACTTTTGTGTGGTAGAATTTATTGATCTTTTATCTTTGGCTTTTATTTTTTTATTGTTTTTTTGCCTTTTCTCTTGCCAAGGTTTGTGTCAACTCCCATTGCCTTTCGTGCCACTTGAGGATCTTGTTGTTTTCTTGATCTTGTCTAGTGTTTTCCTTGATATAATGAACGTGGTGATCCTACCTTGTGCATTTGTATTCAAATGCAAATTCTCTATAACGCACAACTCGTGGGGGAGCTATCCTATTCTCTATAAAATATTCATCTCGTGATCCTTATCAAGTGTGTGTTTGTGGAAGGCAAGCCGTTTCTTTTTGGTACTTTGTGCCATCATGAAACTTTGTAGAGGGCTTGGTTTGTTTGGAACCATTCTCTCTTTTGGGAGTTTGACATCCTTCTTTTTGAGTGTATTAATGGATATCTCATTCCTTGATGTATCTTTTGGGATATCCTTCAAGTGATGATTTATTCATTTGGTATATTTTCTTCGCTTGGTATTTCTTTGTCTTTTGGTCTCGGTTCTTGAAAGTCTTGAGCATGCGTATTTACTTCTTGTAGTTTCTTTGGCATGCTTTCTTTCTTTGACCCAATTTATAGGGAAACTCCACCAAGTATCAAATTGGATGAGATGTGCATGAAATTCATTTTCATATATATATATATGCACATATTTATGTGGAGTTTGTCCTATGCATTGGTGTTTCTAACTATTTGGTCCCGATGAGTTTGGGTACCGTTTAGTTTGTGTTGTTCTTATAGGAACATTTGGAGATGCATTGGATGCTCGGCTCACTCACAAGGAAGGTGTTGTCACCATGTGCATATTGGAGTCAAGCTAGGATGATCAGTGAACTACCATCTACCTTCATTTGGTATCTACTACATCCTTCCAATGGTATCTCGGTAAAAAGTATCATCATCTACTTCATGCACACATTTCTTGCATCAACCTTGTGTGGGTTGTATCATGGCATGTAATTCATTTTTTGTGATACTTGTTTCCTTTCTCAAAGCATCTCAACGATGATCTCATGTTGCTAGTTGTGATGTCTTTGATGGTTGTGTGGTATGAATTCATTTATATACGATAAGACCATATCTAGCCATGTGCTATGCTTTCAAGCAAATATCTTATTGGTATATTTATGACTTCCTTGTGGATATCTTGTTCCTTCATGTTGTAACTATTTCGGGTGTACATCCCTCTTTGTAGATATATATCATCATGATTTTGTCTACCTAGAACCTTATACACTTGAGAGAAATTATATCTCTAGTTGATATCCTTTCTTTCACGTCCACCTTGTCTTTCTTATGTTATTTCTTTGGTGGCTCCGTGAAAGCTTTTGCCTTGAGTGCGTGTCCTCTATCGTTGCATCTTGATGCACTCTTGTGTGGTGAAGATTATTTTCCTCTTGCTCATCTTTACGAGGCTTTTGCCATCTTAATTGGTACCCCTTGTCTTGATGAGCCTCTCATCGTCTATCTTCACCACGGGTTGTCACAAGCATAGGTTCTCTATTTTCTTATTAGTAAGCTTATGAACCCGTTTGCTAGTTGTGTGTGATAATGAAAGGCTTTGCACCGCGTATCTCATTCATTCGAGACTATGTTGATGCTTATGCTCATCCGTATATTAGTCTTCTCATGTGCTTTGCCATGACTCACACACATCATTTTGGTTGAGCCTATTCTTAAGTTGCCTCTTTTACGGTGTTGCTCAACCATGTGCTTGTTGCAAGCGCTAGGCTTAGTTTCCTATATGCTCTCTTGCACTTGTTGTTAGTTTCATTGACTTTGGGGAGCTATGATCCTATTTTGTGCACTTTGTATCCAAATACAAAAAATCTTGATGTGCACAAATCATGGGGAGCTTCTCTAGTTTCTTTAGAACAATCCTCTGCTCATATCATAATATCTTTTTCATGTGGCTCGTAGGATCTTTGGTCTAGTTGGTTTAGTTGATATCTTTTGATAGCTTGCTTCAATTGGTATCTTTTGATTGCTTGATTGCTTGTTTCTCTCTTCGTTATGTCTTTGTGGCATATCATTCTTTTGCAATCTTGGTGCCTCAATATAGTTGGTCTTCCTCCAAGTATTACCTTTGGATATGTGTATGGTATTCCACTCTCTTGTTGAGAAATACACAACTTTTGGAGGAACACCTTTATATTGGTCTTCTTAGCTTTTAACCATTTTGGCAATCGATGCCAATGGGGGAGAAGTTTCAGAGTTTTGTGGAGAAGTCTTTAGAGTTTTCTCCTTGCTTTGGTTTTGTTCCTAAGCATTTGCATCTCATACGCATGCATTATTGGTTGTTGCATTGCATGGTGATGCATAATTCTTATATAAACTCTCTCGAAGTGATTGTCATCAATTACCAAAATGGGGGAGATTGAAAGGACATGCGGTGCCCCCATGTGTGGTTTTGGTAATTGATGACATTCTCTATGGACTAATGGTTGCATTGAGCTATATTTGAAGGATATGTCCATAGGCATTTCTTGAAGTCCATGTGTTGGTTTCAAGGAGTTTATGTGTTGACCAAGGTGCTATTAAGGAATTATCCAAAGATTGGTCATGTGAGTGTTGAGCTTATTGCAAGCATGTCTTGAAGAAGAAGATTATGTGATCATTCATGTTTACCTTCAAGACATCATCCAAACGAATAGAGTTGGAAAGATTCAAGGTTGATCAAGACTAAGTCAAGAGTGAATCAAGTTGATCAACTCACAAAGCGTAGAAGATGTACCGAGAGGGATCAAGTGATCCCATGGTATGGTAAGCATTATCCATTGCACTTTGTGTACTAACCCATGGTCTATGTGAGAATCTATGTGGGGTTAGGTACGTGTCCATGGGCTTGCGTCAAGAGGAAGATATCATACAACCCATGGAAAGGATGACATCAAGTGGTGATCATCATCAAGATTGTCGTGTGCAAGTTCAAGTGGAGCATCATGAAGAGATCAAGTGCTTGAAGCTTTCCATCCATTGTGGTGTCAATGGACTTGTGAAGATGTGTCAAGAGTGGCTCACCCATAGTGGAGTATGGGGAGCAATCATCTAGTCTCCATCGACCCAACACAATCAAGAAAGGTGGTCCATCTTGAGGAGGACAAGATCGTCATCATCTAGCTCAAGTGGATCATGTGCAAGGCAAAGGTTTGCCCTTGATAGGTTTTCTATTTTACCGGTCTCATATGGTGGTAGTTGGGAGACCGGGTTATAGGATCGATAGCCGTACTATCAAGGGAGGCTCTCAAGTGAGTAGCTTGATCGTATCGTTCATCGAGAGCTCAAACCATTGCATCCTTGCATCATGTTTCTTGGTTCTTGTTTGGTTCTCTTTGTGAGTCTTAGAGCTTATGGTCATCTTTATGACAAGCTTGAGTTCATCGAAAACGGAGTTTGCATGCGTCTTCTATGATGTTTTCGGTGTTGGAGGTTTTACCGGTCTTTTCCGAGGAAGGGTTCTCACCTTTTTCTTTTGGGCCTTTTCTCATTTGCTTATTATTGGTATTTCTCTCAAGATTGTGTTAGCCCTTGTCCCTAGCTTTCCAACAAACTTGGTTTCGTCGAATTCGGAGTCCGAATGCAGAAGTTATGGTAGTTCGTGTTCGAAAAGGCTGCAGCGGTACTACCGCGGGTAGGAGCGGAAGTAATTTTTTACTACCGCCCTTGGGAGCGGTACTACCGCTTGGAGCAGTACTACATGACTACTTCTGTAGCTACTTCGCTCGGGACCAAAAACTTCGTCACAAGTCCAGCGGTGGTAGGCACGGATGTAATTTTTAGTACCGCTGCATAAGCAGTAGTAAGTGATGCCGAAGCGGTACTACCGCTCGATCTTGGCTGTGAGCATAACGGTTGGTTTTTCCCCACCTATAAAAGGGGTCTTCTTCCCCATTGAATCTTATCCTTTGAGCTCGTGTTCTTCCCCATTGTTGACCTTCTTCGAAGCTTGCTAACTCTCAATCCCTCCAATGATTCTTGCTAGTTCTTGAGGGAAAGAGAGAGTAGATCTAGATCCACGTTTCCACCAATCACTTTCTCCTCTAAGTGAGGGGAACCCCTTGGATCTAGATCTTGGAGTTCTTCGTGTTCTTCTTTCGTTCTTCCTCTCATTTTCCTCCCTAGCATTAGTTGCTTTGGTGGGATTTGGGAGAGAAGGACTTGGGCACTCCGTGTGCCCTTGCCATTGCATTTGGTGCATCGGTTTGAGTTCTCCACGGTGATACGTGGAAGTGAAGTTTGAGAAGCTTATTACTCTTGGGTGTTTGGGCACCCTAGAGCTTGTTCCTCTTGGGTGCCTTGGCGCCCTAGGCAGTTGGTGGTGTTCGAGCTCAATCATTGTGGTGTAAAGCTCGGCGGCGTCAGGGTCTCCAATTAGGTTGTGGAGATCGCCTGAGCAATTTGACGGGTACCGGTGACCGCCCCAAGGGTTGCCAAAGTGTACGGGTTCGGTGACCGCCCCAAGGGTTGCCATTTGTACGGGTTCGGTGACCGCCCTCAAGGGTCCCTTAGTGGAATCACGGCATCTTGCATTGTCTTGGCGTGAGGAGATTACGGTGGCCCTAGTGGCTTCTTGGGGAGCATTGTGCCTCCACACCGCCTCCAAACGGAGATTAGCATCCATGAGGTGTGAACTTCGGGATACACCGTCGTCTCCGCGTGCCTTGGTTATCTCTTACCCGAGCTCTTTACTTATGCACTTTACCTTGTGATAGCCATATTGGTTCTTGTCATATATCTTGCTATCACCTAGTAGTTTATCTTGCTTAGCATAAGTTGTTGGTGCACATAGGTGAGCCTAGTTGTTGTAGGTTTTGTGCTTGACAAATTAACCGCTAGGTTTATTCCGCATTTGTTCAAGCCTAAACCGTAATTATTTTAAAGCGCCTATTCACCCCCCTCTAGGCGACATCCACGATCTTTCACCTATGGCCCCCGGGTCTATTCTCATCATATCAATCTCCATCACTTTAATACTTGCTTTGTTTTTACTTTGCCTTTTACTTTTCACTTTGCATCTCTATACCAAAAATATCAAAAATATTATTTATCATCTCTATCGATCTCACTCGTAAGTAGTGACCGTGAAGGGATTGACAACCCCTAATCGCGTTGATTGCGAGGAGCTATTGTTGTGTGCAGGTACGAGGGACTTGTGCGTAGCCTCCTACTGGATTGATACCTTGGTTCTCAAAAACGGAGGGAAATACTTACGCTACTTTGCTGCATCATCCTCTCCTTTTCGGGGAAATCCAACGGAGTGCTCAAGAGGTAGCAGTCATTATCATCTCTATACATCTCCCATCAAAGCCCAATTTACCAAGCATAGCTTGCAGAAAGGTCCATTCAACACGATTATAGGCCTTGTGCATATCAAGTTTTACCGCACACGTCCCAAATTTACCTTTCTTCAGCTTCTTCATTGTATGCAAGCACTTATAGGCTACAATGACATTATCAGTAATAGTAAGTCCAGGAACGAAGGCACTCTGTGTCTCGCTGATAATATCAGGCAATAAATTTTTTAGTCTGGCTGTCAACATCTTGGATATAACCTTGTAAGCGATGTTGCATAGACTGATAGGCTAAACTGAGTTACCTTCTCTGGATTATCGACTATAGGGATGAGAACTATTGTGGTGTAGTTGACTTAACAACCTAAAACAATGCGATATCTTATATAGGCACATTTGGCAAGAAAGCCCTTATGTACAACACAAAAGTGGCGTACCAACAAAAAGCTCTTCAATCGTTATCAGTTTTTTTTCTAGGACTAGGAGAATTATCATACTATCACTATGTGCCGCAATAGTAGCAACTCGGGTTCAAAAAAATAGCAGCAACTCCTTTTTTTGCATGGTAATACGTGTCTCATTTATAAGATGAAATCAAGTTACAAGGCATGTACACACCGACCTTACAGACCTGAAAAGATAGGATAAACCTATGCAAAAAACCAGCGCCTATCTCCCTCTTTCGACACCACTGAAGCGACCACCAAAGGGACGGAAGACAGATCACCTCTACACCCGAGCTCGACGCGGCTCCATCGCTGATCAACAGCTTTACAGACCTCCAAAGTCGTTTGCGAGAAGCAAAACCATTGTCGTTGAACGAATCAGACCGGGGCAACATGTCCCCGGACACGCCATCAAGCTCCAGAACTGACATCCCCGCACAACTACAACGTCGAAGGAAGAAACCAGAACTGTCAGCCTCCAACCATAAAACCAGCACAAGATACACCATCTTCCAGCTGTGACATGCGCAAACAAAGCGGTCTCACGCGTACTCTCGACGACCTCCGGGCTCCACTCCGACGTTGGAGAAAACGCGTCGCCGCAACGACGAAGCCCCGTAACACAAGTCCACCACGGGAAGATGCCGCCTCACCATCTGCGCTTGAACACACTTCCGTCCAGATCCCTCACCGACCATAGTGTAGAACACCGCATCGGAGAAGAAACTGAAATACTTTTATTCATCGCCAGATCTGAAGAACGACGAAAAGACCAAGCTGCCAATCTACAGGACCGAACAACATACGTTATCATCAACTCCGAGACGCCGCCATGAAGGTCGCCGCCGGTGTGGGAGTGGTGTTGAGACAGATTTATTTGCTTGGGCGTCGCTCCCACCACCCCAACAGCACCTTAAGGAGACACTAGACAAACCTTAACTACAGGCCGGCGTCGAAGCCCCGTGGTCCCCACCTCCTCGCGTGGCCGGAGTGGCAAAACGAAAGAGGCAGGGACCAGCGGCGGCCGGTGAAGTTGGCCTCAGATGCGATCGCCTCCACGATCGCTTTTCTCGTGGAGCAAAGCGGTTAGGAGTAAATAGCAGCAACTCAAGCCGTCCAAGTTACGTACACACGGCAGTAGTAGTACACGTTTGCGTAGAAGATACCGGTGACGGCTTTCCGCGTGATTGATCGGGCAAACGAGCCCGGCGGAAAAATCAAGCTCGACCGAACCTAATCAGTTAGACGGACCCGACGCGTCACCTCAGCCTTTTTATCCGTTGGATTTCGTTCGATCCTTGTACGTACGATGGGCCCGCCCATGTATATCGTCAGACAGCGACATTGCCGGCTGTTTCTTCGCTCGCTGAACTTTTCTCATGCCTAACCTTGCACCGTACTAGTAGAAGATCCCGACGTGCGTCTTGTCACGGACTTTTGCCATTCTGATTAGCCAGAGGAATTGCGTGGCCATATAATTCTGTCCTCGTCACGCTCGGGGTAGATGCCCCGTATCCGGGAGCCGCACACGGCGGGCCTTTCCCCCTCCAAACGCCTGGCCGGACGGTTCAATTAGTGACCGATCAAAATATTCTGCAATGCTTAGGCCAATTCCATCGCGCGACCCCATCCTGTCCGGCCCTTTCCGCTTTAAAGTGACAGCAAGCGCGGCCACAAGCGACGGCCCGGACCCATCCTCGTCTGCTTTGTGTCCGGGCCGACCCATTTCGAAGAACTTGCGCGTTTGGGTCACGGCGGACACCAAACGGACGCTTCGTCCGCTTCGGGGTCGTGGCGGCGGCCACCTACCTCCCACCCGCCACATCAATGTGCACGAAGCGGGCGGCCTCACTCGTCATCCGCACGCCGAGCGGTCGCCGCCCTTCTTTAAGTGGGAAGCGTGGACGTCGCCGTCCACACCGCCCCACGCCACCCGGCCTCCTCGAACCTCGACAATAGCGAAACCCTAGCTCGCTTCCTCGAAGCTCGCCGGGCCGCCGCCATGGGCTTCGAACGGCAAGGGCAAGCACGACCATGAGGCGCTCTCTCCTCGGCGCCGCTGCTCCGTGAAGAAGGGAGGAGCCTGCTCCGCCGCCGTCCTGCCGAGCCTCAGCGTCTCCGCCAAGGCCTCTCGCCGAGCGCCGCCCTTCACTATTGCCGCCCTCGGCGGCGCGACCGGCAAGACATCTGCGACGCAGCCGGAGGTATCGGGAGACGAGGACGCCGTCCTGCGTGGAGCGACGCCCACCTCCCCAACGGTAGCACCTCTCCGCGGAAGGGTCCCCATCCCGCCAGTCCGGGCGACCGGCCGCACGACGCGATGAGATCAACCGCCGCCGCCTCCTCCCCGACGACCAGACCACGACCACGTACGCCCCGACTTCGCCGCTGGGACACGTGGCTCCAGGCGAGCATGACGCGTGCGGCGCGCTGCCCCTACTGGCACTGCGTGTCGGGGCCGCGGAGGCCACGCGGCAGAGCCGCTGGCGTGACGCTGGTGCGCTGCTCGACGCCCACGCCGTCGCTTTCCCTGCCTCGCCCGCTTCTCCCTCCTCGCATGACAATGGAGGAGGAGGCCCGTCTCTGCAGCAGCGTGTCATGGACGACTCCATGAACACGCACGACGAGCGGCAGTGGGACGGCCTGGAGGAGGCCATGGCCCTCTCTGCCGCCGGGGACGTCGCCTTCCCGGAGCTGCAGCTGGCGGCCGTCACGGCGGCCGCCACGGAGGAGCCGCCCGCGTTCGAGAAGCTCCTGGGCCAGGGGTGGGGCTGGTCGTGCACTGCGCCGGAGATGGCCGCCGACCTGGGCGTGAACTGGTGCCCCACTGGAGGCGGAGGCGTCGCCCGCGTGAGGAGGTGGTGCGGGCACCTCCGGCCGTCAGCCCGCCCGTCCACCACGCACCGCCGGCCCACTCGACGCCGACGGACTACGCCGACCTCGTCGGCCGATTTGCATTTACACCGGGCGGCCATGAAGACGGCGACGGCCACTAAGATCGACGGGCGCGGCAGGAGCGCGCGGGAGGAGTTTTTTTTATTTTTTTATTATGTTAATTATGAATCTGGGCCTTTTAAGTGGCCGTTGAAACTGGGCCGTTTTGTGGCCAACCCATATATATATATATATATATATATATATATATATATATATATATGTTTTATGTTTTTTTTTATATGTGTTTTTTTGATTTTTTAGTTATTTAATTGTTATTTTTAATACCATCCACCCCGGACACGATTTGGGGTGCGGCCGCGCACGCATGACCCAATGGACACAAATGACAAGGGCGTGCCATCGGGCGCCTAAAGGGACAGATTCGGCCCAATCCGGACGTCCGTTTGGGGTCGCGCGGTGGAGTTGGCCTTAGACCGGTCTCAAACATTCAGACTGACCGGCATCTCTTACATCGCCACATCGAATCTGGTCCACGCTGGCCTGCTCCGACCTTGTATATATTCAACCCCATCGGGTTGTCGGATTAAATCCTAGCCACTTCATTCTCCTCCGCCCTTCTTCGGCATGGCTGGCAACGGATGTGAGTTCTCCGTCAACCGATCTGTGAACTGGGACTTCATCCCAGCCGGGCCCAAGGAGGAGATAGTCATCTGCATTGTGCTTGGTCGCGCCCATGAGGTGAATGCCCAACAACAGTCGGACTCGATCCGCCGCGAATCCTTGGCATCCACGTGCGTGGATCCGGCACGAGTCAGGTCGTCGCCACCTCGCCGAAAGTGGTGCGCTTCAGCTGGCATCCGAACACCGTGCCGGATGCGCAACCCCATTCGTTGGTGTGCCGACGACGAGGTCATCTGTAACCTGTCTGCTGAGTGTATGGCGCGGCGTGCCCGCCGTGCGAGGCATAGGGCGCACGAGGCCTCGGCAGCCCTCGCGTTCGACGTCGACGAGGCGGAGTCGCACACTCCGGCGCCGAGACATGTGGCCTGTGGTCGTGGCTTGCAACCCCGGGTGCCGCAGCCGCGCCGTGGTGGACGTGGCCTCCGACCATGATGTATTCGTCGTCGACCTCACATCCACCAATGACATGGAGGCCACGGGCTCCGATGAGGAAGAGTAGGGCATGGAAGATGGCCCTACTCTATCTCGTCGGTGACCGAGGGGCGCGGCCGGCCGCACGACAGAGCTGGACGAGCTCCGTTTAAATTAGGTTCCACGTTGCAGATAATTGTATGGATTTGAGATTTCGTAATTAAGGTATACTCACTCTGTTCCAAAAATTTTGTCTTAGATTTGTTTAAGTACGGATGTATCAAGTCACGTTTTAATATTAGGTACATCCGTATCTAGACAAATCTAAGATAAGAATTTTAGGACGGAGGAAGTACATTTATAAAAGTTATCATTTAAGGTGTAAGAGCAACTCCAACGGGCCGACCCAAACGAACGGCGTTTTTGTCCACTTTTTGTCCGTTTGGGTCGGCCGCCCGCCTGCCGTCCGCCCTCTTTTAGTTTTGGATCGGCAGTGCGTCCAACGGGCCGACCCATTTCATGCCAGCGGCCATGCCGTCGCCCGGGTTTTAACGCTCCAGCGCGCGGGAAAGGTTCGCGCGTGCGGGGAAAAGCGGCCTAGCGCGCTCTGGTTTTGGCGCTCCAATGCGCGGGAAAGATTCGCGCGCGTGCCGCGGCCGGCACTCGTTATAAGATGGCGCCCCCTCTCACTAGCCTCGCCGCCTCTGCGCCACCATGTCGATCCGCCGCCTGGGCGCTTCGAATTTTCGCGGAGTCCGCGAGCGCCGCTCGGGCGCCTTCTCCTTCGAGATCTGGTTTCGCGAGAAACGTCTCATCCTTGGCACCTTCGACACCGCAGAAGAGGCGGCTCACAAGACGCCGGCGGCGGCGTGGCGCCTCCTGAGGCCTCGTCGGGATATGAATTTTCCCGACGTGTCGAGCCAGCGGGCGCAGGATCTGGCGCCTCTCCCGCGGCTTTTCACCGACGAAGATCGTCGTGTCCACCGGAGGCGGCAGCGTCACCTCGCCATCGCGAGATGGACGTGGTGTTGGGGAACGTAGCAGAAATTCAAAATTTTCCTACGAGTCACCAAGATCTATCTATGAAGAGACTAGCAACGAGAGAGAGGGGAGTGCATCTACATACCCTTGTAGATCGCTAAGCGGAAGCGTTCAAGAGAACGGGGTTGAAGGAGTCAGACTCGTCGTGATCCAAATCACCAGAGATCCTAGTGCCGAACGGACGGCACCTCCGCTGCTCAACACACGTGCAGCCCGGTGACGTCTCCCACGCCTTGATCCAGCAAGGAGAGAGGGAGAGGTTGGGGAAGACTCCGTCCAGCAGCAGCACGACGGCGTGGTGGTGATGGAGGAGCGTGGTATTCTAGCAGGGCTTCACCAAGCACCGCGAGAGATGAGAAGAAAGAGAGGTAGGGCTGTGCCAGGGAGAGGTGGAAACTCTTGTCTTTGTAGCCCCAAAGACCTCAACTATATATAGGGGAGAGGGAGGGGGTTGCGCCCCCTCTAGGGTTCCCACCCCAAGGGGTGCGGCAGCCCCAAAACCCATCTAGGGTGGCGGCCAAGGGGGGGAGAGGGGGAAACTTGCCCCCCAAGTAAGGTGGAGGCGCCCCCTGCCCAAACCCTAGGCGCCTTGGGCCTTGGTGGGGGGGGGGGCGCACCCGCCCACCTGGGGCTGGTCTCCTCCCACACTTGGCCCATGCTGCCCTCTGGGGCCGGTGGCCCCACTTGGTGGACCTGCGGGACCCTCCCGGTGGTCCCGGTACGTTACCGATAGCACCCGAAACTTTCCCGGTGACCAAAACAAGACTTCCCATATATAAATCTTTACCTCCGGGCCATTCTGGAACTCCTCGTGACGTCCAGGATCTCATCCGGGACTCATCTGGATACCCATGTTGGCTCCCACATGTTCCACAATGATCTCATCGAATGAACCACGATGTCGAGAATTCAATCAATCCCGTATACAATTCCTTTTGTCTAGCGGTATTGTACTTGCCCGAGATTCGATCGTCGGTATGCCGATACCTTGTTCAATCTCGTTACCGACAAGTCTCTTTACTCGTTCCGTAACACATCATCCCGTGATCAACCCCTTGGTCACATTGTGCACATTATGATGATGTACTACCGAGTGGGCCCAGAGATACCTCTCCGTCAGACGGAGTGAAAAATCCTGTCTCGATTCGTGCCAACCCAATGACACTTTCGGAGATACCCGTAGTGCACCTTTATAGCCACCCAGTTACGTTGTGACGCTTTGGTACACCCAAAGCATTCCTACGGTATCCGGAGTTGCACAATCTCATGGTCTAAGGAAATGATACTTGACATTAGAAAAGCTTTAGCATACTGAACTACACGGTCTTTGTGCTAGGCTTAGGATTGGGTCTTGTCCATCACATCATTCTCCCAATGATGTGATCCCGTTATCAACGACATCCAATGTCCATGGTCGTGAAACCATAACCATCTATTGATCAACGAGCTAGTCAACTAGAGGCTTACTAGGGACATGGTGTTGTCTATGTACCCACACATGTATCTGAGTTTCCTATCAATACAATTATAGCATGGATAATAAACGATTATCATGAACAAGGAAATATAATAATAATAACTAATTTATTATTGACTCTAGGACATATTTCCAACAGTCTCCCACTTGCACTAGAGTCAATAATCTAGTTCACATCGCCATGTGATTAACACTCACAGGTCACATCGCCATGTGACCAACATCCAAAGAGTTTACTAGTGTCACTAAACTAGTTCACATCATCATGTGATTAAGACTCAATGAGTTACGGGGTTTGATCATGTTTTGCTTGTGAGAGAGGTTTTAGTCAACGGGTCAGCAACATTCAGATCCGTATGCACTTCGCAAATCTCTAGGTCATATTGTAAATGCTGCTTCCACGCTCCACTTGAAGCTATTCCAAATGGTTGCTCCACTATACGTATCCGGTTTACTACTCAGAGTCATTCGGATAGGTGTTAAAGCTTGCATCGACGTCACCCTTTACGCCGAACTCTTTATCACCTCCATAATCGAGAAACATGTCCTTATTTACTCCAAGGATAATTTTGGCCGCTGTCCAATGATCCATTCCTGGATCATTCTTGTACCCCTTGACTGACTCATGGCAGGGCACACTTCCGGTGCGGTACACAAAGATAGCATACTATAGAGCCTACGTCTCAAGCATAGGGACGACCTTCGTCCTTTCTCTCTCTTCCGCCGTGGTCGAGCTTTAACTCTTAACTTCATACCTTATAACTCGTGCAAGAACTCCTTCTTTGGTCGATCCATCTTGAACACCTTCAAGATCATGTCACGCTATGTGATAATTTGAAAGTACCATTTAGCGTTATTGATCTATCCTCATAGATCTTGATGCTCAATGTTCAAGCAGCTTAATCCAGGTTTTCTATTGAAAAACACTTTACAAATAACCCTATATGCTTTCCAGAAATTCTACATCATTTCTGATCGACAATATGTCAACAACATATACTCATCAGAAATTCTATAGTGCTCCCACTCACTTCTTTGGAAATACAAGTTTCTCATAAACATTGTATAAACCCAAAATCTTTGATCATCTCATCAAAGTGTATATTCCAACTCCGAGATGCTTACTCCAGTCCTTAGAAGGATTGCGGAGCTTTGCATACTTGTTAGCATCTTTCAGGATTGACAAAACCTTCTGGTTGTATCACATACAACCTCTCCTCAAGAAAATCGTCAAGGAAACAATATTTTGACATCCTATCTGCAAGATTTCATAAATAATGCAGTACTTGCTAATATAATTCCAACAGACTCTTAGCATCGCTACGAGTGAGAAAGTCTCACCGTAGTCAACTCCTTGAACTTGTCGGAAAACATATTAACGACAAGTCGAGCTTTCTTAATGGTGATACTTAGCATCATTGTCCGTCTTCCTTTTAAAATCCATATGTACTCAACAGCTTTACGACCATCAAGTAGTTCTTCCAAAGTCTACACTTTGTTTTCATGCATGGATCCTCTCTTGGATTTTATGGCCTCGAGCCAATTTTCGGAATCCGGGCCCACCATCGCTTCTCCATAGCTCGTAGGTTCATTGTTGTCTAGCAACATGACCTCCTTGTTAGAAATATGCCCTAGAGGCAATAATAAATTAGTTATTATTATATTTCCTTGTTCATGATAATCGTTTATTATCCATGCTATAATTGTATTGATAGGAAACTCAGATACATGTGTGGGTACATAGACAACACCATGTCCCTAGTAAGCCTCTAGTTGACTAGCTCGTTGATCAATAGATGGTTACGGTTTCCTGACCATGGACATTGGATGTCATTGATAACGGGATCACATCATTAGGAGAATGATGTGATGGACAAGACCCAATCCAAAGCCTAGCACAAAGATCGTGTAATTCGTATGCTAAAGCTTTTCTAATGTCAAGTATCATTTCCTTAGACCATGAGATTGTGCAACTCCCGGATACCGTAGGAATGTTTTGGGTGTACCAAACGTCACAACGTAACTGGGTGGCTATAAAGGTGCACTACGGTATCTCCGAAAGTGTCTCATTGGGTTGGCACGGATCGAGATCGGATTTGTCACTCCGTGTGACGGAGAGGTATCTCTGGGCCCACTCGGTAGGACATCATCATAATGTGCACAATGTGACCAAGGGGTTGATCACGGGATGATGTGTTATGGAACGAGTAAAGAGACTTGCCGGTAACGAAATTGAACAAGGTATCGGGATACCGACGATCGAATCTCGGGCAGGTACTATACCGGTAGACAAAGGGAATTGCATACGGGATTACTTGAATCCTTGACATCGTGGTTCATCCGATGAGATCATCGTGGAACATGTGGGAGCCAACATGGGTATCCAGATCCCGCTGTTGGTTATTGACCGGAGAACGCCTCGATCATGTTCGCATGGTTCCCGAACCCGTAGGGTCTACACACTTAAGGTTCGATGGCGCTAGGGTTATAGGGAAGGTATGTACGGTTACCGAATGTTGTTCGAGTCCGGATGATATCCCGGACATCACGAGGAGTTCCGGAATGGTCCGGAGGTGAAGATTGATATATTGGACGAAGGGTTTTGGAGTCCTAAGTGTTCCGAGGTACCGGTGATGACCAAAGATGACCGAAAGGTGTTTGGGAGCCCGACAAGTGTTGGGGGCTTCATGGGCCAAAGGGAAGGGGCAAACCAGCCCACTAAGGGGTGTGCGCCCCTCACCTATTCCCACGTGACCAGGGGTTTGGGGCGCCCATCTAGGGTTCCCACCTCCTCGCTTGGGGGCCAAGTCACCCAAGGGGAGATCCCATCTGCCTGTCACGCCCCTAGGGGAAACCCTAGGGAGCCTCCCCTCCCCTTTGCCCCTATATATAGTGGAGGTTTTGGGGCTGCCTGACACACGAGTCTCTCTCTCCCAAGGCACAGCCCTACCTCTCTCCCTCCTCGTCTCTCGTAGTGCTTGGCGAAGCCTCGCTGAGTACCAGCTCCTCCACCACCACCACGCCTGTCGTCTGCTGGATTTGAGTCTTACCCAACCTCTCCCTCTTTCCTTGCTGGATCAAGGCATGGGAGACGTCACCGGGCTGCATGTGTGTTGAACGCAGAGGCGCCGTGATTCGGCACTTAGATCGGAATCAACCGCGATCCTAATCGCCACGGCACGACTCCTTCATCCACGTTCTTGCAACGCTTCCGCTTAGCGATCTACAAGGGTATGTAGATGCACTCCCTTCCCTCGTTGCTAGATTACTCCATAGATTGATCTTGGTGATGCGTGAAAATTTTGAATTTCTGCCACGCTCCCCAACACTCCTAAGAGGATTACGTACTACTCAAGCAAAGACGCATCCTTGTCGACTCCACGAGGTTTGGTAGTGACTTGATCCAAAGTTTCATGATCACTATCATAAGCTTCCACTTCAATTGGTGTAGGTGCCACAGGAACAACTCCCTGTGCCTTGCTACACACTAGTTGAAGTGACGGTTCAATAACCTCATCAAGTCTCCACCATCCTCCCACTCAATTCTTTCGAGAGAAACTTTTCCTCGAGAAAGGACCCGATTTGAGAAACAATCCATATTGCTTTCGGATCTGAGACAGGAGTTATACCCAACTGTTTTGGGTGTGCTATGAAGATGCATTTTTCCGCTTTGGGTTCGAGCTTATCAGCCTGAAACTTTTTCACATAAGCGTCACAGCCCCAAACTTTTAAGAAACGACAACTTAGGTTTCTCCAAACCATAGTTCATACGGTGTCGTCTCAACGGAATTACGTGGTGCCCTATTTAAAGTGAGCGTGGTTGTCTCTAATGCCTAACCCATGAACGACAGTGGTAATTCGATAAGAGACATCATGGTACGCACCATATCCAACAGGGTGCAACTATGATGTTCGGACACACCATCACACTGTGGTGTTCCAGGCGGTATTAATTGTGAAACAATTTCCACAATGTCTTAATTATGCGTACAAAACTCAGAACTCAGATACTCATCTCTATGATCATATCATAGACATTTTATCCTCTTGTCACGATGATCTTCAACTTCACTCTGAAATTACTTGAACCATTCAATAATTCAGACTTGTGTTTCATCAAGTAAATATACTCAAGATTCACTCAAATCATCCGTGAAGTAAGAACATAACGATATCCATCACAAGTGCCTCAAAGACTCATTGGACCGCACACATCAAAATGTATTACTTCCAACAAGTTGCTTTCTTGTTCCATTTTATCGAAAACGAGGCTTTCAAATATCTTGCCCATGTGGCATGATTTGCATGTATCAAGTGATTCAAAATCAAGTGAGTCCAAATGATCCATCTCGCATGGAGTTTCTTCATGCGTACATACCAATAGACATGGTTCGCATGTCTCAAACTTTTCAAAACGAGTGAGTCCAAAGATCCATCGACATGGAGCTTCTTCATGCTTTTATACCAATATGACTTACATGGCAGTGCCACAAGTAGGTGGTACTATCATTACTATCTTATATCTTTTGGCATGAACATGTGTATCACTACGATCGAGATTCAATAAACCATTCATTTTAGGCGAAAGACCATTAAAGGTATTATTCAAATAAACAGAGTAACCGTTATTCTCCTTAAATGAATAAATCAGACATGTATAGACATAATCCAATCATGTCTATGCTCAACGCAAACACCAAATAACAATTATTTAGGTTTAACACCAATCTCGATGGTAGAGAGAGTGTGCGATGGTTGATCACATCAATCTTGGAAACACTTCCAACACATATCGTCATCTCACCTTTAGCTAGTCTCTGTTTATTCCGTAGCTTTTATTTTGAGTTACTAACACTTAGCAACCGAACCGGTATCAAATACCCTGGTGCTACTAGGAGTACTAGTAAAGTACACATTAACATAATGTATATCCAATATACTTCTATCGACCTTGCCAGCCTTCTCATCTACCAAGTATCTAGGATAATTCTGCTCTAGTGGCTGTTCCCTTTATTACAGAAGCACTGAGTCTCGGGTTTGGGTTCAACCTTGGGTTTCTTCAATCGGAGCAGCAATGATTTGCCGTTTCATGAAATATCCCTTCTTGCCCTTGCCCTTCTTGAAACTAGTGGTTTCACTAACCATCAACAATTGATGCTCCTTCTTGATTTCTACTTTCACGGTGTCAAACATCACGAATATTTCAAGGATCATCATATCTATCCCTGATATGCTATAGTTCATCACGAAGCTCTAGTAGCTTGGTGCAATGACTTTGGAGAAACATCACTATCTCATCTGGAAGATTAACTCCCACTCAATTCAAGTGATTGTTGTACCCAGACAATCTGAGTACAAGCTCAACGATTGAGCTTTTCTCCCTTAGTTTGTAGGCTAAGAAACTCGTCGGAGGTCTCATACCTCTTGACGTGGGCACGAGCCTGAAATCCCAATTTCAGCCCTCGAAACATCTCATATGTTCTGCGACGTTTCGAAATCGTCTTTGGTGCCTCAACTCTAAACCATTTAACTGAACTATCATGTAGTTATTAAAACGTGTATGTCAGATGTTCGCAACATCCACATACGACGTTCGAGGTTCAGCACACCGAGCGGTGCATCAAGGACATAAGCCTTCTACGAAGCAACGAGGACAATCCTCAGTTTATGGACCTAGTCCGCATAATTGCTACTATCAACTTTCAACTAAATTTTCTCTAGGAACATATCTAAAACAGTAGGACTAAAGCGCGAGCTATGACATAATTTGCAAAAACTTTTGACTATGTTCAGGATAATTAAGTTCATCTAATGAACTCCCACTTAGACAGACATCCCTCTAGTCATCTAAATGATTACATGATCCGAGTCAACTAGGCCGTGTCCGATCATCACGTGAGACGGACTAGTCATCATCGGTGAACATCTTCATGTTGATCGTATCTACCATACGACTCATGCTCGACCTTTTGGTCTCTTGTGTTCCGAGGCCATGTCTGTACATGCTAGGCTCGTCAAGTCAACCTAAGTGTTTCGCGTGTGTAAATCTATCTTAGACCCGTTATATGTGAACGTTAGAATCTATCACACCCGATCATCATGTGGTGCTTCGAAACAACGAACTTTCGCAACGGTGCACGCTAGGGGAACACTTTCTTGAAATTTTAATGAGGGATCATCTTATTTACTACCGTCGTTCTAAGCAAATAAGATGCATAAACATGATAAACATCACATGCAATCAAAAAGTGACATGATATGGCCAATATCATTTTGCTCCTTCTGATCTCCATCTTCGGAGCTCCATGATCATCATCGTCACCGGCATGACACCATGATCTCAATCATCATGATCTCCATCATTGTGTCTCCATGAAGTTGTCTCGCCAACTATTGCTTCTACTACTATGGCTAACGGTTTAGCAATGAAGTAAAGTAATTACATGGCGTTATTCAGTGACAAGCAGGTCATACAATAAATAAAGACAACTCCTATGGCTCCTGCCGGTTGTCATACTCATCGACATGCAAGTCGTGATTCCTATTACAAGAACATGATCAATCTCATACATCACATATCATTCATCACATTATTTTGGCCATATCACATCACATAGCATACCCTGCAAAAACAAGTTAGACGTCCTCTAATTGTTGTTTGCATGTTTTATGTGGCTGCTATGGATTTCTAGCAAGAACGTTTCTTACCTACGCAAAACCACAGCGTGATATGTCAATTGCTATTTACCCTTCATAAGGACCCTTTTCATCGAATCCGATCCGACTAAAGTGAGAGAGACTAGCACCCGCTAGCCACCTTATGCAACAAGTGCATGTCGATTCGGTGGAACTTTGTCTCACGTAAGTGTACGTGTAAGGTCGGTCCGGGCCGCTTCATCCCACAATACCGTCGAAACAAGATTGGACTAGTAATGGTAAGCATATTGAACAAAATTAACGTCCACAACAACTTGTGTTCTACTCGTGCATAGAATCTACGCAATAGACCTAGCTCATGATGCCACTGTTGTGGAACGAGCGTAAATTCAAAATTTTCCTACGAGTCACCAAGATCTATCTATGAAGAGACTAGCAACGAGAGAGAGGGGAGTGCATCTACATACCTTTGTAGATCGCTAAGCGGAAGCGTTCAAGAGAACGGGGTTGAAGGAGTCGTACTCGTCGTGATCCAAATCACCGGAGATCCTAGTGCCGAACGGACGGCACCTCCGCGTTCAACACACGTGCTGCCCGGTGACGTCTCCCACGCCATGATCCAGCAAGGAGAGAGGGAGAGGTTGGGGAAGACTCCGTCCAGCAGCAGCACGACGGCGTGTTGGTGATGGAGGAGCGTGGTATTCAAGCAGGGCTTCGCCAAGCACCGCGAGAGATGAGGAGAAAGAGAGGTAGGGCTGCGCCAGGGAGAGGTGGAAACTCTTGTCTTTGCAGCCCCAAAGACCTCAACTATATATAGGGGAGAGGGAGGGGGCTGCGCCTCTAGGGTTCCCCGCCCAAGGTGCGGCAGCCCCAAAACCCATCTAGGGTGGCGGCCAAGGGGAGAGGGAAACTTGCCCCCAAGTAAGGTGGAGGCGCCTCACCCAAACCCTAGGCGCCTTGGGCCTTGGTGGGAAGCACCAGCCCACCCGGGCTGGTCCCTCCCACACTTGGCCCATGTTGCCCTTCCTGGGGCAGTGGCCCCACTTGGTGGACCCCGGACCCTCCTTGGTCCCAGACGTTACCGATAGCACCCGAAACTTTTCCGGTGACCAAAACAGGACTTCCCATATATAAATCTATACCTCCGGACCGTTCCGGAACTCCTCGTGACGTCCGGGATCTCATCCAGGACTCCAAACAACATTCGATAACCACGTATATCTATTTCCTATAACCCTAGCGTCATCGAACCTTAAGTGTGTAGACCCTACG
Organism: Aegilops bicornis; assembly: GCA_021605145.1. Taxonomy (NCBI): domain Eukaryota; kingdom Viridiplantae; phylum Streptophyta; class Magnoliopsida; order Poales; family Poaceae; genus Aegilops; species Aegilops bicornis. The sequence goes on along the minus strand of CM038671.1, from coordinate 532,633,445 downwards.
GGTTCGGGAACCATGCAGACATGACCGAGACGTTCTCCGGTCAATAACCAATAGCGGGATCTGATTACCCATGTTGGCTCCCACATGTTCCACGATGATCTCATCGAATGAACCACGATGTCTAGGATTCAATCAATCCCGTATACAATTCCCTTTGTCTAGCGTTATTGTACTTGCCCGAGATTCAATCGTCGGTATGCCGATACCTTGTTCAATCTCGTTACCGGCAAGTCTCTTTACTCGTTCCGTAACACATTATCCCGTGATCAACCCCTTGGTCACATTGTGCACATTATGATGATGTCCTACCGAGTGGGCCCAGAGATACCTCTCCGTCACACGGAGTGACAAATCCCAGTCTCGATTCGTACAACCCAATGTAGACACTTTCGGAGATACCCGTAGTGCACCTTTATAGCCACTCAGTTACGTTGTGACGTTTGGTACACCCAAAGCATTCCTACGGTATCCGGGAGTTGCACAATCTCATGTTCTAAGAAAATGATACTTGACATTAGAAAAGTTTTAGCATACGAACTACACGATCTTTGTGCTAGGCTTAGGATTGGGTCTTGTCCATCACATCATTCTCATAATGATGTGATCCCGTTATCAACGACAACCAATGTCCATGGTCAGGAAACCGTAACCATCTATTGATCAACGAGCTAGTCAACTAGAGGCTTACTAGGGACATGGTGTTGTCTATGTACCCACACATGTATCTGAGTTTCCTATCAATATAATTATAGTATGGATAATAAACAATTATCATGAACAAGGAAATATAATAATAATAACTAATTTATTATTGCCTCTAGGGCATATTTCCAACACGTGGAAACCATGGTGGTATGGCGCGAACGCTTCCCGCAGGACATCGTCGACGAGCGCTAGTTCTACAAGCAAAGGAGGTTGGAGAGGGACGCGAGAAGGACGGAGCGAGCCGCCTATCGGAAGGACAAGCGTTCGCGGAAGCAGGCCGCTCAATTGAAACTGAAGCTACGAGAAACATCGGATTGGGACTTCGAAGACGAGCAGCAAGCTGACGCCTACATTCAGACGTCGGAGAAGGACATTACCGTGCCGGAGTCAGAAAGCGACGAGTAGTTGGTCTTTTCTTTTATCTGTGTACGCTAGAACTATTTATGTATCCATTTTATCTGAAAAAATGGCCGGCGGCGTCGGCGACGAAACATGCGGGCGAGCGTGTGATGTTTGATGTGGAGAGGCCAATCCAATGTGCCACCGACGAGCGGGCCCAGTGAGGAAAGAGGGCGAGCGCGCGCGTCTGTCTTGTGTCCGAGTCGACGCAAATCCGACTGAAAAATGGGCCGGAAATGGGTCGGCAAGTGGACGAAAGCGGATGCGCGTGGTCGGCGCGTTGGGCCGCCTTTTGTGTCCGCGCCGACCCAAACGGACTGCCGCGGACGAAATGGGTCGCTCCACTGGAGTTGCTCTAGCCGGTCATTATCCATAGACGTACCGCGGACGTATAGAAGAACGGATTTACCATGTCCAGTTGTAGATGCTTTTGCCCACCTTTGCTTTTGCTTTGCAGAGGACGAAACGTCACACGCAAAACAAGAGAGAATCTGAGTCAACGACTCCCTCCCCCTGTTGCGTAGAGGATCAACCAAGGCACTTTTTTTGCTTCATCAGCTGAGCGGATCACCACAGAAGTTTGAAAAGTCAAACGACAAGAAGAATATATATAGTAGGAAAAAGAGATCACTAAAAGTCAACACGATCGGAATGCGATAAAGCGTGGAAAGTTGCACTCATTGGTACTTTGAACAGTCTCAGGCTCCCGGCCAAATCCTGGGCGTCACATGATGCCGCACTTCCACATGGATTTTTCTAGTGACCATGCATAGCCCATGACTCCATTCATATCTCCCGTCCAAGATTTAGTAAACTGATTTCTACTATCTACTCCCTCCGTTTTCAAATAATTATCTTTTTAGCCATCTTAAATGAACTACAACATACGGATGTATGTAGACATGTTTTAGAGTGTAGATTCACTCATTTTGCTTCGTATGTAGTCATTTGTTGAAATCTCTAGAAAGACAATTATTTAGAAACGAAGGGAGTAGTATTTATCACTACTACTGCATAAATAAATAAAACTAAAAAGGGAGAAAATATCCACAGAGAGGGAGAGGGAGAGCGCCATGCATGGGGCCGGCCATCACCCATGTCACACAAAGAAGTCAGGTTTATTAAGCAAAGCAGGAGTAAAAGCAAGGGGGATGGGATGGGATGACCACCGCCGCCTCCTCCTCTATATAGGGGGGCACTTTCCCACCCACCTCCATCTCCCCTGCCTCCTCCCTCCATGGCGAACCTCCCCACCCACGCCACCAACGCGGACGCCTCCGGCTTCAAGCTCTTCGGCCAGGTCATCCAGCCCGACGCCTACCGCGCCGCCTCAGCCTCCGCCCCCGCCTCCACCTCCATCTCCGCGGCCCCGCCGCCTCAGCCTCCTCCTCCTCCCCCGTCGACGACGCAGCCGGCCGCGGTCGGGGGCGAGCCGCTGCCATGCCCGCGGTGCGGGAGCAGGGAGACCAAGTTCTGCTACTTCAACAACTACAACGTGCGGCAGCCGCGCCACCTCTGCCGCGCCTGCCGCCGCTACTGGACGGCCGGCGGCGCGCTCCGCCGCGTCGCCACCGCGTCCCCGGGCCGCCGCAGGCCCCGGCCCAGCGCCCGATCGGCCGCCGCCGCGGCCTCGGCCACCGCCTCCGCCTCCGAGGAAGGGGCAGCAGCGGAGAGCGTTGACTCGCGGTCGTAGGAGCCTTTCCGGGAACTCGCGTCCGCGCGTGCGTGGTGGAGCGAGAGAAATGCTTCCGGGCCGACGCGTCGGAGGCACCGCGACCATCACCTGTCCACCTTTTGGCTCTTTGTTTTTTTGGGGGGATTTATTATTATTATTATTATTATTGATCGATGTAGGTTCCATTTTGATACCATTTTAGGATTCTTTTCGGTGACCGGAAGGATACGGCCACGGCCAGCAATATGAATGGAAGGAAGAGAGCAAAAGAAAAAAAACTCCTGCTTAGTTGAAATGAATGTACTTTCTTCCTTGTGAGCCGTGGCAATGATGATGATGATGATGTTTTCTCTTCTTCCCTTTTGCTGCCCCATGTTTCTCCTCTGCAGCATTCAGTTATTAGATGCAGTGCAGCAGAGCAGGGAGGGACCATTCAATTTCAATGGATCACGTGGAATCCATGACACACTTGACACTCCTATTGAGTTGAGTTGCTGTAGATGCGCAGCTTAAATGGAATGCATACGTGGTTGGTGGGGCGTTCTTGTAAATAAAGTACCACTTGAATGCCAATGACATCAACACAGCGCCAGAGGAATCTACCACATCTAGCAAGAAGAAGAAAGGAGGCATCTACACCTGAGAAGGTTGGCATTATCCCAACAAACAGGCAAGCTCCATCACTTCCACTTTTAGCCATTCCCGTTAGTGATGGCATAGTGTCAATTTCTTTACTTGTTCTTCTTCTCATTGTCAACGATAAGCATCGTATTCATGTCATCGCCACCGGTGCATTATCATCACATGGTGCGGTGTATTAAACTCACCACACAACAAATGCAGACCGCGTTCCAGTGTGGCATTTGAACAGGGTCAATGGAAATATATATCAATTTTTTAGCACTTTGTAAAATATAGAGCTTCCCGAGCTAGTAGTATATTGTCAGCCCGCGCTATTTACATTCTGTACTGATCCGAATCCTGCCGACCTCCTTGCGTGAGTAATGTTAAATGCCAGCTCAACCATAGGACTCGGGGTCAATGCACCAAAAGTTCAAAGGTGTACACTACACGGAACTTGAATTTGTGTTTGCCAACTTCCCTTTGTACAGTCAAAGTAGTCGACTTTCTCCACGGAATGCTGTCAATCAGTCGATATGTTCAGACAGTATCCTCAGCCTCAGCGTGCATCTCATCTACCTGGCGGCATCTCCAGGCTCCAGATTAGACCCTTCTAAAACATTAATAAGACCTGTAAAAAGTAACAAGAATGGGATCGGCATTAAACAGAATCAAGTTACTTCATTTCAAACGTGTAAACTCATGCATGCCTACAGTTATGCTTCTTAAAGGGAAGGATGAGCATAAATAAATCTTCATTTGAAAAAAAAGCATAAATAAATCTTCAAGATCCTTCAATTGTCAGAAGAGTTGCACTGATGGCAACTTTGAAATTATGGTGAAGAAAGGATGAGGCTTGGCACCTTACTATATTGATGAACGGTGACCAATCTCCCCCCAAGGGCAACCAACAAAGTTTTCTTTGTTTTTCTATTAGCCAAAACAGTGTTCAAACTTCGCGGTTTCCAACATCAGGTACTGATTCCTGAATCGCTTGAGTAAACATGGCAATCTTGTAGGTAAAAAACCCAACGAGCATGGGTATCAACTCCAGGTGCATGAAGCCGTACTCTGGAACTAGTATCCTGCATCAGAAAAAGCAAGGCAAACATGCATGTAAGTTTTTGTTTGTTTGTTTGACATATTACGAAAATATTTCAGCAGAAAATACTACCTCTGCCTCTAAATATAAGACGTTTTTGCAGTCGTCTTATATTTAGAAGCAGAGGAAGTATTTTAAAAGACTTGATCTACTTACGCATTCCATCGATTGTACATCATCACAAGAACCATTGGAATAAGCAATCTTGGCTGTGCCGCAGCACCCCTGCAAGCATCCCAGAATAAATTTAGATGTTACTACATGTATTACAAGCAAGTAGACAAGTAGCAGCAATTACCTAGCATTTTCTAAACGCAGTCAAAATATGCTGCAAGTATGTTTTAGAAATAACCAAAGGTGATCGAGATAGTCATATAATGAATGGAGTGTCCATTGAATAATTCATACTTAGGGATCATGATTCAGAGGATGACCATTAGTTTTTTTCTTCTAATCTTTGTTTGACTAAACCTCTGGCTGAAGGCAGATTAGCAATATAAAGAACTTGAATGGAAGGACCTGAACTGGTCATATTTGTCTTCGTGAATCATGAGCTGCCAGTGTTACATAGGTGAAAACAGAACCAGGTCTGGACAGGCTAGGCAAACTTTGGTGTAAGTCAAGACTAGAATGGTTTGTCTGAAAGATCTTCAAATAAGAAAGATATCTTTGCTTGCAGGTTTGTCAATCTATCTGAGGTTTGTCTATCTATCTAACAGATGGGCTATGAAAGCCTTCAATTTTGACCACAGACTGCAATGTTATAAATGAGATCATAATTAAGATTTAGCAGTGTAGCTCTCCCAAACTAAATGAAGTGTGAGCACTGTTTTAAGTATAACTATTAAGCTTATCGAGGTAAATTCAAATCCAATTTGTAAGAGAAACTGCTAGAAGTATATACTTGGCAGCTGCTTTAGTTCCACCCGCTAAAGAATCCACACTGGTTCCAAGCATGCGGAGATACACCAGAGATCCAATCAGCCCTGCAGTAAAGCTGAAGAGTAACTGATATTAGTGTAGCATGCAAGGCAGCACTTTGGAGATATATGGTTCATGTCCACGTTCAATCATGCCTGGCCTGGAGACTGCCTGAGATGTGCCTGGATAGTGTTTGGTTCATGCCTGAAAAATTGAGTGCTAGCCTGGCCTGTTGATGGGACTGCTTGATTAGCCTAGAATATAAACCAGGCATCCTACTTAGCCTGGACCAGGCGTTGGAGGAGGGACGCCTGGGTGCGCCTGGTGTCGTGCCTGGCAATATTATACTATTTCTTTTGTGTACATGGGATGGGGATGGGATCTTTTATGTACTAATCATACTGCAAAGTAGCTGCACTGCCAGGATGCAAGCCAAACGCATTCGCACGAGGCTAGCCTGGCCAGGCGAATTTTTTCAACAATTCAGGCTGGATCCGGGCACGAGTCCACTTCAGGCATAGTGTCCAGGCCTTGAACCAAACTGCCCCATAATGAACAAGACGCAAACTAATCCTGACAATCGGTAACAAAGAAGGCCACATCCCAAGTTTGTCTAGAAATAAATAGCCAACCTTAGTTTCAGATACAAAATGAACAAACATCATATATGAGAAGCACTAATCAAAAGTAAATTCAATCTAACTCGTCCAAGAAAAAGCATACCTCGCAGCAATTTCAGGAGTGTATGAAACATAAGCAGAAACCACCCCGACGCCACCAATACCTATAGTAAGCAACTGCAACCTTTCTTTCAACTGCAAAACACCCTCAGTATCAGTAATACAGTAACACAAATTTGTGCATATTTCATTCTTGAAGAACATTTGGACATTGAGCACTTGCCAAAGTACAACTCCAAAAGGTATAGTTCGTGTTGATGGTGAACAGGGAGGAAACTGGCAGTGTACTCGATCCTGATATTTACTTAAAAGAGATATTACCTTTAGGTATTGCTCTCTGGCCTCAGCTGCCACAACCTTAGGGTCCCCTTTCAGCTGCACTTTCTGCTGCGACTCCCTTAGTATGACATCCTGAAAGGGGACCAAAATCCAAAACAAAAATTAGAAATGTGAACATAGTGAAATTTTTGTTAGAAGTGTCTCACTTGTACAGATCAACAGATATCAAGAGATTATTAACAACAAGTCAGTCATGGAACTGCAACAGCTTACAATGCCACCGGTGGTTGCCTTGGTCGCTCGGTCCCATTGCTCCTGCTCCCGTCGAGTCGGAGCTAGCTTCCATCGAATGAAGGTGGATCTATTGACAGCCTACATTCGAATTCGAAGAACCCAACTCATTGACAGCCCCAAGAGGCAAGAGAATAAGGCTACATTCAGAGGGAAAGGCATTTGATCGAATAACCTCAACGCTAGTGGATCGACCACGGCGGGCAGCCTTGAGCTGCGTCTGCAAGATTGACTTGGCTGGTGCCATAAGCTCCTTGCTCAGATCAACGTCCACACTACAACGCACACCCTACGTTACAAAACGCCGCGAAACGATTGTCGGGACTCGGGACACCAAGTGAGGAGCAGATGAGGTGAGGTGAGAGTAACCTGTCAAGGTCCATTGCGCGGTTGAAGCTTAGAAACCCTGAGTCCTCGTCCTCCTGCTCAAACGAATTGCTTGGTTAGGAGCTTCAGAATAACAGCCCCAACTGCAGAACATTCATGCTCGAAACAAATGAAACAAATTCACTGAGCGGGACTAAGACGCGCGTGCGCTTGCTGCCCGGCCGGGGGCGGGAATGGGCTTACCGGCGCGACGCGGGGGATGGTGGCGGGCGTGTCGGTGCCGCCGTTGGCGATGACGCGCTCCATGTGGGGGAGGAAGTTCTTGTTCCAGATGAAGTCGTCGGTGTTGCCAATGGGGTCGCGGTCCTCCTTCCCCATCCAGTACTTGCGCGGCTTGATGGTGGTCGGGCCGCCGCCGTACGACCCCGGCTCCATCCCCGTGGACCACTTCTGCGGCTTCTTCTTGGGCAGTATTATCTTCACCGGCCTCCGCTCCGCCGGCTGGTCCGCGGCGGCCGCCGCAGCCTCTCCCGAGGCCGCCGAGGCGCGAAGCGGGCGCACGGCCGCGGCGCGGCTGGTGACGACGGCGAGCAGCGACATGGCGGGCGGGCCGCGTGAAATATCTCGGTGGGGGAGTGGAGAGGAGAGGGAGTGATCCGGAATTGGGACGGGTGAACGGGAGAGAGGCGTCGAGTCGCGTCTGCGAGTTATCAACGTATCGAGCCTGCAGAACTGCTGGAAAATATCTGCAGTTGCCAGCTTGGGAAAATATACATTTCTGATTATCACCTCCATTTGCCTTATGCCACTACCATGATTACATACAGCTGATGATGTGAAGAATGGGGATGTGCTTGGCAAGTGCAAAGTAAAATGCAATTTTCGAAAATTTACTTTACTGGTTCGAACTTATGGCGTGGAACAAATTACTGAAGAACCAGCTTGGATGCTTTCAGCTCAAGGACCAGATACAACAAGATAATAATAATTCTGGATCCGCAGCAGAATAAACCTTCCATTTCTCTTCGGTACTAGTACATGACAGGGCCCACATGACATGGAAATCGGCCTATATCATACATCTCCCCTGCACAAAAAATTGCAACAAAAAGGAACACAGTATTCGTGATGCCCTGTTTCTCGCAGGCAACCGAAGAGAAAGAGAGAGGGGCTCCGCATCACTCAAACACCCCCTGCTCACTGCTCAAGAGTCACAGAGAGCCGGCCAGCATTGTGTAACGCAACATTACAAAGTTGTCTACGCACGGCGGTACCAGGAGTGTCGAAATGGCTCCTAATCTATTTTTCATGCTATATATTCCAACAGGTGCTGCAGTTGGTACGGCGGCGCCCTGTCAAAATACAGCAGATTTGCACACCGGGCACGAGGTCCTCATCCGAAGCCACCTGTCAATGCACTGCGCAAGAAAATCACACCCACAAATATATGTTAGAATGGAAATTTAGAACCCAGAGCAGCTCCAATGTACAAATTCCATGCGTACCTCTTTATGGAATTTGTGTGCGCACGGCAGATGCCGGAGGGAAGCACCATCAGCAGGGCAGTCCAGGCATATAGGGCAGGGCTCGTCTCGGCGGCTTTCTCCCTGACAATGTAAAGAGGGGAGAGGCAAGTAAGTTAGCCCTTCCAAACGCCATAGATAATGCACATCCATCTTGTCTTTAGTAAGAAACTTAATAAGAACCTCAGCAACAGATAGCGGCAAGCTGTCAATTTCACTGTCCGAAGCTCCTCTGCGGTGGTTGTTGTCATCAAGCGCTATAAGGTTCTCATAGTCATCACTAACATGTGAGCAACGAGAAAATATTAGTCAGAAACTCATAATAAATATGCATGAACCAACAAGTAGTATGAATCTGTGGGAGTATGAGGATAGCCATCTAAGTTAACCTATTGGGAGTATAAGGATAGCCATCTAAGTTAACCTATTGGGTACTATTGCACACATAGAAGTAAAGGCTGGAAGGGTGATCCTTTCACTGTCTAAAAAATGTAAACATCGATAAAGCTGTTTTAGGAATTAGCACTTCAGCAATATGAAACAATCCAGAACATAAGCAGAAACAAACAACACATGCAAATAAGTATAGCAAAATCAGGACAAGTATGCAACTATGACAATAATTAAATAGCCTGGCTGCAGACATTTCCATCAAAACAACATTGCACCGATGAATTTTTTTCTGCATTAACTTACTCATCTGAATCTGTAGGATAGGTGTCTGCACAGCTTTCAAGTGCTTCTTGGAGCGAGTCCAGCACAGCCATTCTCTACATTAGAAACACAAAAACATGAGTAGAAGTTTTGGGCATGCCATGCCAGCAAAGATGGTGTCGCATAGACAGTAATAGAGGCTCATCAGGAGACTAGCATAGGTATTCATGTTCAATATGTTACAAGGTATCACCCATTAAGGATACAAGTGTTAGTAGTTGCAGTGGCCTAGCTGGCAATTACTTTATGCTTTCCAGATACAATTGGCTAATTGTTAGTTGGTCCAACTGGTAGTTGAGTCCTCGATAAGAATAGTTAGCTGATTAGTCCATTCTTTAAAAGAATATCTGCATGTAATCTGCAAACCAACCAAAGAATAAACTTCCAATATCCGGCACTGCTCAGAGCCTTTATGATTGCATCCTGAGACGCATTCGCTCCTTCAATCCCCTTTTTCCTACCACTGAAATCCCATAACATGATTGTTGCCACATCACACTTTAGTATATTATTACATGGACTAGAGAAAAAAAAAGTATCCTCTTATGCTGATGTGGCCTGATCAGGTAAGGGGTGGAAAGAAGGGTTTTGCTTTAGTACGCCACCCCAAGGAAAATTTATGGATTTTAAAGTATGTTGTCTATTATTATTTAGGGGGAGACATTGATTAATAAAATGTATTGTTGGGATAAAAGGAATGGAGACATGTATACTTCTGTTATTACTACCAATAAAATGCAAGAAGTATGAATATTTAGGTTTTCACGAGCTGCTCATACATGATAAGTAAACGAGAGGGACAAGTAGTCAACAATATAAAGGCCCCTCGATATTCCAAAGTACAGATGTTCTTTTGCAATACAGGGTAAAGACTAACCATTTCTAAATCCATGTTTTCTTGTCCAAAACACCCTTTGGTCAATTGAGAGATAATCATCTGAGAAACAAGCAAATGTCAGTCCTCAGTTAAGTGAAGGTTGAAAAAAATAAGCTTATCAAGGAGTCCTACATTTTGTTGCTCTGATCCTGGGCTGCTGTTTCTTGGCAACCACCGTCTGCTTGTTATTGGAGCTGATGTGTCACTAGGTGGCCATGAAGGATAACCTTGAACTTGCGAGCGCCAGCCGTACGAATACAAGTGTGCCATTGAGCGGTCCCTCTGGCTCTGAGCACAAAGTACAGTTACGAAATTAAAGGAAGGATGGGGTGCAGATAAATGAGGAAAATAATCAACAGAATGCCATAGCCAATAGGTGACAGCAGGGAAATGCAGTTATGAAGTTGGAACTTGAAATACAAGTCAAGACCACAAAACTCAAGAGTAAGAGCAGTATGAAATAATCAAGTTTTAAGTGTTTTGCTAATATGCAGTTTTTTTTTTTTGGTACTGAGTATTCTCCCAAGTTAAGTAACCCAACAGCAGGTATTAAGTGATTGCAGGCATATATGATGTCATGCTAACTTTGTCTCAAATATTAGTTGGTGCAATGTAATTCTCCTTTCAGCTACCTGATTTGCAAAGTGCAAAGATTTCATCAATAAAACAGAGAGGGTAGCTATGGCTTCCGGCAAACTTAACTGAGAGTTATGGGCATCAACATATCAGTTCAGTCATAACTCATACTCCCTCCGTTCCCAAATAATTGTCTTTCTAGAGATTTCAACAAGTGACTACATATGGAGCAAAATGAGTGAATCTACACTCTAAAACATGTCTACATACATCCGTATGTTGTAGTCCATTTGAGATGGCTAGAAAGACAATTATTTGGGAACGGAGGGAGTAAGTAACTGAAACCATGCCACTTTTCATAAGAAGATGATCACATGATTCTTGCAAGATTTTTCAGTAAGCGAATCCCCACAACATATGCATCAAGACAAAGCGGCAACTTACAGAACTAGATTGGCCCTCTCTCGCAGCGATTCTGGCACGCGCAGCATCTTGCTCTTGCAGTGTCCAAGCTAGAGTCGTATCAGCCTGCAAGATGTCAGCAATCGGTTGGCCGTTTAGTAAACTTGCATCAGTAGTGAATCATCAGAAGAAGCCAAGAAACGACTGGCAGGAAAGAAAACAACAACTAAGAAACGGAACTTTCACTGAAAAAAGGCACAGCAAGATTGAGAAGTAACCAACAGAAACAACCTGCTGGGAAGATTGCGAGCCTGGCTGTTCCTGGTTGAACTGCTCTTGAAGCTTAAGTGCAAGCATCTCATCTGACTGAATTTGCCTGGCCTTCAACTGGCTCTCATCAGGAAGTGGGAAATGGAGCCCCTTGATCCTCGACAGCCATGCGCTACTGTCTTCCATGAGTAGCTCAGGAATGGCCATAGAGCTCTGTCCAGGCATCGCAGCACCATCTTCCTTGGGCACAGAGACTGATCTGCAAATCTCATCAACCCAAGGTCCCCAACAACACTCGGGCGTTTCACTTCTTTCATCTCTAGATTTGTGTGCCGCTGCACTCCATGAATCCCACCCCGCAGGCCTAGCTCCCAAGATACCTGCACCAGAACCATGCGATCCTCCCGTGAGCGAAGGGGGTCCTGCTGCCCACGCGCTCCCCCCCTCGCCCGCCTTCTCCTTGTCCTTCTTCACCGCCTGACTTGGCTGCTGCGGCGGCCAGGCCATTCTGCTTGTCTGCTCGGGAAGACTCCCGGGGCCGCGGGATGGATCCGCGGGCTCCCAGGCAGGACGCTTCCGGTCAGGCGAGTGCGCGCACGCCTCGTCCTCGGAGTCGGATGACACCAAATCCACCACCTCCATTTCCTGCAAAAATGGGGTCAATATAGCATCTTGCAACTTCTCTTTTAGTACAAAGAAAAGAAAAGGATAAGCTTTCGCCCCCTTTCTGCGATTGGACACGAAGAAGCTCAAGAAAACTGGTGGCGTGGGACAGAAATCCCCGATTCAAGTGATCTCGGCGCCCAACAAAAAGTTGTTGATTCGTGGTTCTCACTAAATCGTTATTGAATGACCGGGAGGAAAAATTGACCGGGCCAAGAAGCCGCGCGCAGGCGGACGAACAATCTGGAAATAAAAATAGAGGGGAAAAGGGAAGGGAGGAAAAATTTCAGGTTGGGGCATACTACATACCTGCAGAAGGAGAAACAAGGGAGAGAGGGGGGGAGCGGAAATGCTAGGGCTGGAGCTCGGGTGCGTCCGTGGGGAGGAGGCGGAGGCGTCTAGGAGGGTGTGTGGTTCTTGGCTCCTCGCTTCCTCTTCTTGATTTTGGTTCTCGGGGAGACGAGGCGGGTGCTTCGCTCGGTGGGCGATGAAGAAGGGGTGTCTGCCCGGAAATATAAAGCTTTTGCACTTTGCCCCCCGCTTGTGACCTGTCCTCATGGAAATACTGCGTGCGTTCACTTTTGACCGATCTACCTCCTCCATCCCACAATGTTTGTAAGATTACTACTAGTATAACGCTGCGTTTCTATGGCCTATATGACCCATATAAAAATATGAATCAAACAAATGATTAAATTAGTTTTTAAGGTCAAAGTTTATTTCTTCCTCATACGTTCGTACATCAAACGGGCGCACAGTAGCCCCCCAAAATTCAATTGCCTCGGCAGCCCGGTCACCCCAAAATCTGGACCATATATGGAGGAGAAATGCCACTGTCCGGACCATCCGCTATGTTATCTTTAACACGCAGGCCCAACACAAAACCCACCACACGACATATCCTTTTTTTTCCTGTCGGACCCCCCTCCCTGCTCGGTTTCCCGCCATAACGGGACATTTCTCGCTGGAGCCCTCTTCTTTAAAATCGGATGACACGCACCTCACCTTCACCGTGCATTATAACATGGACATTTTCTTTTTCTTATTTACAATATAATAGATCACAAAACAAAAAATAACTATAGAGATCATTTTCAAAGGTCCATTCAACTTTGCAAATGCACACAGTAAAATATCATATTTTCTAGGTTTTCTTGTTATGTTGCAACATGTGCCAATATTTTTCTCCCATTTATCATATATCGCATCTATTTAGAGTTTGCACGCCTTCGGTTCAACATGTCAATCTCATGATAGAAACGACATCATCTATCCCTTGAATTCTGCAACTCATGAAACAAAAAAAACATGCATACACATTAATGTGGGAGGCGAGTAGCAACCTAAACATATTCCTATTCACCAATAAGCTTCACCTCTAACCCACACACACACCTTTCATTGCAACTCCCTCTGTTCCATAATATAAGACCGTTTTTTATACTATGATAGTGCCAAAAAGATCTTATATTATGGGACAGAGGGAGTAGAAAGGACACTTGTCATTCTTCTCTTCTTTGTCCTCCCCTATATCCTCTACTCCTAGCCTCTTTGCCAATCCGTTTCATTGGCGCCAACCAGCACCACCTCAACATCAATGCGTTCGTCAGCAACGCCACATCTTCTCCTTCCTCGGTCGTCACCAAATTTAGTTCTTGTTTCAACTTATTTCCTATAATACTCTTCCTTTCTTTTTTCATTTTATTTTCTGGAACACTCTTTTCTTCTCCAACACCATGGATCACTTGGCCACTTTAGTTCTTTTTCCTTCTTATTCTTGGAACACTCTTCCTTTCTACTATAACATAAATCACCCAGCTAATGTAGTGCCATGTTGTCCTCGCCCGCGAATGTTTTGGCAACCATCAGCGTGTGTACATCCTGTAGAGCATGATCGTCATCCATCTTGCCGAACACTTAGTCACACATGTCGCGAGCGCATGGTGGTCGTGTCCATGTTGGCAAGCGGTGCTCGACCATGTCGCTGAGAGCCTGTCGACCATCCTTGCCCACATACGCTTTTAAAATCATTCGACACGATTAATTACCTGCCACTACGGAGGTGGGAGTGTGCAAGGAAGAAAAATCAGCATGAAGGGATAGTGGCGGGAGGTGAACGCGAAAATAAACTGTAAAGGCGAAAATAAACCATGTGTATCGGTTTACCAACTCACCTTTAATAGTAGAGATATATGCGATTTGGTAAGATAAAAAAAAGATATGTTATTTTTTGTATTAGAAAAGTTACGATTGTCATTTAATAATACATATAATGAGAACAATAAATGGGAGCACACTGAGGAATATGTTATTTTGTTTTGGAAGGTTACCGAGAAAAATCTTATGTTTTCATTTTAGGAAGGTGATCACACATATGTGGTGTGCTTTCTAAATTCTTGATTATCTATTTTTTACGTGATTGAATTGAATCAACACCTGCCAAAACAAGCACGAAACAGATCTCCCGATTTGATGGGATTTGTTTTTTTTATTAATGTGAGGGAGAAATAAGCCAGTGGGAGAGGGTGGTGGAAGTTGAGACAAAAAAATAGACAAAAATAAACCGGTGAGAAGAAGCTACCAACTCTCCCTTTAGGAGTAGAGATTTTTGACACTAGATAGTCATGAACCATAGAAATGGAAAATATACAGAAATGGTAAGCACATATATGGCCAGACAATCATCATATAATCAGTACATTATTAAGGCCAAATGACATATTTTAACTCTATTTTGGGAATTTAGCACAAAATGACTCTATCGAAACTCTTTTCATTTTGGTCGATGGGGAGCACAACGGTGTGCTCCGCTTGCCGATACATGGACGGAGTTGGACGGAATCGAAGGAAACGTCGCGGAGGCCAGAGAGGAAGAAGAGGAGTAAGGCGGCGTTGTCTTGGTGTCCCGGCTCGATGTAGTGCACGCCTTGGACGTAGTCGGACACGAGGGCGCTTCTGGACACTTTGCGGAGGTCGGGGACGATGTTTTTTCACGACGGCTCCATGGACGCGCTCTCGGGCTCCATCGGGGTAGGTGGATCTGGGGCTTTTAGGTGTTCTTTCTTGGCCAAGGGGAAAGATGGGAACAGGGAATGAGTTGCTAACAAGGGCTGGCTCGAGATAAGAATGTGTGGGAGGTAGCGTGGGCGAGCACTATCGGGGAACGTAGTATTTCAAAAAAATTCCTACGATCACGCAAGATCTATCTAGGTGATGCATAGCAACGAGCGGGGTGAGTGTGTCCACGTACCCTCGTAGACTGAAAGCGAAGCCTTATATCAACGCGGTTGATGTAGTCGTACGTCTTCACGATCCGACCGATCCTAGCACTGAACGTACGGCACCTCCGTGTTCAGCACACGTTCAGCTCGATGACGTCCCTCATACTCTTGATCCAGTTGAGGCCGAGGGAGAGTTTCGTCAGCACGACGGTGATACGTCTCCAATGTATCTATAATTTTTGATTGCTCCATGCTATATTATCTACTGTTTTGGACATTATTGGGCTTTATTTTCCACTTTTATATTATTTTTGGGACTAACCTATTAACCGGAGGCCCAGCCAGAATTGCTGTTTTTTGCCTATTTCAGAGTTTCGAAGAAACGGGATATCAAACGGAGTCCAAACGGAATGAAACCTTTGTTGGGGAACGTTGCAGAAAATTAAAATTTTTCCTACGGTTTCACCAAGATCCATCTATGAGTTCATCTAAGCAACGAGTCAAGGGAGTGAGTTTGCATCTACATACCACTTGTAGATCGAAAGTGAAGCGTTCAAGGGGATGGTGATGATGGAGTCGTACTACCGTGATTCGGATCACCGATGACCAAGTGTTGAACGGACGGCACCTCCGCTGCTCAACACACGCACGGGCAGACGACGCCTCCTCCTTTTGATCCAGCAAGGGGAAGGAGAGGTTGAGGAAGATGGCTCCAGCAGCAGACGACGGCGTGATGATGGTGGAGTGACAGCCCCAAGCAGGCTTCGCCAAGCACACGCCAGGAGGAGAGGTGTTGGGAGGGAGGGCTGCGCCTTCAAGTGTGTTGCAGCCTCCCTCACCCCTCTTTTTATAGGGGTATGGGACATGGGGGCCGGCCCCTCTAGAGGGCATCTAGCGGGCGGCGGCCAAGGGGAGGGGGACTTGCCCCCAAGCGTGGCGCCTCTAGGGTTCCCCCCCCCCAACCCTAGGCGCATGGGCCCAAGGGGGGGGGGCGCCCAGCCCACCAGGGCCTGGCTCCTACCCCACTCAGCCCATGTGGCCCCCCGGGAGGGGTGGCCCCTCCCGGTGGACCCCCGGAACCCTTCCGGTGGCCCCGGTACAATACCGATATGCCCCGAACTTTCCGTGTCCGCTTGACAACTTCCCATATATAAATCTTTACCTCCGGACCCTTCCTAACTCCTCGTGACGTCTGGATCTCATCCGGACTCCGGACAACATTCGGTAATCACATACAAGTCTTCCTAATAACCCTAAGCGTCCGAACCTTAAGTGTGTAGACCCTACGGGTTCGGAGACACGCAGACATGACCGAGACGGCTCTCGTGTCAATAACCAGAGCGGGATCTGGATACCCATGTTGGCTCCCACATGCTCCTCGATGATGTCATCGGATGAACCACGATGTCGAGGATTCAAGCAACCCGTATACCATTCCCTTTGTCAATCGATGCGTTACATGCCCGAGACTCAATCGCCGGTATCCCAATACCTCGTTCGGTCTCGTTACCGGCAAGTCACTTTACTCGCATCGTAATGCATGATCCCGTGACCAAACACTTGGTCACTTTGAGCTCATTATGATGATGCATTACCGAGTGGGCCCAGAGATACCTCTCCGTCATACGGAGTGACAAATCCGATCTCGATCCATGTCAACCCAACAGACACTTTCGGAGATACCAGAGTGCACCTTTATAGTCACCCAGTTATGTTGTGACGCTTTGGTACACCCAAAGCACTCCTACGGTATCCGGGAGTTACACGATCTCATGGTCTAAGGAAGAGATACTTGACATAGAAAAAGCTCTAGCAAAACGAACTACACGATCTTGTGCTATGCTTATGATTGGGTCTTGTCCATCACGTCATTCTCCTAATGACGTGATCCCATTGTCAATGACATCTGATGTCCATAGTCGTGAAACCATGACTATCTGTTGACCAACGAGCTAGTCAACTAGAGGCTTACTAGGGACGTATTGTGGTCTATGTATTCACACGTGTATTACGATTTCCGGATAATACAATTATAGCATGAATAAAAGACAATTATCATGAACAAGGAAATATAATAATAATGCTTTTATTATTGCCTCTAGGGCATATTTCCAATAGTCTCCCACTTGCACTAGAGTCAATAATCTAGTTACATTGTGATGAATCGAACACCCATAGAGGGTTGGTGTTGATCATGTTTTGCCCGCTTAAGAGAAAGTTTAGTCAACGGATCTGCGACATTCAGATCCGTATGCACTTTAGAAATTTCTATGTCTCCATCTTGAACATTTTCACGGATGGAGTTGAAGTGACGCTTGATGTGCCTGGTCTTCTTGTGAAACCTAGGCTCCTTGGCAAGTGCAATAGCTCTAGTGTTGTCACAGAAGAGTTTGATCGGCCCCGACGCATTGGGTATGACTCCTAGGTCGGTGATGAACTCCTTCACCCAAATTGCTTCATGCGCTGCCTCCGAGGCTGCCATGTACTCCGCTTCACATGTAGATCCCGCCACGACGCTTCTCGCTGCACGCACTACCATCGCTTCCACCATTCAACATATACACGTATCCGGTTTGTGACTTAGAGTCATCGGATCTGTGTCGAAGCTAAGCGCCGACGTAACCCTTTACGACGAGCTCTTCGTCACCTCCATAAACGAGAAACATGTCCTTTGTTCTTTTCGTGTACTTTAGGATATTCTTGACCGCTGTCCGGTGTTCCTTGCGGGATTACTTTGGTACCTTCCTACCAAACTTACGGCAAGGTTTACATCAGTGTCCGTACACAAGATGGCATACATAATAGATCCTATGGGTGAGGCATAGGGATGGCGCTCATCTCTTCTTTATCTTTTGTCGTGGTCGGGCATTGAGCTGAGCTCAATCTCACACCTTGCAACACAGGCAAGAACCCTTTCTTGGACCGATCCATTTTGAACTTCTTCAAAATCTTATCAAGGTATGTGCTTTGCGAAAGACCTATGAGGCGTCTCGATCTATCTCTATAGATCTTGATGCCTAATATATAAGCAGCTTCTCCAAGGTCCTTCATTGAAAAACACTTATTCAAGTAGGCCTTAATGTTGTCCAAGAATTCTATATCATTTCCCATCAAAAGTATGTCATCTACATATAATATGAGAAATGCTACAGAGCTCCCACTCACTTTCTTGTAAACGCAGGCTTCTCCATAAGTCTCAAGATAAACCCAAACGCTTTGATCATCTCATCAAAGCGAATGTTCCAACTCCGAGATGCTTGCACCAGCCCATAAATGGATCATTTGGAGCTTGCATACTTTGTTAGCATTCTTAGGATCGACAAAACCCTCCGGCTGCATCATATACAGTTCTTCCTTAAGATGCCCGTTAAGGAATGCCGCTTTGACGTCCATCCGCCATATCTAATAATCATAGTATGCGTCTATTTCTAACATGATTCGGACGGACTTAAGCTTCGCTTCGTGAGAGAAAGTGTCATCGTAGTCATTCCCTTGAACTTGCCGATAACCCTTAGCGACAAGTCGAGCTTTATAGATGGTGACATTACCATCCGCGTCCGTCTTCTTCTTAAAGATCCATTTGTTTTCTATCGCCGCCGATCATCGGGCAAGTCACCAAAGTCCATACTTTGTTTTCATACATGGATTCTATCTCGGATTTCATGGCTTCTAGCCATTTGTTGGAATCTGGGCCCACCATCGCTTCTTCATAGTTCAAGGTTCACCGTTGTCTAACAACATGATTTCCGTGACAGGTTGCCGTACCACTGCAGTGCGGAACGTGTCCTTGTGGACCTCTGAGTTCAAGAGCTACTTGATCCAAGTACCTTGATCATCATCATTATTTTCCTCTTCGGTTGGTGTAGGCATCACAGAACATTTTCTTGAGCTGCACTACTTTCCCGCTGAAGAGGTAG
Source organism: Aegilops bicornis (assembly GCA_021605145.1). Lineage (NCBI taxonomy): Eukaryota > Viridiplantae > Streptophyta > Magnoliopsida > Poales > Poaceae > Aegilops > Aegilops bicornis. The sequence goes on along the minus strand of CM038671.1, from coordinate 532,614,282 downwards.
TACTTCATCGAGTTCTACTTTCCTCCCACTTACTTCTTTCGAGAGAAACTCTTTTTCCGTAAAGGATCCGTTCTTGGCAACAAAGATCTTGCCCTCGGATCTTAAGTAGAAGGTATACCCAATGGTTTCTTTAGGGTATCCTATGAAGACGCATTTTTCCGACTTGGGTTCGAGCTTTTCAGGTTGAAGTTTCTTGACATAAGCATCGCATCCCCAAACTTTTAGAAACGACAGCTTAGGTTTCTTCCCAAACCATAATTCATACGGTGTCGTCTCAACGGATTTAGACGGTGCCCTATTTAAAGTGAATGTAGCTGTCTCTAGAGCGTATCCCCAAAAATGATAGCGGTAAATCGGTAAGAGACATCATGGATCGCACCATATCCAATAGAGTGCGATTCTGACGTTCGGACACACCGCTATTACCGAGGTGTTCCAAAGCGGCGTGAGTTGTGAAACGATTCCACATTTTCTTAAGTGTGTACCAAATTCGTGACTTAAATATTCTCCTCCACGATTCGATCGTAGGAATTTTATCTTTCGGTCACGTTGATTCTCTACCTCATTCTGAAATTCCTTGAACTTTTCAAAGGTCTCGGACTTGTGTTTCATTAAGTAGACATACCCATATCTACACAAGTCATCGGTGAGAGTGAGAACATAACGATATCCTCCATGAGCCTCAACGCTCATTGGACCGCATACATCGGTATGTATGATTTCCAATAAGTTGGTTGCTCGCTCCATTGTTCCGGAGAACGGAGTCTTGGTCATCTTGCCCATAAGGCACGGTTCGCATGTGTCAAATGATTCATAATCGAGAGACTCCATAAGTCCATCAGCATGGAGCTTCTTCATGCGCTTGACACCAATGTGACCAAGGCGGCAGTGCCACAAGTATGTGGGACTATCGTTATCAACTTTACATCTTTTGGTATTCACGCTATGAATATGTGTAACATTACGCTCGAGATTCATTAAGAATAAACCATTGACCATCGGAGCATGACCATAAAACATATCTCTCATATAAATAGAACAACCATTATTCTCGGATTTAAATGAGTAGCCATCTCGTATCAAATGAGATCCAGATACAATGTTCATGCTCAAACTTGGCACCAAATAACAATTATTAAGGTTCAAAACTAATCCCGTAGGTAAATGTAGAGGTAGCGTGCCGACGACGATCACATCGACTCGGAACCATTCCCGACGCCGCATCGTCACCTCGCCCTTCGCCAGCCTCCGCTTATTCCGCAGCTCCTGCCGTGAGTTACAAATATGAGCAACGGCACGGTATCAAATACCCGTGAGTTACTACGAGTAATCGGTGAGGTACACATCAATTACATGTATATCAAATATACCTTTGGTGTTGCCGGCCTTCTTATCCGCTAAGTATTTGGGGCAGTTCGCTTCTAGTGACCCTTCCCTTGCAATAAAAAGCACTCAGTCTCGTGCTTGGGTCCATTCTTTGACTTCTTCCGGCAACTTGCTTGCAGGCGCGGCAACCTCCTTGCCATCCTTCTTGAAGTTCTTCTTGCCCTTGCCCTTCTTGAACTTAGTGGTTTTGTTGACCATCAACACTTGATGTTATTTCTTGATTTCAACCTCTGCTGACTTCACATTGAGAATACTTCGGGAATGGTCTTCACCATCCCCGCATATTGTAGTTCATCACAAAGCTCTTGTAGCTTGGTGGGAGCGATCAAGGATCCTGTCAATGACCGCCTCGTCCAGGAGGTTTATGTCCACCGACAAAGCGGTTGTGCAACCTGCATATTTTGAGTATGTGCTCACCGACGTAACTGTTTTCCTCCATCTTACAACTATAGAACTTGTCGGAGACTTCATATCTCTCGACCGGGCATGAGCTTGAAAAACTAGTTTCAGCTCTTGAACATCTCATATGCTCCGTGTTGCTCAAAACGCTTTTGGAGCCCCCGGTTCTAATTTGTAAAAGCATGCCGCATCGAACGAGGGAGTAATCATCAAGATGAGACCTGCCAAGCATTCATAATGTCTTGGTTCTTCGACGGAGCGTCACCTAGCGGTCCTTCTAGGACATATTGTTTCCTGGCAGCTATGAGGATGATCCTCGGGTTCCGGACCCAGTCCGTATAGTTGCTGCCATCATCTTTCAGCTTGGTTTTCTAGGAACGCGTTGAAGTTCAAGTTGACATGAGCATTGGCCATTTGATCTACAAGACATATTTGCAAAGGTTTTAGACTAAGTTCATGATAATTAAGTTCATCTAATCAAATTATTTTAATGAACTCCCACTCAGATTAGACATCCCTCTAGTCATCTAAGTGATACACGATCCGAGTCGACTAGGCCGTGTCCGATCATCACGTGAGACAGACTAGTCATCGTCGGTGAACATTCTCATGTTGATCGTATCTTCTATACGACTCGTGTTCGACCTTTCGGTCTCCGTGTTCCGAGGCCATGTCTGTACATGCTAGGCTCGTCAAGTTAACCCTAAGTGTTTTGCATGTGTAAAACTGTCTTACACCCGTTGTATGTGAACGTAAGGATCTATCACACCCGATCATCACGTGGTGCTTCAAACGCATTTAACTTTAGCAACGGTGCAGTTAGGGAGAACACTTCTTGAAATTGTTGTAAGGATCATCTTATTTACTACCGTCATTCTAAGTAAACAAGATGCATAAACATAATAAACATCACATGCAATTATATAGTAGTGACATGATATGGCCAATATCATATAGCTCCATTGATCTCCATCTTCGGGGCTCCATGACCATCTTGTCACCGGCATGACACCATGATCTCCATCATCATGATCTCCATCATCGTGTCTTCATGAAGTTGTCACGCCAACGACTACTTCTACTTCTATGGCTAACGCGTTTAGCAATAAAGTAAAGTAGTTTACATGGCGTTCTTCAATGACACACAGGTCATACAAAAATAAAGACAACTCCTATGGCTCCTGCCGTTGTCATACTCATCGACATGCAAGTCGTGATTCCTATTACAAGAACATGATCTCATACATCACAATATGTCATTCATCATTCATCACAACTTCTGGCCATATCACATCACATGACAATTGCTGCAAAAACAAGTTAGACGTCCTCTAATTGTTGTTGCATCTTTTACGTGGTTGCAATTGGGTTCTAGCAAGAACGTTTTCTTACCTACGAATAACCACAACGTGATTTTGTCAACTTCTATTTACCCTTCATAAGGACCCTTTTCATCGAATCCGCTCCAACTAAAGTGGGAGAGACAGACACCCGCCAGCCACCTTATGCAACTAGTGCATGTCGATTCGGTGGAACCGGTCTCACGAAGCGTACGTGTAAGGTTGGTCCGGGCCGCTTCATCCCACAATACCGCTGAAGCAAGATAAGACTAGTAGCGGCAAGCAAGTTGACAAGATCTACGCCCACAACCAAATTGTGTTCTACTCGTGCAATAGAGAACTACGCATAAACCTAGCTCATGATGCCACCGTTGGGGAACGTTGCGAGAAAATTAAAATTTTTCCTACGGTTTCACCAAGATCCATCTATGAGTTCATCTAAAGCAACGAGTCAAGGGAGTGAGTTTGCATCTACATACCACTTGTAGATCAAGTGCGGAAGCGTTCAAGGGGATGGTGATGATGGAGTCGTACTTCCGTGATTCGGATCACCGATGACCAAGTGCTGAGCGGACAACACCTCCGCGTTCAACACACGTGACGCAGACGGACGACGCCTCCTCCTTTTGATCCAGCAAGGGGAAGCAGAGGTTGAGGAAGATGGCTCCAGCAGCAACACGACGGTGTGATGATGGTGGAGTAATGATTCTCCAGAGGCTTCGCCAAGCACACGCGGAGGAGGAGAGGTGTTGGGAGGGAGGGCTGCGCCTTCAAGTGTGTTGCAGCCTCCCTCACCCCTCTATTTATAGGGGAAGGGACAAGGGGCCGACCCCTCTAGATGGCATCTAGAGGGGGCGGCGGAGGAGGGGACTTGCCCCCAAGCAGGCGCCCCTCTAGGGTTCCCCAACCCCTAGGCGCATGGGCCCAAGGGGGGCGCCCAGCCCACCGAGGCTGGCTCCTGCCCCACGCAGCCCATGTGGCCCCCGGGAGGTGGCCCCTCCGGTGGACCCCGGAACCCTCCCTGGCCCCGGTACAATATCGATATGCCCCGAAACTTTCCGGTGTCCATTTGACAACTTCCCATATATAAATCTTTACCTCCGGACCCTTCCGAACTCCTCGTGACGTCCGGATCTCATCCGGACTCCGAATATTCGGTAATCACATACAAGTCTTCCTAATAACCCTAAGCGCCACCGAACCTTAAGTGTGTAGACCCTACGGGTTCGGGAGACACGCAGACATGACCGAGACGGCTCTCAGGTCAATAACCAACATCGGGATCTGGATACCCATGTTGGCTCCCACATGCTCCTCGATGATGTCATCGGATGAACCACGATGTCGAGGATTCAAGCAACCCCGTATACCATTCCCTTTGTCAATCGGTACGTTACATGCCCGAGACTCGATCGTCGCCAATACCTCGTTCAGTCTCGTTACCGGCAAGTCACTTTACTGCATCAGTAATGCATGATCCCGTGACCAAACACTTGGTCACTTTGAGCTCATTATGATGATGCATTACCGAGTGGGCCCAGAGATACCTCTCCGTCATACGGAGTGACAAATCCAGTTTCGATCCGTGTCAACCCAATGTACACTTTCGGAGATACCTTAGTGCACCTTTATAGTCACCCGATTACGTTGTGACGCTTTGGTACACCCAAAGCACTCCTACGGTATCCGGGAGTTACACGATCTCATGGTCTAAGGAAGAGATACTTGACATAGAAAAAGCTCTAGCAAAACGAACTACAAGATCTTGTGCTATGCTTAGGATTGGGTCTTGTCCATCACGTCATTCTCCTAATGACGTGATCCCGTTGTCAATGACAGCTGATGTCCATAGTCAGGAAACCATGACTATCTGTTGACCAACGAGCTAGTCAACTAGAGGCTTACTAGGGACGATTGTGGTCTATGTATTCACACGTGTATTACAATTTCCGGATAATACAATTATAGCATGAATAAAAGACAATTATCATGAACAAGGAAATATAATAATAATGCTTTTATTATTGCCTCTAGGGCATATTTCGAACAACCTTCGGGAACGTGATTTTCTCACCGAACATGATCCAGGAGACTTGGACCCTACGTCAAGAAAGAAAAGAGGAAGGCACGAGGTAGGGGGGCGCGCCTACCCCCCCCAGGCGCGCCCTCCACCCTCGTGGCCCACCTGTTGCTCCACCGACGCATTCTTCCTCCTATATATACCTCATTGCCCCAAACGATCGATCGGAGCCAAAAACCTAATTCCGCCGCCGCAACCTTCTGTACCCACGAGATCCCATCTTGGGGCCTGTTCCGGAGCTCCGTCGGAAGGGGAACCCATCATGGAGGGCTTCTACATCATCACCATAGCCTCTCTGATGAAGTGTGAGTAGTTTACCTCAGACCTTCAGGTCCATAGTTAGTAGCTAGATGGCTTCTTCTCTCTTTTTGGATCTCAATACAATGTTCTCCCCCTCTCCCGTGGATATCTATTCGATGTAATCTTCTTTTTGCGATGTGTTTGTTGAGACCGATGAATTGTGGGTTTATGATCAAGATTATCTATGAACAATATTTGAATATTCTATGAATTCTTTTATGTATGGTTGGTTATCTTTGCAAGTCTCTTCGAATTATTATTTTGGTTTGGCCTACTAGATTGGTTTTTCTTGCAATGGGAGAAGTGCTTAGCTTTGGGTTCAATCTTGCGGTGTCCTTTCCCAAAGGATGAGGGGCAGCAAGGCACGTATTGTATTGTTGCCATCGAGGATAACAAGATGGGGTTTTTATCATATTGCATGAATTTATCCCTCTACATCATGTCATCTTGCTTAAGGCGTTACTCTGTTTTCTTGAACTTAATACTCTATATGCATGCTGGATAGCGGTCGATGAGTGGAGTAATAGTAGTAGATTCAGGCAGGAGTCGGTCTACTTGTCTCGGACGTGATGCCTATATACATGATCATACCTAGATACTCTCATAACTATGCTCAATTCTGTCAATTGCTCAACAATAATTCGTTCACCCACCGTAGAATAATTATGCTCTTGAGAGAAGCCACTAGTGAAATCTATGGCCCCCGGATCTATCTTCATCATATTAATCTTCCATCACTTTATTATTGCCTTTGCTTTTTTTACTTTGCTTTTTATTTTACTTTGCATCTTTATCATAAAAATACCAAAAATGTTATCTATCATCTCTATCAGATCTCACTCTCGTAAGTGACCGTGAAGGGATTGACAACCCCTAATCGCGTTGGTTGCGAGGAGCTATTTGCTTTGTGTAGGTGCGAGGGACTCGCGCGTAACCTCCTACTGGATTGATACCTTGGTTCTCAAAAACTGAGGGAAATACTTACGCTACTGTGCTGCATCACCTTTCCTCTTCAAGGAAATCCAACGCAGTGCTCAAGAGGTAGCATACGGCATGGTGACGGTGATGATGAAGCTACCAGCGCAGGGCTTCGCCTAAGCACTACGACGATATGACCGAGGTGTGTAACTCTGGAGGGGGGCACCGCACATGGCTAAGAGATTGTCTATTCTGCTTTGGGGTGCCCCCTTGTCCACGTATATAAAAAAAGGGAGGAGGAGGAGGCTGGCCTAGGAGGGGCGCGCCTATAGGGGGAGTCCAACTAGGATTCCCAATCCTAGTTGGAGTCCCCTTCCGTTTCCAAGAGGGGAGAGAGGGAAGGAGTAGGAGAGGGAGAAGGAAAGAGAGGGGGCGCCACCCCCTCCCTAGTCCAATTCAGACTTGCCATGGGGGGGCGGCCACACCTAGAGGCCCTTCTCTCCTTTCCCGTATGGCCCATTAAGGCCCACTACTTCCCCCGGCGAATTCATGTAACTCTCCGGTACTCCGATAAATACCTGAATCACTCGGAACCTTTCCGATGTCCGAATATAGCCTTCCAATATATTGATCTTTACCTCTCGACCATTTTGAGACTCCTCGTCGTGTCCGTGATCTCATCCGGGACTCCGAACAAACTTCGTCATCAAATCACATAACTCATAATACAAATCGTCATTGAACGTTAAGCGTGCGAACCCTACGGGTTCGATAACTATGTAGACATGACCGAGACACATCTCCGGTCAATAACCAATAGCGGAACCTGGATGCTCATATTGGCTCCTACATATTCTACGAAGATCTTTATCGGTCAAACCGCATAACAACATATGTTGTTCCCTTTGTCATCGGTATGTTACTTTCCCGAGATTCGTTCGTTGGTATCATAATACCTAGTTCATTATCGTTACCGCAAGTCTCTTTACTCGTTTAAGTAATGCATCATCCCGTAACTAACTCATTAGTCACATTGCTTGCAAGGCTTATAGTGATGATCATTCTTGAGAGGGCCCGAAGATACCTCTCGATACACGGAGTGACAAATCCTAATCTCGATCTATGCCAACTCAACAAACACCATCCGAGACACAGAGAGCATCTTTATAATCACCCAGTTACGTTGTGACGTTTGATAGCACACTAAGTGTTCCTACGGTATTCGGGAGTTGCATAATCTCATAGTCAGAGGAACATGTATAAGTCATGAAGAAAGCAATAGCAATAAAACTAAATGATCATTATGCTAACCTAATGGATGGGTCTTGTCCATCACATCATTCTCTAATGATGTGATCCCGTTCATCAAATGACAACACATGTCTATGGCTAGGAAACTTAACCATCTTTTATTAACGAGCTAGTCAAGTAGAGGCATACTAGGGACACTCTGTTTGTCTATGTATTCACGCATGTACTAAGTTTCTGGTTAATACAATTCTAGCATGAACAATAAACATTTATCTTGATATAAGGAAATATAAATAACAACTTTATTATTGCCTCTAGGGTATATTTCCTTCAGTCTCCCAGTTGCACTAGAGTCAATAATCTAGTTCACATTGCCATGTGATTTAACACCAATAGTTCACATCGTCATGTGATTTAACACTCTATAGTTCACATTGCCATGTGACCAATACCTAAAGGGTTTACTAGAGTCAATAATCTAGTTCACATCACCATGTGATTAACACCCAAAGAGTACTAAGGTGTGATCATGTTTTGCTTGTGAGAGAGGTTTAGTCAATGGGTCTGCCACATTCAGATCTGTATGTATTTTGCAAATTTCTATGTCTACAATGCTCTGCACGGAGTTGCTCTAGCTAAATGCTCCCACTTTCAATATGTATCCAGATCGAGACTCAGAGTCATCCAGATCGGTGTCAAAGCTTGCATCGACGTAACTCTTTACGATGAACTCTTTATCACCTCCATAACCGAGAAATATTTCCTTAGTCCTCTAAGGATAATTTTGACTGTTGTCCAGTGATCTACTCCTAGATCACTATTGTACTCCCTTGCCAAACTCAGGGCAGGGTATATAATAGGTCTGGTACACAGCATGGCATACTTTATAGAACCTATGGCTGAGGCATAGGGAATGACTTTCATTCTCTCTATCTCCTGCCGTGGTCGGGCTTTGAGTATTACTCAACTTCACACCTTGCAACACAAGCAAGAACTCCTTTGACTGTTCCATTTTGAACTACTTCAAAAACTTGTCAAGGTATGTACTCATTAAAAAACTTATCAAGCGTCTTGATCTAGATCTATAGATCTTGATGCTCAATATGTAAGCAGCTTCACCGAGATCTTTCTTTGAAAAACTCCTTTCAAACACTCCTTTATGCTTTCCAGAAAATTCTACATCACTTCCGATCAACAATATGTCATTCACATATACTTATCAGAAAGGTTGTAGTGCTCCCACTCACTTTCTTGTAAATACAGGCTTCACCAAAAGTTTGTATAAAACTATATGCTTTGATCAACTCATCAAAGCGTATATTCCAACTCCGAGATGCTTGCACCAGTCCATAGATGGATTGCTGGAGCTTTGCACACTTTGTTAGCACCTTTAGGATCAAAAAAACCTTCTGGTTGCATCATATACAACTCTTTACGAAATCCATTAAGGAATGCAGGTTTGACATCGATTTGCCAAATTTCATAAAATGCGACAATTGCTAACATGATTCGGACAGACTTTTAAGCATCGATACAAGTGAGAAAATCTCATTGTAGTCAACACCTTGAACTTGTCGAAAACATTTTTGCGACAATTCGAGCTTTGTAGATAGTAACACTACTATCAGCGTCCGTGTCCCTCTTGAAGATCCATTTATTCTCAATGGCTTGCCGATCATCGGGAAAGTCAACCAAAGTCCATACTTTGTTCTCATACATGGATCACATCTCAGATTTCATGGCATCAAGCTATTTTGTGGAATCTGGGCTCATCATTGCTTCCTCACAGTTTGCAGGTTCACCATGGTCTAGTAACATGACTTCCAGAACATGATTACCATACCACTCTGGTGTGGACCGTACTCTGGAAGACCTACGAGGTTCTGTAGTAACTTGATCTGAAGTTTCATGATCATCATCATTAGCTTCCTCACTAATTGGTGTAGGGATCACCGGAACTAATTTATGTGATAAACTACTTTCCAAATTGGGAGAAGGTACAATTACCTCATTAAGTTCTACTTTCCTCTCACTCACTTCTTTCGAGAGAAACTCCTTCTCTAGAAAGGATCCATTCTCAGCAACGAATGTCTTGCCTTCGGATCTGTGATAGAAGGTGTACCCAACATTTTCTTTTGGGTGTCCTATGAAGACGCACTTCTCCGATTTGGGTTAGAGCTTATCAGGTTGAAACTTTTTCACATAAGCATCGCAACCCAAACTTTAAGAAACGACAACTTAGGTTTCTTGCCAAACCACAGTTCATATGGTGTCGTCTCAACGGATTTAGATGGTGCCCTATTTAACGTGAATGCAATTGTCTCTAATGCATAAGCCCAAAATGATAGCGGTAAATCGATAAGAGACATCATAGATCGCACCATATCTAATAAAGTACGGTTATGACGTTCGGACACACCATTACGCTGTGGTGTTCCAGGTGGCGTGAGTTGCGAAACTATTCAACATTGTTTCAAATGAAGACCAAACTCGTAACTCAAATATTCTCCTCCACAATCAGATCGTAGAAAATTTATTTTCTTGTTACGATAATTTTCCACTTCACTCTGAAATTCTTTGAACTTTTCAAATGTTTCAGACTTATGTTTCATCAAGTAGATATACCCATATCTGCTTAAATCATCTGTGAAGGTTAGAAAATAACGATACCCGCCGCGAGCTTCAGCACTCATCGGACCACAACATCAGTATGTATTATTTCCAATAAGTCAGTTGCTCGCTCCATTGTTCCGGAGAACAGAGTCTTAGTCATCTTGCCCATGAGGCATGGTTCGCAAGCATCAAGTGATTCCAAAAGCCCATCAGCATGGAGTTTCTTCATGCGCTTTACACCAATATGACCTAAACGGCAGTGCCACAAATAAGTTGCACTATCATTATTAACTTTAAATCTTTGGCTTCAATATTATGAATATGTGTATCACTACGATCGAGATTCAATAAACCATTTATATTGAGTGTATGACCATAGAAGGTTTTATTCATGTAAATAGAACAACAATTATTCTTTGACTTAAATGAATAACCGTATGTCAATAAACATGATCCACTCATATTTATGCTCAACGCAAACACCAAATAACATTTACTTTAGGTTCAACACTAATCCCGAAGGTAAAGGGAGTGTGTGATGGTGATCTTATCAACCTTGGAATCACTTACAACTCACATCATCACCTCGCCCTTAACTAGTCTCTGTTTATTTTGCAACTCCCGTTTCGAGTTACTACTATTAGCAACCGAACCAAAGATCAAATACCGAGGGGTTGCTATAAACACTAGTAAAGTACACATCAATAACATGTATATCAAATATACCTTTGTTCACTTTGCCATCCTTCTTATCCTCCAAGTATCTAGGGTAGTTCCACTTCCAGTGAGCATTTCCTTTGCAGTAGAAGCACTTAGTTTCAGGGTTGGGTCTAGTTTTGGGATTCTTCATGGGAGCAGCAACTTTCTTGTCGTTCTTCTTGAAGTTCCCCTTCTTCCCTTGCCCCTTTTACTTGAAACTAGTGGTCTTGTCAACCATCAACACTTGATGCTTTTTTCTTGATTTCTACCTTCGCCGATTTCAGCATCACAAAGAGCTTGGGAATCATTTCCGTTATCCCTTGCATATTATAGTTCATCACGAAGTTCTAGTAACTCAGTGACAGTGACTAGAGAACTTTGTCAATCACTATCTTATCTGGAAGATTAACTCCCATTTGATTCAAGTGATTGTAGTACTCATACATTCTGAGCACATGCTCACTAGTTGAGCTATTCTCCTCCATCTTGTAGGCAAAGTACTTTGTCAGAGGTCTCATATCTCTTAACACGGGCATGAGTCTGAAATACCAATTTCAACTCTTGGAACATCTTATATGCTCCGTGGTGTTCAAAACGTTTTTGAAGTCCCGTTCTAAGCCATAAAGCATGGTGCACTAAACTATCAAGTAGTCATCATATCGAGCTTGCCAAACGTTCAAAACGTCTGCATCTGCTCCTGCAATAGGTCCGTCACCTAGCGGTGCATTAAGGACATAATTCTTCCGTGCAGCAATGAGGATAATCCTCAGATCACGGACCTAGTCCGCATCATTGCTACTATCATCTTTCAACTTATTTTTCTCTAGGAACATATCAAAAATAAACGGGGAGCTAAATCGCGAGCTAGTGATCTACAACATAGTTATGCAAATACTATCAGGACTAAGTTCATGATAAATTAAAGTTCAATTAATCATATTACTTAAGAACTCCCACTTAGATAGACATCCCTCGAGTCATCTAAATGATCACGTGATCCAAATCAACTAAACCATGTCCGATCATCACGTGAGATGGAGTAGTTTTCAATGGTGAACATCACTATGTTGATCATATCTACTATATGATTCACGCTCGACCTTTCGGTCTCAGTGTTCCGAGGCCATATCTACATATGCTAGGCTCGTCAAGTTTATCTCGAGTATTCTGCATGTGCAAAACTGTCTTGCACCCTTTGTATGTGAACGTGGAGCTTATCACACCCGATCATCACGTGGTGTCTCAGCACGAAGAACTGTCGCAACGGTGCATACTCAGGGAGAACACTTATACCTTCAAATTTTAGTAAGGGATCATCTTATAAAGCTACCCTCGTACTGAGCAAAATAAGATGCATAAAAGATAAACATCACATGCAATAAAAATATGTGACATGATATGGCCATCATCATCTTGTGCCTTTGATCTCCATCTCCAAAGTACCATTATGATCTCCATCGTCACCAGCATGACACCATGATCTCCGTCATCTTGATCTTTATCAACGTGTCGTCACATGGTCGTCTCGCCAACTATTGCTTTTGCAACTATTGCTATAGCATAGCGATAAAGTAAAGCAATTATATGGCACTTGCATCTTATGCAATAAAGAGACAACCATAAGGCTCCTGCCAGTTGCCGATAACTTCAACAAAACATGATCATCTCATACAACAATTTATATCTCATCATGTTTTGACCATATCACATCACAACATGCCCTGCAAAAACAAGTTAGACGTCCTCTACTTTGTTGTTGCAAGTTTTACGTGGCTGCTGATACGTCTCCGTCGTATCTACTTTTCCAAACACTTTTGCCCTTGTTTTGGACTCTAACTTGCATGATTTGAATGGAACTAACCCGGACTGACGCTGTTTTCAGCAGAATTGCCATGATGTTGTTTTATGTGCAGAAAACAAAAGTTCTCGGAATGACCTGAAACTCCACGGAATATCTTATAAAAAATAATAAAAAATCCTCGCCAAAGATGAAGACCAGGGGGCCCACATCATCCTTTTGTTGATCAGATACCTTCTGTTGATCAGATACTTCTGTTGATCAGATAAGAAAACCCATCCATCACCATGATTGCTTATCTGCAGGTCCTAATTTTGGAGAAGTGAGAGAAACCAATACCATGACTCATAGCTTTCAACCTCAACTGTGGCCCAAGCAAGTGGGTACATCTGATTATTAGCATCTCTGCCAATAGCAGACAAAATTTGCCCTGTTACTGCCCCTTTCAGAAAGCAGCCATCTAATCCCACCACTCTTCTGCATCCAGCTAGAAACCCTTTTTTGCAACCCTCAAGGCACACATACATTCTCTGAAAGACTGGCTTGTCATGAATGTCTGGATCTAAACAAACAGCTACAGTGCTCCCTGGATTGCTTCTAACTAATTCTAGGTGGTAGCCCTTTTGCTCCCTGGTGGGAATTCAAACACTCTAGAGTACTCACCCTTGGTCATATCAGTGAGCTTTGCCATGACAAGATTTTTAGCCCTTTTGCACTTTGAGAGATTCACATCAGCTAGCAAATCCTCAAGTACTGCCTCTTGCATTTTCTCCATCCTCCAAGTAGGATTGTCCCTAATCTGCCTAAAATATTTTTTTGCAATAATTGTGCTAGTAACCAGCTTGTTGTCCCTCCTAGGAATGCATGTGTGCTCATTGTTGTACCTCACAACTTGCAGGCAATCAGACCTGCTGCTAATTGAGTCATAGATGCTCCAAGGACATCCAGGCCAAGAGCACTGTGCACTGACCCTCTTCTTCTCATCTTTAGGGAATCTTAGGTGGTGGAAATTAACTAGCCCATATTTAACCAAAGCCTGCTTGAATTCCCTCATCGTTGAATGCCATTCCAACAGCAAATTCAGGTTTCTCACTAGTGCCATCAAACTCTCTGTGTGTTGTCTTCCTCCTCCTCACTTCAGTGACCTCTCCATCACTGCCCTCATCATATGACAGACCATCATCACTATCAAAATGGGGTGTGCCTTCACCATCTAGCTTACCTGTTTCAGGCACAACAAAATCATCAGGCACTTTGCAAGATTTCCCCTCATCTTCTCTCAGCATCTTCTTTCTCACTTTCTGCTTCAACTCTTTTGCATATTTTCTCAACTCCAACACTTCATCATCAGATGTTGAACTATTACTCTCTGCTGGAGGGACAACATAGTCACTATCAGATGTTGAACTATCAATACCACTATCCTCATTTTGAACTGATTTTCCTCTGTCATGATTTTGTATGGGACCTCTGTTAACTGGTAACTTACGATTACTGGCTGACTGGTAGAAATTGTTTGACCACTGCCAATCTGGTTGGTGTTCTTGCCGCTGCTCCTGTTCTAGCACTTGGTGCATCTCCTCCTCCTCTAAATTATATGCCATTTGATGCATCTCCTGTCTTTCCTGTTGTCTATTATCCTCTGAAACTTGCTGCTGCTCCTGTTCTGACACTTGGTGCATCTCCTCCTCCTCTGAATCAACATCACAATTACCTTCCCCTATATCTGCTACATATTCTTCCTCCCATTCACTAGCTTCTTGTGCTACAAAATCATCAGGAATGTTAGCATAAATGTCCATGACCCCTGCATCAGTGATATGTTTGGCCATCTCCAGGACAGATTTTTTGTCATGCAACATCACCAGGGAACTATTCATTTGGCCATCTCTAATCATCCCAGGGAACTTCCAATGTAAATTTGTTTCCTGCAGTTGCTTATCTGAACAAGGCACATGCTCTGTAAGTTTTTTCTTCAGTTCTTCAAGGCTAATTTTGTGGTGCTGGACTGTTGAAAGGCCTTGACTTCCATTCACATACTGCCACTCTGTTCCATCATGTTCAAACTGTCCTCTGAAATGAAACCTGATGCAGAGATAGTCCAGCGGATCCATGGCTCAAACCTACGAAAAAATAACTCTGAATCAAAACCCCCCCTTTCAGTTCAGTTCAAACCGAATCAGCCATAAATCAACGAACCTAAACCATGGCTATCTAGCACGACCGCACTAACCACATGGACCGCTGAATGCATGAAAACAACAAGAAGACGACCATCTGGGTTGATTTTGAAATCCCCCAAAAACCCCAAAACCCTAACTAGAACAGAGAAATCGAGCACATGGTGGTTCACTTCTCAGACAAAATCAGATGCATTTACAAACCTGCACGTGCCGCCGGCTCGGGACGCTCAGTTCATGTCGTTGATCGTCGTCCCTCCTGCCGCCGTCGTCGTCGGGGTGAGAGAACTGAGGGGGCGGTGAAGACAAAGAGGCTGGGGGTCGAAGCAGAGGAAGTAGCTGGCTGGGTCGAACCGGTTTGAGGCGCAGGGGGGATTTACACCGCACCCAACCCTCCCAAATCCTACCTGGCATGCCGGTCCTGCGCGTCAGGCGCCACGTTAGCAAAACCGCCCTCTGAAACCACTAAAATGGGCCGTAGGGGTGTTTTGACTTGTTTGTGAAAGTTTAGGGGTATAAGATCCCGGTTTTAGACGTGGGGGGGGGGGGGGTAATGTGGCCCAAAATTGATAGTTGTGGGGGTTATATGAACTTCTTTCGAATATTTGAGGATTTATGGTACTGAAAACACCGCGGGGGGAGCTGCCACACAGCCACGAGGTGGAGGCGCGCCCTACCCCTGTGGCGCGCCCACCTCGTGGGCCCACGGTGGCCCTCCTCCACTTATTCCTGCACCCATCCTCTTCTTCCTCCCACAAACACGAATATCTGGTTCATGCACGAGTTCTAGCTCTCTTTGCTGTGATTTTCGATCTCCTTGCTCAAAGCACCTCTCGCAAAACTGCTTGGGGAGATTGTTCCTTGGTATGTGACTACTCCATTGGTCCAATTAGTTTTTGCTCTAGTGCTTTATTCATTGCAAATTTGTGCTGCATAGGTGACCATGTTCTTGAGCTTGCATGTCAAATTTATATGGTTCCAAGTAGTTCTAATGCATGATATATCCTCTAGGCACTTGTAGGAGTAGTTGCTATCAATTTTATTGAGTTTGGTTCACTTTTGTTTGAAGTTACTAAAAATTTCAGAATATTTCAGAAAATGATGAAGAGAATTTTGAGGGGCTCGTCGAGCCGAAGCTCGAAGGAAAAACAAAATGAAGAAGCGCAGAGGCCCAAATATAATTTGCCTCGCACCGCGGAGGTCCGGCCGTGTGAATGGCCTTCCGATGACTTCTTGAGAGCAGCCGGGACTTATGATGATTTTTATTCATTGGCTGAGAACGCTGGCCTCACCGACTTCCTCCACGACCAACGTCATCAGTATCTCTTACTCACTAATACTTTTGTGCAAAACTTCTACTATTTTCCTAAGAAATCACCTCCTATAGTAGAGTTTCATTTATATGATGTTGTTATTGAGATGCCATTAGCTGAATTTTGCAAGGTTTGCAAAATACCCTTTGAGGGTACCTTAGGTGAGCCACACCGTAAAGATGTGGAAGAATTTAATGACACCATCTCTGTGGGAGAAACCAGGAAGGTTTCTGATGCAAGAATTACTAGCATACATTTTCCTATTTTACGCTACTTCGCCATATTTGCTAGTCGTTGCTTGATTGGTCGTGGAAACTATGGAAACCTTAGTGTTCCTGATATTATCATTTTGTTCCATGGTTTATACCGCGATAACACTGTTAGTATGGGCGGAATTATTGCTAAACGGTTAAGTCTGAACCATACCAAAGGGCCCATCTTTGGAGGTATTTATGCTTCACGCCTAGCTGCACATTTTAACATACCTATTACGCTTTATGAGAAAGAAGAAAAATTGCTGCCTAGTGCTTATTTAGATTATAAGAGTATGCTAGCACATGATTTTATTGTTAAAGGCAGGGAAGGAGAGCTTAAATGTAAACTGTATTTTAATAAACATCACCCTGAGACTATTACCTTGCCTGCTGCTTCTTTGTTTAAGTTTGAAGGACCGTATCTCGTTACGAGGGCTGCCGTTCAAGCCTATCAGAATCCTGCACCAGCCCCAGAACCGGAGCCACAAGATGAGCCTCCACGACAGTCTGTTTATTCTTGGGATCTGGAGATGGTTGTCAGCCAATGGCAGTCAGAGTCTTCTTCATCACAGTACGACCCCAGCTACACCTACGAATATCCGCCAGGCCATCCCTGGCAATAAACCAACTTAGGCCAAAAGCCTAAGCTTGGGGGAGTACGTATTTCCCACCGACATTACATTTATGTTCACACACACTCATTGCTAGATGTCGGTGCTCATACTTTTTCACTGTAATATCCATGCTAGTTTATTTTTTATTTTTTTTCCTACTTTCTTCTTGTGTGTTTGTTAAACTTTAAGAAAAACAAAAAAAATTAGTAGTAGTTTACTTTTCTTGTAGTAGTAGTAGTAGTAGTTAAAAAGAAAACCCAAAAATATTTCCTGTTCTTCTTTTGCTTGTTGGGAGCTTTCCCGTGTAAATAGTTTTATTTCTTTTCTTTACTTTGGGGGTCGATAGGAGAAGACCATAATTGATTTGTTGATGTGGCTCTTATATGCATTATTGTTGATTTAACCAAGAGCCCATATTACCTTGTCTTCTCCTGTTTATTGAATGCTCGCAGATTCTAGCTTAGTCCAATGCAAGTGCACTCTTATTATTATTCACATCGTTTGGTCGTGCAAGTGAAAGGCAATTATGATGATATATGATGGACTGGCTGAGATGAGAAAAGCTGGTATGAACTCGACCTCTTTTGTTTTTGTAAATATGATGAGTTCATCGTTCTTGATTCAGCTTATTATGAATAAACATGTTTGCAATGACATTTAGAGATCATAGTTGCTCGTGCCATGCTTGATTAGCTATGAGTTATAATGGTTTACCTTGCGTGCCAACATGCTATTAAAATGGTTGTGATGTGGTATGATGGGGTGGTATCCTCCTTTGAATGATTTAAGTGACTTGACTTGGCACATGGTCACACATGTAGTTGAAACAAATCAACATAGCCTTCATGGTATTTATGTTCATGGTGGATTATATCCTACTCATACTTGTATTCAATGTTTGTTAATTTTAATGCATGTCCATGGCTGTTGTCGCTCTCTAGTTGGTCGTTTCCCAGTCTTTTGCTAGCCTTCACTTGTACTAAGCGGGAATATTGCTTGTGCATCCAATCCCTTAAACCCCAAAGTTATTCCATATGAGTCCACCATACCTTCCTATATGCGGTATCTACCTGCCGTTCCAAGTAAATTTATATGTACCAAACTCTAAACCTTCAAATAAACATTCTGTTTTGTATGCTCGAATAGCTCATGTATCAACTAGGGGCTGCCCTTATCTTCCATGTTAGGCGGGTTATTCTCAAGAGGAGTGGACTCCGCTCCTCACTCACGAGAAAATGGCTGGTCACCGGGATGCCCAGTCCCATGCTTTATGCAAACTAAATCAAAATAATTGCAAACAAAACTCCCCTGGGACCGGTTGAATGTTGGAGGCACTCGTTGTTTCGAGCAAGCCATGGATTGATGCTTGTGGAGGAGGGGGAGTATAACTTTACCATTCTGTTTGGGAACCGCCTATAATGTGTGTAGCATGGAAGATATCGCCATCTCTTAGTTGCTATGTTGACAATGAAAGTATGCCGCTCAAAATATTATTTATCTCTATTTCAAAACCGAGCTCGCACCTCTACAAATCCTCGCTTCCCTCTGCGAAGGGCCTATCTATTTACTTTTATGTTGAGTCATCACCCTCTTATTAAAAAGCACTAGCTGGAGAGCACAGCTGTCATTTGCATTCATTACTGTTAATTTATATTGGGTATGACTGGATGTCTTTTACCATGAATTAAAATGTCTAGTCAGTCCTTGATCTTTAAAGGTGCTCTGCATTTATGTTTTGCGGTCTCAAAAAGGGCTAGCGAGATACCATCTTGTTATATCATATTATGATTGTTTTGAGAAAGTGTTGTCATCCGAGATTTATTTTTATGGCTCACTAGCTGATTATGTTATTGATATGAGTAAACATGAGACCTAGGAGTTATTGCAAATGTGGTTAGTTATGATCTTTGCTGAAAACCTGAACGCTGGCTTTACATATTTACAACAACAAGAGCAAACAGAGTTTGTAAAAGTTTTTCTTTATTTCTTTCAGTTTGTCAACTGAATTGCTTGAGGACAAGCAAGGGTTTAAGCTTGGAGGAGTTGCTACGTCTCCGTCGTATCTACTTTTCCAAACACTTTTGCCCTTGTTTTGGACTCTAACTTGCATGATTTGAATGGAACTAACCCGGATCGACTGTTTTCGTGAGAATTGCCATGATGTTGTTTTATGTGCGTAAAACAAAAGTTCTCGGAATGACTGAAACTCCACAGTAATATCTTATAAAAAATAATAAAAATCCTCGCCAAAGATGAAGACCCGGGGCCCACACCTATCCACGAGGGTGGGGCGCCCCAAAGCGCCCCTACCTCGTGGGCCCCCTTGAGACCTTCCGACGCCAACTCCGACTCTATATATTTGCTTTCAGGGAGAAAAAATCGAGGAGAAGAAATCATCGCGTTTTACGATACGGAGCCGCCGCCAAGCCCTAAAACCTCTCGGGAGGGCTGATCTGGAGTCCGTTCGGGGCTCCGGAGAGGGACATTCATCGCCGTCGTCATCATCAACCATCCTCCATCACCAATTTCATGATGCTCACCGCCGTGTGTGAGTAATTCCATCGTAGGCTTGCTGGACGGTGATGGGTTGGATGAGATCTATCATGTAACCGAGTTAGTTTTGTTAGGGTTTGATCCCTAGTATCCATTATGTTACGAGATTGATGTTGCTATGACTTTGCTATGCTTAATGCTTGTCACTAGGGCCCGAGTGCCATGATTTCAGATCTGAACCTATTATGTTTTCATGAATATATGTGAGTTCTTGGTCCTATCTTGCAAGTCTATAGTCACCTACTATGTGTTATGATCTGGCAACCCAGTGACAATAATCGGGACCACTCCGGTGATGACCATAGTTTGAGGAGTTCATGTATTCACTATGTGCTAATGCTTTGTTCCGGTTCTCTATTAAAAGGAGGCCTTAATATCCCTTAGTTTCCATTAGGACCCCGCCACTTGCGGGAGGGTAGGACGAAAGATGTCATGCAAGTTCTTTTCCATAAGCATGTATGACTATATTCGGAATACATGCCTACATTACTGATGACCCACAAGTATAGGGGATCTATCGTAGTCCTTTCGATAAGTAAGAGTGTCGAACCCAACGAGGAGCAGAAGGAAATGGTAAGCGGTTTTCAGCAAGGTATTCTCTGCAACTACTGAAATAAGTGGTAACAGATAGATTTGTGATAAGATAATTTGTAACGAGCAACAAGTAACAAAAGTAAATAAAGTGCAGCAAGGTGGCCCAATCCTTTTTGTAGCAAAGGACAAGCCTGTACAAACTCTTATATAAGGAAAAGCGCTCCCGAGGACACATGGGAATATCGTCAAGCTAGTTTTCATCATGTTCATACGATTCGCGTTCGGTACTTTGATAATTTGATATGTGGGTGGACCGGTGCTTGGGTGCTGTTCTTACTTGAACAAACATCCCACTTATGATTAACCTCTATTGCAAGCATCCGCAACTACAACAAAGTATTAAGGTAAACCTAACCATAGCATGAAAAATATGGATCCAAATCAGCCCCTTACGAAGCAACGCATAAACTAGGGTTTAAGCTTCTGTCACTCTAGCAACCCATCATCTACTTATTACTTTCCAATGCCTTCCTCAAGGCCCAAATAACGGTGAAGTGTTATGTAGTCGACGTTCACATAACACCACTAGAGGCTAGACAACATACATCTCATCAAAATATCGAACGAATACCAAATTCACATGACTACTGATAGCAAGACTTCTCCCATGTCCTCGGGAACAAACGTAACTACTCACAAAGCATATTCATGTTCATAATCAGAGGGGTATTAATATGCATATAGGATCTGAACATATGATCTTCCACCAAATAAACCAACTAGCATCAACTACAAGGAGTAATCAACACTACTAGCAACCTACTAGTACCAATCCCGGACTTGGAGACAAGAATTGGATACAATAGGTGAACTAGGGTTTTGAGATGAGACAGTGCTGGTGAAGATGTTGATGGAGATTGCCCTCTCCCGTTGAGAGGAGCGTTGGTGATGACGATGGCGATGATTTCCCCCTCCGGGAGGGAAGTGTCCCCGGCAGAACAGCTCTGCCGGAGCCCTAGATTGGTTTCGCCTCGTGGCGGCGGAGTTTCGTCTCGAGAGGTTGCTTCTGATTTTTTTCTCGACGAAAGACCTCATATAGTAGAAGATGGGCATCGGAGAGCCACCAAGGGGCCCACGAGGTGAGGCGCGCCTGGGGCGCCCCACCCTCGTGGGCAGTGTGGCCCCCTGGTCTTCATCTTTGGCGAGGATTTTTTATTATTTATTGTAAGATATTCCGTGGAGTTTCAGGACTTTTGGAGTTGCGCAGAATAGGTCTCTAATATTTTCTCCTTTTCCAGCCTAGAATCCCAGCTGCCGGCATTCTCCCTCCTTATGTTAACCTTG
The DNA here is from genome assembly GCA_021605145.1 of Aegilops bicornis. NCBI lineage: Eukaryota > Viridiplantae > Streptophyta > Magnoliopsida > Poales > Poaceae > Aegilops > Aegilops bicornis. Next base: position 532,592,706 of record CM038671.1, on the reverse strand, counting down.
TAAAATAAGAGAGAATAGCCATAAGTATTGTGACATAATGTGAAATATCAGTCCATAATGCAATAAATATCGATATAAAAGCATGATGCAAAATGGACGTATCAACTCCCCCAAGCTTAGACCTCGCTTGTCCTCAAGCGAAAGCCGATAACGATAAATATGTCCCCATGTTTAGAGGTAGAGGCATCGATAAAAAAATACGGACACGAAGGCATCATGATTATTCTCATAATAGCAACATATATAGATATTGTCATATGATTTCTTATGTTCAAGTAACAATCTATTCACAATGCAAAAGTATGAATCATAAACCTTATTGAGAACCAACAAACTATAATCTCAGTCATTCAAGCAATTGCAATTTATCATAACATCAGAAAGAGTCTATGTCAGAGCTTAATAGCAAGTCCACATACTCAACTATCATTTAGTCCTTCATAATTGCTAACACTCACGCAATACTTGTGGTTACAGAGTTTTAATCGGACACAGAGAAAGATAGGGGCTTATAGTTTCGCCTCCCAACCTTTTACCTCAAGGGTAATGTCAACAATAATAACTCATGCTCCCATACATCCAATTAGATATATCTATCAGGATCTTTCCAACATACTGTGCTTGCCAAAGGATAAAATGAAAAAGGAAAGGTGAAGATCACCATGACTCTTGCATAAGGTAGAAGATGATAATAAAAGATATGCCCTTCGCAGAGGGAAGCAGAGGTAGCCATGCGCTTTTATGGTTGGATGCACAAAATCTTAATGCGAAAGAACGTCACTTTATATTGCCACTTGTGATATGAACCTTTATTATGCAGTCCGTCGCTTTTATTACTTCCACATCACAAGATCGTATAAAGCTTATTTCTCCCACACCAATCAATCATACATATTTAGAGCAATTTTTATTGCTTTGCACCGATGACAACTTACTTGAAGGATCTTACTCAATCCATAGGTAGGTATGGTGGACTCTCATGGCAAAACTGGTTTAAGGGTTTTTGGAAGCACAAGTAGTATCTCTACTTGGTCTTTGAGAATTTGGCTAGCATGAGGGGGAAAGGCAAGCTCAGCATGTTAGAGGACCATGACAACATACTTTATCTCAGATATAAGAAAACATAACTCATTACATTGTCTTCCTTGTCCAACATCAACTCTTTAGCATGTCATATTTTAATGAGTGCTCCCAATCATAAAAGATGTCAATAATAGTATATTTATATGTGAAACCTCTCTTTCCTTATTACTTCCTATTAATTGCAACGATGACCAAAGCTATGTTTGCCAACTGTAAGGGCATATTTATCCCTTAGGTGTTTTGGTGATTGATGACGATACTTTTGCGGACTAATCGTATGCCTTGAGTTTCTCAGATGCTTCATCACTAGGCACGAGACGATTCGGTGCCCCTCGGAGACTATTGAAGATGGCGTCGTTCTACGTTTCTCTTTGGTGGTTTTGAGTCGTAGGAGAGCCGTACTATTAAGAGGGGGTCCGCGTCGGAAAGGTTTGGGTGGAATCAACACGTACACTTGTCCTTCCTTTCATTGCACTTTGGAGCATCTTCCCGTTGTCATAGCTGTGCATAAATTAAATGACTCTTGCTGTCCTTGCGGTAATCTTGCTCTAGGGAGCGGTAGTACATAGCACCAATGATAATCTGGGGTCACGGTAGTACCGCTCCCCTGGAAGCCTTAGTACCGCAACTCCTAGGCCTAGTGCTGCTCTGGTACGGTAGTAGGCGTGGATGTAATTTTTTTGCATATGCGCCCACACGGTAGTACCGCACGTCTTGCGCGGTAGTACCACGGGTGGACACGGTAGTACCGCTCTCTTGGAGCCGTAGTACCGTGGCCCTCATGCCCAGTACCGTTGCGCCGCGGTAGTAGGAGCGGATGTAATTTTTTACATCTGCGCCTCCACGGTAGTACCGCACCTTGTCTTGTGATAGTACCGCGTCGGGTTCGCCTTTGTTTTCTTTTTCAATGCGAAGTAGGCACGGATGTAGTTTATTTCATCCGCGCTCTTCGTAGGTGGCTTACTGCCTTTGGCGGTAGTACCGCAAGGGTGTGCGATAATGCATGTGACGATAATCTGCGCTTAGTCAAAGCAGTCCGATCCCTGCTGCTGCCGCGGTAGTACCGTGGTCCTCCACGGTAGTACCGCGTGGCCGCGCGGTAGTACCGCGCTTTCGGAGCGGTAGTACCGCGTGTCGCGGGCTGAACTAGAGGATAACGGTTGGATCTTTTCCACGAGTATAAAAGGCGTGTCTCCTACCTCTAGTTGACCACCTCTTCCATCTCTAAGCTCCATTGTTGCTCCAAGCTCCATTTTGGCCCGATCTCTCTCCCTAGCCAATCAAACTTGTTGATTTGCTCGGGATTGGGTGACAAGGGCCCGATCTACACTTCCACCAAGAGACATTTGATTCCCCCCGCTTATCCCTTGCGGGTCTTGTTACTCTTGGGTGTTTGAGCACCCTAGACGGTTGAGGTCACCGTGGAGCCATATTCCATTGTGGTGAAGTTTCGTGGTGTCGTTGGGAGCCTCCAATTAAGTTGTGGAGATTGCCCCAACCTTGTTTGTAAAGGTTCGGTTGCCGCCTTCAAGGGCACCAATAGTGGAATCACGGCTCTTGCATTGTGCGAGGGCGTGAGGAGATTACGGTGGCCCTAGTGGCTTCTTGGGGAGCATTGTGCCTCCAAACCGCTCTAACGGAGATGTACTTCCCCTCAAAGGGAAGGAACTTCGGTAACACATCCTCGTCTCCACCGGCTCCACTCTTGGTTATCCTATCCCTTTACTTGTGCAGGCTTATTTGTGTTTCTATCTTTGCTTGCTCTTGTGCTTGTGTTGATTGCATCATATAGGTTGTTCACCTAGTTGCACATCTAGACAACCTTTATTATCGCAAAGGTTAAATTGGTAAAGAAAAGCTTAAAAATTGTTAGTTGCCTATTCACCCCCCTCTAGTCAACCTTATCGATCCTTTCAATTGGTATCGAGCCTCGTCTCTTTTAAGGACTTTACCATCCGAAGAGTATGGTTGGCGTCGTAGATGATGTGGGGAGCACTCCGGTGCGAATCCGATATCATCTACGGGAGATGGGGGTACCTCGATCTCTCGTGAGGAATTCAATGTGGCGCTGGACACATTGAAAACCTCCATGAAGACCGAGGTCAAGGACATGTTTAAGGAATTCCTAGAAGGGCTTAAAGTTTCCACCGCACCCGTGAAAGTGGGTGATCCCGCCAACATGGGAGCTGATGCTAACTCCGATAAGGGGGAAGCTACTAGTGAGAAAGCCCCATCGTCTAGTGGTAAGAATGGCACCGGCATCTTCGCCCATGTGCAACCTCCTCCCGTTTATGTTGGAACGATTCCTTCCACTCACTTGAATCATGCCGGTCCACCACCTAAGATTGATAAAAAGGAGGATTTTGATTCTTGGATTTATCGTTTTAAGCGTCATTTAAATCATGTGAACACTAACCTTTGGAGAATCATTGAAGAAGGTTTCTATCCGCATGATCCGAGCAACTTCTCTCCTAGAGAAGTCATGGACCATCAATTCAATGAGAATGCTCTCTTCATCATCCAAGAAGCAATCCTCCCCGAAGACCTCCCTCATCTCCGGCCCTACTCCCTTGCCAAAGATGCTTGGCTCAAGGTGGTTTCCATTTATCAAGGAAGCGCAAGCATTCAACGTTCCAATTATGAAGTGGTGCAAGATGAAGCCGATGAGTTTGCAATGAAAGAAGAAGAAGAACCTCGTGAGCTCTATCAGAGAGTAACCAAGCTTGCAGTCTCCCTCCAGGATCATGGAAGTAAGGATAGGGATGACAACTGGATCAAGCGCAAATTCCTCAAGGCAATGATGCCCTACCACAAAGCCATGTTCTCCGTCATCCCTCAACGGCCGGACTTCCACACCCTGTCCTCAAGTGATGTGTTGGATGAGTTTGTGGCTATGAGCATATTGGACAAGACCGCCGACAATGCGGTGCTTCGCTCCCAAAGAGCAAATAAGCCCAACCTCGCTTTGAAGGCCAAGATTTGTGTCGAAGAAGATGGAGAGGAGGAAGAAGAAGAGAGCAACCTAGAAGATAATGATATGACTATCATGAACACATGGCCCTTGCTTCAAGGCAATTTTGGAGCAAGAAGAACTCAAGGCCCAACTTCAACAAGAGCAACTCAAGTGTCGCAAAGGGCAAGCAACGAGTGAGGACTTGCTTCAATTGTGGTAATGTGAGTCACTTTGTTGCGGAGTGCCCATATGAGAAGAGGGAAGACAATGGTGGCAAGCTCATCCGTAAGGACAAGGCCAAGTCTTTCCCCAACAAGAGCAACTTCACCAAGAAGGCTCCTCACAAAGCTTTGGTGGTTCAAGAAGAGTACAATGAGGATGATGGTGATGATGAAGATGGTTAGTCGGTTGCCATGGCCTCCGTTGCCATTGCAACGACTCCTCGGGTGTCTCTCTCTGATTCACCCAATGAAAGCATCACCGCCAAGTGCCTCATGGCTAAAGCCACCAACAAGGTAACCCCCAACATCAAAACTACCATCATCAATCATTCTTCTTTGATGGATTGCATTGATGAACATGAGGGGACTAATGTGGAGGAGAATGAGTTTGAGATCTTTATGGGTAAACTCAAGGGCAAATCCAAGAAGCACTTCGTTGCTCTCTTGGAACAACTTGGTGAAGCCAATGTCATGATCGAGGCTCATGAAGAAACCATCTCTAAGATGGAAGGGCATAGTCGTGACTATGCCGATGAGATTTTGGATCTTTCCAATGCTCTTGAGGAAGAGCGTGGTCTTCGTTTGGCTCTTGAGGAGTCATACAACAATGATCATGCTAAATTAAAGAAAGACCTTGATCATGCTCTTGTTGTGTCTCGTGTGCTTAGCTCCGAGAAGGCAAAGCTTGGAGTTGATCTTGCTAGACTCAACGAGGAGTTTGACATTCTCGACAAGGCTCACAAAGTCTTGAAGGGTGCTCATGCTAGTCTCAAAGAGTCTCATGATCAACTCCAAGTGAAACTAACCAAGGAGAAAGCCACCTTTCCTCATATTGTATTGATTGATAACGCAAATGCTACTAACCCTTGTTGTGAGCATGTGCATCTTGTTGAGGAGAATGCTAAGTTGAAGGAGCAACTTGAAAAAGGCCTTGTCACATGCATACAAGGTGAGAAGAACCTTAACGACCTTTTGAGTAATCAAAAGGAAGTTGTGGCCAAGGAGGGGATTGGGTTCGCGCCCAAGCCCAAGAGCAAGAAGAAGAATGACAAGACCAGGCAACCTCCTCCTCTGAATCAAACTTTTGTGAGGGAGGGAGAAGGTGCTTCCAAGAAGAAGAAGAACCATGCAAAGGGTGGCAATGCCAAGAAGGACAACGCCATCCCCTCGAACATAGCCATGACTTTAACCCCTCATATGTGTTGTGCCGTGCTAGTGATGGGCATGTTTATGCTAAATTTGTTGGTTCTTCTTATGAGTACATTGAATGGTCTATTTGGGTTCCTAAGACCCTCGTTACTAACATCAAAGGACCCATTACTAAATGGGTACCTAAAACAAAGCATTGATTTCTTGTAGGTGTTTGCTTTGGTGGGGATCATGGTTGCTCGATAGTGGAGCAACAAATCATATGACAGGGAGCAAGGACTTGGTGGTGGACGTGCAAAAGATCCCATCTATGCCCACCAATGTCGAGTGGCGTGATGCCTCACACTCTAAGGTATTGGGTCTTGGCAAGGTTGTCGTTTCTCATGATCTAACGATCGAGAAAGTCATGCTTGTTGAGTCCCTTGCATACAATTTTCTTTCCGTTCGTCAACTTGCACTCACGGGCTTTGCCACCTTCTTTAACATTGATACCATGGCCCTCTTGTGGAGCAAGACTCTTAAAGTAGCCTTTTTTGGGCATGTCGAGAATGGTATTTATGTGATAAACTTTTTGGAGCGACCCACTAAGACCGCGACATGCCTAATGGCTAAAGTTGACGTGGGATGGCTTTGGCATCGCCGTTTAGCCCACGTCAATATGAGATCTTTGCAAAGTCTTCTCAAGGGGGACCCTGTCCGTGGACTAACAAATGTTAGTTTTGCCAAAGATCATGCTTGCAGTGCTTGTATCGAAGGAAATGTTCATGAAACGGCTCACCCTCCCAAGACTATCATCTACTCGAAGAGACCCTTGGAGCTCCTGCACATGGACCTCTTTGGACCTCCATCCTTTGATAGTCTTGGGGGTAGAAAGTATTGCTTGGTGATTGTGGATGATTATTCAAGATATACTTGGGTATACTTCTTCAAGAGGAAGAGTGAGACTCAACAAAGCTGTCATCGACTTTGCAAATGAAGCTCAACGTCAACATAATGCAAAGATCTTGTCAATAAGAAGTGACAACGGCATCGAGTTCAAGAACTACACCTTGGATGAGTTTCTTAGTGATGAGGGGATCAAGCATCAATACTCTGCACCATATACCCCTCAACAAAATGGTGTTGCGGAGAGGAAGAACTGGACGTTGATGGATGCGGCAAGAACCATGATGTCGGAGTTCAAGTCTCCATACAACTTTTGGGCCGAAGCCATCAACACCGCATGTCATGCATCCAATCGGCTCTATCTCCACAAAGGATTGAACAAGACTCCTTATGAGATACTCACCGCAACAAGCCCAATCTCAAGTACTTAGGGTGTTCGGCTGTAAGTGTTTCATTCTCAAGAAAGGTGTTCATTTGTCTAAATTTGAAGCTAGAGCTCATGAGGGCATATTTGTTGGTTATGCTACAAACTCTCATGCTTACCGTGTCCTCAATAAATCCATGGGACTTATTGAGGAGACGTGTAACGTGGAGTTTGATGAGAATAATGGCTCCCAAGTGGAGCAAAGTGGCACTTGTGATGTAGGTGATGAAATTCCTCCTCAAGCCATAAGAAGAATGGGTGTCGGTTTTATCCTACCCGTTGAGGAACCCCTTGTGGCCGAAGGAGAAGGATAATGCTCCACTCAAGTGGAGCCATCACCAACTCAAGGCCCACACGCTTCCGAATAACAAAGTGAAGGCCCTCAACCTCATAAACAAGACCAAGGGAAAGATCATGCTCAAGACGATGGTGACACACCAAATGATGCCCAAGGTCAAGTTATCTTCCCCGAGCATGCTCAAGATCAAGAACATGTTCAAGACGGCGCTCAAGATGATCAAGTGACCCCTCCTCATCTCACCTCCGAGGAAGAATTAGAGCGTCGTGCCGCCAAGATTGCATCCAAACTTACCACCAAAGGCCATCTCATGGAGAATGTGGTTGGAAGCCTAAGAAAAGGGGTAAGCACTGTCTAGAAAATTGGCAAACTATTGTGAACATCACGTGTTTGTCTCTTGTGTTGAACCCCAAAAGGTCTATGAGGCGCTCGAAGACTCGGATTGGCTCAATGCCATGCATGAAGAACTCAACAATTTCGCGTACAACAAGGTGTGGAGATTGGTGCCAAGGCCATCGGGGAACCACAACGTCATTGGAACCAAGTGGATCTTCAAGAACAAGCAAGATGCTCATGGGAACATCATTCGCAACAAGGCAAGATTGGTAGCACAAGGCTACTCCCAAGTCGAGGGTATCGACTACGGTGAAACCTTTGCTCCCGTTGCTGCCTTGAATCCATTCGTTTGTTGATTGCTTATGCTGCCCATCACAACTTTAAGTTGCAACAAATGGATGTGAAAAGTGCTTTTCTTAATGGTCCTATTAATGAGTTGGTCTATGTCAAGCAACCCCCCGGGTTCGAGGACCCCTACTTCCCGGATCATGTGTATCAATGTAACATCCCAAATTTTCAATTTGGAATGTTATACATAGAGCATCATTGCATATCATATTTTTCATTACATTTTAATTGCATTTTTGCTCGATCCTAGAAATTCTACACAACTCAAGGACCCACGGGGAGAGTTGGGGATTTTCGTTATTTTCATATTTGAGTTTTCTCAAATTTTGAAAATAGGATCGTTGATTTTAATTATTTTATCTTCAATTATTTCTATTACAAAAATATGAGAGAGTGAATAAAATGACTTTCCCGAAATAAAGAAATAATGAAGATTTAATAATAAAATCAAATAAGATTTTATTTTGGAGTTTTTTGCCTTTTTATTCGAATTTAGGAAAAATGCGCGTTTTTCAAAATTGCATTTAGGCCCCAAATAAATGTTCATTAAATCCGGCTTGATTTTATAAGCCGGGGAAAATTTATTTCGGGATTTTTGGAGTCCGTTTGGTACTTCTTTTGATTTTTTTTCTGCGCGTAATGTTTTATTAAAAAAAACGCGCACCGTGTCAGGACCCCGATTCCAAGTCACATCGATCTAGCCGGTAACACCTCATATCACTTTGCGGCCTCACGCACGGTATTCCCACGGGTGTCGCCTTACCATGGCCCGGGACCGTTTGCGTCTTTTGGCTCATGTATATGATAGTGTCGCTAGCATCCATATGACAGAGAACCCGGCCGACATGGCTAGTCGTGGAACGCATAAGCGGCACTAACCTATGGGGACAGGCATACATGAATCACATCGAGCATGTCGGTCATCAACGTATGAATCCGATGTAGCTTTGGGCTATGAGGACTCCGGTAACCCGGTATGCTTGAGCTAAGCGAGACTCCGGATATCACCAGCGTGACATTTCCCGAAGGACGGACATAAGGCAGTGAAACACATGCCGGCCGATCAAGTGTCCAAAGCAAGAGTGTCTGGGCTAGCGGGACTCCGGTGAACCGGTCAGAAAGACTACTATCGCTCGAGAAGCACTAGACTACATTTCCCCATATGAGAGGCTGCCAAGGATAAACAACTAGATTGTCGGATCCCACACATACCAAGCATTTCAAACATACACACAATATGCTCAATATGTGTAAATACAACATGGCATCACAACATAACTCTCTGACTCAAATATTTATTCATTAGGCTCCGAGGAGCGAGATATTACAAATATGGGTCTCATGACCCAACACTCAGAACATACAAGTCAAAGCACAAGCGGAAGCTTAACATGTCCGAAAGTACGTACATCTACAAATGAAAAAGGCCGAGAAGCCTGACTATCTACGAGATCACGCCAAGGGCACAAGATCGTAAATGAGGTAACAAGCTAAACGTCAAGTCCACGCGGAACTACTAAGCGAGACCGAGGTCTCTCGCAAAACATAGAATAAGCAAACGTGAGTACAAATGTACTCGGCAAGACTTACATCGTAACTAACTACATATGCATCAAGATCAACAAAGGGGTGGTGGAGTTTGACTGCGACAAGCCAGCTTTGACTCGTGGCTAACCCGAACTACGATCGCAAGTAACTCTTTTGAGGTGGCACACGAGTCCACATATTCACCATATCAATACACCACTATGGATCCGCTCCCGTCTCCCTACGAGAACACCATCCATACCACTCACGCTTATCTTGCGCATTTTAGAGTATCCACTTTCACTTGTCTATGAACTGATATAGGCAACCCAGAAGTCCTTTTCCGCGGACACGGCTATTCGAATAGATCATATTAACCCTGCAGGGGTGTACTTCTTCACACACGCTCACCACTTACCGCCGTTTACACAACATGTACTCGGCAACCTTCAAGCGGAAGCCCAACGTGGGTGTCGGCCATAGCCTACCTAAACACACGAGTCCCGAGTCCGTGTTTATCGCCTATTCGGGTTCCATCCGCAGGAGTCCGCCGAGGTTTCCACTAACGGCCCCGAACGATGTGTGCGGTGGTTCCGAGACACCAAACGAGCGAATCGGTACACGGGCCACGTGCCTACCGCAACACAACCCACCCCTATGGTCAGCGTTGCGGCGGCCCCAAAGATGCTACAAACACCATAAACTACTTGCAACTCCCTTGACCGAGGACAAGAGTGGTTAAGAAGTTTAGAGGGTCCATTGGTTTCGGGCCCAATGCATGGTAGTAACTGTTTCATGGATCACAAACACAGAACTCGGTTCCTGAGGACGGCTGCAATGAGACAACCCACCATGTACTCCTACATGGCCTCTCACCGCTACCTTTACCAAATTGTGTTCACACACTTAGCTCACCCACGTGAGGACATGTTCACACACCTCCGATTCATCCCCGATGAATCAGACTGACTCAACTCTAAGCAAGCAGGCATGACAAACAAGCATGAATGAGTAGGCACAACATGGCTCAAGCAACTCCTACTCATGCTAGTGGGTTTCATCTAATTCTTGTGGAATGACAGTCATGCAGAGGATAAAGGGGTTCAGCTACCGCAGCAAGTAATGTATGAGTTGTTGTTGTCTTAATGCAGTAAAATAGAGCAGGAGCGAGAGAGTGGGATTATATCGGAATGAACAAGGGGTTTTGCTTGCACAGCACTTCTGAAGATAATATATTTCTTCATCGGTGTCATCGAACAATTGTCGGAACGTCGTCTACTGAGAGGGGACAACACCGGCAACTGAGAAAGAACACAATCAATGCAATGCACATTCAGATGAATGACATGTCATGTTAAGGTACTGAATTCACCCAATGCAATATCTAGCCAAGTTAATTGAAGTGGAACTCAAACAAGAACAAATTCCAACTCCAAATGTTATTTCATAAATTGCCCTAATCATCATTTGTCCTATTCAGTGAGGTTAACTTGTTCAAACATGCATGATCATGGCATAAACAGATTCTTCATATTTTTCTGATCATTTTTCATATATAAATTATTTAATTTGGAGTTACGGTTGAATTTCTATGAATTTTAGAAGTTTGGGGTATTTTCAAATTTCCTGAATTATAATAAATCCGGAAAAGGTATTATCGTCGACCGACGTCGATGTGACGTCAGCGGGTCAACGGGACATGGTCCGGGTCAAACCTGACAGTGGGTCCCGCGTGTCAGTGTAATTAGTTTAACTAAATTCAATTAGTACTAATCCTAATTAACTAGCAGGGCTGGGCCCCACCTTTCATTGAGTCAGGGGGAGTCAAACTGGGGTCAAACCCGGGTCAAACTCGCCAGAGTTGACCCGAGGCTCGTCGCCAGCAAGGCCGTGGACGGCGGAGAGCGTCGGGATTCGCCTCCGATGACCAAAAGAGCGGGCGGAGGGCTCTTCACGAGATGCCTGTGCTCACAAGATCTAACAGAGCAAACGGAGGAGCTAGGGTGGCCGAGGCGGCAAAGAATCATGACGGCGGCGGCCGGAGTTCGGTGAGGCGCGAGCGGTGGCTACGGTGCACAACAGGAGCAATAGATTAGGGTTTTGGAATCTGGCGTGGTGCTGAGCACGGTGGTGTGCTTTCGGGCGTGGCGTGGTGAGCTCTAGCCACGTCGGCGACAATGGCCACGGCGGCGATTCTCGGAATCGACAGAGGCGACGACTACGCGGTGAAATCGAGCACGGGGAGAGAGGGGTTCGGCAGAGGAGCTCACGGCGAAGTCGATGAGTGGCTCAGCGTGCTCGGGGGAGGCCGGACGGCGTCGGAGCATCTCCGGCGATCTCGGTTGCCCGAGGTAGAAGACGACCATGAGACGTCATTCTGGCCATCCGGTGTCACGTGGCTCGGTGAGAGGTTCAGTGGTGGCGAGGCGGAGCTCTTGAGCTGGTCGGGAAAGCAAGGGGAGGCGGTGGTGCTCGGCCACTGTAGTGCGCTTCGGAGAGAGGAACAGAGGAGGAAGGAGCGCAGGAGAGGAGAGGAGAGGACGAGGGGTCGGGGGCGGGGGTGTCGTGGCATCGCGGGAGGCGCCCAGGCGTCGGGGGGACAGCAAGAAGGAGGTGGCCGTCGGTGGCCGTCTGTGGCGGCCACGCGCTCATCCTCTGGCAGAGGAGGAAGGCGACAGGAAGGAGGCGGTGGTGGGCTGGGCACGATGGCTGGGCCGCCACCGACGCCAGTGGCCTGGCCAGCAAGTGGCCTGTAAGGTTCTCTCCTCTCTCTGCTTTCTATTTAAGTCTGTTTTCTATTATTACGTAGTTTTAGGGCTTTATTAAAAATACCTAATCAATCCCAAAAATCATGCAACTGCTCATGACCACTATTGGAAATATATCCTCTGATAAACATTTCGGTTTGGTATTATTTGAGCATTTAAAATATTTTATAGTATTAAATGCTCAAATGCAAATACTTTATGGATTAATCCAGTGACCAAATATGTCATGAAAAATGTGCAGCACCTCTGGTTATGGTTTATAGCATTTTTCCATAAATGATGAACATTTTCTAAAGCCATTTGGATTCAATTGAAAAATATTTTTGGTTGAACCTATTTGAATTCCTTTAATGCTAGGGTTTAGGCAATCCCCATTTCAAGTTTACGAGAAAATTAAACATGATGACATGAATGCCTTAATGCAACTAATGACAAACAAATGCGAGGCGTGACAAGTCACCCCCACTAAACAAGAATCTCGTCCCGAGATTCAAGACGTGAGGTAAGAGGAAAAGGGAAGTCGCAAAACTATCACAAACTTCATGATCCATTTGCCCTTCTCGAAGATGTTGATTCATTCCATCATTTTGGTCTTGACGTCTTTGCTTTCGAGATCTTCACTCGACACAACAACAGAAAGAAGGGGGAAACCCTACAGGATTTAATCTTCTTGAAGATCGAGCAACTCAAGATCAATTCATGGAGAGACGTAAGAACAACTCTTGAGTTGAGACACCAAACACACATTAGGAATGATGGTAAAGAAATGGATGATGAAGGTTCAAATTGGTAGGCAACCATTCCACGCTTAGGTAAAATGGTGCATGGTTTCAAAGTAACAAGGAGATGATTGCCATGATTCCATAACGGGACACCTTAGGAAAGGTGACTCGTTGGACTGTTCTCTCAAGTGGCAAAAAGAATTACTTTTGATCCATAGATCGTTGGAACTCTTTATACCAGCTTAAGGCAATTTACAATTGATTGATTGAAAGAGCTCGAGGAAATGGCATACTCGGACTAGAATGGTTGATGTGGACTACCTTGTTGAAGACAACACAATGGATGATTTTGCTTATCACCGAAATGGATGGGACCCATGGTAAGTCCACTTTTGAGGATGATCCTAGACATCAAGTAATCTTGAGAGGGACATCCCATGGAAAAATTGGCACAATGGGGTGCAAGCTGGGAACAACATGCAAATGCTGGGAATGTTCCAACCATCATATCTGCCTGAGATTCAAATCCGATTGGTAATAGGATACTTCAGACTCAGCATGTCTGAAAAGAAAGGTCGCAACACAAATCGACGAGATAACGTTGCGAGATTCTCGGGATATGAACTACGATAGCAAGCTCCAAAACATGAGCTAGTTCTGCTACATACATGTGAGCATGATGTCCAAGACAAGAATGACCACATAGTAGTCTTATCATCAAACACTACCGAGTTCAGGTGGGGAACCATCATCGAGGATATCGAAGTCTTATGCATTACCATGGATTAGCACTTAGCTCCTTCTCCTACAACAAATCAGTCAGTGGCTTGGTGTGCTAGGAAACACATATGGAGTGGAGGCGGCCAACCTATCAAACCATAGGGCACTTCGCACGTGCATGACTAACTTGGGACGATTCCAGAGGAAACAAAACAAGCTTTCTCGAATTCACGGCGGCGACTTGCATCAGATGCACATGAATTATAGGAAGTCACTGCTTTCATCCAAACATATGCTTCATGAACGAAACACGAAGAAATGCTTACACAAGTTTCCAACACTAGGTTGATGTTCAACATGACTCACGGGGGAGACAAAATGCTGCTGATGGGCTCAACAACAACTCATCGGGATTTCCATATCATCGGACTTCCACCATCATGTGAACACGGTGATAGTATTGGTCGAGACCAAAAGATGTAATGGTGTATGCTCGAGGGGTCAACCACGAGTAAGACAACATTACGAGCATCGTTAATACTGATTTGATTTGACGATAGCCCACACTCAAATCGGAGGATTGATAGGACAATAGGTCCGAGAATCGATCGCAGGACCAATCAATGAAGATATCATCTTTCTTCAACACACACTACACAGGAATATCCCTTTGGAACGAACTAAGTCAGGCAAGCTTTTATCTTCCAACTCTCCAAGTTGTTATCTAGCTTAACCAACTAGCTCAGGGATATCCAACACATATTCTTGGAGAAAGGGTGGTTCACAAGAAACCAACTTGGTCACGAGCTCAACATAATAGTCAGGAAACAACCCGGTAACACTTCCAAGAAGATATTTGGAAAGTCACGAACCACCGGTATGTTACTAAGCTCGAGAACAATCTTGCTTTTGAGGGCAAGACGATATGATCAAAAGAGTGAGGGATTGACACAATCCTAACTCATAGATCGAAGAGTGCACCGGAACTAAGGACTAGGTAGCACGATCAATCTTAGGATGATGATTTAATAACCAACACACTAAGAATGAAATTATTGTCCTTTAACTACCAAGCAACGAGTTGCTCGGAGTATTGATTTCACACATCACAATTCACTTGTCGGCATTCTAGTTACAACAACTCGGGACCGAGGAATGAATAATGATGGCGAGAAGTATCACCGCGTCACGGATTCATAAGAGAAGGTGCAATTCTCATGACGTTCCTGACATAAAGTGGGTAATACTTTAGGATAGAACAGAATCAAAAGCTGGATTGGCATTTTAATCTGTGGAATACAACTGCTTTGACCCAATCCTAGAAATGGATGAGGTACTGGAGTTTGTTTCTCCAAGTCATTCTAGAACAGAATGGCCTGACGGACCACAAGAAAAATGGACATCGGTAAATGAATGCACGCATACTCTTGGTTATCAACTGATAGAGGATGGTCGGGATACAACTAAAGAGAGCAACTCAAAGGAACATATAATTTTCTGAGTTGTGGATGCATAGATTAGTATGTCGAGAAAAGCTCAACATTTCTTTCGGATAACCCATGCGGAGAAGGTAGAACTGGCAGAGTCACAATTATGAATGGAGAACTCCTCAAGAGTACTCTGATTGTGATCTTTTAATTCAAATAATTTCTGCCTTAACTAGTTCATGGTATTTGGAAGAAGGAAATACCATGGACCTCGAGGACTATCGCAAAGTTACTAATATCCTAAAGGAACTAGCAAATACTAACAACATGAAGTAGGGTGAATCTCGGGTTCAAGAACCCAGGAATAGAATGCCTACTAACTAATAATATCACGGGATGCTTTCAAGAATAATGGACAGAATCATCGCACTGGGGAACACAAAACATGGCTAGTTTACTAGGTGACTTCCTAAACACCTAGGGTCATAATAATAGCTCCAACATCTACGCTGAGGCAACAAAGTACCTCAACTCACCGATTAGTGTGCTTATTCTGACCAAAAGGACATCGAACGGAAGGAAAGGATTTGCAAGTGCATCAGACTATTTAGAGACCTGGGATGACTCGGACAGCATAACGGCTGTAAATGCTCAAAATGATTTGAGACATCATGCAAAATGGTGGCATAACCACTCAATAACATCATATCAAGGTTCCGAGATCAACGGTTAACATACAGAAATAGCAGAAACTGAACTGGGCTTAAAACCAACAATCTTAAGGTCTATGGATTAGTAACACGTCATCCAGATAGATAGATGAGAGGCCTAGTTCTTAAACCCCGTAGAAGAGAAGAGGATGACTCAGATCAGAAGGCCATGAGGTATAAGGAGTAAAAGAGCCTTACGTTCCTTCCACAATCAATTCCCTTACATAACTAAAGCATTTCTAGACACAACTTCACCGGTTTGGCTTGGTAATCCTCTGCAACAAAGCTCGATACCAACGCTGTCAGACCCCGATTCCAAGTCACATCGATCTAGCCGGTAACACCTCATATCACTTTATGACCTCACGCATACGGTATTCCCACGGGTGTCGCCTTACCATGGCCCGGACCGTTTTGCGTTTTGGCTCATGTATATGATAGTGTCGCTAGCATCCATATGACAGAACCCGGGCCGACATGGCTAGTCGTGAACCCAAAGCGGCACTAACCTATGGGGACAGGCATACATGAATCACATCGAGCATGTCGGTCATCAAAGTATGAATCCAGGGCTGTAGCACTGGCTAACAGACTCCAGAACCCGGTGAGCTAAGCGAGGACTCCGGATATCACCGCGTGACATTTCCCCAAAGGGATGTATATAGGAACGAAGTGAAACACATGTCGGCCAGTCAAGTGTCCAAAGCAGTAATCTTGGGCTAGCAGGACTCCGGTGAACCGGTCAGAAGGACTACTATCGCTCGTGAAGCACTAGACTACATTTCCCCATATGAGAGGCTGCCAAGGATAAACAACTAGATTGTCGGATCCCACACATACCAAGCATTTCAAACATACACACAATATGCTCAATATGTGTAAATACAACATGGCATCACAACATAACTCTACGCCTCAAATATTTATTCATTAGGCTCGAGGAGCGAGATATTACAAATATGGGTCTCATGACCCAACACTCGTGAGCATACAAGTCAAAGCACAAGCGGAAGCTTAACATGTCCGAAAGTACGTACATCTACAAATGAAAAAGGCCGAGAAGCCCGACTATCTACCGCATCTGCCGAGGGCACAAGATCGTAGCTGAGGTAACAAGCTAAACGTCAAGTCCACGCGGAACTACTAAGCGAGACCGAGGTCTCTCTGCAAAACATAGAATAAGCAAACGTGAGTACAAATGTACTCAGCAAGACTTACATCAGAACTAACTACATATGCATCATTATCAACAAAGGGGGTGGTGGAGTTTGACTGCAGCAAGCCAGCTTTGACTCGGTGGCTATCCTGAGCTACGACTGCAAGTAACTCTTTTGAGGTGGCGCACACGAGTCCACATATTCACCATATCAATACACCACTATGGATCCGCCCCGTCTCCCTACGAGAACGCCATCCATAGCACTCACGCTTATCTTGCGCATTTTAGTGTATCCACTTTCACTTGTCTATGAACCGATATAGGCAACCCAGAAGTCCTTTTCGGTGACACGGCTATTCGAATAGATCATATTAACCCTGCAGGGGTGTTCTTCTTCACACACGCTCACCACTTACCGCCGTTTACGACATGTACTCGGCAACCTTCAAGCGGAAGCCCAACGTGGGTGTCGGCCACAGCCTACCTAAACACACGAGTCCCGAGTCCGTGTTTATCGCCTATTCGGGTTCCATCCGCAGGGAGTCCGGCGAGGTTTCCACTAACGGCCCCGAACGATGTGTGCGGGGTTCCCGAGACACCAAGCAGGCGAATCGGTACAAGACCCGCGTGCCTACCGCAACACAACCCACCCCTATGGTCAGCGTTGCGTGCGCCCCCCAGCATGCTACAAACACCAGAAACTACTTGCAACTCCCGGACTGAGGACAAAAGTGGTTAAGAAGCCGAGAGGGTCCATTGGTTTCGGGCCCAATGCATGGTAATAACTGTTTCATGGATCACAAACACAGAACTCAGTTCCTGAGGACGGCGGCAATGAGACAACCCACCATGTACTCCTACATGGCCTCTCACCGCTACCTTTACCAAATCGTGTTCACACACTTAGCTCACACACAGTAGGACATGTTCACACACCTCCGATTCATCCCCGACGAATCGACACGACTCAACTCTAAGCAAAGAGTGTGCATGACAAACAAGCATGAATGAGTAGGCACAACATGGCTCAAGCAACTCCTACTCATGCTAGTGGGTTTCATCTAATTCTTGTGGAATGACAGTCATGCAAGAGGATAAAGGGGTTCAGCTACCGCAGCAAGTAAATGTATGAGTCGTTGTTGTCTTAATGCAGTAAAATAGAGCAGGAGCGAGAGAGTGGAATTATATCGGAATGAACAAGGGGTTTTGCTTGCACGGCACTTCAAGATAATATAGTTCTTCATCGGTGTCATCGAACAATTGTCGAACGCCGCTCACCGAGAGGGGACAACACCGCAACCGAGAAAGTACACAATCAATGCAATGCACATTCACATGAATGACATGTCATGTTAAGGTACTGAATTCACCTAATGCAATATCTAGCCAAGTTAATTGAAGTGGAACTCAAACAAGAACAAATTCCAACTCCAAATGTTATTTCATAAATTGCCCTAATCATCATTTGTCCTATTCAGTGAGGTTAACTTGTTCAAACATGCATGATCATGGCATAAACAGATTCTTCATATTTTCTGATCATTTTTCATATATAAATTATTTAATTTGGAGTTACGGTTGAATTTCTATGAATTTTAGAAGTTTGGGGTATTTTACGAAATTTCCTGAATTATAATAAATCCAAAAAGGTATTATCGTCGACCGACGTCGATGTGGACGTCAGCGGGTCAACGGGACATGGTCCGGTCAAACCTGACAAAGGTCCAGCGTGTCAGTGTAATTAGTTTAACTAAATTCAATTAGTACTAATCGTAATTAACTAGCAGGGCTGGGCCCCACCTGTCATTGAGTCAGGGGGAATCAAACTGGGGTCAAACCCGGGTCAAACTCGCCGGAGTTGACCCGAGGCTCGTCGCCGGCAAGGCCAGGGACGGCGGAGAGCGTCGGGATTCGCCCTCCGATGACCAAAAGAGCGGCAGAGGGGCTCCACGAGATGCCCAGGCTCGCGCGCATCTAACAGAGCAAACGGGAGGAGCTAGGGTGGCCGGAGGCGACGACAATCATGACGACGGCCGCGGCCGGAGTTCGGGTGAGGCGCGAGCGGTGGCTACGGTGCACAACAGGAGCAATAGATTAGGTTTTTGGGATCCTGGCGTGGTGCTGAGCACGGTGGTGTGCTCGGACGTGACGTGCGTGAGCTCTAGCCACGACGGCGACACAGCCGGCGGCGACGATTCTCGGAATCGACAAAGGCGACGACTACGCGGTGAAATCGAGCACGGGGAGAGAGGGGTTCGGCAGAGGAGCTCACGACGAAGTCGATGAGTGGCTCAGCGTGCTCGGGGGAGGCCGGACGGCGTCGGAGCATCTCCGGCGATCTCGGTTGCCCGAGGTAGAAGACGAGCGCGGAGACGTCATTCGGGGGCATCCGGTGCCGCGTGGCTCGGCGGAGAGGTTCAGGGTGGCGAGGCGGAGCTCTTGAGCTGGTCAGGAAAGCAAGGGGGAGGCGGTGGCCGCGGTGGTGCTTGGCGGCGCGCTGTGGTGCGCTCGGGAGAGAGGAACAGAGGAGGGGAAGGAGCGCAGGGAGAGTGAGGAGAGGACGAGGGGGTCGGGGGGGGGGGTGTGCGTGGCATCACGGGAGGCGTCAGGCGGGGGAATGGCAAGCAGGAGGTGGCCGTGCGCGCGGCGGCCACGCGCTCATCCTCCTGGCAGAGGAGGAAGGCGACAGGGAAGGAGGTGGTGGTGGGATGGGCCTGATGGCTGGGCTGCCAGCTGGGCCGCCAGGTGGCCTGGCCAGGCAAGTGGCCCAGGTAAGGTTTCTCTCCTCTTTGTGTTTTCTATTTAATTCTGTTTTCTATTATTCTGTAGTTTTAGGGCTTTATTAAAAATACCTAATCAATCCCAAAAATCATGCAACTGCTCATGACCACTATTGGAAATATATCCTACAGTAAACATTTCAGTTTGGGATTATTTGAGCATTTAAAATATTTTATAGTATTAAATGCTCAAATGCAAATACTTTATGGATTAATCCAGTGACCAAATATGTCATGAAAAATGTGCAGCACCTCTGGTTATGGTTTATAGCATTTTTCCATAAATGATGAACATTTTCTAAAGCCATTTGGATTCACTGAAAAATATTTTTGGTTGAACCTATTTGAATTCCTTTAATGCTAGGGTTTAGGCAATCCCCATTTCAAGTTTCTGAGAAAATTAAACATGATGACATGAATGCCTTAATGCAACTAATGACGAACAAATCTGGGTTGTGACACACCGCCTTTCGGGCCTTACCCGAGCGGGACTCCGCTCGGGGGCTCTATATAAATAGCGGCCGCCCCGAGCTGCCTCAAATTTACCCGAAGCGAAACCCTAGTCACTCAAATACCGCCATTGCCGTCGCCGAGCAGCAATACCGAGGTTCGCCATTACCGATTTCCGTCTGATTTAAAAAACCGATCGGTTTTCTTCGGTTTTTTTGGTTTTTTATTTTATTTTATTTATTTATTTTTTTCTTTTTCCGTTCGAATCTGTTCGTCGTTTTTTTTCTTTTTCTCGGATTTAATCCGCGATTTTCTGATCGCGATTCCAGATCCGATTTTCGTTTTAGTATAACTTTTCGCTCGTTTATCGGAATCAGGCATTCAAGCGCCTGGAGTTTCGCCTCGAAACCCTCTTTCCGAATAATCTACTTAAACAAGTTTTTGCTTCTGTAAAGTTTGACCTAGATCCTGATTAATAAAACGAAGCTGTTTTCTTACGCCGTTTGACTTTCGTAGCTTCATTTGATTTGATTCTTTTTGCAAACCGGAGTTCTTAAGTTGAACAATCTAGTTAGATCTATTCGAGTTTTATCTGTGTATTAGATGAGTACTTATTGTATGCTTGTTTGTTTGTCTGCGATAGATTACCCGGAGTGCGCCGCTTGTTACTTCGAGTCTCTAGGTTACGCGGATCATCTGCAAGGCAAGTAACACTTTGATCATAATTTTCTCATACCCAGTTTTTATGCATTAGATCTATTCCTCAAACACTTGCATGATTAGGATCTAATTAAATTCTGGGATGGGAAGAAGATGAGGTAGTACCTATTACCTGTTTTATTATCAAACCTTTGGGAGTTACTTCTACGTTTGCTTATTATGCCATGCTATGCTAGTAGACGTGGATTGGGTGAGTGTATCCATGACAGATGTGAGATTGTTATTTAATGGTTTATTTAAAGTGGCAACTTAAACACACATCTGGGTGGATTGAGGCACCTGGTTTTTATCAGGACTTGCCTGTGTTTCTTCGGACCGCCACCCAGGCTCAAAGGGATCATGAGGTTATTCAAACTAGAAACTTCCGTGTGCAGCCACAAGCCATTATGGGCTCTGGCATAGTTGACTAAGTTGTGCGAACTCTTACGGGTAGACTAGCGGATGTAGGGGAAAGTAGGTGTACCGGTCTACCCACAAGTAAGGTGCTAGTGCTTCGAAGATTATGTCTCGGTCATCCGCTTCTCAAACACCATGTAGTGCGAGAAATCAAACGGAGGCGATCGAGTCTTGTGGGGAAAAGTGCTAAACCTCTGCAGAGTGTATAAACTAATCATGGTTAGCCGTGTCCCTGGTTATGGACATCTTGAGTATCTAGTACCGGATATCATGTGAATCTCATCATGTTACTTCTAATTAATACTTGTTGGGTTTGTTAATGAGTACTTTTAATTGGGATTGAGAATGTCATCAACCATTCTCAAAGTTTCACAACCACCATGATAGTTAAATAAATTTATTCCTTTGCAGTAGGGAAAAATTGGCTTTATGCAAAACTGTAACTGTAGAGCTTTCCACCAGCCATATATGCATGTGGTATAGGCTTACCATTCCATTATTCTCTGTGTGTTACATTGCCAGCATATTCCATGTGTTGACCCGTTTTCGGGCTGCAACGTTTCATGTTGCAGACTTTTTAGACGACGAGTAAGGTGCTTAGGTCGTGGTTCTATACTCAGTGATGCCGTTGGAGTTGATGGACTCGCTTATTCTTCCAAGCCTTCCACTGTTATCGTTATTAGATGGCCTTAATCCATGTTTATTTTGTTAAGTTCTCTCTTGAGACATTCGATTGTAATAAGTGTGTGATTGCTACTCTGTTATAAATCCTTCGAGTACTGTGTGGTGTCAGCATTACTGATCCAGGGATGACACTGAGCACAGAGATCAGACTGTTTGAGGTCTGGTCGCTACAATCAACTCGATAAGGCACTCTATGGCCTTAAACAAGCCCCACGTGCGTGGTATGACCACCTTACCGAGTTGTTACAAGATCGTGGAATTGAAGTGGGGCAAATCGATCCCACTCTTTTTACTAAGAAGGTCAATGGGGAGTTGTTTGTATGCCAACTATATGTTGATGATATTATCTTTGGTTCCCCTAACAAAGCTTTCAATGAGGAATTTGCCGCTCTCATGACCTCCAAGTTCAAGATGTCTTCTATGGGAGAGTTGAAGTTCTTCCTTGGTTTCGATATCAAACAAAGAAGGGAAGGAACCTTCATCAACCAAGCCAAATACACTCAAGACATGCTCAAAAGATTCAAGCTAAGTGATGTCAAGCCGGCTACTACACCAATGACTACCAAGTGCCAACTTGACATTGATCCCAATGGTATAGCGGTGGATCATAAGGTATTTCGCTCCATGATTGGCTCCTTGCTTTACCTTTGTGCATCTAGACCGGATATCATGTTGAGTGTGGGAATGTGTGCACGGTTTCAAGCCGCACCAAAGGAAAGCCACTATGTGGCGGTCAAGCGAATCTTTCGATACTTGGCTCATACCCCAAACTTTGGCTTATGGTACCCAAGAGGGGCAAACTTCAAGCTTGAAGGATTTACGGATTCGATTAGGCGGAGACAAAGTGGATAGGAAGTCCACTTAGGAGGGTGCCAATTTCTTGGTTGCTCTTTGGTAAGTTGGTCTTCCAAGAAGCAAAGTTGTGTGTCTCTCGTCCACCAAGCGGAATATGTGGCGGCCAGTTGTTGTTGTGCTCAAATCCTATGGATGAGGTAAACTTTAAAGGAGTACGATGTATTTTGTGACAAAGTGCCTCTTTGTTGTGATAATGAAAGTGCCATCAAGATTTCTCTCAACCCGGTGCAACACTTCAAGACGAAGCACATTGAGATTCGGTATCACTTCATCCGGATCATATTAGGCGAGGGGAGATCAAGCTCAAGTATGTCAACACTCATGATAACCTTGCAGATATTTTCACGAAGCCCTTGGATGAAGCAAGATTTCGCGAGTTAAGGCATGAGCTAAATATCATTGATTTGAGCAATGTGACTTGAACCCGTGCACCCCCCCACACTCAACTTGTTGTCTAGTTTAGGTGTAGGCATGGACATAGGGGGAGTGTTGTTCTCTCAATGAACTCTTCCTCCCCCCTATCATGCATAAATAGATCAACTCTTTCACATTAGCCATTTTTGATGGTACTTGTGCTTCAAAGATGAGTTTTGGTCATGGGCCCAAGGATAATTCTTCGCGGTGCCATACCATCTAACTCAAACATAGGTGGCTTCGGCCACCGCCCTCTCCTTTTGAGAGGTTGTGTCGCTTGGTGTTCTCTTGTTGTCTTTCTGCCTCTGGTTTGTGCGTGTGTTTGTGGCTTCTTTTGTGTGAAAAGTTTCCGTGCAAAGACCTTTCTCGTGTGTTGAAACCGGCGGTGTCTTGAGCTCACGGTACTACCGTCGCCGGCTACGGTACTACCGCTGCCAACCACGGTACTACCGCGTGTGGGAGCACGGTACTATTGCCCCCACGCGGCAGTAATTTTTTACTGCCGCCTGGGTGAGCGGTACTACCGCTTCGGTGCGGTACTTCCGCCCGAGCGGTACTACCGCGATGACTTGCGGTACTACCGCGCCGACTTGGGCACGTGGGGATAAGGACGGGCAGGGGGAGTTCTAACTCCCCCATACCCATTCGCAATTCCTCCCACGTCGTCTCTCTCTCTCTCTCTCACGCTCAAGATAGGAGCCGGCGTTCGTCACCTGATCTCCTCCTCCGGCTGCCCTCCTGTGATTCCGTCCGGTGGGATCCTTCCCCACCACGTGCTCTTGCTATGGACCCAGGTTTTTCCCTAATCCTTTCTCGTTTTATTGAGTTCTTTGCCTCTAGATTGTTGGGGGAGACTTGTGTGTTCTAGAGATTCGTAGGCTTTCTCTTTGCAAGAATAGGATGAAGGAGAGTAGCGTTGCGTAGGAATTATACTTGTTTTGTTGTCTTCCGCTAGATTTGATCACCGTAGCACTGCCGTTGTTTCGTGTGTCTTTTCAGATTCGAACTGTCGTTTGGATTCGACGCGATCTTGATCACCGCCCATCGGGCGCAGATTATCATTGCACGGCATTATCAAGACAAACCGCAGTATTAAAAATATTAGTACTGCTCCAAGTCGCGGTAGTACCGTGCGAGGTCACGGTAGTACCGTGGTTGGAGTAGTAGTAAAATTTTAGTGCCGCAGGCACTGGCAGTACTACCGTGGCTCATATCTATCGCTGGCCAACCTTCACGTATATTTCCTATGTGTTTCTTGTGCTTTGCCGTGGTCTTTGCATTGATCCTCTTCGCGTTCGTTGGTGTTTTGCGTGTGTGTCTCAGGTGGTGGCTCTCGCCGTTCCAATCCCAGTTGTGACACTGGCTCTAAGCGTCTGCGCAACCCAGGTGACGCACCAGAGGGCTCCTCTGCCCCCAAGCGCAATGTCAAGACTACAGCTAGAAAGTACAAGGAGCCCGCCAAGGGCATGGATGAGATGCCACAATCTGACTACGTCCGTCTCAGGCAGCTTCACCCGTACATGACCCCTCGTTCCTCTGTCAGGGGTTGTGAGCTGTTTTGGAACAAGCAACAAATCAACATCTATCTGGATGTCATCAAGAACAAGGTAATACCTATGTGGATGTGAAATGGATTGACATGCATCACTTGAGGAAGGACAAGTTCCGTGCCTACTTTGGAGAGGCTCTGGACTTGGTGGAGCAGTTTGGCATTGAGCATGTGATATCCTTTCACCTTGACTATGACCCTGAGCTTATCTATCAGTTCTTTGCCTCAAAGATACTTTCACCCCGATGAGGAGAGGAGGATGACCTGGATGTCCAATGGCGGTAAGTCGATCGCTACACGGAAGGAGTTCATGGATTTGCTCCAGTGCACTGATGACGGGCTCGACACTCCGTGGGTGTTCGCCCCCATGCCAACTCTGAGTCTACCAACAAGGACAAGCTTACACCATACTATGTTGAGAAGACGCTCCCAAGTGGCAAGATAGGGTTGGTGCTCAACTCTTTCTGGATATCATGTATCGCATCTTCCACAACTCCTTGTTCCCTCGCATTGGTGACAAGGACAAGGTTCCTGCCTATATGGTGGATATGATGCTCATCTGCGAGGAGGCTCGTTTGTCTCGAGACTCAGCCACTTGATGTCTCACACATCATGTGGTGTGTGCTTCGGTTTGCGGTGTTCAACCGCAGTGCCTATCTATGGGCTCTATCTGCTTTACGCTAATCTCAAGACTTGGGAGAAGATGTTCCCTAGTGAGGAGTTCCTTGCCCCTCGATGGATTCGCCATGATCCCATCTCGTCTGCGTGTCAAACCCAACTGGGCCAACACTACTACTCGTGCCGAGGCGTCATTGCTAGGGCTGCTGGCGATGAGGAGGATGTCTTGGCGCCGAGAATGTTGCAGAGGGCCATGCCGCTAGGCCTTCCTAGAGCTCCTCTATGCCTTCATGGGCCAAGAAGTCAAGGACAAGATGAAGACTCTTTTCTGCATGCAAGCCAAGGGGCAAGACAAGACTCACGTGGCGTCCAAGGAGAGTCGTCACGGACAGGAAGATCTTGCAGCTCTATGGTGAGGATGTGTCTCAAGGGTCTCGAGGAGCGCATCACCCGAGGCCGAGTGGATGGAGAAGCAAGGCTACAGTGGACTGATTACGAGGAGGACGCCGAGGAGTCCATCCCTGCTGCCGAGGAGTCCGACGGAGAGGGTTGGGATGAGTTCCCTGCTGCTTGAGCCACCGCTTGTGTGTAGGTGTCCTCTCTGCCTTTTTGGCGTCTCGATGCCAAAGGGGGAGAGAGTGTAGGGATTTGCGAGTCGTGTGTCGTGTTCGTGTTTGGTCTGTTTATTGCTTTCTCGGTTGAACTTCGTTTGAACCTCGTTTTAGTTGCTTTTCCTTCATATGGTGTAAGACATATGCACTTTATCTATCTTAGCGAGCTTGTGTTATATTGTGCTATGTGTTGCTTAGATGTTAATCTTCATGCCTTTGTCTCTAAAATATAGGGGGAGTGGTGATCCTAGTATGTGTGCTATGCAGTCCAAAGCATTCATCCAGAGGGCACACATCTAGGGGGAGCCCGTCTATATTTTGGAGAGGAGGGGTTTGCCCTTGCTCAATATTATCGTATCTTTGTGCAAATCCCGTATTGTCATCAATCCAACAAAAAGGGGGAGATTGTAAGGGCATATTTATCCCTTAGGTGTTTTGGTGATTGATGACGATACTTTTGCGGACTAATCGTATGCCTTGAGTTTCTCAGATGCTTCATCACTAGGCACGAGACGATTCGGTGCCCCTCGGAGACTATTGAAGACGGCGTCGTTCTACGTTTCTCTTTGGTGGTTTTGAGTCATAGGAGAGCCATACTATTAAGAGGGGGTCCGCGTCGGAAAGGTTTGGGTGGAATCAACACGTACACTTGTCCTTCCTTTCCTTGCACTTTGGAGCATCTTCTTGTTGTCATAGCCGTGCATAAATCGGACGGCTACTGTTGTCCTTGCGGTAGTACTGCTCTAGGGAGCGGTAGTACCGCAAGCACCAGCGGTAGTACCGCTGGGGGTCACGGTAGTACCGCTCCCCTAGAGCCTTAGTACCGCAACTCCCAGGCCTAGTGCTGCTCCGGTACGGTAGTAGGCGCGGATGTAATTTTTTACATCCGCGCCCATACGGTAGTACCGCACGTCTTGCGCGGTAGTACCGCGGGTGGACACGGTAGTACCGCTCTCTTGGAGCCGTAGTACCGTGACCCTCATGCCCAGTACCGTTGCGCCGCAGTAGTAGGAGCGGATGTAATTTTGTACATCCGCGCCTCCACGGTAGTACCACACCTCGTGCGCGGTAGTACCGCATCGGGTTTTCGCACTGTTTTCTTTTTCAGCGGAAGTAGGCACGGATGTAGTTTATTTCATCCGCGCTCTTCGTAGGCTGTGGCTTACCAGCCTTGCGGTAGTACCGCAAGGGTGTGCGGTAGTACCGCGCGAGTGGTAGTACCGCGCTTAGTCAAGCCAGTCCCAGTCTCTGCTGCTGCCGCGGTAGTACCACGCTTTCGGAGCGGTAGTACCGCGTGTCGCGGGCTGAACTAGAGGATAACGGTTGGATCTTTTCCACGAGTATAAAAGGCGTGTATCCTACCTCTAGTTGACCACCTCTTCCATCTCTAAGCTCCATTGTTGCTCCAAGCTCCATTTTGGCCCGATCTCTCTTCCTAGCCAATCAAACTTGTTGATTTTCTCGGGATTGGGTGACAAGGGCCCGATCTACACTTCCACTAAGAGACATTTGATTCCCCCCGCTTATCCCTTGCGGATATTGTTACTCTTGGGTGTTTGAGCACCCTAGACGGTTGAGGTCACCATGGAGCCATATTCCATTGTGGTGAAGCTTCGTGGTGTCGCTAGAGCCTCCAATTAAGTTGTGGAGATTGCCCCAACCTTGTTTGTAAAGGTTCGGTTGCCGCCTTCAAGGGCACCTATAGTGGAATCACGGCTCTTGCATTGTGGGAGGGCGTGAGGAGATTACGGTGGCCCTAGTGGCTTCTGGGGAGCATTGTGCCTCCACACTTCTCTAACGGAGACGTACTTCCCCTCAAAGGGAAGGAACTTCGGTAACACATCCTCGTCTCCACCGGCGCCACTCTTGGTTATCCTATCCCTTTACTTGTGCAAGCTTATTTGTGTTTCTATCTTTGCTTGCTCTTGTGCTTGTGTTGATTGCATCATATAGGTTGTTCACCTAGTTGCACATCTAGACAACCTTTATTATCGCAAAGTTTAAATTGGTAAAGAAAAGCTTAAAAATTGTTAGTTGCCTATTCACCCCCCCTCTAGTCAACCTTATCGATCCTTTCACCAACTCCCAACAACTTTTATTCATCATACTCTTTTATGTGAAGTCATCACTCTCAATAAGATCAATATGAACTCTTTATTATTTTTATTCTTTTTCTTTCTTTCCTTTTATTCACTTTACCCAAGATCATGGCAAAATAATCAAGCCCTTGACTCAACACTAATCTTTATTATATAGCTCGCGGACTCGATTACATAGAGGGATCATAAAGCAAAACTCAAAACTAGATCATGCCATAAACTTTATTCTACTAGATCAAGATACTGCTAATAGGATCGACCTAAGAAAAACGGTAAAGATAGGAGATGTGATTGTGATACGATACAGGGGCACTTCCCCCAAGCTAGGAAGTTGCCAAGGGGAGTGCCCATACCCATGTGATTATATCTCCTTTGCTGGTGAAGGTGGAGGTGTTGTTGATGAAGGATAGTCACACATCGAGCGTAAGAGGTCCTCCAGCTTGCGGACTGTCGGGGAACGTTGCAGAAAATAAAAAAATTTCCTACGGTTTCCCCAAGATCAATCTATGAGTTCATCTAGCA
Source organism: Aegilops bicornis (assembly GCA_021605145.1). NCBI lineage: Eukaryota > Viridiplantae > Streptophyta > Magnoliopsida > Poales > Poaceae > Aegilops > Aegilops bicornis. Next base: position 532,564,278 of record CM038671.1, on the reverse strand, counting down.
ACAAGAGAGAGGATTGCATCTACATACCTTCGTAGATCTAGCGGAAGCGTTCAAGGGAACGGGGTTGAGGGAGTCGTACTCGTCGTGATCCAAATCACCGGAGATCCTAGCGCTGAACGGACGGCACCTCCGTGTTCAACACACGTACGGTCAGTGTGACGTCTCCTCCTTCTTGATCCAGCAAGGGGGAAGGAGAGGTTGATGAAGATCCGGCTGACGACGGGCGTGGTGGTGGATGTGCAGCAGGATCCCGGCAGGCTTCGCCAAGCGTCTGCGGGAGGGAGAGGTGTAGCAAGGGGAAGGGAGGAGCCAAGTGCAAGGGTGCGGCTGCCCTCCCTTCCCCGCCTATATATAGGGTCCCCAGGCGCTGCCCTAGGAGATGGGATCTCCTAGGGGCGGCGGCCAAGGGTGCCTTGCCCCAAGGCAGTGGGCGCCCCTCCTCTAGGGTTCCCAACCCTAGGCGCAGGGGGCCCAAGGGGGGGCGCACCAGCCCACCAGGGGCTGGTTTCCCTCCCATTTCAGCCCATGGGGACCTCCGGGATAGGTGGCCTCACCCGGTGGACCCCCGGGACCCTTCCGGTGGTCCCGATACAATACCGGTGACCCCCGAAACTTTCCCGATGGCCGAAACTCGACTTCCCATATATAATTCTTTACCTCCGAACCATTCCGGAACTCCTCGTGACGTCCGGGATCTCATCCGGGACTCCGAACAACTTTCGGTTTGCTGCATACTTATATCTCTACAACCCTAGCGTCACCGAACCTTAAGTGTGTAGACCCTACGGGTTCGGGAGACACGTAGACATGACCGAGACGGCTCTTCGGTCAATAACCAACGGGATCTGGATACCCATGTTGGATCCCACATGCTCCTCGATGATCTCATCGGATGAACCACGATGTCGAGGATTCAAGCAACCCCGTATACAATTCCCTTTGTCAATCGGTATGTTACTTGCCCGAGATTTGATCGTCGGTATCCAAATACCTCGTTCAATCTCGTTACCGGCATGTCACTTTACTCATACCGTAATGCATGATCCCGTGACCAGACACTTGGTCACTTTGAGCTCATTATGATGATGCATTACCGAGTGGGCCCAGATATACCTCTTCGTCATACGGAGTGACAAATCCCAGTCTCGATCCGTGTCAACCCAACAGACACTTTCGGAGATACCCGTAGCATACCTTTATAGTCACCCAATTATGTTGTGACGTTTGGTACACCCAAAGCACTCCTACGGTATCCGAGAGTTACACGATCTCATGGTATAAGGAAAAGATACTTGACATTGGAAAAGCTCTAGCAAACGAACTACACGATCTTGTGTTATGCTTAGGATTGGGTCTTGTCCATCACATCATTCTCCTAATGATGTGATCCCGTTATCAATGACATCCAATGTCCATAGTCAGGAAACGATGACTATCTGTTGATCAATGAGCTAGTCAACTAGAGGCTCACTAGGGACATGTTGTGGTCTATGTATTCACACGTGTATTACGATTTCCGGATAATACAATTATAGCATGAATAAAAGAAAATTATCATGAACAAGGAAATATAATAATAATCCTTTTATTATTGCCTCTAGGGCATATTTCCAACAGTCTCCCAGTTGACTAGAGTCAATAATCTAGTTTACATTGTGATGAATCAAACACCCATAGAGTTCTGGTGTTGATCATGTTTTGCTCGCGGAAGAGGTTTAGTCAACGGATCTGCGACATTCAGATCCGTATGTACTTTGCAAATATCTATGTCTCCATCTTGAACATTTTCACGGATGGAGTTGAAACGACGCTTGATGTGCTCGGGTCTTCTTGCGAAACACTGGCTCCTTGGCAAGGGCAATAGCTCCAGTGTTGTCACAGAAGAGAGTGATCGGCCCCGACGTATTGGGTATGACTCCTAGGTTGGTGATGAACTCCTTCATCCATATTGCTTCATGCGCTGCCTCCGAGGCTGCCATGTACTCCGCTTCACATGTAGATCCCGCCACGACGCTCTGCTTGCAACTGCACCAGCTGACTGCTCCATGATTCAACATATACACGTATCCGGTTTGTGACTTAGAGTCATCCAGATCTGTGTCGAAGCTAGCATCGACGTAACCCTTTACGACGAGCTCTTCGTCACCTCCATAAACGAGAAACATGTCCTATGTCCTTTTCAGGTACTTCAGGATATTCTTGACCGCTGTCAAGTGTTCCTTGCCGGGATTACTTTGGTACCTTCCTACCAAACTTACGGCAAGATTTACATCGGGTCTGGTACACAGCAGAGCATACATAATAGATCCTATGGCCGAGGCACCGGGGATGACACTCATCTCTTCTTTATCTTCTGCCGTGGTCGGGCATTGAGCCGAGCTCAATCTCACACCTTGCAATACAGGCAAGAACCCTTTCTTGGACTGATCCATATTGAACTTCTTCAATATCTTATCAAGGTATGTGCTTTGTGAAAGACCTATGAGGCGTCTCGATCTATCCCTATAGATCTTGATGCCTAATATGTAAGCAGCTTCTCCAAGGTCCTTCATTGAAAAACACTTATTCAAGTAGGCCTTAATGCTGTCCAAGAGTTCTGTATCATTTCTCATCAAGAGTATGTCATCTACATATAATATGAGAAATGCTACAGAGCTCCCACTCACTTTCTTGTAAACGCAGGCTTCTTCATAAGTCTGCATAAACCCAAACGCTTTGATCATCTCATCAAAGCGAATGTTCCAACTCCGAGATGCTTGCACCAGCCCATAAATGGATCGCTGGAGCTTGCACACCTTGTTAGCATTCTCAGGATCGACAAAACCTTCTGGCTGCATCATATATAGTTCTTCCTTAAGAATTAAGATAGCCGTTAAGGAATGCCGTTTTGACGTCCATCTGCCATATCTCATAATCATAGTATGAGGCAATTGCTAACATGATTCGGAGGGACTTCAACTTTGCTACGGGAGAGAAAGTATCATCATAGTCAACCCCTTGAACTTGCCGATAACCCTTAGCGACAAGTCGAGCTTTATAGATGGTAACATTACCATCTGCGTCCGTCTTGTTCTTAAAGATCCATTTGTTTTCTATCGCTCGCCGATCATCGGGCAAGTCTGTCAAAGTCCATACTTTGTTTTCATACATGGATTCTATCTCGGATTGCATGGCTTCTAGCCATTTGTTGGAATCTGGGCCCGCCATCGCTTCTTCATAGTTCGAAGGTTCACCGTTGTCTAACAACATGATTTCCGTGACAGGGTTGCCATACCACTGGCGTGGAACGTGTCCTTGTAGACCTCTGGGTTCAAGAGCAACTTGATCCAAGTACCTTGATCATTATCATTAATTTCCTCTCCGCCGGTGTAGGCACCACAGGAACATTTTCTGAGCTGCACTACTTTTCGGTTCAAGAGGTAGTACTTCATCGAGTTCTACTTTCCTCCCACTTACTCCTTTCGAGAGAAACTCTTTTTCCGTAAAGGATCCGTTCTTGGCAACAAAGATCTTGCCTTCGGATCTAAGGTAGAAGGTATACCCAATGTTTTCCTTAGGGTATCCTATGAAGACGCATTTTTCCGACTTGGGTTCGAGCTTTTCAGTTGAAGTTTCTTGACATAAGCATCGCATCCCCAAACTTTTAGAAACGACAGCTTAGGTTTCTTCCCAAACCATAATTCATACGGTGTCATCTCAACGTATTTAGACGGAGCCCTATTTAAAGTGAATGTAGCTGTCTCTAGAGCATATCCCCAAAATGATAGCGGTAAATCGGTAAGAGACATCATAGATCACACCATATCCAACAGAGTGCGACATTTACATTCGGACACACCGTTACATTTGAGGTGTTCCAGGCGGCGTGAGTTGTGAAACGATTCCACATTTCCTTAAGTGCGTACCAAATTCGTGACTTAAATATTCTCCTCCATGATCTGATCGTAAGAACTTTATCTTTCGGTCACGTTGATTCTCTACCTCATTCTGAAATTCCTTGAACTTTTCAAAGGTCTCAGACTTGTGTTTCATCAAGTAGACATACCCATATCTACTTAAGTCATCAGTGAGAGTGAGAACATAACGATATCCTCCACGAGCCTCAACGCTCATTGGACCGCACACATAAGTATGTATGATTTCCAATAAGTTGGTTGCTCGCTCCATTGTTCCGTAGAATGAAGTCTTGGTCATTTTGCCCATGAGGCATGGTTCGCATGTGTCAAATGATTCATAATCGAGAGACTCTAAAAGTCCATCATCATGGAGCTTCTTCATGCGCTTGACACCAATATGACCAAGGCGGCAGTGCCACAAGTATGTGGGACTATCGTTATCAACCTTACATCTTTTGGTATTCACACTATGAATATGTGTAACATTACGTTCGAGATTCATTAAGAATAAACCATTGACCATCGGGGCATGACCATAAAACATATCACTCATATAAATAGAACAACCATTATTCTCGGATTTAAATGAGTAGCCATCTCGTATTAAACGAGATCCAGATACAATGTTCATGCTCAAAGCTGGCACTAAATAACAATTATTGAGGTTTATAACCAATCCCGTGGGTAAATGTAGAGGTAGCGTGCCGACGGCGATCACATCGACCTTGGAACCATTCCCGACGCATCGTCACCTCGCCCTTCGCCAGCCTCCACTTATTCCGCAACTCCTGCTTTGAGTTACAAATATGAGCAACGGCACCGTATTAAATACCAGAGTTACTACGAAAATCGGTAAGGTACACATCAATTACATGTATATCACATATACCTTTAGTGTTCCCGGCCTTCTTGTCCGCTAAGTATTTGGGGCGATTCGCTTCAAAGGACCCTTCCCTTTGCAATAAAAGCACTCGGTCTCGTGCTTGGGTCCATTCTTTGACTTCTTCCGCAATGGCTTACCGGGCGCAGAACATCCTTGCCGTCCTTCTTGAAGTTCTTCTTACCCTTGCCTTTCTTGAACTTGGTGGTTTTATTGACCATCAACAATTGATGTTCCTTTTGATTTCTACCTCTCACGACTTCAGCATTGAAAATACTTCAGAATAGTTTTCACCATCCCCTGCATATTGTAGTTCATCACAAAGCTCTCGTAGCTTCGGTGGGAGCGATCAAGGATTCTGTCAATGACCGCCTCGTCCGGAGGTTAATATCCAAATTGGGACATGCGGTTGTGCAACCTGCATATTTTGAGTATGTGCTCACCGATGTAACTATTTTCCTCCATCTTACAACTATAGTACTTGTCGGAGACTTCATATCTCTCGACCCGGGTGTGAGCTTGGAAAACCATTTTCAGCTCCTCGAACATCTCATATGCTCCGTGTTGCTCAAAACGCTTTTGGAGCCCCGGTTCTAAGTCAGAAGCATGCCGCATCGAACGAGGGAGTAATCATCAAGACGCGTGATCGCCAAGCGTTCATAACGTCTTGGTTCTTCGATGGGTGCTTCACCTAGCGGTCCTTCTAGGACATATGCTTTCTTGGCAGCTATGAGGATGATCCTCGTGTTCCGGACCCAATCCGTATAGTTGCTGCCATCATCTTTCAGCTTGGTTTTCTCTAGGAACGCGTTGAAGTTCATGTTGACATTAGCGTTGGACATTTGATCTACAAGACATTTTTGCAAAGATTTTAGACTAAGTTCATGATAATTAAGTTCATCTAATCAAATTATTTAATGAACTCCCACTCAGATTAGACATCCCTCTAGTCATCTAAGTGTTACATGATCCGAGTCGACTAGGTCGTGGTCCGATCATCACGTGAGACGGACTAGTCATCATCGGTGAACATCTCCATGTTGATCGTATCTTCCATACGACTCATGTTCGACCTTTCGGTCTCTGTGTTCCGACGCCATGTCTGTACATGCTAGGCTTGTCAAGTTAACCTAAGTGTTTTGCATGTGTAAATCTGTCTTACACCCGTTGTATGTCAACGTTAGAATCTATCACACCCAATCATCACGTGGTGCTTCGAAACAACGAACTGTCGCAACGGCGCACAATTAGGGGGAACACTTTCTTGAAATTATAATGAGGGATCACCTTATTTACTACCGTCGTTCTAAGTAAACAAGATGGAAAAACATGATAAACATCACATGCAATCAAATAGTAGTGACATGATATGGCCAATATCATATAGCTCCTTTGATCTCCATCTTCGGGGCTCCATAATCATCTTCGTCACCGGCATGACACCATGATCTCCATCATCGTGTCTCCATGAAGTTGCTCGCCAACTATTACTTCTACTACTATAGATAACGGTTTAGCAATAAAGTAAAGTAATTACATGGCGTTAAATCATTGATACGCAGGTCATACAATAATTAAGAAAGCTCATATGGCTCTCGCCGGTTGTCATACTCATCGACATGCAAGTCGTGATTCCTATTACAAGAACATGATCTCATACATCACATATATCATTCATCATTCATCACAACTTTTGGCCATATCACATCACAACCACATGCTGCAAAAACAAGTTAGACGTCCTCTAATTGTTGTTGCATGTTTTATGTGGCTGCAATAGGGTTCTAGCAAGAACGTTTTCTTACCTACGTAAAAGCCACAACGTAATTTGTCAACTTTTATTTACCCTTCATAAGGACCCTTTTCATCAAATCGGCTCCAACTAAAGTGGGAGAGACAGACACCCGCTAGCCACCTTATGCAACTAGTGCATGTCAGTCGGTGGAACCTGTCTCACGTAAGCGTACATGTAAGGTCGGTCCGGGCCGCTTCTTCCCACAATACCGCTGAAGCAAAATAAGACTAGTAGTGGCAAGAAAGTTGACAACATCTACGCCCACAACAAATTGTGTTCTACTCATGCAAAGAGAACTACGCATAGACCTAGCTCATGATGCCACTGTCGGGGAACGTTGCAGAAAATAAAATTTTTCCTACGGTTTCACCAAGATCAATCTATGAGTTCATATAGCAACGAGAGAAAGGAGTGCATCTACAGATCTTTGTAGATCGAGCGGAAGCGTTCAAGGGAACGGGGTTGAGGGAGTCGTACTCGTCGTGATCCAAATCACCGGAGATCCTAGCGCCGAACAGACGACACCTCCGCGTTCAACACACGTACGGTCAGTGGACGCCTCCTCCTTCTTAATCCAGCAAGGGGAAGGAGAGGTTGATGAAGATCTAGCAGACGACGGCGTGGTGGTGGATGCAGCAGGATCCCAAGGCTTCGCCAAGCGTCTGCGGGAGGGAGATGTGTAGCAAGGGGGAAGGGAGGAGCCAAGTGCAAGGGTGTGGCTGCCCTCCCTCCCCCCTCTATATATAGGGTCCCCAGGGGGGCGCCGGCCCTAGGAGATGGGATCTCCTAGGGGGGGCGGCGGCCAAGGGGGGTGCCTTGCCCCCCAAGGCAAGTGGAGGCGCCCCCTCCCCTAGGGTTCCCAACCCTAGGCGCAGGGGGGGCCCAAGTGGGGTGCACCAGCCCACCAGGGGCTGGTTTCCCTCCCACTTCAGCCCATGAGGCCCTCCGGGATAGGTGGCCCCACCCGGTGGACCCCCGGGACCCTTTCGGTGGTCCCGGTACAATACCGGTGACCCCCGAAACTTTCCCGATGGCCGAAACTCGACTTACCATATATAATTCTTTACCTCCGGACCATTCCGGAACTCCTCGTGACGTCCGGGATCTCATCCGGGACTCCGAACAACTTTCGGTTTTCTGCATACTTATATCTCTACAACCCTAGCGTCACCGAACATTAAGTTTTTAGACCCTACGGGTTCGGGAGACACGTAGACATGACCGAGACGGCTCTTCGGTCAATAACCAACAGCGGGATCTGGATACCCATGTTGGCTCCCACATGCTCCTCGATGATCTCATCGGATGAACCACGATGTCGAGGATTCAAGCAACCCCGTATACAATTCCCTTTGTCAATCGGTATGTTACTTTCCCGAGATTCGATCGTCGGTATCCCAATACCTCGTTCAATCTCGTTACCGGCATGTCACTTTACTCGTACCTTAATGCATGATCCCGTGACCAGACACTTGGTCACTTTGAGCTCATTATGATGATGCATTAGCGAGTGGGCCCAGAGATACCTCTCCGTCATACGGAGTGACAAATCCTAGTCTCGATCCGTGTCAATCCAACAGACACTTTTGGAGATACCCGTAGCATACCTTTATAGTCACCCAGTTACGTTGTGACGTTTGGTACACCCAAAGCACTCCTACGGTATCCGGGAGTTACACGATCTCATGGTCTAAGGAAAAGATACTTGACATTGGAAAAGCTCTAGCAAACGAACTACACGATCTTGTGCTATGCTTAGGATTGGGTCTTGTCCATCACATCATTCTCCTAATGATGTGATCCCGTTATCAATGACATCCAATGTCCATAGTCAGGAAACCATGACTATCTATTGATCAATGAGCTAGTCAACTAGAGGCTCACTAGGGACATGTTGTGGTATATGTATTCACACGTGTATTACGATTTCCGGATAATACAATTATAGCATGAATAAAAGACAATTATCATGAACAAGGAAATATAATAATAATCCTTTTTTATTGCCTCTAAGGCATATTTCCAACAATCTCCCACTTGCACTAGAGTCAATAATCTAGTTTACATTGTGATGAATCCAACACCCATAGAGTTCTGGTGTTGATCATGTTTTGCTCGCGGAAGAGGTTTAGTCAACGGATCTGCGACATTCAGATCCGTATGTACTTTGCAAATATCTATGTCTCCATCTTGAACATTTTCACGGATGGAGTTGAAGCGACGCTTGATGTGCCTGGTCTTCTTGTGAAACCTGGGCTCCTTGGCAAGGGCAATAGCTCCAGTGTTGTCACAGAAGAGAGTGATCAGCCCTGACGCATTGGGTATGACTCCTAGGTCGGTGATGAACTCCTTCATCCATATTGCTTCATGCGCTACCTCCGAGTCTGCCATGTACTCCGCTTCACATGTAGATCCCGCCACGACGCCTCGCTTGCAATCGCACTACCATCGCTTCCACGATTCAACATATACACGTATCCGGTTTGTGACTTAGAGTCATCCAGATCTGTGTCGAAGCTAGCATCAACGTAACCCTTTACGATGAGCTCTTCGTCACCTCATAAACGAGAAACATGTCCTTTATCCTTTTCAGGTACTTCAGGATATTCTTGACCATCGCTCAAAGGTTCCTTGCCGGGATTACTTTGGTACCTTCCTACCAAACTTACGGCAAGGTTTACATCGGGTCCGTACACAAAGCATGGCATACATAATAGATCCTATGGCTGAGGCAATGTGGATGACACTCATCTCTTCTTTATCTTGTGCCGTGATCGGGCATTGAGCCGAGCTCAATCTCACACCTTGCAATACATGTGCAAGAACCCTTTCTTGGACTGATCCATATCGAACTTCTTCAATATCTTATCAAGGTATGTGCTTTGTGAAAGACCTATGAGGTGTCTCGATCTATCCCTATAGATCTTGATGCCTAATATGTAAGCAGCTTCTCCAAGGTCCTTCATCGAAAAACACTTATTCAAGTAGGCCTTAATGCTGTCCAAGAGTTCTATATCATTTCCCATCAAGAGTATGTCATCTACATATAATATGAGAAATGCTACAGAGCTCCCACTCACTTTCTTGTAAACGCAGGCTTCTCCATAAGTCTGCATAAACCCAAACGCTTTGATCATCTCATCAAAGCGAATGTTCCAACTCTGAGATGCTTGCACCAACCCATAAATGGATCGCTGGAGCTTGCACACCTTGTTAGCATTCTCAGGATCGACAAAACCTTCCAGCTGCATCATATACAGTTCTTCCTTAAGAATTAAGATAGCCGTTAAGGAATGCCGTTTTGACGTCCATCTGCCATATCTCATAATCATAGTATGCGGCAATTGCTAACATGATTCGGACGGACTTCAGCTTCGCTACAGGAGAGAAAGTATCATCGTAGTCAACCCCTTGAACTTGCCGATGACCCTTAGCGACAAGTCGAGCTTTATAGATGGTAACATTACCATCCCCGTCCGTCTTCTTCTTAAAGATCCATTTGTTTTCTATCGCTCGCCGATCATCGAGCAAGTCTGTCAAAGTCCATACTTTGTTTTCATACATGGATTCTATCTCGGATTGCATGGCTTCAAGCCATTTGTTGAAATCTGGGCCCGCCATCACTTCTTCATAGTTCAAGGTTCACCGTTGTCTAACAACATGATTTCCGTGACAGGGTTGCCATACCACTCTGGCGTGGAACGTGTCCTTGTAGACCTACGAAGTTCAGTAGCAACTTGATCCGAAGTACCTTGATCATTATCATTAATTTCCTCTCCAGTCGGTGTAGGCACCACAGGAACATTTTCCTGAGCTGCACTACTTTTCGGTTCAAGAGGTAGTACTTCATCGAGTTCTACTTTCCTCCCACTTACTCCTTTCGAGAGAAACTCTTTTTCCAGAAAGGATCCATTCTTGGCAACAAAGATCTTGCCTTCGGATCTAAGGTAGAAGGTATACCCAATGTTTTCCTTAGGGTATCCTATGAAGACGCATTTTTCCGACTTGGGTTCGAGCTTTTCAGGTTGAAGTTTCTTGACATAAGCATCGCATCCCCAAACTTTTAGAAACGACAACTTAGGTTTCTTCCCAAACCATAATTCATACAGTGTCTTCTCAACGGATTTAGACGGAGCCCTATTTAAAGTGAATGTAGCTGTCTCTAGAGCGTATCCCCAAAATGATAGCGGTAAATCGGTAAGAGACATCATAGATCACACCATATCCAGCAGAGTGCGATTACGACATTCGGACACACTGTTACGATGAGGTGTTCCAGGCGGCGTGAGTTGTGAAACGATTCCACATTTCCTTAAGTGCCTACCAAATTCGTGACTTAAATATTCTCCTCCACGATCTGATCGTAAGAACTTTATCTTTCACCACGTTGATTCTCTACCTCATTCTGAAATTCCTTGAACTTTTCAAAGGTCTCAGACTTGTGTTTCATCAAGTAGACATACCCATATCTACTTAAGTCATCAGTGAGAGTGAGAACATAACGATATCCTCCACGAGCCTCAACGCTCATTGGACCGCACACATCAAGATGTATGATTTCCAATAAGTTGGTAGCTCGCTCCATTGTTCCGAGAACGGAGTCTTGGTCATTTTTCCCATGAGGCATGGTTCGCATGTGTCAAATGATTCATAATCGAGAGACTCTAAAGTCCATCAAGATGGAGCTTCTTCATGCGCTTGACACCAATGTGACCAAGGCGGCAGTGCCACAAGTATGTGGGACTATCATTATCAACCTTACATCTTTTGGTATTCACACTATGAATATGTGTAACATTACGTTCGAGATTCATTAAGAATAAACCATTGACCATCGGGGCATGACAATAAAACATATCACTCATATAAATAGAAGAACCATTATTCTCGGATTTAAATGAGTAGCCATCTCATATTAAACGAGATCCAGATACAATGTTCATGCTCAAAGCTGGCACTAAATAACAATTATTGAGGTTTATAACTAATCCCATGGGTAAATGTAGAGGTAGCGTCGGGCGATCACATCGACCTTGGAACCATTCCCCACGCCAAGATCGTCACCTCGTCCTTCGCCAGCCTCCGCTTATTCCACAGCTCCTGCTTTGAGTTACAAATATGAGCAACCACCGGTATCAAATACCTGTGAGTTACTACGAGTACGGTAAGGTACACATCAATTACATGTATATCACATATACCTTTAGTGTTGCCGGCCTTCTTGTCCGCTAAGTATTTGGGGTAGTTCCGCTCAAAGGAGCCTTCCCTTTGCAATAAAAGCACTCAGTCTCGTGCTTGGGTCCATTCTTTGACTTCTTCCCAAAGAATCGCTTACCGGGCGCAGCAACATCCTTGCCGTCCTTCTTGAAGTTCTTCTTACCCTTGCCTTTCTTGAACTTGGTGGTTTTATTGACCATCAACACTTGATGTTCCTTTTTGATTTCTACCTCTGTTGACTTCAGCATTGAAAATACTTCAGGAATAGTTTTCACCATCCCCTGCATATTGTAGTTCATCACAAACTCTTGTAGCTCGGTGGGAGCGACTGAAGGATTCTGTCAATGACTGCCTCGTCCGGGAGGTTAATATCCAGCTGGACAAAGCGGTTGTGCAACCCAGACATTTTGAGTATGTGCTCACTGACAGAACTATTTTCCTCCATCTTACAACTATAGAACTTGTCCAAGACTTCATATCTCTCGACCCGGGTGTGAGCTTGGAAAACCATTTTCAGCTCCTCGAACATCTCATATGCTCCGTGTTGCTCAAAACGCTTTTGGAGCCCCGATTCTAAGTCAGAAGCATGCCGCATCGAACGAGGGAGTAATCATCAAGACGTGACCGCCAAGCGTTCATAACGCCTTGGTTCTCTCGATGGGTGCTTCACCTAGCGGTCCTTCTAGGACATATGCTTTCTTGGCAGCTATGAGGATGATCCTCAGGTTCCGGACCCAATCCGTATAGTTGCTGCCATCATCTTTCAGCTTGGTTTTCTCTAGGAACGCGTTGAAGTTCATGTTGACATTAGCGTTGGCCATTTGATCTACAAGACATTTTTGCAAAGATTTTAGACTAAGTTCATGATAATTAAGTTCATCTAATCAAATTATTTAATGAACTCCCACTCAGATTAGACATCCCTCTAGTCATCTAAGTGTTACATGATCCGATTCGACTAGGTCGTGTCCGATCATCACGTGAGACGGACTAGTCATCATCGGTGAACATCTCCATGTTGATCGTATCTTCCATACGACTCATGTTCGACCTTTCGGTCTCTGTGTTCCGACGCCATGTCTGTACATGCTAGGCTCGTCAAGTTAACCTAAGTGTTTTGCATGTGTAAATCTGTCTTACACCCGTTGTATGTGAACATTAGAATCTCTCACACCCGATCATCACGTGGTGCTTCGAAACAACGAACTGTGGCATCGGCGCACAATTAGGGGGAACACTTTCTTGAAATTATAATGAGGGATCATCTTATTTACTACCGTCGTTCTAAGTAAACAAGATGCAAAAACATGATAAACATCACATGCAATCAAATAGTAGTGACATGATATGGCCAATATCATATAGCTCCTTTGATCTCCATCTTCGGGCTCCATAATCATCTTCGTCACGGCATGACACCATGATCTCCATCATCGTGTCTCCATGAAGTTGCTCGCCAACTATTACTTCTACTACTATAGCTAACGGTTTAGCAATAAAGTAAAGTAATTACATGGCGTTAAATCATTGATACGCAGGTCATACAATAATTAAGAAAGCTCATATGGCTCCTGCCGGTTGTCATACTCATCGACATGCAAGTCGTGATTCCTATTACAAGAACATGATCTCATACATCACATATATCATTCATCATTCATCACAACTTTTGGCCATATCACATCACAACCACATGCTGCAAAAACAAGTTAGACGTCCTCTAATTGTTGTTGCATGTTTTACGTGGCTGCAATAGGGTTCTAGCAAGAACGTTTTCTTACCTACGTAAAAGCCACAACGTGATTTGTCAACTTCTATTTACCCTTCATAGGACCCTTTTCATCAAATCCACTCCAACTAAAGTGGGAGAGACAGACACCCGCTAGCCACCTTATGCAACTAGTGCATGTCAGTCGGTGGAACCTGTCTCACGTAAGCGTACGTGTAAGGTCGGTCCGGGCCGCTTCATCCCACTATACCGCTGAAGCAAAATAAGACTAGTAGTGGCAAGAAAGTTGACAACATCTACGCCCACAACAAATTGTGTTCTACTCGTGCAAAGAGAACTACGCATAGACCTAGCTCATGATGCCACTGTCGGGGAACGTTGCAGAAAATAAAATTTTTCCTACGGTTTCACCAAGATCAATCTATGAGTTCATCTAGCAATGAGAGAGAGGAGTGCATGTACATATCTTTGTAGATCGAGCGGAAGCGTTCAAGGGAACGGGGTTGAGGGAGTCGTACTCGTCGTGATCCAAATCACCGGAGATCCTAGCGCCGAACGGACGACACCTCCGCGTTCAACACATGTACGATCAGCGTGACGTCTCCTCCTTCTTGATCCAGCAAGGGGGAAGGAGAGGTTGATGAAGATCCAGCAGACGACGACGGCGTGGTGGTGGATGCAGTGGATCCCTACAGGCTTCTCGCCAAGCCGCCTGCGGGAGGGAGAGGTGTAGCAAGGCGAAGGGAGGCGCCAACTGCAAGGGTGTGGCTGCCCTCCCTCCTCCCTCTATATATAGGGTCCCCAAGGGGGCGCCGGCCCTAGGAGATGGGATCTCCTAGGGGGGCGGCGGCCAAGGGGGGTGCCTCGCCCCCCAAGGCAAGTGGAGGCGCCCCCTCCCCTAGCGTTCCCAACCCTAGGAGCAGGGGGGCCAAAGGGGTGGGTGCACCAGCCCACCAGGGGCTGGTTTCCCTCCCACTTCAGCCCATGGGGCCCTCCGGGATAGGTGGCCCCACCCGGTGGACCCCTGGGACCCTTCCGGTGGTCCTCAGACAATACCGGGTGACCCCGAAACTTTCCGATGGTCAAACTCGACTTTCCATATATAATTCTTTACCTCCGACCATTCCTAACTCCTCGTGACATCCGGGATCTCATCCGGACTCAACAACTTTCGGTTTTCTACATACTTATATCTCTACAACCCTAAGCGTCACCGAACCTTAAGTGTGTAGACCCCTACGGGTTCGGGAGACACGTAGACATGACCGAGACAGCTAACCAACAGCGGATCTGGATACCCATGTTGGCTCCCACATGCTCCTCGATGATCTCATCGGATGAACCACGATGTCGAGGATTCAAGCAACCCCGTATACAATTCCCTTTGTCAATCGGCATGTTACTTGCCCGAGATTCGATCGTCGGTATCCCAATACGTCGTTCAATCTCGCTATCGCATGTCACTTTACTCGCATCAGTAATGCATGATCCCGTGACCGCACACTTGGTCACTTTGAGCTCATTATGATGATGCATTACCGAGTGGGCCCAGAGATACCTCTTCGTCATACGGAGTGACAAATCCAGCCTCGATCCATGTCAACCCAATGTACACTTTCGGAGATACCCGTAGCATACCTTTATAGTCACCCAGATTACGTTGTGACGCTTTGGTACACCCAAAGCACTCCTACGGTATCCGGAGTTACACGATCTCATGGTCTAAGGAAAAGATACTTGACATTGGAAAAGCTCTAGCAAACGAACTACGATCTTGTGCTATGCTTAGGATTGGGTCTTGTCCATCACATCATTCTCCTAATGATGTGATCCCGTTATCAATGACATCCAATGTCCATAGTCAGGAAACCATTACTATCTGTTGATCAATGAGCTAGTCAACTAGAGGCTCACTAGGGACATGTTGTGGCTTATGTATTCACACGTGTATTACGATTTCCGGATAATACAATTATAGCATGAATAAAAGACAATTATCATGAACAAGGAAATATAATAATAATCCTTTTATTATTGCCTCTAGGGCATATTTCCAACACGGATAATGCCCTTGAGTGCAACAATATGCTCCTTCAACAAAATATTTTCACTTGTGAGATACTTGTTCTGTATACGAGCTAACTCAATCATCTTGAAAGCTTCAATCTCAGTTGGGGTAAGAAGATTATGATCAAGTTGAAGAATGTCTTCTGCTGCCGGAGCTTGATCGTCCGAGGCCTTCTTGATCCCTTCATCCTTGTTGATCTTTATGGGTTCTTCCCTCTTCAGATCTATCTTCATTAACCAAGCATCGTTGTCGCCATTGTTGGAGGAGGGAGACAACATGATGCCTAGCCTTGAAAACCCTGACAAAAAACAGCTCGAAACAAGAACAGAGGATATTTGCGTGATAGGAGAGTCAAAACCTTCGGGAGAATATATAATGAATTTTTACCGACCAAAATACGTATTGTGCAAGAAAACGGAGTCCAGAAGGCACACGAGGTGCCCACGAGGTAGGGGGCGCGCCCAGGGAGGTAGGGCGCGCCCTCCACCCTCGTGGAGCCCTCGTGCCCTTCCCGGACTGCTACTTATTTTTCTATTTTTCTAAATATTTCAAAACGGAGAAATATTGCCTTAAATCTGTTTTGGAGTCGGTTTACTTACCGTACCACATACCTATTCCTTTTCGGAGCCTGAAACGTTCTGGAAAGTGTCTCTTATGTATTCCTCCGGGGTTACGGTTTCAATAACATTGGTTTCAACATTTATGGGATTACCTGAGATATAATGTTTGATCCTTTGACCGTTCACCACCTTCGGATTTGTGCCTTCGAAGATGTTGATTTTTATGGCACCGGAGTGATAGACCTCCTCGATGACGTAGGGGCCTTCCCATTTAGAGAGAAGTTTTCCTGCAAAAAATCTTAAACGAGAGTTGTATAGCAATATATAATCACCTACATTAAACTCGCGCTTTTGTATCCTTTTGTCATGCCATCTTTTAACTTTTTCTTTAAACAACTTGGCATTTTCATAAGCTCGGGTTCTCCATTCATCAAGTGAGCTAATATAAAATAACCTCTTCTCACCCAAGCAAGTTTGAAATCATAGTTGAGCTCTTTAATACCCCAATATGCCTTATGTTCTAGTTCAAGAGGTAAGTGACATGCTTTTCCGTAAACCATTTTATACGGAGACATACCCATAGGATTTTTATATGCAGTTCTATAAGCCCATAATGCATCATCAAGTTTCTTGGACCAATTCTTTCTAGACCTATTGATGCCTTTTGCAAAATTAATTTGAGCTCTCTATTACTCAATTCTACTTGACCACTGGACTGTGGGTGATAAGGAGATGCAATTCTATGATTAACATCATATTTAGCAAGCATTTTACGGAAAGCACCATGAATAAAGTGTGAACCACCATCAGTCATTAAATATCTAGGGACTCCAAACCTCGGGAAAATAACTTCCTTCAGCATTTTAATAGAAGTGTTATGATCAGCACTACTAGTTGGAATAACTTCTACCCACTTAGTAACGTAATCAACAACAACTAAAATATGTGTGTATCCATTAGAGGCAGGAAAAGGTCCCATATAATCAAAGCTCCAAACATCAAATGGTTCAATAACGAGTGAATAATTCATAGGCATTTCTTGACGTCTACTAATATTACCAATTCTTTGACATTCATCACAAGACAAGACAAACTTACGGGAATCCTTGAAGAGAGTAGGCCAATAAAAACCGGATTGCAATACCTTATGTGCAGTTCTATCTCCAGCATGGTGTCCTCCATAAGCTTCAGAGTGACACTTGCATATGATATGTACCTGTTCATGCTCAGGTACACAACGTCTAATAACACCATCTACTCCCTCTTTATAAAGATGTGGGTCATCCCAAAAGTAATGTCTCAGATCATAGAAGAACTTTTTCTTTTGTTGGTATGTGAAACTAGGTGGTATGAATTTAGCAACAATGTAATTAGCATAATCAGCATACCATAGAGTACTACGAGAAGTATTTATGACATTTAGTTGCTCATCAGGAAAGCTATCATCAATAGGTAGTGGGTCATCAAGAACATTTTCTAACCTAGACAAGTTGTCTGCAACGGGGTTCTCAGCTCCCTTTCTATCAACAATATGCAAATCAAATTCTTGTAGCAAGAGAACCCATCTAATAAGTCTAGGTTTAGCATCTTTCTTTTCAATAAGATATTTAATAGCAACATGATCTGTGTGAATGGTTACTTTAGAATCGACAATATAAGGTCTGAACTTATCACAAGCAAATACAACTGCTAAGAGTTCTTTTTCAGTAGTAGCATAATTTCTTGAGCATTTTCTAGAGTCTTACTAGCATAATGGATAACATTTAATTTCTCATCAACTCTTTGCCCTAGAATAGCACCCACATCATAATCACTAGAATCACACATAATTTCAAATGGTAAATTCCAATCAGGTGGCTGAACAATGGGTGCAGAGACTAATGCTTTCTTAAGTATTTCAAATGCTTCTACACAATCATCATTAAAAACAAATGGTATATCTTTTTGTAATAAATTAGTCAGAGGCCGAGAAATTTTTGAGAAGTCCTTAATGAACCTACTATAAAATCCGGCGTGACCAAGGAAACTTCTTATACCTTTGATGTCCTTGGGACATGGCATATTTTCAATAGCATCAACCTTAGCTTTGTCAACTTCAATACCTCTTTCAGAAACTTTATGCCCCAAGACAATACCTTCATTAACCATAAAGTGGTACTTTTCCCAATTCAAGACAAGATTAGTTTCTTCACATCTCTGCAAAACTCGATCAAGATTGCTCAAGCAAGCATCAAAAGAAGATCCATAGACGGAAAAGTCGTCCATGAAAACCTCACAAATCTTTTCACAAAAGTCAGAGAATATAGCCATCATGCATCTTTGAAAGGTGCATTACATAAACCAAAAGGCATATGTCTATAAGCAAAAGTGCCAAAAGGGCATGTAAAAGTAGTCTTTGATTGATCTTTAGCTGACACATGTATTTGAGAGAAACCAGAATAACCATCTAGAAAGCAGTAATGTGTATGTTTGCATAATCTTTCTAGCAATTGATCGATAAAAGGTAAGGGGTAATGATCTTTCTTAGTATACTTATTTAATTTACGGAAATCAGTTACCATCCTATAACTTGTAATAATTCTTTGCGGAATCAATTCATCTTTATCATTAGGAACAACAGTAATACCTCCCTTCTTAGGGACACAATGGACAATACTTACCCACTGACTATCAGCAACGAGATAAATTATACCTGCCTCCAGATGCTTTAGTATTTCTTTTCTTACCACTTCTTTCATTTTAGGATTAAGCCTTCGTTGATGATCACGAACTGGTTTGGCATCTTCTTCCAGATTTATTTTGTGTTGACATAAAGTGGGACTAGTGCCCTTAAGATCATCAAGAGTATATCCAATAGCAGCACGGTGCTTCTTCAGAGTTTTCAATAATCTCTCTTCTTCATGCTCTGAAAGGTTAGCACTAATAATAACATGATATATTTTGTTTTCATCAAGATAAGCATATTTAAGATTATCAGGCAACGGTTTAAGCTCAAACACGGGATCACCCTTGGGTGGAGGGGGATCCCCTAATATTTCAACAGGCAAATTGTGTTTCAGAATAGGTTCCTGATTGAAGAATACTTCATCTATTTCCCTTCTTTCATTCATAAACATATCATTTTCACGGTCTAGCAAATATTGTTCTAAAGGATCACTGGAGGTACGACAATAGAGGCAAGACCAATAATTTCATCCTTACTAGGCAATTCTTCTTCACGGTGTTGTTTACTAAATTTAGAGAAATTAAACTCATGAATCATATCATTCAAGCCAACAGTAACAATATTCTTTTCGCAATCTATCTTAGCATTAACAGTATTCAAGAAGGGTCTACCAAATATAATGGGACAAAAGCTATCTTGTGGGGAACCAAGAACAAGAAAATCAGCAGGATATTTAGTTTTCCCACACAAGACTTCTACATCTCTAACAATTCCCATTGCTGATATAGTATCTCTATTAGCAAGCTTAATTGTGACGTCGATACCTTCTAACTCAGCAGGTGCAATTTCATGCTTAATTTCTTCGTATAAAGTGTGCAGTATTACACTAGCACTAGCACCCATATCACATAAGCCATGATAATAATGATCTCCTATTTTAACAGAAATAACAGGCACGCCTACCACAGGTCTATGTTTATATTTAACACAAGGTTTAGCAATTCTAGCAGTTTCACCGCAGAACTGAATAACATGCCCATCAATATTATCAAACGAGAGATCTTTAACAATAGCAATATTAGGTTCAACTTTAACTTGCTCAGGAGGTGTATAAGTTCTAATATTACTTTTACGAACAACAGTTGAAGCTTTAGCATGATCCTTTATCCTAACAGGGAAAAGTGGTTTCTCAACATAAGAAGTAGGAACAATAGGATCATTATAAGTGACAGTCTTTTCTTCAACTTTAGTAGGTGCAGCTACTTTTACTTCTAGGGGAGGATGATATTTAAACCACTTCTCCTTGGGGAGATCAACATAAGTAGCAAAAGATTCACAGAACGAAGCTACTATCTCAGAGTCAATTCCATATTTAGTGCTAAATTTACGGAAAATCGGTATCCATAAAAGACTTAACACAATCAAACTTAGGTGTCATACCTGACTCCTTACCTTCGTCAAGATTCCAATCTTCAGAGTTGCGTTTAATTCTATCCAATAAATTCCATTTGAATTCAATAGTCTTCATCATAAAAGAGCCAACACAAGAAGTATCGAGCATGGTTTGATTATTATGAGAAAGCCGAGCATAAAAACTTTGAAGAATTATTTCTCTCAGGAGCTCATGATTGGGGCATGAATATAACATTGATTTAAGCCTCCCCCAAGCTTGAGCGATGCTTTATCCTTCGCGAGGCCAAAAATTATATATATAATTGCGATCACGATGAACAAGATGCATAGGATATTATTTCTGGTGAAATTCCAACTTCATTCATTTATAGTTCCATGATCTCGTATCATCACATAGCCTATACTGTCGGCGTTCTGGGAACGGGGGTCCTCAGACTTGCCTGCCTGCGGCCTGCGGCGCGGCTCAAGTGGGGGCCCAGCGCGGCCCAGCTTCATCAGCTCAAGCTCAAGACCCTCGTGAGGGGCCAAGCCTCACGGGGTGAACGACAGGAACCTTCCTCAGGAGCAGCCTCGTCAGGCAGGCTCGCGAGGAGGCGGAGAGAGCAAGGCCGAGTCCCTTACGAGGGTGCCCCATGACCCAAGCCATGACGATCGAGACCAGGCGGGCGCCAGGCGGGCGCCAGCTTGCGCAGCGTCCTCGTTTCCCGTTTGGTGCGAAGGAGGCAAGTACAGGCCAAGGCATCAGGCAAAGGTTGCCGCTTCGGTGCAATAAGACCAAGACCCGCAGAGCGGCAGGAAGGAGGTCATCGTGTAGCCCGGGGCCAGGCGTCACCGCCGAGCCTTTGGCAGCCAAGACCAACTTTAGTCAGATAAGTGTACTAGATGTTCCCTTCAAAATGGCCAATTTTTGGTGCCCTTTCCGCTCATTATTTGGGAAGAGGTCCAGGGCCTCCCTCTATAAATAGGACTAGCCACCACAGAGGTAGGGGGGAAATCGATCGACGAGACACAGGTCAAACCTACCAGAGAGATAGAGAGAGGCGACTGAACTCACTTAAGCAGTTCATCACACCAGCTCAAGAACAGCCCCTCGCGAGGCTGTTCTTCCTTTGTATTGTTCATCATCAGCCCCTGAGGCAATCCACCACACCACACACTGGAGTAGGGTATTACACCACAACGGTGGCCTGAACCAGTATAAACCTCGTGTCTTTTGTGTTGTTCATCGTTCCTAGTTTAGATCCCTCGCAATCCATTCACGCGTGAGCTGGTAGGGGAAAGATCTCCGCGCGCACCCCAGTGTTCGAACCTCAAGGGTCACCCAGAACCCGAAATCCGACATTTGGTGCGCTAGGTAGGGGTGCGCCGGAATCTTTCTTCTGCTGGTCGCGTGAGATCTTCCGTCGTGTCCATGGCTGACGCTCGCCGAACCCGCGCTAAGCGCCGGGCTGCTCGCGCCGCTCGAGTCGCCCAGACGGCTCCTGTCGGCGGACACCCCCGTCGTTCCCCGTCGCCTGCCGCCAACGCCGCCGCTGGCCCGATGGGTAACGAGCAGCAGGCCTCGTCCCTGCATCCATCGGTGAGGCGAGAAGGCCGCACCGCCACTCCTTCGCTCGCCCCTGCTGGTTCTTCGTCCTGCATGCACCGCGCGCCCATGGAGGCTCGAGCCGCGCTCATCGCGGCGAACGATCTCCTGCGCTACCGCCCCGTCGACGACGTCTACGAGGAGTGGCTCGACCGCATCGCCGAGCTCGTCCGCGCCGCAGGGGGCTCCCCCCTGTCGTCCCTCTCGTTGCCTCGCCCTTCACCCCGCGCGGGAGGCAGGGAGCCGGAGGTGCCCCCGCCGCCTCCTCCTCAGGAAGGCGCCCTGGCCCCAAGGCGCGTGGTCCTAGGCCGAGACCCTCCGCATCCGGCGCCCGCGCAACAAGAAAGGAGCTGCCAGGAGATCCCTTGTCCCCAAGAAGGTGCTCGCCTGCTCCCAGCTCCGGAGCACCGTGATCACGCTCCAGCGCCACCGCGTCAAGAACCCGCGCTGCTCCAGGCAATGGTACGCGGGAATCCACAAGAGCAAGCCCCGCATCATCAGAGAGCTCCAGTGGCCACTGCAGGCTACCGCGCCTTCACCGCCGAGCTACGTAGCGTCACGTGGTCCGGCATGTTCAAGCCAGACCTGCCTCCTCGCTACGACGGCACAGCCGACCCTGCGGAGTTCCTTCAGCTCTACGAGCTGGGCATCGAAGCCACCAACGGGGACGAAAAGATCATGGCGAATTGGTTCCCCATGGCGCTGAAGGACGGGGCCTGTCGGGGATATACCCCGCGGTGTAAACCGGCCGGAAGTTAACCCGGCCGGACTTGGCGGTTTATTTGAGGTCCCGCTGGCACTTGGCGATATTCATCCGTGACCCGCCTGCACGGCAATTTACCAAAGAACCCGCCAGACGTTGTAACTCATCGGTGACCCGGCGGACGGGTCAGAGGAGCGACAAGACCCGGTGGCCCGTCTGGCGGTTCATGAAGGCCGGTTCAACTATTGTGGTCCGGTTTAAGAGGAAAGGCATGCAGAATATTTACCTTACAAGGAGTTAAGACCAGGACTTGTATCCGGTTTGCATTAGAGATAGACTAGTCCTAATCCTAGTACGACTCCACATGTAACCCGCCCCTTCAACATATATAAGGAGGGGCAGGGCTCCCCAACAGAAAAACAAGCAACAAGCAAGAAGAAACAATCTTAGGGCTAGACACAAAGAGGAGAGCCGGTTTACGGCGACTCCCTCGTGATTATAAGGAGACCTAGCGTCAAACAGCATGTAGGGTTTTTACCGGATGATGTTTCCCGGGGCCCGAGCTGTCTAAATCCCTGTCTTGTGTTGCGTCTCTCGATTCCGCTCAACCCCTCTCAAGCTACCACATAGATGCGTTGGCCTCGCGACTAAGTCCTGACACTAAGGACATCTGCCGTGACAAATCCACGACAGTTGGCGCCCACCGTGGGGCCTGCGCACGGTGGTGTTGAGTTCTTGGAGGGATTCTTCCCAGGGTTTCAAAAAGTTCATGGTTTTCAGATGAAGCAGAGCCGGATTGCGTCTATGTGCATCGTAACATACCACCAAGCGATCCATCATGGCCGGATCACTTTCCGCTTCACCATCGTAAGAAGCCAAGGGTAGAAGGGATTCTATCAACTGCAGCACAGGTGATTTACCTACGGCGTTGCAAGTAATCGAGAAATTTTGGAGCCGATCGATCGGCTGGCCGCTGCCTTCGCGTCCTATATGCAGCACTAGAGATTGATCCGAGACTACCGCTTAATCCGCCAAGTTTCCACTGCTACTCCGCGTCCACATGTTCTAGGCTGTGGAAAATCAACCGCCCATTGCTACCTTTTTTCCGATGTGAAGAATAGTCAAATCTGAAAAATCAACTAGTACTTGCACTAGTACATGTTACAAGAGCGGCAGCCGAGTCAGAAGTCGAAGACTAGTACTGCTCCACGTCCACACAGTCCAAGACTAGTACTACTCCACGTCACAAGTTCAAGACTAGTACTACTCCTATTCGAGTGCTAATAGATCAGATTACTACCTCCATCCGAGTCAGAAGATTCCAAGAGCGTCACGGATCATCATCGGGACCGATGCAATCACGGACCAAGATTGCTGCGCTACCAAAAAAATCATCAAGTAGATTATGACCCGGAGGATATATGGACGTGGGCATAGAAACGAAGTCAACCGTCACGGATTCCTCGGCCACCACAGATCGCTCATCATCTCTTCCGGTCATTGTCGCTGCGTCGCCGCCAGTTGCAGCCACCATCGAGCTACCGCCATCTCCGCTACAAACCGGTCCACCTCATCATATTCAAATGCCGCCACGTGGTCACACTATGCTCGGGGAAAAGTAGAAGGTCGAGGTTATTAAATCGGCCACGGAGCTAGTTTTTGAGCAGTGGCGTAATTGATGTACGTAACTCGAGTATCGCGGGTTCAGACTACGTCAAATCCATCATAGTCTCTCACGTGATGGAAGCCAAAGCATGTAAGACAAAAATCTAGAAGGATTTCTATACTACGCCCGTAGTTGCCCGGAGGTTGCGCCGCTCATCCTGCACTGCCGCCTATGGATGTGATCTACTCTACGTCAACATGCCGAAGTTACGCTGCGTGCGTCGAGCTGCGACAGACATATACAACCACGCAGTCCGGGCGTTCGATTCAGCCTCGGCTACCGCCAGCCGGACCACCTTAAAAATAAGGGGAGTCAACGACTCGGAAGTGGATCCCTATTTCGAATCATCGTCACTCTTTGCCTGGCTTCAGCCGCGGCGGCCGAGGATGGCTGCCATGCTTGCCTTTGATGGATTGCACTGAGGATAATGCTATATGTCCACGATCAACAGACAAAAAAGACCAGGTGCTTTCCTATGTATTTTTACGCACATATTAATTTGTGAGAACAGTTATTTTGTCGCGTAATATTTTTACGCAGGATAGTCATTCAGGACAAAGGTGTTATACAACGGATATGGAGCGCGCACCAGCATAACTCTGCACTGACCTCCGTCCGTGTCATGTTGCTCAATGGATCCGCGTGCAAGTCATCGCCCCCGCTCTCGCGACTGGTTCACGCGACCACGCCGGTTTACAACGCCACGGACGACTCACCCGTCCGCCCTCATGGCCCGGTTTACATCAGACGTGCCAGCCAACAACGCTGCGGCCGGCTCATCCGTTTGTTCCTGCGTGTGACTCATCCGTGGTTGATTTTAGCTTCACCGCGGCGGATAAATTCCAGCCTAACATATCAGGTGACATCTATCTAAGTCTATTTTTGACACATATTGTTTTTTTTGTCAAAAGAACAATTACTTTGGACTGTATATTTTGATGTGCAGGACAATTATTCATTATAAACATGGTCTATACCATGGGTACGGAGCACACGCTGGCAACGTCTGCACTGGCGTTTCGTCCGTGTCATACCACCCGGTGAATGAACATAAGCAAGTCGCCGTCCCTGTGGCCCGGTTTACATCAACTTGTAGGGACCACGCCTACGATTAACTCGCCCGTCCGTGCCGGTTAACGACACCGGTGCCGATCTTCCCCGTCCGCACCGGCTTACAATGCCGCGGCCAACTCGTCTGTCCGAGCTGCCTCTGATGTTGCGGTCGTCCTTGTGGACCGTCTCTCACGGCCTGGTCTACATCAACATACCGGCCGCACCTGTCTGCATGAGCTGATTATTGAGTATGAGCAAGTCACAGCTTGGGTAGCCCGGTTTTCTTTCAACAAATTGGAGGCAAATTATCATATACTATCAACCACCGCCCGCACTGGATGGCTCAATGGGCAGGCGCACAAGTCGCCGCCACTACAGTTTGGTTAACTTCAAATCACCAGTTGGAAGGAACCATTGGCCGAGTTGCTGACACGGGTCATACGGGATCATTTATAACCCGCCGCAGTCACCTCAATCTTCTGTGGATTCACATCGAGCTATCAACACTGATGATATACAACTTATGCCGGTTTACATCACGGTCACATATGGAGAGTCTCAAGCCAACTCCTCGAGTCACCTTTGAGACTTCGGGGCTACGATGACATGACTCAAGAAATCTTGCCGGTTTCAGCAAAATTAAGAACCCTAGGACGATGGAGGAAAGATAACCTGGTCCCAAGGCTCTGTTGTATTGATGAAAACTTAAAGGCCGTCAGAAAACTTCCGGCTTAAAAAGTATATGACAGTTACAAAATCCGGGCTCAATGAAGAAGTCCCGGGTCATCAGAAAGGACTCCGGTTTAAAATCCGGCTCAAGGGAAGTCAGTCTAACTGAAGCTCTCAAATCCGGTTTAAAAAATGTCCGGTTCAAAAAGGAATTAACTTCTCGCAATTTCGAGTTTAAAGGCCGTCAGAAAATTTCCGGCTGAAAATGAAGATTCCGGTTTAAAATCCGGTTCAAGGGAAAGATGTCTCCCACAAAGCTTTGAAGCTCTCGATATCCGGTTCAAAATCCCGGTTCAAGAAGGATTTATCTCTTGCAAAAAGTTAAAGGGTGCCAAAAAGGACCTGCTGCCATGATGCGCGGTTCAAACATGGGTATCATGCCTTATTGGCTTATCATATTATTGATCACTTGGGGGCTTGGTCGTGTCCGAACCATAG
The DNA here is from genome assembly GCA_021605145.1 of Aegilops bicornis. Classification (NCBI taxonomy): domain Eukaryota; kingdom Viridiplantae; phylum Streptophyta; class Magnoliopsida; order Poales; family Poaceae; genus Aegilops; species Aegilops bicornis. The sequence goes on along the minus strand of CM038671.1, from coordinate 532,537,881 downwards.
CAACACCTTTTGATAGGCGTAAAGCCACAGCATCACTTGGGGGCTTGGTCATATCCGAACTGTAGCTACACCTCTTGATCAGCGCAATGCCACAACATCACTTGGGGGCTTTTGGTCGTGTCCGAACCATAGCAACACCTTTTGATAGGCGAAAAGCCATAGCATCACTTGGGGACTTGTGGTCACGTCTGAACCATAGTCACGCCTCTTGATCGGCCTAAGGCCACAGAATCACTTGGGGGCTTTGGTCGAACCCGAACCATCGTCACCCCTCTTGATCGGCATAATGCCAATGCATCATTTGGGGACCTGGCTGACTTGAACCATAGCCACGCCTAGTGGGGGCTTGGTCGTGTCCGACCATGGTAATGCCACTTGATTGGCTAAATAGCCTCTTTTGCAAATGGTTTTATCATTGCCTTTGCTTCAAATTTTCTTTAATAAATATTTCTTCTTTGTTGCGTTCTTAAAACCGACAAAATTCGCAGACCGGTTCGACTGTCAATTGATGAAACACGGTCAATTCTTAATCCGGAGACTATTTGCCCGGTTTGATTTTTTGATTTTATGTTACCATCTTATTATGGAGTAAACCGGTGTTCATTAACCCGGCTTGACTTTCAAATACAAGTTGTCAGTACACGATCAAGTTATAATCCGGAGATTATCAGCCCGGTCTAGTTTGACTACGAGTCGCCGGTATTATATATGGTTAAACCGGTGTTTGTCACAACCCGGTACGGTTTTATCATAAACCGACACAGTATGAAAGGAGTTATCATTACTCAAGATTGGGGTTATCACTCTTACTACAAAAATTTGGTAAACCAACGATGTGATTCAATGTCACAGGTATGATATATTTCATATTTGATTATCCTTAAGTGCAGCCTTGGTTATAAACCCGGGTTATATGTTGGCATTATGACCCGTCTGGCGGTAAACCGCCAGGACACTTTAAAATTGTTGCATGCAGAAACAGGTTGAATAAAGCATGATTATAAATCATTGGTGTTTACTAACCCGGCCTGGCTTTTGACTATAAGTCGCCAGTATGATGATAAATTATCCGGTGTTTTAAACCGGCCTGGCTTTAAGACAATAAGTCGCCAGTATATGATGAGAAATTATCCGGTGTTTTGTTAAACCGGCCTGGCTTTTGACTATAAGTCGCCAGTATATATTTGGATTGCACCATTGGAATCATGCGCTTATAAATCATTGGGTTATATTATTCAAATAGCCAAACTTGGCTGAATTTTCATTATGATATTGAATGAATAAGGTTTTCATACTGGATTATATTATCTTGAATAGCCAACATGGCTGGATTTTTATTATGGTTTTTAACAACTGGTATTATTGAGGTTTTCAAAGTCGCTTTAGCGCAATGGCTATTATTTTGTCAAAGGATATGATTTATTTTGCAATGGAAGGAATAGTCCCGAATCGCTGCAGGCTTACGACCCGGCACTTGGGGGCTACATTATTCAAGTTGAGATTATATCAAATATGCAAGTCTCATGTCGCTGCAAGCATGCACCATGATACTTGGGGGCTAATGCAAAGTCATTTTATTGGCCTTATTGAAGACCCGACTCATCATATCATAATGAGCCGGCCCTTGGGGGCTACCAATTGCTCCTGTCAACAATTCAAGTTTTATGGGCATCAGTCAATTACAAGTCCCAGGTTGCTGCAAGCATGACAACCCAACACTTGGGGGCTACATAATATGGAGTATTCAGTTTTTACTATTCATTGGGATGAACAACATGGATTTCTTTGAAAGTGGCAGTATTTATATTGAAGCAAAGTCTTAAGCCACCACTTTGTTCTGCTCAAAGACTTGGGGGCTACAGGTATTATATTATTATCGAAGAAATATTTTCAAATTCTCTGATTGAGCAAACTAGGTTGACCCGGCGTCACCAATAATTATGACCCTGTGGCTGCAACCCGACGTCATTAATAATCATGAACCGGCGTTGGCAACAATCATGAACCGTGTTCCGCAACAATCATGACTCGAAATTATCAAGTTTTATAACCCGACAGTCTTTGGCAATGATAAAACCGGCAAGTTCTGCATCTTCAAACCGGTTGAATATCAGATGAGTATTTCAAGACCAATATTTCTTAAACCGGCGCTTTGGAAGCCAACTCAAGTGGATTATTCTTCACAATATTTTTTCTATAAGAAGCCAACATCAGCAATTTGAGTATGAAGCTGGTTATTGACCCGGATTTTCTAGAAGGAGGAAATGACAAGGACTTAAGGACGATCAGGTGCCGGTCTACAAGAATTCTTAACCCGGAGGACAACCTGCCAAATTTGTTCTGGTGTTTATTTTGCAGCATAAGTTTATCATGGATAAATCCAAGCTAAACTTGGGGGCTAATGTCGGGGGTATACCCAGCGGTGTAAACCGGCCGGAAGTTAACCCGACCGGACTTGGCGGTTTATTTAAGGTCCCGCTGGCACTTGGCGATATTCATCTGGTGACCCGCCCAGACCTGGCAATTTACCAGCAACCCGCCAGGACATTGTAACTCACTGGTGACCCGGCGGACGGGTCAGAGGAGCGACAAGACCCGGTGGCCCGTCTGGCGGTTCATGAAGGCCGGTTCAACTATTGTGGTCCGGTTTAAGAGGAAAGGCATGCGGAATATTTACCTTACAAGGAGTTAAGACCAGGACTTGTATCCGTTTTGCATTAGAGATAGACTAGTCCTAATCCTAATAGGACTCCACATGTAACCCGCCCCTTCAACATATATAAGGAGGGGCAGGGCTCCCCAACAGAAAAACAAGCAACAAGCAAGAAGAAACAATCTTAGGGCTAGACACAAAGAGGAGAGCCGGTTTACGGCGACTCCCTCGTGATGATAAGGAGACCTAGCGTCAAACAGCATGTAGGGTTTTTACCGGATGATGTTTCCGGGGCCCAAGCTGTCTAAATCCCTGTCTTGTGTTGCGTCTCTCGATTCCGCTCAACCCCTCTCAAGCTACCACATAGATGCGTTGGCCTCGCGACTAAGTCCTCGACACTAAGGACATCTGCCGTGACAAATCCACGGCGGGGCCCGAACACGGCTCCCGAACTCGCTCCCGGACGATCTCCTCCACAGGACGAGATGCGCACCCGCTTCATCGCCAACTTCCAAGGCACTCGCGATCGGCCTCCGGCCGTGAGCGACATGCGCCGCATCAAGTAGCAGCGAGGAGAGACCCTGCAGAAGTACATCCAGCGCTTCAACAACGCCCACCTCAAGATTCCCAACGTGACTGAGGAGGCCATCATGTCAGCCTTCTCCGATGGCGTGCGCGACGTCAAGATGAAGGAGGAGCTAGCAATGCATGAAGACCTGTGCACATCCCTGGAGCTGTTCAACTTGGCGACTAAATGCACCAGGGCTAAGGAAGGGCGCCTCTCCCTCCTCGAGCTTCCAGCTGCCGATCCAGAAGAGAAGAAGCCCAAGGCCAAGGACATGAAGCGCAAGGGGGCTGTCGTGCTCGCGGCAGAACCAGACACCAAGCGAGGCAGGGATTAGCCAGAGTCATCCAAAGGCAGCCGGTACTGCGTGTACCATGACCTCCACACCCACAACACCAACGAATTCCAGGAGCTCAGGGCCGTGCGAGAAGGGCGTATCGGCCGACGCCCTGAGCGCAATGATCGAGGCTACAGCCGAGGAGGAGGAAGAGGCACAGGACGCTGGGAAGACCGTGGCCCTCGCCAGGGATGGCGTGACAGACCTCGCGAGGACCGCTGGCAGGACCAGCCTCGCGAGGGAGGTTGGAGGGACCAGCCTCGTGAGGACCGCCCTCAAGGCAACGCAGGGCTCCCACCTCTGCCTCAGCCGCTAAGGAGGTACGAAGACAATCATCAGGACGAGGGGGCTGGGGGCTTCCAGGAGCCACACATGATCGCTTGCATCTTGGCTGGCGCTCAGGCCCCAGCCTCTCAGCGCATCTTCAAGCAGTTTGCTCGCGAGGTGAATGCGGCCCTCCCCAAGCCTGAGGCCACACGCCCTCTCAGGTGTTCGTCGCGCGCTATCACTTTTAGTTCAGCGGATCAGCTCAAGTGTGCGGCAACGGCCGGAGTCCTCCCCATGCTTTGCTCACCAGTCATCAGCAACGTGCAAGTCACCAGGACCCTCATCGATGGTGGAGCAGGGCTCAACATCCTATCTGTCAAGACATTCAACAATCTCCAAGTGCCATACGATCAGCTTCAGCCAACCAAGCCTTTCTCAGGAGTCACCGATGGTTCCACCGTCCCGATAGGGCAAGTTCGCCTTCCTGTCACCTTCGGACAGCGCAACAACTACCGCACCGAGCTCATCGACTTCGACGTCGCCCACATTCGCCTGCCATACAATGCCATCCTCGGGTACCCAGCTTTGGCCAAGTTCATGGCAGTGACTCACCATGGCTACAATGTCGTCAAGATGCCAGGAAGCGGAGGAGTCATCACAGTGCCTTGTGAGGAAAGGGATGCAGTGTGCTCTCTTGAGCGTGCCTTCCAAGCCGCAGCAGTCGAAGACCCAGATCACAGGAGCGTGAGACTTCACGAGACGATCCCCAAGAAGAAGAAGGCTTCGCCTGGTCCAAGCCCTCATGGGGTAGGCACCTCCGGAGGCGTGGCAACAGGACCTGCGCCCGTTCAAGGGGCGCCACCCTCTGATGCATAGGAAGGCGCTCCCGACGCCTTCCTCACGCGGGGCTCGGGGGCTCTTTCATGGCGAGTCACCGACCTAGCCGGAGTCACAAGGGAGGCGCTCGGGCACCACTTGGAAGCGTGCTTCAAGGCACGTTTCCCTCAGGAAGGTATGAGGCAAGGAGGGCCAAACCCTCAGGAGTTCATCACAAGGAGCACCCAGGAGCTACAGGAGTCAAGAGTCATGTGCGGCTGTTGCCGCCTGCCCGCCGTGGCTCCACATCCAGGCGAGGATGCTGGGCTATGAATCTGCATCAACATACCAGGGCTCAACCCGGCCGCGTCTCAGGAGCGCCTCTGGCCCTCACGCGTGGGGCGTTGCGAGGGTCCACCTCACAGCTACGTTCGCATGCCTTTTGGCCCGCCGAACGCGGCTGCCGCCCATCAGCGCCTGCTGAGGTGCGCTCTGGAGGCTCAGGAGGTCAAGTAGCGCGCGATCCTGGCAGAGATGGAGATGGCTCTCGAGGAACCCCCCGTGCCCCCGGAGCCTCCCGAGGCTCCAGGTCCGGAAGGCTCGTGAGGGCCGGCGTCCTCATCACGCGTCATCCGCTACCTCAACACCCCGCCATCTCTGACCATATCAGGTGACACCTTTCCAAGTTTCGTTTTCAGCTAGGAGCGCCCTCGGGCTGCATCATTCCCAGGCTGCGTGGGTCCGTCCCTGCGTCATTTATCCGTTTTGCTTATGTTCTTTACTTACCTTGTTGGGGGCGCCCCTCGGGCTGCATTATCCCCAAGCTGCTCGGGCTGCACTCCGGTGCCGTATGCTTTCTCCGCACCTATCAAGATGGATTTGCTTATTCATACATAACATGCTTGACCTAAGCGCCTGCTCGATTGACACCTACCTTTGGAGCCGCTCGCTCCGGCATGGTGCTAACTTCCGCGGGTTCGTCCACCGCAATCTTGTCATCTGAGTGGTGAGCTCACGGCAGCGGTCGCAAGGCGCCACCTCACCAAGCCCTCGGTGCCCCGATCACTCCCTCGGGCGACCAATGGTTGGTGGCAACCGTAACGAGCGAACCTTGTTTCCCCTCGTGATTGGTACGCAGGACACTGCTCCGGGATTAATCTTTGGCAGCCTCACGATCCTTCTCTCCTCCTCTCGGCGTGATCCGCTTGCACGTTAAAGGCGCTGAGCATCGCGACTCATGGGCTCTTCTTGGCTCTTGAGCCCTCACCCCGGCCTTGACCCACGGCATCGTGACTGTCATACCAGCCGGTGAGCTTCGCTCGAGGGCCGGGACAGGGCGTAGAGCATTAAGGAAAGTGTGGGGGAGAGGGAAGAAGCTCGCGAGGACCAAACCCAGCAACACCTCAGTTGCCGTCGCGCAGACACGAGACCTCATCGAGCGCCGCTCCAAACCCGCAAGTTAAGTCACGCAAAAACCGATCCGACTCAGCACTAAATCCATGCCTATTGCTGCTCTGTCACGGCAAAGCTGCCTACCTTTCTTGCCCAGTGGAGGCTGCTTGAGTGCTAAAGGGGACCTCCTGAGCATCGCGACTCAGGGGCTCTTACTGGACCTCGGGCCGCTCACCTCCTGGCCTTGACCCACGACATCGTGACCTGTCATACCAGCGACGGCTGAAGCCTACCTGGGGACCGGGACCTGTCAGCGCAGAGCACCAAAGCCCTCGTGAGGAAAGAAAGGGGGAGCTGAGCTGGGGCAGAACAAGCATCTCACACCGATTCAACATGAGGATATAATATTCACAAAAACATGGCTGTCGGATTTCGGGTTCCGGCAGACCCTCTAGGTTCGAACTCTAGGGTGCACGCGGGGATCGCACCTCCAACCTACCTACGTCTCGTCGCCCCGCCAGGATCTAAACTACACAAAGAACAACACAGAGGACACGAGGTTTATACTGGTTCAGGCCACCATTGTGGTGTAATACCCTACTCCAGTGTGTGGTGTGCTGGATTTCCTCTGGGGCTGATGATGAACAGTACAAGGGAAGAACAGCCTCGCGAGGGTCGGTTCTTGGTTGGTGCGATGAACTGCTAGGGGAGTTCAGTCGCCTCTCTTTCTCTCTCTCTAGATGCCGATCTCTCTATCAGGTGTCGATCTGGTCGATCTCCTTCTTTCCCTTCTTTTTTCCTCTAGGGTTCTCTCTGATTGATCCCTCGACCTGGTGGTGGCTAGCTCTATTTATAGTGGGAGGCCTTGGGCCTCTTCCCAAATATTGAGCAGGAAGGGCGCCAACAATTGGCCATTTTGAAGGGAAACATCTAGTACACTTATCCTGACTAAAGTCGGTCCTCGCCTGCCAGCCAAAGACTCTGACGGTGACGCCGGCTTGAGCTCCCCGATGACGTCCTTCCTGCCGTTCTGCTGGTCTTGGTCTTGTTGCACCGAAATGGTTGCCTTTGCCTGATGCCTTGGCCTGCGCTTGCCTCCTTTGCACCAAAGGGGAAATGAGGACACTGCGCGGCCTGGCCCCCGCCTGGCGCCCTTGGTCGGCATGGCTTGCGTCATGGGAACCTCGTGAGGTACCCCGCCTTGATCTCTCCGCCTCCTCGCAAGCCAGCCTGACGAGGCCGTGCCTGAGGAAGCTTCCTGTCGTCCGCCCCGCGAGGCTTGGCCCCTCGCGAGGGTCTTGAGCTTGTGCTGATGAAGATGGGCGTCTTGGGCCACCCTTGAGCCATGCCGCAGGCCGCAGGCAGGCAAGTCTGGGTACCCCCGTTCCCAGAACGCCGACAATGGCCAGCGCCTTACATACCCCCGCGGGGTGCTACTTCGATTCTTTGCAGGAAATAAAAGGTGCTAATCCTAAGGAACGCTGACTACGTGTGCCTCCGCAGGAGACGCAATCATCAGCAGTGGGCCGCCAGGCGCCGGTGCCAACCTCATCCAGATCACCGACGCCGGTAGCCTGAAGCGCCCGCCTGGCTCCGGGCGCGGCGCGAGCTCGGGGGCTCGTAGCTGTCGTCGCTCGTCTCCGAAGTCTCCAGAAGCTCGGTGGAGGCGCTGGACCCTCCGGTCCCTTCGCCACTGCCCGAGGAGCTGCCGAGGGGGCGACCGGCGAGCCTAGTCCTCGCCATGACGACGCCTCGACCGCCCTTCTCGGGGCAGCATTCCAGCCGGCGTCCTTCCGCGTCGAAGACCTTGAAGAACATCAAGGAAGCGCCATCGTATTCCAGATGGATCACGAGGGCGCCCCTCGTCCGGCAGACCCGAGAGATTTCGCCCCAGCCTGGGGTCATGTAAACCTTTCCCGGAGCGACAACCGCAACCTCCGCTCCAGTCGCAGGGGTGCTGCAGCCAGCGTGCTGCAACCAGAGCTCCAGAGAGCCCCTCTGCGGGATCTCGAAGGCGAAGGAGGGAGGAAGGCGAATCCAAGATTGAGGAGGCATGGCGGCGTGGAGCACAAGCTCTCGGGAGGAGCCCTCGGCATGGACTCCAGGAGGAACGACGCGCACCGCCGTGACCCGCCGGCGCCAACGGCAGCGTCGCCCGTGGCGCTCGGCGTCTACTCCTTTAGGGCCCTCAATGCGGGCGTACAAGGGCAGCGGGAATCCTCGCGGTGGCCGCTCGTACCAGGGCCTCGACACCTCCTACCGGGCGCCCTCATCTCGGCGGCAGAGGACTAGCTGCTTTCTTGGTGAAGCGGGTCGGGACCCTCTCGGGGGGCCTTTCCCTTCTCTTCTGCGGAAAACCGGCGGATCGGAGCCATTGTCGCAAAATGGGGCAAGAGCAAAGATGAAGAGAAAGGAATAGCAAGAAGAGATGGACTGGAAGGGCTTGCACCGTTCCGTACTTATAGCCGGAGGAGGCCAACCGTCGGCCTCCACGATCGCAGGTCATCATGACCCATTTCTTCGTGCAGGGACTTGTCAAGTCATGCGGTTGCCGAGGCATCATGGGGAAGCGGAGACGCCCACGACCAATCAATCACCATGCGGCGCCCAAGGCCGCAGGCTGTTGGGGCCCGCGGCGCTTCGCACTTGCCCCTTCGCTTCTCTGCTAAGCCAAGTCCGGGCGCGCCTTGGGCCCGGGGGCTACTGTCGGTGTTCTGGGAACGGGGGTCCCCAGACTTGCCTGCCTGCGGCGTGGCTCAAGTGGGGGCCTAGCGCGGCCCAGCTTCATCAGCTCAAGCTCAAGACCCTCGCGAGGGGCCAAGCCTCGCGGGGCGGACGACAGGAACCTTCCTCAGGAGCAGCCTCGTCAGGCAGGCTCGCGAGGAGGCAGAGAGATCAAGGCCGGGTCCCTCACGAGGGTGCCCCGTGACGCAAGCCATGACGATCGAGACCAGGCGGGCGCCAGCCTGCGCAGTGTCCTCGTTTCCCCTTTGGTGCAAAGGAGGCAAGCACATGCCAAGGCATCAGGTAAAGGTTGCCGCTTTGGTGCAATAAGACCAAGACCAGCAGAGCGGCAGGAAGGAGGTCATCGTGGAGCCCAGGACGGCGTCACCGTCAGAGCCTTTGGCAGCCGAAGACCAACTTTAGTCAGGATAAGTGTACTAGATGTTCCCCTTCAAAATGGCCAATTTTTGGTGCCCTTTCCGCTCATTATTTGGGAAGAGGTCCAGGGCCTCCCTCTATAAATAGGACTAGCCACCACAGAGGTAGGGGGGAAATCGATCGACGAGACACAGGTCAAACCTACCAGAGAGATAGAGAGAGGCGACTGAACTCACCCAAGCAGTTTATCGCACCAGCTCAAGAACATCCCCTCGCGAGGCTGTTCTTCCTTTGTATTGTTCATCATCAGCCCCTGAGGCAATCCACCACACCACACACGGGAATAGGGTATTACACCACACCGGTGGCCCGAACCAGTATAAACCTCGTGTCTCTTGTGTTGTTCATCGTTCCTAGTTTAGATCCCTCGCAATCCATTCACGCGTGAGCTGGTAGGGGAAAGATCTCCGCGTGCACCCCAGTGTTCGAACCTCAAGGGTCTGCCGGAACCCGAAATCCGACATATACCATGTCAATGCGTCTCCCTTCAAAGATAAAGGGAAGACCTTCTTCTTAACAACATCATCGGGTACACCTGCAAGCTTAAATAATCCACAAACTTCATCCACATATATTAGGTGTTCATCAGGATGTTTTGTTCCATCTCCTGTAAAAGTATTAGCTAGCAGTTTTTCCATCATACCCGAAGGAATTTCAAAGTAGACATTGTCATTTTCGGTAGGTTCAATAGGTTGAGGAGCAAGTCTTTGCTCTACTGGTCGGGGTGAAGATACCCCGAACAAGCCCCTCAGAGGATTACTTTCCATAGTAACAAGTGACAGTAAATTTCAGCACAGTATATAAATTTTTCCTTACCAAATTCCACCTACCAAAGGCGCTTCACTCCCTAAAAACGGCGCCAGAAAAGAGTCTTGATGACCCACAAGTATAGGGGATCTATCGTAGTCTTGTCGATAAGTAAGAGTGTCGAACCCAACGAGGAGCAGAAGGAAATGATAAGCGGTTTTCAGCAAGGTATTCTCTGCAAGTACTGAAATAAGTGTTAACAGATAGTTTTGTGATAAGATAATTTGTAATGAGCAACAAGTAACAAAAGTAAATAAAGTGCAGCAAGGTAGCCCAATCCTTTTTGTAGCAAAGGACAAGCCTGGACAAACTCTTATATAAGGAAAAGCGCTCCCGAGGACACATGGGAATATCGCCAAGCTAGTTTTCATCACGTTCATATGATTCGCGTTCGGTACTTTGATAATTTTATATGTGGGTGGACCGGTGCTTGGGTGCTGTTCTTACTTGAACAAACATCCCACTTATGATTAACCTCTATTGCAAGCATCCGCAACTACAACAAAAGTATTAAGGTAAACCTAACCATAGCATGAAACATATGGATCCAAATCAGCCCCTTAAGCAACGCATAAACTAGGGTTTAAGCTTCTATCACTCTAGCAACCCATCATCTACTTATTACTTCCCAATGCCTTCCTCTAGGCCCAAATAACGGTGAAGTGTTATGTAGTCGACGTTCACATAACACCACTAGAGGCTAGACAACATACATCTCATCAAAATATCGAATCTAATACCAAATTCACATGACTACTAATAGCAAGACTTTTCCCATGTCCTCGTGAACAAATGTAACTACTCACAAAGCATATTCATGTTCATAATCAGAGGGGTATTAATATGCATATAGGATCTGAACATATGATCTTCCACCAAATAAACCAACTAGCATCAACTACAAGGAGTAATCAACACTACTAGCAACCTACTAGTATCAATCCCGGACTTGGAGACAAGAATTGGATACAAGAATTGGATACAAGAGATGAACTAGGGTTTTGAGAGGAGATGGTGCTAGTGAAGATGTTGATGGAGATTGCCCTCTCCCGATGAGAGGAGCATTGGTGATGACGATGGCGATGATTTCCCCCTCCGGGAGGGAAGTGTCCCCGGCAGAACAGCTCTGCCGGAGCCCTAGATTGGTTCCGCCAAGGTTCCGCCTCGTGGCGGCGGAGTTTCGTCCCGAGAGGTTGCTTCTGATTTTTTTTCTCGACGAAAGACCTCATATAGCAGAAGATGGGCATCGGAGAGCCACCCGGGGGCCCATGAGGTAGGGGGCGTGCCCTAGGGGGGCGCGCCCCCCACCCTCGTGGACAGGGTGTGGGCCCCCTGGTCTTCATCTTTGGCAAGGATTTTTTATTATTTATTGTAAGATATTCCGTGGAGTTTCACGACTTTTGGAGTTGCGCAGAATAGGTCTCTAACATTTTCTCCTTTTCCAGCCCAGAATCCCATCTGCCGGTATTCTCCCTCCTTATGTAAACCTTGTAAAATAAGAGAGAATAGCCATAAGTATTGTGACATAATGTGAAATAACAGTCCATAATGCAATAAATATCGATATAAAAGCATGATGCAAAATGGACGTATCAATTACATTGATGAATTGGAGCTAGTTCTATGTCACCCTATGTTATGACTGTTACATGATGAACCGCATCCGGCATAATTATCCATCACCTATCCAATGCCTACGAGCTTTCCATCTACTGGTTTACGCTTATTACTTTGCTACTAAATACCTTGCTGCAGATATTAAGTTATCCAGGTGTGGCTGAATTGACAACTAAGTTGCTAATACTTGAGAATATTATTTGGCTCCCCTTGTGTCGAATCAATAAATTTGGGTTGAATACTCTACCCTCGAAAGCTGTTGCGATCCCCTACACTTGTGGGTTATCAGCTGCTACGGGCTTAGCAAGAACCGTTCTTGCCTACGCATCAAAACCACAATGATTTTTTGTCAAGTGTGTTGTTTTAACCTTCAACAAGGACCGGGCGTAGTCACACTCGATTCAACTAAAGTTGGAGAAACAGACACCCACTAGCCACCTGTGTGTGAAGCACGACGGTAGAACCAGTCTCATGAACGCGGTCGTGTATCGGTCTGGGCCGCTTCATCCAACAATACCGCCGAATCAAAGTATGACTATTATCGCCCACAACTCTCTGTGTTCTACTCGTGCATATAACATCTACGCATAGACTTGGCTCGGATGCCACTGTTGGGGAACATAGTATTTCAAAAAAAATTCCTACGATCACGCAAGATTTATCTAGGTGATGCATAGCAACGAGCGGGGTGAGTGTGTCCATGTACCCTCGTAGACCGAAAATGGAAGCGTTATATCAACACGGTTGATGTAGTCGTACGTCTTCACGATCCGACCGATCCTAGCACCGAACGTACGGCACCTCCATGTGCAGCACACGTTTAGCTCGATGACGTCCCTCATACTCTTGATCCAGTTGAGGCCGAGGGAGAGTTCCGTCAGCACGATGGCATGGTGACGGTGATGATGAAGCTACCGGCGCAGGGCTTCGCCTAAGCACTACGACGATATGACTGTCAGGACCCCGATTCCAAGTCACATCGACCTAGCTGGTAACACCTCATATCACTTTGCGGCCTCACGCACGGTATTCCCACGGGTGTCGCCTTACCATGGCCCGGGACCGTTTGCGTCTTTTGGCTCACGTATATGACGTCGCTAGCATCCACATGACAAAGAACCCAGGCCGACATGGCTAGTCGTGAACCCAAAGCGGCGCTTAACCTATGGGGACAGGGATACATGAATCACATCGAGCATGTCGGTCATCAACGTATGAATTGGCTGTAGACTGGCTAACAGGACTCCGGTATCCCGGAGAGTAGCAGCTAGGCAGACTCGAATATCACCGCGTGACATTTCCCGAAGGGACAGACATAAGGACGCAAGTGAAACACATGCCGCCAGTCAAGTGTCCAAGCGGTGGTCTTTGGGCTAGCAGGACTCCGGTGAACCGGGCTGTAGCGGACTACTATCGCTCAGAAGCACGAGACTACATTTCCCCATATGAGAGGCTGCCAAGGATAAACAACTAGTTTGTCGGATCCCACTCATACCAAGCATTTCAATCATACACGCAATATGCCCGATATGAGTACATACAACAAGGCATCACAACAAAACTCTACAACTCAAAGTACTTTATTTAAGAGGCTCCGAGGAGCCATACATAACATATCCATATAGGTAGGGGTCACATGACCCAACACTCAAGTCATACAAACATACAAGCACATGCGGAAGCAAACTAGTCTGAGTACAGACTCTAGAAAGAAAGTAAGCTTGTCGAAGCCCTTCTATCTACAGTGGCCCTTCACAAGCCTTGGATCACCACCTGGGTGGCTAGTTCACTCGTCGATGTCAAGGTCTACATAGAACCCATCGGAGGCGGTGTTGTCGTCTAAAACATTAATTAAGCAAACATGAGTGGAGGTACTCAGCAAGTCTTACCATAGAATCCTATCATACATGCACATTCTCAAGAAGGTGGTGGAGTTATTTGCAGCAAGCCAGCTTTGACTCTTGGCTAAGCTATCCTACGTGACACCACTTGAAAAGCATTTGTCGCACACGAGTCCACTAATCACCATCACAATACTCCACCGTGGATCCTCTCTCGTCACCCACGAGAGGGCCATCCGCGGCACTCACACTTATCTTGAGGCTTTTAGTAGTATCCATTTACTTGTCTATGAACTGATATAGGTAACCCAGAAGTCCTTCTCCGTGGACACGGCTATTCAAATAGATCATATTAACCTGCAGGGTGTACTTCTTCACACACGCTCTCACCACTTACCGCCGTTTACACGACATGTACTCGGCAACCTTCAAGCGGAAGCCCAACGTGGGTGTCGGCCACGAGCTACCTAAACACTCAAGTCCCTAGTCCAGTTTATCGCCTATTCGGGTTCCATCCGCAGGAGTCCGGCCGAGGTTTCCCATACAGCCCGAACGATGTGTGCAGGGTTCCCGAGATACCAAACGGCACTTTCGGTACACACGGTGCCTACCGCAACACAACCCACCCCTACGGTCAGCGTTGCATGCGGCCCCCAGCATGCTACAAACACCAGAAACTACTTGCAACTCCCGGACTGGGAACAAGGGTGGTTAAGAAGCCGAGAGGGTCCATTGGTTTCGGGCCCAATGCATGGTAGTAGCTGTTTCATGGATCACAAACACAGATCTTAGTTCTTAGGGACGGCTTCAATGAAACAACCCACCATGTACTCCTACATGGCCTCTCATCGATACCTTTACCAAAACATGTTCAACACTTTCACTCTCGAACCCGACACAACCTTTCACTCCAGATCATCATCCCGATGAGCCAGACACGACACAACTCTAAGCATAGCAAGCATAGCATGGTAGGAATCACAAACATGGCTCAATCAACTCCTACACATACTAGTGGGTTTCATCTAGTTATCTTGTGGCAATGACAGGTCATGCAAAGGAAGTGGGTTCAGCCTACCGCACACAACAGTTTGAATCGCGTTGTCTTAATGCAGAAACAAGAGCGAAGCGAGAACATGGGTTTGTATCGGAATGATCAGCGGGTTGCTTGCACGATGGAGTGGTGGTAGGATACCGCCCTTCGACGGATATTCGAGGATTATCCTCGGAGGCGTAACCTATCACGAAGACATACCGAAAATAAACACACATGGCGATATGCAACAATATGATGCATGCTATGACATGGCAATATGGATGTGTGTTGGCCTAATGCAAGCTGAAACAAAAGGATGAACTCATTTGAATCAAAGATTCAAATGCTAGCTCATTAACATAGCCATAAAGGTGTATTATCTTATTCTGCTTAAACAGCAAGGTTAACTTGTTTTATCATGCATGAAACCTGTACCAATGGATAGAATGGATTTTTCTGATCATTTTCATATATAAATCTTTGCATTTGGAGTTACAGATTAATTTCTATGAATTTTTGAAGTTTGAACTATATTCTGGAATTTCCTATAATAGAATAAATCCAGTAATTAATTTACTGCGTCAGCAATGCGTCAGGGTGACGTCAGGGTCAACGGAGACGTCCAGGTCAAACCTGACTGATGGGTCCCGCATGTCAGCATAATTAAATTAGCTAAAATTTAATTAAAACTAATCCTAATTAGTTCACAGGGCTGGGCCCCACCTGTCATAGACTCAACAGAGTCAACCAGGGCCCACCCGTGGTCAAAGTCAACGTCGGCTGCACCGGCGTTTAGCCGCCGGCGAGCCCGACGCGGCGGTGGAAGTGTTGGCCATTCTGGCGACCAAATGGGTCGTGGAGGGCATCTAGGTGGAGCTGGGGACAAACCGCAGCTCTTGGTGGAGTTAGCTGAGCTTGGGGCGGCCGGAATCGGCGCCGGCGACGACCTAGGCGGCCGCCGGAGTTCGGCCGAAGGCGAACTCGAGGCTAGGGTGTGCGGTGAGGTGCGGGGAGTGTATGGTTGGATGCTACGCGGTGTGGTGAGTGCGTTAGACACCGAGGGGTGGCCGGTGGATGGCCGGGAGCACGTCGGCGACGAGCTCCGCGGCGGCGGGTGCGGGTGATCTTCGTCTGGTCGCTACAAAGCTCGAGAGCGAGAGAGGAAGGGAAGGGGGTAGCTAGGCTCACGGGGCACTCGTGGAGGCAACGGCATGGCAGGGGCAGACTGGTCTGCGACGGCGGCGTTGAAGGGATCTCCGGCGGCGGGATCGAGCGAGTCGGTCTGCATGGCCTCGGGCTACTCGAGCACGCTGAGGCTCGGCTAGCTCGGCGTAGAGGAGGTGGCAGAGCTCCTAGACACGGTGGGGAGGAGCACGGACAACGGAGGCGCGACTATGGCGGCAGCGTGGCTGCAGTGGCGTCGACCATGGTGAGAAGCCTTGAGGGAGAGGAGCCGGGAGGAGAGGAGATGTCCGAGGGGTTCGGGGGAGAGCGGGGGAGCGATCCACGTCGCGGCTCGGTGAGGGGAGCGGCGAGGCGGCGACCAGTGCGTGGCACCCATGCGGTGCTTTCGCCACGAGCACCTGCACACTGCTGGCCGAGCCAAGCCTCATTGGCCAGGCAGGCTAGGCGGCAGTGGGCTGGTTAGTAGGCGCCAGGTAAGTATTTCCTTTCTGTTTTTCTTTTTCTATTTTCTGTAACTTTGTGGACTTTTAAAAAATATTAAACAGCTTCAAAATTCACCAAACTGGACCAGGTCCTTAGTTGGAATATTCCCAACATGGAACATTTTTGTTTGGGAATATTTGGGCATTTGAAATAATTTGTATAATTTTAAATGCCCAAACTCAAATACTTATGATTTAATTCAAAGACCTTAGGATGACCTAGAAAATTGTGCACCACTTTTGGCAGAGGCTCTGAACCAAAACAAAGGTGATGAGCATTTTAGAAGGGCATTTCAGGTTCATTGAAAATAATTTTAGTAAACCCTAGTTGGATTCAAAAGGGGTTCTGGGGTTTCTGTCTTCCCCATTTCAAATTCAAATGAAAGTTAAACATGATGCACACACTAATGCATGGTCTAGCTAGGATGTGACAATGACCGAGGTGTGTAACTGTGGAGGGGGGCACCGCACACGGCTAAGAGATTGTCTGTTGTGCTTTGGGGTTCCCCCTTGGCCACGTATATAAAGGAGGGAGGAGGAGGAGGCCGGCCTAGGAGGGGCACACCTATAGGGGGAGTCCAACTAGGATTCCCAATCCTAGTTGGAGTCCCCTTCCTTTTCCAAGAGGGGAGAGAGGGAAGGAGTAGGAGAGGGAGAAGGAAAGAGAGGGGGGCGCGGCCCCCTCCCAAGTCCAATTCGGAGTTGCCATGGGGGGGCGCGCGGCCACCCCTTGAGGCCCTTCTCTCATTTCCCGTATGGCCCATTAAGGCCCACTAATTCCCCCGGTGAATTCCTGTAACTCTCCGGTACTCCGAAAAATACCTGAATCACTCGGAACCTTTCCGATGTCCGAATGTAGCCTTTCAATATATTGATCTTTACCTCTCGACCATTTCAAGACTCCTCGTCATGTCCGTGATCTCATCCGGGACTCCGAACAAACTTCGATCATCAAATCACATAACTCATAATACAAATCGTCATCGAACATTAAGCATGCAGACCCTACGGGTTCTAGAACTATGTAGACATGACCGAGACACATCTCCTGTTAATAACCAATAGCGGAACCTGGATGCTCATATTGACTCCTACATATTCTATGAAGATCTTTATCGGTCAAACCGCATAACAACATACGTTGTTCCCTTTGTCATCGGTATGTTACTTGTCCGAGATTCGATCGTCGGTATCATCATACCTAGTTCAATCTAAATTCTTGGCAAGTCTCTTTACTCGTTCCGTAATGCATCATCCTGCAACTAAGTCATTAGTCACATTGCTTGCAAGGCTTATAGTGATGATCATTACCGAGAGGGCCCAAGTATACCTCTCTGATACACGGAGTGACAAATCCTAATCTCGATCTATGCCAACTCAACAAACACCATCGGAGACACCTGTAGAGCATCTTTATAATCACCCGATTCGTTGTGACGTTTGAAAGCACACAAAGTGTTCCTCCGGTATTCAGGAGTTGCATAATCTCATAGTCAGAGGAACATGTATAAGTCATGAAGAAAGCAATAGCAATAAAACTAAACGATCATTATGCTAAGCTAACGGATGGGTCTTGTCCATCACCTCATTCTCTAATGATGTGATCTCATTCATCAAATGACAACACATGTCTATGGCTAGGAAACTTAACCATCTTTGACTAACGAGCTAGTCAAGTAGAGGCATACTAGGGACACTCTGTTTGTCCATGTATTCACACATTTACTAAGTTTCCGGTTAATACAATTCTAGCATGAATAATAAACACTTATCATGATATAAGGAAATATAAATAACAACTTTATTATTTCCTCTAGGGCATATTTCCTTCAAGCACGACATCAGGTGTTCACGGTCCCTGCGCTCCCTGCTTTACGATGGGAGGAAGAAGAAAGTGGGTGCGAGCGGCACCCACACTCACAAACGAGTGGGGCCAGGCGGGACACATGGTGTGAGTGACTGAGAGGATATGCGGGCATGTGGCGAGAAAATTATAGAAGAGGGTTAGGTGGGCTGGTGGCGCTAGGCTGGCTTTCTGAAAAGGCCAAAATGCCCTTTACCTTCTCCATAAAAAACAAGGGAGGAAAACAAAGTGCAAGGGCATTTTGTGAAGCTGTGAAAATAAAATTAAAACATATTATTGGAAGATTATTTAAGTTCTTAATTTAGAAAGTGGTTTGGGAAAATTGGGAACGTTTAAATTTAAACAAGTTTGGGTTAATTTCAAATTGTTTGAATATAGAACCAAAATCAAATGAACTCCAAAATTGTTCAAATTTGAGGAGGTGACCCTACACATTAAATGTGATTTATGGGTGAAGTTTGAAGATTTAATTTTAAAGTAAATTTTGCAATGCAGTTTGATACGTCTCCAACGTATCTATAATTATTTATTGTTCCATGTTGTTATATTATCAATCTCGGATGTTTTATATACATTTACTAGTAACTTTATATCATTTTTTGGGACTAACCTATTGACATAGTGCCCGGTGCTAGTTGCTATTTTTTGCTTGTTTTTTACTTCGTGGAAAATCATTATCAAACGAAGTCCAATTGCCACAAAACTTTTTGGAGATTTTTTTTCTGGTGATGAAGGACCCTAGAAGCTTCTAGAGCACACCAGAGGATGCTCATGGAGCCCACTAGGCACCAGGGCGCGCCAGGGGCATCCGGCACGCCCTGGTGGGTAGTGGGGCCCATGGGCACCCCCTTGACCTACCTCCGCCTCTATACATACTCTAAAATCCCAAAAACCCTAGGGGAGTCAACGAAATACAGTTTCCGCCGCCGCAAGTTCCAGACCCATGAGATCCAATCCAGGGGCCTTTTCCGGCACTCTGCCGGAGGAGCAATGATCACGGAGGGTTCTTCATCATCCTTGTTGCCCCTCCGATGATGCGTGAGTAGTTTACCACAGACCTACGGGTCCGTAGTTAGTAACTAGATGGCTTCTTCTCTCTTTTTGATCTCCAATACAATGTTCTCCTCGATGTTCTTGAAGATCTATTTGATGTAAATCTTTTACGGTGTGTTTGTTGGGATCCGATGAATTGTGGGTTTATGATCAGTTCCATCCATGAATATTGTTTGAGTCTTTGTTGAACTCTTTTATGCATGATTGTTATAGCCTCGTATTCTTCTCTGATTTATTAGTTTGGTTTGCCAACTAGATTGATTTATCTTGCCATGTGAACATGTGCTTTGTGATGGATTCGATCTTGTGGTGCTCAATCTCAACGACAGAAAGAGACATGACACGCATGTATAATTGCTATTAAGGGTAAGAATATGCGATTTATTCATACGTGGGTTTATCTTGTCTACATCATGTCATCATTCTTATTGCATTACTCCGTTTTCCATGAACTTAATACACCAGATGCATGCTGGATAGCGGTCGATGTGTGGAGTAATAGTAGTAGATGCAGGAAGGAGTCGGTCTAGTAATCTTTGACGTGATGCCTATATACATGATCATGTTGGGGAACGTAGCAAGCAATTTCAAAAAATTTCCTATGATCACGCAAGATCTATCTAGGAAATGCATAGCAATGAGAGGGGGAGAGTGTGTCCATGTACCCTCGTAGACCGAAAGCGGAAGAGTTAGCTTAACGCAGTTGATGTAGTCGAACATCTTCGCGATCCAACCGATCAAGCACCGAACGCACGACACCTCTGAGTTCTACACACGTTCAGCTCGATGACGTCCCTCGAACTCTTGAGCCAGCAAAGTCTCGAGGGAGAGTTTCTTCAGCATGACGGCGTGGTTACGGTGATGGTGATGTGATCCGTGCAGGGCTTTGCCTAAGCACTACGACGCTATGACCGGAGGAGTAAACTATGGAGGGGGGCACCGCACACAGCTAAGAGAACAATTGATGTGTTATGGGGTGCCCCCCTGCCCCCGTATATAAAGGAGGAGGGGAGGAGGCCGCTGGCCTAGGGGCGCGCCCAAGTGGGGGGAAACCTACTAGGACTCCTAGTCCTAGTAGGTTTCCCCCTTCCTTCTCATGGAGTGGGAAAGAGGGAAGTGAGAGGGAAAGGAGAAGGAAAGGGGGGCGCCGCCCCCTCCCCTTGTCCAATTCGGACTCCCACGGGGGGGGGGGGGGCGCCACCACCCCTTGTGGGCTGCCTCCTCTCTCCCCTATGGCCCATGAGGCCCATTACTTTCCCCGGGGGTTCCGGTAACCTCCCGGTACTCCAAAAAATACCCGAAATGATCCGGAACCATTCCAATGTCCGAATACTATTGTCCAATATATCAATCTTTACCTCTCGACTATTTTGAGACTCCCCGTCATGTCCTAATCTCATCCGGGACTCCGAACAATCTTCGGTCACCAAAACACATAACTCATAATACAAATCGTCATCGAACATTGAGCGTTGATACGTCCATTTTGCATCATGCTTTTATATCTATATTTATTGCATTATGGGTTGTTATTACACATTATGTCACAATACTTATGCCTATTCTCTCTTATTTTACAAGGTTTACATAAGGACGGAGAATGCCGGCAGCTGGAATTCTAGGCTGGAAAAGGAGCAAATATTAGAGACCTATTCCACACAAATCCAAAAGTCCTGAAACTCCACGAAATTAATTTTTGGAAATAATAAAAAATACTGAGCGGAAGAAATACGTCAGGGGGGCGACCACCTGCCCACGAGGGTGGGGGGCGCGCCCTACCCCCAGGGCGCGCCCCCTGCCTCGTGGGCCCCTTGTTGGCTCTCCGGTGGCCATCTTCTGCTATATGAAGTCTTTCGTCCAGGAAAAAATCATAAGCAACCTTTCGGGATGAGACTCCGCCGCCACGAGGCGGAACCTTGGCGGAACCAATCTAGGGCTCCGGCAGAGCTGTTCTGCCGGGGACACTTCCCTCCGGGAGGGGGAAATCATCGCCATCGTCATCACCAATGCTCCTCTCATCGGGAGAGGGCAATCTCCATCAACATCTTCACTAACGCCATCTCCTCTCAAACCCTAGTTCATCTCTTGTATCCAATTCTTGTCTCTAAGTCTGGGATTGGTACTTGTAGGTTGCTAGTAGTGTTGATTACTCCTTGTAGTTGATGCTAGTTGGTTTATTTGGTGGAAGATCATATGTTCAGATCCTTTATGCATATTAATACTCCTCTGATTATGAACATGAATATGTTTTGTGAGTAGTTACGTTTGTTCCTGAGGACATGGGAGAAGTCTAGCTATCAGTAGTCATGTGAATTTGGTATTCGTTCGATATTTTGATGAGATGTATGTTGTCTATCCTCTAGTGGTGTTATGTGAACGTCGACTACATAACACTTCACCATTATTTGGGCCTAGAGGAAGGCATTTGGAAGTAATAAGTAGATGATGGGTTGCTAGAGTGACATAAGCTTAAACCCTAGTTGATGCGTTGCTTCGTAAGGGGCTAATTTGGATACATATGTTTCATGCTATGGTTAGGTTTACCTTAATACTTTTGTTGTAGTTGCGGATGCTTGCAATAGAGGTTAATCATAAGTGGGATGCTTGTTCAAGTAAGAACAACACCCAAGCACCGGTCCACCCACATATCAAATTATCAAAGTACCGAACGCGAATCATATGAACGTGATGAAAACTAGCTTGATGATAATTCCCATGTGTCCTCGGGAGCGCTTTTCTCTATATAAGAGTTTGTCCAGGATTGTCCTTTGCTACAAAAAGGATTGGGCCACCTTGCTGCACTTTATTTACTTTTGTTACTTGTTGCTCATTACAAATTATCCTATCACAAAACTATGTGTTACCACTTATTTCGATTTTGCGAGAATACCTTGCTGAAAACCGCTTATCATTTCCTTCTGGTCCTCGTTGGGTTCGTCACTCTTACTTATCGAAAGGACTACGATAGATCCCCTATACTTGTGGGTCATCAAGCGTGCGGACCCTACGGGTTCAAGAACTATGTAGACATGACCGAGACACATCTCCGATCAATAACCAACAGCAAAACCTGGATGCTCATATTGGTTCCTACATATTCTAAAAAGATCTTTATCAGTCAAACCGTAATGACAACATACATTATTCCCTTTGTCATCGGTATGTTACTTGCCTGAGATTTGATCATCGGTATCTTCATACCTAGTTCAATCTCGTTACCGGCAAGTCTATTTACTCGTTCCGTAATGCATCATCCTGCAACTAACTCATTAGTCACATTGCTTGCAAGGCTTATTATGATGTGCATCACCGAGAGGGCCCAGAGATACCTCTCCGATACTCGGAGTGACAAATCCTAATCTCGATCTATGCAAACCCAACAAACACCTTCGGAGACACCTGCAGAGCATCTTTATAATCACCCAGTTATGTTGTGACGTTTGATAGCACACAAGGTGTTCCTCCAGTATTCGGGAGTTGCATAATTTCATAGTCAAAGGAATATGTATATGTCATGAAGAAAGCAATAGCAATAAAAATTAACGATCATTATGCTAAGCTAACGGATGAGTCTTGTCCATCACAGCATTCTTCTAGTGATGTGATCCCGTTTATCAAATGACAACACATGTCTATGGTCAGGAAACTTAACCATCTTTGATTAACGAGCTAGTCAAGTAGAGGCATACTAGGGACACTTTGTTTTGTCTGTGTATTCACATGTGTATCAAGTTTCCGGTTAATACAATTCTAGCATGAATAATAAACATTTATCATGATATAAGGAAATATAAAAACAACTTTATTATTGCCTCTAGGGCATATTTCCTTCAGATCATTGCCTTGGATATCGTCATGATTATTCGCTTTTCTATCAATTGCCCAATAGTAATTTGTTTACCCATCGTATGCTATTTGTTTACCCAATTCGCTCCTCAGGTCGGTCAGGCTGGTCATAACTCGTGCAAGCCCTGGGTTGATGAGCTTCACGTGCCCCCAACTAGAGCTCAGCTCTGCTGGGGCCGTCGGAATCAGGAGCAGGGGGATGTACGCGGTGGCGTCGACATACACCCATTGCCTCCGGAACCCACCTGCGTCCGGATGGAGTTCGACATCGATGCTCATGCCCGCCGTCGCGTCCGTCGCTCGGAGCGACATGCACCCCGAGCGCTGTTCACTGTCAACCATCTGAAGGGAGAAGAAGTGTCGGAGCAGGGCCACGGACGGGGCGACGCCCACGAAGGTGATACGTCCATTTTGCATCACGTTTACCTACTGTTATTTATGATGTTTGTATCCCTAATAATGCTTTTTCGAGTAATTCTAATGCCTTTTCTCTCATAATATGCAAGGTGCATACAAAGAGGGAGAATTCCGGCAGCTGGAAATCTGGACCTGGAAAAGCTATGTCAGGCCACCTATTCTGCACAACTCCAAATGAGCTTAAACTTCATGAGGATTTTTTATGGAATAAATAAGAAATATTAGAGCAAATAACCACCGGAGGGGGGCCACTTGGTGAGCACAAGACACCAGGGTGCGCCTGGCCCCCCAGGCGCGCCCTGGTGGGTTGTGCTCAGCCCAGCCCACCTCCGGTGTCCATCGTCTGGTATATAAGTCATTTTGACCTAGAAAAAATAAGGAGAGGACTTTCAGGATGGAGCGCCGCCATCTCCAGGCGGAACTTGGGCAGGAGCACTTTTGCCCTCCGGCGGAGCGATTCTGCCAGGGGAACTTCCCTCCTGGAGGGGGAAATCATCGTCATCATCATCACCAACAACTCTGCCATCTTGGGGAGGGCAATCTCCATCAACATCGTCAACAACACCATCTCCTCTCAAACCATAGTTCATCTCTTGTGTTCAATTTGTGTACCGGAACTATAGATTAGTACTTGTGGGTGACTAGTAGTGTTGATTACATCTTGTAGTTGATTACTATATGGTTTATTTGGTGGAAGATTATATGTTCAGATCCAATATGCTATTTAACACCCCTCAGATCTTGAGCATGATTATCATTTGTGAGTAGTTACTTTTGTTCTTGAGGTCACGGGAGAAATCATGTTGCAAGTAATCATGTGAACTTGATATGTGTAAGATATTTTGATAGTATGTATGGTGTGATTCCCTTAGTGGTGTCACGTGAACGTCAACTACATGACACTTCACCATATTTGGGCCTAAGGTAATGTATTGTGTAGTAGTTATTAGATGATGGGTTGCGAGAGTGACAGAAGCTTAATTAAACCCTAGTTTATGCGCTATTCCGTAAGGGACCGATTGGATCGAAAAGTTTAATGCTATGGTTAGAATTTATTCTTAATACTTTTCTCATAGTTGCGGATTCTTGCGAGGGGGTTAATCATAAGTAGGAGGCTTTTTCAAGTAAGAACAACACCTAAGCAATGGTCCACCCACATATCAAATTATCAAAGTAGCGAACATGAATCGAATCAACATGATGAAAGTGACTAGATGAAATTCCCGTGTACCCTAACGCTTTGCTCATTATAAGAGACCATTTTGGCATGTCCTTTGCCTCAAAAGGATTGGGCTACCTTGCTGCACTTTTTTTACCATTACCTTTACTTGCTGGTTACAAATTATCTTGCTATCAAACTACTCTGTTACTTACAATTTCAACGCTTGCAGACATTACCTTGCTGAAAACCACTTGTCATTTCCTTCTGCTCCTCGTTGGGTTCGACACTCTTACTAATCAAAAAGGCTATAATTGATCCCATATACTTGTGGGTCGTCAAGGCTCTTTTCTGGCGCAGTTACCGGGGAGTGAAGTGCTCTTGGTAAGTGGAAATTGGTAAGGAAAAATTATTACTATGTGCTGAAATATATTATCACTTGTTACTATGGAAAACAATCCTTTGAGGGGTTTGCTCGGGGTATCTTCACCTCGACGGGAACCACAATTAGTTACCCATCAACTTAATGCACCTACTGAAAATATTGAATATGAAATTCCTTCGGGTGTGATAGAACAACTGCTAGCTAATCCTTATGCAGGAGATGGAACAGAACATCCTGATATGCACTTGATATATGTGGAAGAAATTTGTGGATTGTTTAAGCTTGCAGGTTTTCCTGGAGATGAGGTCAAGAAGAAGGTTTTCCCTTTATCTTTGAATGGAAAAGCATTGGCATGGTATAGGCTATGCGATGATATTGGATCTTGGAATTGGAATCGATTGAAATTGGAGTTTCATGAAAAAGATTATCCTGTGCATCTAGTTCATCGTGATTGGAATTACATCTATAATTTTTGGCCTCGTGAAGGAGAAAGTATCGCTCTAGCTTGGGGAGGCTTAAGTCAATGTTATATTCATGCCCCAATCATGAGCTCTCAAGAGAAATTATTATCCGGAATTTTTATGCTCGGCTTTCTCATAATGATCGATCCATGCTTGATACTTCTTGTGCTGGTTCTTTTATGAAGACGACTATTGAATTCCAGTGGGATCTTTTGGAAAGAATTAAAGGCAACTCTGAAGGTTGGGAACTCGACGATGGTAAAGAGTCAGGTATTAAGCTTAAGTATGATTGTGTTAAATCTTTTATGAATACCGATGCTTTTCAAAAGTTTAGCACTAAATATGGACATGACTCTGAGATAGTAGCCTCCTTTTGAGAATCATTTTATACTCATGTTGATCTCCCTAAGGAGAAGTGGTATAAATATCACCCACCTATTAAAGAAGAAATCAAAGAATGGTACTAGCTAAAGAGGAAAATTATTTATAATGTTGATCCAGTTGTTCCTACCGCTTATATTGAGAAACTCCCTTTCCCTGTTAGGATAAAGGAACATGCTAAAGTTTCAAATGTGGTCAACAAAAGCTATATTAGAACACCTAAACCTGATGAACAAATCAAAGTAGAACCTAGTGTTGCTATGGTTAAGGATCTCCTGGAAGAAAATATAGATGGGCATGTTATTTACTTCTGTAATGAATCTACTAGAATTGCCAAACTTGATAAAGAGGATAAACATAGACCCGTTGTTGGCATGCCTGTTGTCTCAGTTAAAATAGGAGAGCACTGTTGAAAGGATCGATACGGTCGACTAGAGGGGGGGTGAATAGGAGACTACAAATTTTAATCTTTCTTGTCAATTTTAAGGCTTAGCGGATAAATAGGGTTCACTAGATATGCAACTAGGTGAATGCAACCTATATGACAAGCAAGCTCCAAGTTAAATATGCTAGGCAACAAACTAAGAAGCAAGTCAACAAGCTTAAAAATCAAAGTAAGGTGCGGGAAAGGATTAACCACAAGTGAGACGAGGGCGCGGATTTTATCTCGAAGTTCACTCTTCCTTCGGGAAGAGCTACTATGCGTTTGGAGCGGTGCTAGAGCCAAAGCTTGCGGAACGCCACTGTAGGATCACCATAATCTCCTTTGAGTCACCCCCAACGGATGAGCCTCGAATCACTCAGGGTTGGTCTTGAAGGTGACAACCACACCTTTACAAACTTCTTTGGAGCACACCACAAGTAAGGAGGCTTTCGGAGGAACCTCTAACCGCATAGGATACCAAGCTCCAAGAGTAACAACTCAACGGGGAAGAAATGTTGCGGGGAACGCGATTTGGTTTGGTCAAGATGTAGATCGGGTCTTGCTCTCCCAATCCCCAAAGTTTCAACAAGTTTGGGTGGAGGAATTGAGAGTATTAAGCAAAATGAGGTGTAGCAATGGTGGAGCTCAACAAGACATTAGGGTTAGAGGTTGGAGGTGGAAGAAAAGGCTTTATATAGTGTTCTTGGCCGGGTTGGGAAATCTGCCCATTGGACCCCGTGCGCCCGGGCTAAGTCAGCCCCGTGCGCACGGGTACTCGAGAGTTCACACCACCCGTGCGCGAGGTCAAAAGACCCCGTGCGCCATGCAGTACTGACTTAACCCGTCTTGCCGCACGGGGTACTCGAGAGTTTACACCACCCCGTGCGAAGTCAAAAGACCCGTCTTGCACGGGTACTCGAAGAGTTTACATAGTACCCGTGCGCATGGGGTTAAAAGACCTCGTCATGGGGTACTCAGAGAGTTCTGCGATACCCGTGTGCATGGGGTCAAAAGACCCGTCTGCAAACGGGTACTCAGAGAAACTCTGTGATTACCCGTGCGCACGGGGGTCCAAAGACCCCATGCGCACGGGGTACCCAGTAACTTTTTGTCACAAACTTTTTGAGTACCACAAGCACACACACACTAGGATTTTAGGTGGTAGGAGTGGGTAGGCTAAGTGTATATGGTTCGGCAATGGCATTCCCACACAACTTTCATCCACACAAACCCCTCTTAATAGTGCGGTATTTCCTACGACTCGAAGCAAACCAAAAACTAAACCTTCAAAGCGTCGGAAGACCACGCCTTTGACCTTTTTGAATTAGGGGGTCGCACATCTCCATCACGGAGCACTTGGAACCAATATCCTGAGATAAACTTTAGTAACTGATATTAGTTCAACTAACCACATTGTCATCATACCAAAATACACTACAAAAAAATACACTTCCGTGATGATACGTGTTTGTCACAGTAGGTCACGTTTTTTGTCATGCATGTACATCCATGACAAATTTATGACAGAATCAAGATAGTCATACCGTCTTTGTCGTAGAAGTGTTCCATGACATTACCAAAATTATCATCATGGAAGTGTCCACTTCCATGACGATAAATCGCGCGTCACAGAAGTGCTTTTGTCAAGGATGACCGACATGTGGCATCCACCGTAACGGAACACCGTTAAGCTATCGGGTCAGGTTTTGGATCCGATAACCGTTTAACATCCCCGTCCAATGGGGATTTTCCACGTGTAAAATCATCATTGGCTGGAGGAGACACGTGTCAGGTCCGCGTTGGCACAGGTGTCACTCATCCAATGGGCGAGACGCGCCTATGATATGTTGACACGTGGACCGGCCCATCAAGTTTAAATGGGCCGCCCAACCGAAGGCCCACAAGATTTTGCGGACCATAATGGGCCGCCCAGCTAAAGGCCCACGAGATTTTGCGGACCATAATGGGCTGGCCCAAATTAAAGGCTCACAAGATTTTATGGGCCATGATGGGCCGCCAGTAAAGGCCCACAAGATTTTGTGTGCCATAATGGGCCTACCGGTAAAGGCCCACAAAATTCTTGCGGATCATAATGGGCCGGCCCAGATTAAGGCCCACGAGATTTCGCCGACATTAATGGGCCGACCCAACTGTAGGCCCACAAGATTTTGAGGACCCTAGTAGGCCGCCCATTAATCGGCCGGGCATGTTTTGGGGCCAAATGCCGCCCATATTTGGTCCTTCCATTAATGGCTCGCCACGCCCGGCCTAATAATGGCCCATATGAGATCTCGCCCGTTAAAAGCCTACCACGTTACGGGCCAAATTACGGCCCAGATCAGGTCCAAACCCTTTAAGAGGCTTTGGGCTCAATTATGGCCCATATCGATTCGCACATCAATCGACACTATGCTTTTGGGCCCACTTGCTAAAGGCCCACTTAGTAATTCGGCCTGATATTAGTTTTGGCCTGTTAAGGGCCCGTTTAACATTTTGGCCCTATATTAATTTCGGCCTGTTAAAAGCCCGTCATATAGTTGGGCCTAACTACGGCCCGGTTTGCATTCGCCCGCCGCAACCGATATCTCGATTGGGCCAAACAAGGACCGAGACAATTTTGGCCTGTTAAAGCCCGTGATTTGATTCGCACAATCATGGGCCGGTTCATTTCGCCGCCGCCGCCCGTGAGCTGTTCGGCACGTTTCAGGCCCAACCTACATCGTGATTGCATGACAGCCCGATTATGTACCGTAATTTTTACAGTTTGGCCGGTTTACTGCGAAGACAGGATATATATATATATATACAGTAAAATAACTGCAGTATCGTGAATAAGAAAAAACCTAGACTATACAATAAAGAAACTACGACATATTACATCCATTGGGCATCAAAGTTCGCCACTATGATAATAAAGCACAAGAAGACAGCAGATTACATACACTGGGCATCAAAGATCGCCACCAAAGGCAAATAAACACGCCGACAAAATAATATACAAAACCGATAAAGACTTCAATAGAGTTCAAGAAAGGTTAGCCTCATTGGGAGTCAGCAGCAAGCAAATGAGCAAGATGATGAGATCGCTCTTGTTCAACACTTATATCTTCCTCACTCTAAAAGATAAACAAGGCATGTGATGACATGTTTTGCACATAAAAGTATCAAGTCTGACAATTCATCACATTTCTTACCGAGGAATAAAGTGACACAGTTTAAAATTGCATTAACACAATATGGTATTGTTCAGTCAAGACATGGCAGGAAATGACATTGTGAAGGAGTTGGTAGCTTCAATGCACCACTGGATTACAGATCAAGAACTCATAAGTATCAATGGTTAGTGGCTGTCAATTTATACCATTTCAGATTGGCAAATAAAGAGACGGTTTAAATAATAGTAGAATGATATGACATTGTTCATAGTTAAGACATTGCAGAATATGACATTGTGTCAGAGTGGGTAGGTTCACCACACCACCGGATTACGGATGAAGAATGAAGCATACATGCAAAGGCAAAAAGAAGATCACTTGCTCTGTATAGTTTAATTTACATGGTATGAAGAAGGAACTTGGTTGTACAACTCAAAACTTAAATTGAGAAAGGACAAACTTTTGTTTATGAACTACATAATAAACTTTAAACAAGCAATTTGATGCAAACACCAAAAATAAACAGCTGTTGCAGTCATGCCTAACCAAATATATACAACAAAGTTTGAAAGGCTTGAGATGGACAAACTTACATTATTGGTGAAGACAGGCTCTATAAAGGCCTTGTCCATGCTGATGGGGGGTAATTTAAGAAGTTTACCACGGAATCTTCTTCAAAAGCATTGCCTTTATTCTACATTTTGTTAAGAGTAAATATAGATGTGATAATATACGAAAAAATGGAGAATATTTAAGATAAGATGAAGAGTGATGCTACATAACCAAGTAGCTATAAATGTAAGTGCAGCGATACAGTGTAAGGTACAGCCAAGAGCAATGCACAACTAAACTTCTTCAAGACCAACCTTATGGTAAGAGTAAATATAGATCCGATGTGTAGAAAATGGAGGGCAAAGGAAAATAAGTTGCAGAGTGATGGTACATGAACAACTACTGTCATTATAAATACACTGATAAAGGACATCATGTACTTACAAGAACAATGCAGAGCTAAAAACATTGGCATTGGATATATTCTACGCTAATGTAACCATTCATACAGATCAGATAATTTGGAGCGAACAATTGATAAGCAAGCTATCATGCATACTTGCCGTGACATAATGAACTGTATGTATGCAAGTACAAAGGATACAGACAACAGTACCAACAAGAGCAAAGCAGCGGGCAGCATATTTGCGATATCCTCGTCGTTCTTGTCAAACCGAATTCTTCTTCGAGCAAATTTCCTGCAAAAAGATCCATAAGTCACATGGGGAAAAGTAGAAGTTCAAATTGTCATGTGATTTCATAGACAAGACCTCATCCACAGGAACAAGACCAGTGCATAACAAGGTTTTTCCATTCAATGTATTCTAAATTTAGTACAGGAGACTTCACCGGAAATTCATTTATAGACTTGCCATCAAAGTGTGATTTCCTCAGGTAACACCGATACTACTGCAATGCTTCCTTGAAAAGCACAAGCAAGCTTTGCTCGTCATGACTATCCAGATTGACCCTCGCCTAGTTACAACAATGTAATGTAAATCATTGATGTGTTGAATCAGCATAAAAGAGGAAAATAATAACCATGAATAATAGCACTTACACGTAAGTTGGACATGAAGATGTGAAAATGGTGTTTGTCTTCACAATAATCTTCCCATGATGGGAATACATGCACGTAGTCCCTAACAACATTGAAAGCATTGTCTTTTAAACTGGGAACAAATGGAATGGGGTTCCAATCTGCAGGAATTGGCCGTCTCTGCAGTTGGGATAGGTCTTCGGCCGGTGGACTTGTCATACCTTTTCTTTGGAATGGGATTTTTTGTGGTACAATTTGGTGCTATGGCATATGAAATCGGTATACCTTTTGCTAGAGTGCAGGTCCTGTGTGGTGGGGCTAGTGGTGTGGCCAGTGAAGTATGCGTACAGTCTGCTGGAGTCGGTCCTACATTTTGTATCACTGGTTGTACAACCAATATAAGTGGGGTGCTGTCTGATTTCTCCGGCACCACCATGTTTTTCAAGGACTTTGCTGGTGCTCCTTCGTGTTCGGCAATCACCCTCTTCCTTTTGATGTCTGATGCACAAGAACAACATTTGAGTGAAAAAACATGGTATGATGACAGATGGAATATGTATTGATAATGGATGGGCATGGCATCTCGACATATATGATGAGTAAACTAAGGAGATGGCGGTGCAACAAAGTAGACGAAATGCAAGACAACAGATGCAAGATACCCGCAATCAATAAAACATTGCCAAATTAGAACAGGCACCTTGATGGGTGAACAGGATGTGCCATCCGCCTTTGACTCCTCGAGGTTAGAATAGTCATTAGGATCATATTCTAAACAAGAATCAACAGTGGGGAGCGTATGAGTTTCATTGCATCGAATGGCACTCAATGCCTTGGTGCCAATTTTGTAAGTCATTGCGTTGTTTAGCTTCAAGAGTGGACTTTGCTAGTGCGACACAAAGCAGCTACACAGATCATAGTGTAGATATAACGGGAAAACCTTAAGCATTAGAGTAAAATCAGCAAAGTGGAACTTGCTGGAATATATGTGCTAGTATTGCTGGTACGGCTAGAAAGGCTTTGGATACCAGCTCTCTTCAAGTGAAGGTGCTATCATTAATATCAGCAGGACTCTCAAAGGCGACACAGCTCCCCACATTTCCTTGCTATTCTTATAGGATTCAAGTGGGCAGGCCACTACAAATCCTATTCCTATGTTTACAAGATCCTACAAATCAAAGAGGCTCAAAGTGTCCATCACAACCGACCATATAGACCTCTACACTGCAAATGTCCCTGCTCATCTTCAAAGACAAGGAACATATCAGACTACTATCATACTCCCTCCGTTCCAAAGTATAAGTCTTGGTAGAGATTTCCACTATGGGGCACATACAGATGTATCCAGATACATTTTAGAGTGTAGATTCACTCATTTTGCTCCATATATAGTCCATGGTGGAATCTATACAAAGACTTGTATTTAGGAACGGAAAGAGTACATATTAAAGAAGAACGGAAGAGGAACATGGTAAAGAAGAGCAAGCAGATTTTGGATAATAAAATGTTGGTTGCGCAGTGCCCACACATGATGAACTAGAGTGCATTAAGAATGCAACTCCCAGCCGTCTCTTGACCATTTCAGGCGGTTGGATGAAGATCCTACGTCTCCTAACCCTTCTTCTTCCTCGTCTCTGATTCGTCCCATACAGAACACATGCAGACGCCGGCCGAACCACCGCCCCCATCGCCTGTGTTCCTCCGCCACCCCCACCCCACCCCGCCTCTAACCCCCACCAGCGTCGAGTTTTCTTCGTTCGGCGTGGCCCCACAACCACCCGAGCCCCTTCGATCGCACCGGCGAACTCCGGCGAGCTCTAAAAAATCGACTGACCCAATTTTGAAATTTAGTCTACGGTGATATAACTAGTGTGGAATATAAAAGGGGAAAACCATAAGCATTGAGAGTATATTGTTAAACGTGCCATGGCGGACCTGAAGGTGCAAACCGGGCAAAGGCAACTTTGCAACCAAGACAAGAAATCAGAGTAAAGCAGTGGCGATATATTTTCTTGCTGCGATAAATAAGTTGAGTAGATACAAAAGAGTACCACCTCTGGTGTGGCGCCGTGTACGCATCTGCTGAGAATTTGACGGTGCTGCGGTAGCGATGGCTGTCGGCAGCGTGGAAGCAGATCTAGGAGGGTAGACGATGGCGGCGGGGCGTGGTGGACGAGACGGTCGTAGGAGCGGCGCTAGCAAGGTGGACGACGGCGGGGATGAAGCGAGAGGACAGGATGCAAGGATCCCGGTCCAAAGCCGTGGATGAGAGAGGTCGATCTCTTGTAATGGACGGTGGCATCGGGGTATTAGCTCCGGCATGGTGGAGGAGGACGGCGGTGGATGGGGTGGCGGACGGCGGCGGACGGAGGAGGGTGAGGTGGAGAGGGTGTTTTGGCGCCCACGGAGTACGAATGGGGAAAAGGGAGGTAGAGAGGAAGGGGGGAACCATGTATTCAGGGCACGCTTGTCTCAAATGCGAGGAAATTTACAAACTTAGCCCCCATTTCAAATTTCTACTACATCACAGCAACATTAGTCGATTGGGGATAGGGCGGTAATCTCGTATACACCGAATATTTGCCGACGAGAGTTTGTTTTTGGCGCCCACCGTGTATGAATATGAATCGGGGAGGGAGTCGATTTCGGCCGAGGACACACTGTGTTTTGGCGCCCACCCCGTATGAATCCGGGTGAGAGGCGGTTACGTCACGTTTGCGTGAAATTACAAACCTACCCCGATCGAAACCTATAGAAATCCAGCAGATATGCTTTGCGTGGCGAGGATAGGCGGTAGTGATTTCCATCTCGCATATTTTGGTTTCAAGCATCGCGACTTTCCCCGCTTCGTTCAAATTTTGCAGAGTGCACATTTACCGTGCCAACTCAATTCAATCCCGTCAGATTCTATTTTTTTCAAGGGATCCATTTTCAATTGGAATTACATTCTATATACATCATTTTTTTACATATACTTTCAAAATCACAACAAAGAATTCTGCTCCTTATATGTATAATATGATTTACAAATACAAAGATCTCGAAATCTTAAGGTTGAATTCAAAGAAATTTAACCAAATTATCTTCTACTAAAATGTATGGATCAGTAATATCTACATATTAAATAACATAGATGTGCGTGAATTCATATGAGTATGCATGTTTGATAGATCAATTTTGGTTCGAATATGGATTACATGTATCATCATCTCGAATTCAAATATTTGAATCCCTTTTCTGTTCACTCCTTTCTCGCCCATCTCTCTCTCATGCATGCTCCTTCAGGTAGCTATCACTCTCTTTTCTCCAGCTCACCCGCACGCTCACTTCATGTTTCTCCTATCCTCGCAAACATGGTCTCTCGACGTCTCCCTTGAGAAGTGTCACACTCTCCCTATCATTATACATTACACGGGTTTCATTATCTCTCACGTCTCTACTGTTCGCTGGTATCACTCGGTACCTAAGCTTTCTTTTTCACCGCCACACACAGACTCTCCACTGCCTTTCACTTTGTCTTTCTCTATGGAATTCTCTCACACACCCTATATGTCTCTACATATGACTCATACCACTAAAATTACTCTCTCTCTCTCTCTCTCTCTCTCTCTCTCTTGTAGACACAACATTTGTTGCGGTCTCCTTTTCGTCTCCATCCCAGACTGACATTATTCATTTGTTTACCGATCAGACAACCCCGACTACCGTCTCTCTCTCTCTCTCTCTCATGCACACACACACACACAACTCCTGCTTCCACTCCCTTCCCGACTACCGCCTCTCTCTCACACACAAAACTCTCGCTTTCCACTCGTATTTCTCTCACAAACATTTATCGACTAGCTAGCCTCTAGATAGGTTTATACACCCGCACACTCGTGCTTCCACCATCGCATACATGTCTGTAGGACCTTGAAGTATGTCTAGAGGGGGGGTGATTAGACTACTTGACCAATTAAAAGCTTTGCCTTTTCCCAATTTTAGACTTTGGCAGATTTTAGCTATCTTTGAACAATTCAAGCAATCATCACGCAATTCAAGCAAGCATGCAAAGAGTATATAGGCAGCGGAAAATAAAGCATGCAACTTGCAAGAATGTAAACGGAAGGGTTTGGAGAAT
Source organism: Aegilops bicornis (assembly GCA_021605145.1). Taxonomy (NCBI): domain Eukaryota; kingdom Viridiplantae; phylum Streptophyta; class Magnoliopsida; order Poales; family Poaceae; genus Aegilops; species Aegilops bicornis. The sequence continues at coordinate 532,502,865 of CM038671.1, read as the reverse complement.
TCAAACACAATTGGAGACACGGATGTTTTTGTCGTGGTTCCGATAGGTGGTGCTATCGTACATCCACGTTTATGGAGACTTCAACCCACGTGAGGGTAGCAGTTGCATGAGTCCACGGAGGGCTCCACCCACGAAGGGTCCACGAAGAAGCAACCTTGTATATCCCACCATGGCCGCCGCCCACGAAGGACTTGCCTCACTAGCGGTAGATCTTCACAGTAGGCGATCTCCTTGCCCTTACAAACTCCTTGGTTCAACTCCACAATCTTGTCGGAGGCTCCCAAGCGACACCTAGCCAATCTAGGAGACACCACTCTCCAAGAAGTAACAAATGGTGTGTTGATGATGAACTCCTTGCTCTTGTGCTTCAAATGATAGTCTCCCCAACACTCAACTCTCTCTTATAGGATTTGAATCTGGTGGAAAGAAGATTTGAGTGGAAAGCAACTTGGGGAAGGCTAGAGATCAAGATTCATATGGTTGGAATGGAATATCTTGGCCTCAACACATGAGTAGGTGGTTCTCTCTCGTAACTGGTAAGTTGGAAGTGTTAGGTTTGTTCTCGATGGCTCTCTCCACGAATGAAGAGGAGGTGGATATATATATAGCCTCCACACAAAATCAAACTGTTACACACAATTTACCAAACTCGGTGGGACCGAATCAACAAACTCGGTCGCACCGATTTAGTAAACCTAGTGACCGTTAGGATTTTCTTGGGACTGATATGCAACTCGGTAGGACCGATATGGTTAGGGTTAGGGCATAACGTAATCTCGGTGAGACCGACATACAAACTCGGTGAGACCGATTTTGGTAATTAGCTAACCGGAGAGTTGGTCGAGTAAACTCGGTGGGACCGATTTGCTCTTTCGGTGAGACCGAAAAGTTACAAAAGGGAAACAGAGAGTGTACATTGTAATCTCGGTGGGACCGATTCGCTCTTTCGGTGAGACCGAAAAGTTACGAAGGGGAAACAGGGAGATTACAATGCCATCTGGGTGAGACCGAGATCCCTATCGGTGAAACCGATTTGCCTAGGGTTTGTGGCAGTGGCTAAGACATCTGAACTCAGTGGCGCCGGATAGAAAGAATCGGTAGGGCTGAGTTTGACTTTGGGTTTAGGTCATATGTGGATGTGAGAAAGTAGTGGAGGGTTTTGGAGCATATCACTAAGCACATGAAGCAAAAGGCTCATTAAACAACACCTCATCCCTCCTTGATAGTATTGGCTTTTCCTATAGACTCAATGTGATCTTGGATCACTAAAATGTAAAATGTAGAGTCTTGAGCTTTTGAGCTTGAGCCAATCCTTTGTCCTTGATATTTTGAGGGATCCACTTTCATCATCCATGCCATGCCATTCATTGAGCTTTCCGGAAATATTTGTCTTGGAATAGCATTAGCTCAATGAGCTATATGGTGTTATGAATTACCAAAACCACCCAGGGATAGTTGCACTTTCAATCTCCCCCTTTTTGGTAATTGATGACAACATATAGATCAAAGCTTCGACAAATGATAATAAAATTGAAAAACATCGTCGCTTTGAGAAGTATGTGATAAGCAAGAGCTCCCCTAAATTTGTGCATATTTTAATATTTGCTTTGGACTGCAAATGCACAAGGAATTAGGCTCATGGGTTACTCTTCCATGTCACATACATCTTGGTGGAGCGCTCAAAATAACAAAGATTGAATACATGCACTCATCACCAAGCAAAGTGAATGATCATATAAGGATAAATAAGATAATATCATAATGAGCATAAGTGTAGCTTATGATCAAACACATGATCATCAATGTCTCATTCGTAATAGCATAGTATCTCAACCAATCAAACGCAAATAAAGTTCAACCAAAAAGACAAGAGAGAACAAAAGCAAATCTCTCTCTCTCGAAGCCTATGATCTATACATTTTCTCCCCCTTTGGCAACAAGTTACCAAAAAGTTCCTAGAAAATGCATAGGACTATAACGTCTCTCAGGCTTGGTCTTCTGGTGGTGGTGTCCGGAGAACTCCAAGAACGAAGGCTTCAGTCGATGTAGAAGGAGCTGAAGGAGTTGGTGCTGGAGCTTGTTGTGCTGGAGCTGTAGCTGGAGCTGATGAAGTGACTCTAGTGTCTTGAACTAGCTCTGCAGCTGATCTCTGAGCTCGTGGCACTCTGGCAAATGCATCAGTCGTCGTTCTGCCCTTCCTCTCTTGCATGCCATCCTGTAGCTGCTCCACATCTGACTGAATGTCGGTTACTTTGACATCTAGATCATAGAATTTTTGTTCCATGATTCTCTCCAGGCTCTCCTGGTTTTGAGTTAGGGTGGCCAACCCCTTATCAATCTGCAGAGTTGATGCTATCAAGTAACCAAGCTGCTCCTGCTTGTTCTTCAAAAAGTACTCAGATGCCTCTGCTTGAGTTGGCATCTTGGCAGCCTTCTCTTGCCTTGCTTTCTCCTTCTTCTCTTGCGCTTGCACTGATGTTGGTTCATTCTCAGTCATGACAACTTGATTTTCCTCAAAGTCAGGATAGAGAACCATGTGTTCCTTATCCAACTGATACTTCCCTGTTCCCATCTTTGAGTTTATCAACTCCTGAATCTATGGGGCATATCCACAACTCCTCTTATGATCTGCTACAGTCCTCTTGATAGTTTCAACTATGAGGCTCATGACTTTGAATTTCTGAGGCACATCAAAAACGTGAAGCAAATTGATTGCATGCCCTCTAATCATGTTGTGGTCACCTGATTTGGGCAAAAGAGTGTACCTTAGGATCCAGTTGATTGTAGGCAGCCCTGACAGAAGATAGTGAACTGATCCAAACTTGAAGGACTCAAGTGCATCATCTGGGAGTTCCTCGTACATGTGTGACATTGAGTTGTGACCCATCTTCTTCTTGGCATAAATTTCCAAGTCATCTTCATCTTCCTTTGGGGCATTGATCAGACTTGCCCATTCCTCTATGGTTGACTGATATCGTGTTCCTTCAGACATCTACACTATCCTGCCATCTGGATAGAAATGTGTTGTGGAGTAGAATTGCATAATGAGTTTGTCGTTCCAATTTGTGAGCTTCTGCCCAACAAAATCTGCAACTCCACAAGCACTGAAGCTGTCATATACCTGTGGTAGTGTTCTTCATTCTCCTGAATATAGGTCCAGTCGACCCACCTCATATCACAAACTATGGGCTTCTTATCCAACAAGATAGTCTCATAGAAGTCCTGTTGTTCCTTGGTGTGGAACCTGTAATCCACAGCAGTCCTTCTCCTGGTGGCATATGGATCTGACTCTCTCCATAGCCTCAACCCTTGATCTCTCCTGATCTTCATGTTTTCAGCCATATGATGAGCATCATTGTGGTCTGGGATCTTGGGCTTGAGCTTCCTTAGGACCTGCCCTTCTTCATCTTCCTCAGCATCAATCTCAGGCATTGGGGCCTTGTTCTTCTCTGTTGCTGGTATACTTCTGGTATTTTTCTTTGGTGCACTCTTGGGCTTGGGGGCAGATTTGGGCTTTGAAGTTGCAGCCCCTGACTTTATGGCATCACCCATCAGCTTTTGTGCCTTGGGTGCTGGCTCTGCAACCTCTTCTTCTTCCTCTTCTTCCATCATAGATGACTTCCCAATCACCCTGGCCATGGTCTTCTTGACCCTTTCCTTCCTTTTCTTCCCTTCAACAGCAGCAGGTTCTTTGGGTTTGGACTCCAAAGAAGCTTGAGTGGAGACTCTGGCTTTGGTCATGGGTTGTCTACCTGCTGGCCTTTTGATCTTCAATCCAGGCTTAACTGCTGTTGAGCTGTGCTCTCTCTTGAGCACTTTCTTCTTGGAACTGGCCTCATCCTCAGCTGCCACATAATCTTCATCCTCGGACTCTGAGGTCTTCTTCTTCCTTGTCCTGGTGGCAGCCTTGGGCAAATTACTGGGAGTGCTTCTGCTCCCCTCATCTGAGCTGCTAGAGGGACTAGTGCCCTCACTCATTTGAACTTGCTCCACTAACCTGTTCTGGCTGTCACTTTGGTCTGACATGCTGCCTTGACCGATCGACCACATGAATAGTTATAGATGAGGTAGAGTGGATGAGCATCACAAAATGCAGAGATTTTTGCAAAAGAATGATTCAAAAACTTAGTTTTAGTTTCCACAGAAAGCATTTCGAATCTATCGATTTTCAAACTCGGTGATACCGAAACAGTTTTGGAACCTAAACTAGTGAACTCGGTCAGACCGAGTCATAGTTCGGTGGCATCGAGACTGCTAGGGTTTCACAAAGTTCTAAAATCGGTCACACCGATTTGTAATTCTCGGTCAGACCGAGACTTACTAGTGCAATGGCGTTAGCCGAATCGGTGTGACCGAGTTTTTCAACTCGGTGGGTCCGAGATAGTTTCGGCGGAAACCTAACCCTAAATTTTCGAATCATACCTATTCTAAGGATTGTTTTGACTGGATAGAAGTGTTTCAATCATGGCAAGATGCATTACGAATACAATGTGCTGAGAATCGGACGAGGAAAGCACAGAGATCAAGTTCATACCCTAGTTCAGAGATGAACTTGCTACGGCGGCAACGACGGAGGAGAATTCCGATGACGGCGGCGGAGACCAGCGACAGGAGGCGGCTGGCGACGAAGTCGATGATCCGTAGACCAAGTAGGCAGAGCGAGCTATGCGCGGGCGAGAGGTTTCGGAGAAAATTTTCCAAAATTTGCTCGTGTGATATATATAGCCCGACACTGTCGGTGTGACCGAGAAGTTAAAATCGGTTGCACCGAGATTGAAAACATAGATCGACTTAGTAATCTCGGTATGACCGAAATGGAGGAATCGGTCAGACCAAAAATCACAAAGAAGTTTTGGAAGTTTAAGTCTATGACGAATCGGGACTCGAGTGCTCCTCACACGTAGTGGTTCGAATCGACTTGATCAAATTTTGTGATGTAGCATGAATAGAGTTTGAGACGAGAAAAGCATAGATAGCTAGAGAAGGTTCTTAGGCATTCTTGTCCATCCACTTGGCCAAAGAAAGAAAAGCCAAACAATCAAAACAACAAGTGCATGTCCTCGAATGAGTAAACCATGCAACCAACATGCTCACACAATGAAATGACAAATGAAATATGTGACAAAGCATGCACAACCAATTCTAGCATCTATCAAACAATTGGCAATGACTAGGTCATCTATATATGAGTATATTGACTTAGGAGTCAAATGAGAACATTTGATCATAGGTCATACTCATCGCTTAAGCTCAAGTGGGGTTACCACTTTTACATAAAGCATTTATGTGTTCACATCATTAGAGTTGCTTTGACTCAATTCTTAGAGTTAAGATCCCCTAGATGTGAGCTCCCCCTTAGAGGGATAAACTAACCTTGGGTTTTGTCGATGATGACTTCATGTAGGTGTTGAAGATGTGGATGCTCAATGTTGATGCAGATCTTTTGGAGCAATCCTTTAGAGTGAGTTGCACTTTCAATACCTACATGGGTTAGTCCCACAAGGAACAAACAAGAATTTCCATAGACATAGAGTGATGCACATACAAAATGATGTCCATGAAAACATTAGGTTACCTTGTCCCTTGCCTTACAACATGAGGGTTTGTGACTCCTTGAACTAGTGCAAGATATGGAAGTTGATTGCACTTGTCCTTGCCATAATGATATGAGTGAAAATGTTGGCGGAGTCACCCTCAAGAACTACTCTAGTTCTTGTTCTTCGGGATCCACATCATCTTGATGGGAATCCTTGGTGTAGTAGTTGTGCTTGATGAAGTAGAACTTGACGTAGTCTTGGGAACCCACTTGACCAAGGCCTTAGGTGCTTCTTCAAATGCATCAATCTCCTCTTGAATCTTGTCCTTGCCTTTGTTCTTGTGGTATTGTGGTGGAAGATCATCTTGTGCTTGTGTTCCCTTGAAGGAAGTAGGATCATACTTCTCTTGTTGAGTAACAAACTTTGTCTTGGGGTATTGATCTTCTTCCCACTCAAGTCCATTGGCATTGAACTTTCGTTCAAAACCAACACCTTGATTCTTCCGGTGCCTTCCTTGCTTGCGTACAATTTCCTCAAATTGCTTACTCCCCGCAAGGCTCTTGTATACACCTTTCTCTATAATTCCCTTCAATAAGTTGTTTTCTTGCTCAAGTGTAACTTGGCTAGGAGAATCATTAGTGGAATCAAGAGAACTACTAGAAGCAACAATATTGGATTTAGCATTGTTATTGTTACTACTAGAAGAAGAATCCTTCTTGTTCTTGTTATTAGACTTGACTTGAGGCATGTAAGTAGATAAGAGTAAATGCTTGGCAATATAAGAAGAACTTTTCTTACGAAGAACATCATTGATCGCTTTTAGGAACTCATGCTCTTGCTCAAGGTTGAGATTTTCAAAGCGTAACTTCTCATGAGCCCTTAAAAGTTCTCAATGATCTTCAAAGATAGTTTCATGAGCTAACTTAAGAGTGTTTAGTTCTTTAGTTAGACGCTCAATTTTCTCCTTATCATTGTCATTCATTTCATCTTGATTAGCATGATTAATTGACGTTTCATCATAGTATTCATCACTAGAGTTGTCAACAAGTAAATCATCATCACATAGCAAGTCATCTTCATCACTATCAAAATCAACATACTCGGGGTGTGTTACCTTAGGACCTTTGGCCATGAAGCATCTTCCAATTCCTTCATTTGGTGATTCAAATATGTCGTAGGAGTTGGTTGACACAAGTGCTAAACCGGCAACACCTTCATCTTGAGTGTATTCGGAGTCGGAGTGATAGCTTCTCTCGGAGTGATTGTCGGAGTCGGAACCGGATACCCATTCACCAACATGAGCTTGATGTCTTCGTTTTGTGTAGCTCTTTGATGAATTGTCTTTCCTTTCCGAATCCTTGCTTCTCCGTGAGGGTCTTCATTCATAACGATCATCTCTACTCCTTCTCTCTCTTGGTGGTGATTCTTCTCTTCTACTTCTTCTCTTGGGAGAATCTTCTCTTCTTTTGTAGGGTGCCGTACACTCATTGGAATAGTGTCCGGTCTCCCACAATTGTAGCAATTGCGCCTCGACTAGAAGATCTTTTGTCATTGTAGGACCTTGACTTGAGCTTCTTTCTTTGCTTCTACTCTTGTAGAATTTGTTGAAGTTCTTCACCATTAAGATCAATTCTTCATTGAAGGTTTGTTTCTCACTTGATGATGTGGGGGCTTCACATGAGGCTTTGTAAGCACCACTTGACTTGTTGGGAAGTTCCTCCTTATCCTTGAGTGACATCTCATGAGCGACAATTCTTCCAATGACTTTCGTTGGCTTGAGATCTTTGTAATTTGGCATCATTTGGATCAATGTGCACACGGTATCATATTTTCCATCCAATGCTCTTAGGATCTTCTTGATGATGAATATGTCGGTCATCTCTTCACTTCCTAAGCCGGCAATCTCATTTGTGATAAGAGCAAGCCTAGAGTACATTTCAAATGACACCTTCACCATCCTTAATTTTGAACTTGTCAAGCTGACTTTGGAGCACATCCAACTTGGATTCCTTGTCGGAGTCGGTACCTTCGTGCATATCAATCAAAGTATCCCAAATTTCCTTTGCATTCTCAAGACGGCTGATTTTGTTGAATTCTTCGGGGCACAATCCGTTGAAGAGGATATCACAAGCTTGAGCGTTGTATTGCAACATCTTCAACTCTTTCGCACTAGCTTCACGGTTTGGTTCTCTCCCATCAAAGAATTCACCTTGCAAGCCAATACACACAATAGCCCAAACAACGGGGTTATGTCCGAGAATATGCATTTTCATCTTATGCTTCCAACTAGCAAATTTAGTACCATCAAAGTAAGGACCTCTACGGTGATAATTTCCCTCGCTAGACGCCATACTCTCCTAGGTTGTGAAACCAAGGCTATGATCACCAAAAGCTATGGAAATCAAAGCAAATGGAGATCAACGCTCTGATACCACTTGTAGGACCTTGAAGTATGTCTAGAGGGGGGGTGATTAGACTACTTGACCAATTAAAAGCTTTGCCTTTTCCCAATTTTAGACTTTGGCAGATTTTAGCTATCTTTGAACAATTCAAGCAATCATCACGCAATTCAAGGAAGCATGCAAAGAGTATATAGGCAGCAGAAAATAAAGCATGCAACTTGCAAGAATGTAAAGGGAAGGGTTTGGAGAATTCAAACACAATTGGAGACACGGATGTTTTTGTCGTGGTTCCGATAGGTGGTGCTATCGTACATCCACGTTGATGGAGACTTCAACCCACGTAGGGTAACGGTTGCGCGAGTCCACGGAGGGCTCCACCCACGAAGGGTCCACGAAGAAGCAACCTTGTCTATCCCACCATGGCCGTCGCCCACGAAGGACTTGCCTCACTAGCGGTAGATCTTCACGAAGTAGGCGATCTCCTTGCCCTTACAAACTCCTTGGTTCAACTCCACAATCTTGCTCTGAGGCTCCCAAGCGACACCTAGCCAATCTAGGAGACACCACTCTCCAAGAAGTAACAAATGGTGTGTTGATGATGAACTCCTTGCTCTTGTGCTTCAAATGATAGTCTCCCCAACACTCAACTCTCTCTTATAGGATTTGAATCTGGTGGAAAGAAGATTTGAGTGGAAAGCAACTTGGGGAAGGCTAGAGATCAAGATTCATATGGTTGGAATGGAATATCTTGGCCTCAACACATGAGTAGGTGGTTCTCTCTCAGAACTAGTAAGTTGGAAGTGTAGGTTTGTTCTGATGGCTCTCTCCACGAATGAAGAGGAGGTGGAGGGGTATATATAGCCTCCACACAAAATCAAACCGTTACACACAATTTACCAAACTCGGTGGGACCGAATCAACAAACTCGGTCAGACCGATTTAGTAAACCTAGTGACCGTTAGGATTTTCGGTGGGACTGATATGCAACTCGGTAGGACCGATATGGTTAGGGTTAGGGCATAACGTAATCTCGGTGAGACCGATTACACAAACTCGGTGAGACCGATTTTGGTAATTAGCTAACTAGAGAGTTGGTCGGAGTAAACTCAGTGGGACCGATTTGCTCTTTCGGTGAGACCGAAAAGTTACAAAAGGGAAACAGAGAGTTTACATTGTAATCTCGGTGGGACCGATTCGCTCTTTCGGTGAGACCGAAAAGTTACGAAGGGGAAATAGAGAGATTAAAATCCCATCTGGGTGAGACCGAGATCCCTATCGGTGAAACCGATTTGCCTAGGGTTTGTGGCAGTGGCTAAGACATCTGAACTCGGTGGCGCCGGATAGAAAGAATCGGTAGGGCTGAGTTTGACTTTGGGTTTAGGTCATATGTGGATGTGAGAAAGTAGTGGAGGGTTTTGGAGCATATCACTAAGCACATGAAGCAAAAGGCTCATTAAACAACACCTCATCCCTCCTTGATAGTATTGGCTTTTCCTATAGACTCAATGTGATCTTGGATCACTAAAATGTAAAATGTAGAGTCTTGAGCTTTTGAGCTTGAGCCAATCCTTTGTCCTTGATATTTTTTGAGGGATCCACTTTCATCATCCATGCCATGCCATTCATTGAGCTTTCCTGAAATATTTGTCTTGGAATAGAATTAGCTCAATGAGCTATATGTTGTTATGAATTACCAAAACCACCTAGGGATAGTTGCACTTTCAATGTCTCTCTCCCGCTCCTTGTATCTATGTAGATTTTTCTTCCCTTCTTGAGACACGCCCTCTCAATCGTGCACACACACACTATCGCCTCATTTTAAGCTGATACCTATCGCACACACACTCCTTGTGTCTTTGTCACACATGCACTGGCCCTCTTCCACTCTCCCTCTCTCTCACACACACATGGGCTTTTTGCAACAACTAGCAAGATGCCCATGCTGTACCTTAACATCAAGATTCATTTGTATGAGTAGTTTATCTTGTGGGGAAAAGGATGAACGAGGGAAGGCCTTATTTGCAAATGTGGAGAGAGGTGTGGGTATCTTTTTAAAAATTGTTATAGTTTCCTTCCTATTCGTCAGATATAGATCGGACGACCTATATATTGCAGGATGGCAGGCACGATCATCACCGACAATGCTTTTTATAAGAGTAGGGATAAAAAAAATAGAGTTGGTGATGATGGTGGGCCTGCCATCCTGCAATGTAGGTCGTCCGATTTATATCTAACGGATAGGAAGGAAAATATGGCAATTTATCCGCACTCTTCACCACATTTGCGTATAAGGCCTTCCTCGTTCATCCTTTTCTCCCACAAGATCTTGATGTTCCGTGCAACGCACGGGCATCTTGCTAGTAAGACTAGAAATTAGACATATACCACTTCTCGAATCTTGAAACCAACAACATTCCTCCCTTATCTCATCAAAACCGCCAAAGGAATATATTTTGAGTGAAACATGACATATTTTTAGTGATATACGTATTTCAAAACTAGACTTTTTTTCTATCAAATCGGTGAATATGTATTAATCTACTTTGATCGTGTGGAATGCATTGGCACAGTGCTAGTAGTTATTATAATTTTTTGGACACCAGACAAACGGTGGAGTACATATACGAAGAGAAGAGGCGCACGCACGCAGTCGGCCTCTCGCTGTCTCGCACACATGAGTGTTACGTAAAGGCGACGTTAACAAATAAACCCTAAAACCCTAGGTGCACAATTCCTGCATTCGCGGGTACCGGGTATGTGGTGGAGCACCTTTGTAGGAATAGTCAGCTCGCGTGATAATTGGATCCGTAGGAGTTGATGGTCGGGACCACAGGTGAACGACTTGGAGCGCGGTGGCTCGCCAGTTGCCACAGATCGAGTAGCCACGTTTAAAATATCATTTTTTAGCGGGGTTAAGAGTTCCGATTTTCAATGGCGCGTTATAGGTAGTAAGTAGTTTTTATAACGATTGGTATGGAGCGAAAATGGAATTCATAGTACTACGTACCTCCTTGGCGTATGGTTGTATGTTTTTTTTTGCAATGGAGGTTGTATGGGTTTATGTTGCGAGATGTTGAACCTGGTAGTTCTAGGGCAAATACTATGGTTTAGATTTAGATGCTGGTTTTCAGTAATGAAAATTGGAAGGGGAAACCCTTCTTTGATTAAAAAAACTACTACCTCCATTCTGGTTTGCTAGTCCCCATCGTACTTTGGGTCAAAGTTTGTCCACGAATTTTACTTGTAAAATGTGAATGGAAAACGAGATTTTGTTATACCCAAACAAAAAAGGACTGGAGGGAGTGATTGCTCTGACACGGACGTGACCTCTCATAGCGCAGGCATTGAACCGGCATGCCGGCCAAGAGGGCCACACTCGCTGCAGGCCCGGCTGAGCACGCCTCCTCACCGCGTGCAACCAGCATTGAATCCGCGCATGTGCCGGCAACACGTCCTTCCGCGAGCCGGCAGGCATTTTAGAACACAAAAAATGACTAAAATATAATTAATTTACGCATGGTCTTGACTTGTTGTGCTCGCACTGGTAGCAGGAACTAGTAGAGGATTTTCTTTATTTATAACTCTCCTCACATTTTTTTGGCTTTGAAGTGAATCATGGTTGTGGACATTATGTATGAATGTGTAGATATCTGTGAACATGAGTTTGATGTGGAAGTTGAACTTGGAATGTCGGGCTTGCGCGTGAACTATACCATGTCCAATGCTTCGTCTGTTATTGTTTGGAAAGTAATTGCTGTTATTACATGACCCGAAAAAACATTTTGTGCCACATCAGTAGATGCACGGACATCACAACAGGCATGCTGACTGGATAAACATATGAACCTAGCTATTATGAAGGAAATTTTGTATTGACAACAATTTTAGATAGCAGGAGACGCCTAGCCTGCTCTGGCTCTGCTAGCTTATTTCTGGCTTATTCCATCTCTTCTTTGGCTTGGGTGAAGAGAGCATCTGATTGCTCTTTTCGCTTCTTCAGCAACTCAGCTACATTCTCAAGGCCTGCAGCATGCTTTCTTTCAGCCTTTACTAATGCCACGAGGACACGAACAACTGACGACTCCGCCTGGCTTGTGTGTAATCCAACATCATCTGGGAATTTGCACCTTGTGTCTAATCCAGCATCATTAGGGAACTGGCACCTTGTGTGTAATCCAGCCTCATTTTGGAAACATGATCTCGAGGTTGACCATACTTCCCTCCTTGCAGGAACTGCATCTTGACATGAAGTTACTTCTTTTTTAGATCAATACTTAGAGCAACCTAGATCCATTTAGTAGAAGCCAGATAAACAGAACTCGGAGAAGTGAATTCAAAAGGAAAAATAAAATAAAAACAGACTACAAGGTGAGAACACCCACTTCCTACATCAAGCTAAAAACGAAAGCATTAGGACGATTAAGACTCTTCTTATTACACATCAAAGAACACCACGCTTAAGAGAAACAGAAACTACAACATATACACATCGAAGAACACGAGGCAACACGAAAGTAATTGAATGGGTGTTACTTACCAAAGCTCATTTTACAGGTTCGGTGCAGCTCCTCTTTAACTTGCCACGCTCCTTGAAGATGTCCCGAATATCCCGTGTTTGGTCTTCATTGCTCCTCTGCATGTTCACACTCATGGTTTTAAAATCTCAACATGGCAAGAAAAATATACTACTAGTAATACTCGCGCATCTTGTGGGCAACATTAAAGCACTAAATGGCCATGTTAGAGCATCTCCAACAGAATCGCAACGCTACCGCGCTTTAAAAAAGCGTTCTGCCAGTAGATCGAGAAGTAGATACTAGAGAGTAGAGGATAGTTCTCAGCATAGATAGATAAAAAAAGATAATTCAACTACTCCTCGTCGTCCGACTCCTCCTCGGTGATGTCCTCCTCCGACGTCTGACTGTAGGCGATGCCGAGACGGTGCTCCCGCCTCCGGTTGTCGCGACGATCCTCATCGGTGCTAAGCCGCGGCAGAGGCGCGAGCTCCTGCGCCCGCTCCCGCATCGGCACGTTGGGGAAGTTCAATGTTCTATGAGGACACTGGAGGCGCCACACCGCCGTGTCGTACGCGTGGGCGGCCTTGTTAGCAGTGTCAAAATTGCCGAGGCCGAGGCGCGTCCCGCGGAACCGGATCTCGGCGGAGAATCGCCGGAGGGGCGCGCGCGGACGCCGCGGTATCCCCAAGTTTCCCGGCGACGCGGCGGCATGGTGGCGCGGCGGCGGCGAGGCAAAAAAGAGCGGGGAGAGAGCGGTGGCGAGGCACAGAGCGGGGAGAGAGCGGTGGCAAGGCACAGAGCGGTGGGAGGGCGTTGGATTTTATAAAGCGCGCCGGACGCCGCGCGCCAAAACTAGCGCACGCCCGGCCGCTTTTTCCCTCAAGGCGATCCTTCCCGATGTCTCTGCTATCTCTACTCTCTTCTCTACTGTTATATTTATTTAATATTTAATATTTATCTCTACTTCCTTTACTGTCTACTTTTTTTCCTCTATACTTTTTTTTCTTGCAATATAGGCCGTCCGATTTATATCTGACAGATAGGAAGGAAACAAATGGGAATTTTGCAAAAAGATTCCCATACCCCACTCCAGATTTGCAAATAAGGCCTCCCCTCGTTCATCCTTTTCTCCCACAAGATAAACTACTCATACAAATGCATCTTGATGCGTGCAACGCACGGGCATCTTGCTAGTTCTAAAAACCTTTCCATCATTTGCCACACTACTGGTTGCAGATGAAAAACCTACCCAAGCACAGCCCGATACAGGAGCGACGCACAATTACAAGCTGATATTCTATTGGACAATGGACGCTATAACCAATTACTTCTACGGGAACAATAGCACCCAGGAAATTCGAAGGGTAGGTATGAACAAAATTGGAACTGCACATGTACTGCTAAGCGATTCAATACACACATTACCAATCGAGGAGGAGAACGATGGTCGCGGCGGCCTCGTGAGTCATGGTCGGCAAAGGAGTCGGTTCATTGTCCACGATAGTGGTACTTCGCTTGGCGTCGGCTTCCGGAAGCAGATCCGAGACCGTGGGGACGATGCCGGGAAGAGGCTCGTATGACGGCAATGACGGTGGACCGGCTCGGTCAGCGTGTCTGAGGTCGTCGATAAGGCGAATCTTGCTGCGGTGGACGAAAGTGCCCGATGTAAAGGGGAGGAGCATGAAGGCTGCGGTGCCGTGGAGAAGTCTATTTTGCGGTGGGGATAGAAAATGGGTAGTATTCAGGTGTACTACTCTGGGTGCCGGGGTGGGGTTGGCTGGGTAGGGTGAACCCGAAGTTACGAAAACAGCCCCCTACCAAGCGTCGTCCGTAGGCCTGTTCCAAAGGCTATGATGGTAACTTCCCACTGCTCAAATTAGGGTCGCGGGAGATTTTCTCGCCGACCTCAAAATTTTGTGACACTGGACTCCCCGTGTGGCGTGTTGAGTGATTCGGCTAAGCAACTAGCGAGTAGTAGTAGTAAACTCTGCATATTAGGTTTGACCGAAGTCAAACTTCCTAAAGTTTGACCAAGTTTATAGAAAAATATAAACATTTACCATAAAAAATATGTATGATGTGAAAGTACATTCAATAATGAATCTAATGGTATTTATTTGTTATGTTATATGTTAATATTTTTTGTTATAAGCTTTCTGAGAGTTTACAAAACTTGACTTTGACCAATGCTAATACGCGGACTTAAATAAAAGCGGAGGGAGTACACATTTGTTTTCTTAATTTGTAGTGAACTAATCATTTGTTGAAATTGTGAAATAAATATATTAGGCTATTGACTTCGAATGTAATGGTCTATACAATTCAATAGTTACAATCATTGTCGAATCCCAAGATGTATACAAGGTCTATAGTACTTCACAACATGCTCAAACTCACATAATCCCAGTCAAATGAGAATCTAAATGCATTTCATAGTTATTACTTTGTAGGATGCAACAAAAACAACCATAGCTCTACATCAGCCATTATAGAAGCAACATTTTGACATATCCCAATGTGTGAATGAAACATGCAGAGAGAGCTTTTGAAGATGGATCAGATAGGGCGGGAAAGATTGTATGTATGTGGACGAGAGAGTAGGAGACAAACCTAAGGAGACAGAGAGAGAGAGATAGAGAGAGAAAGAGAGAGGAAGAAGTTAGGTCTGTGAGAAAGATGGATACATGTAATATACATGAGATGTGTGTGCATATGGATTCTGTATACGTGGAAGGAGAAGAGACAACATGTTTGATGAGAGAGCTGGAAAAACATGGACGAGAGGGTAAGGATCTCGTGGGTTGAGGGATTTTGTGTGGGGGAGAGAGGGATTGGTAATTTTGTGCAAGAAAGAGAGAGAGGGTGGGGGGAGGAGTCAGTCAGCCATTGTCACATCACCCTGCTTCCAAATGACCCCGCATTCTCTAGCGCGGTGTGGTCGCCGTCTTCGATCTACTCGATGACCTCTTTGAAGATTGAGGTGTTGTGCATGTTGGGGTGCAAACAAGCACAAGCGAGAGTGGTCGCCGTATAACCTTGGATGGGGATGAATTGTGTTCTCGGGTGTGTGTGTGTGTGTGTGTGTGTGTGTGTGTGTGTGTTGTGCTGCGTGTGTCTCTGTGTGTGTGTGTGTGTGTGTGTCAGATATTGAGAGAAAACAAACCTAAGGAGAGAAATGGGTATTCATGAAGAGATTGTGCAGGCCTTGAGGTGGGCAGGGGCCGGGTGAGGGTGTCAAAATGTGCGCGTTGATGCATGTGTTGCATGCGACTGTGCGAGGGACGGACGAATCGAGAGAGATGGTTGTTGTTGTGTTACGGATGCTCCTCTCTCTGTCTCTCTCTCTCTCTCCCTCTCTCTCTCACACACACACGCACACACACACACAAGTAAACTAGAAGACCGTTCTCTCATGTATACACAACGTATCGGCATCTGTCTATGTCTCACTCATGCATGATCATTTGCACATTCACACCTCTCTATGTCTGTATCACACGCACACCGTCTCCACATTGCCCTTCCACCACAACACAGATATGGACACATACACACGTTCTCTCTCAGTCATACACACAAAATCAGTATTAAAAAAAACTAGGGCGCACCTAAAACGTCCAAATCTAAATAAACACGAACTGGAGCTAAATTCAAATGTATGGAAATATTGCAGCGTCAAGAACTTCCATAGGAAAAAAAGTTGAGTAATATTCGAGGATTGTTTTCACACACACAAAAAGGTTTGGTGGATGTCGTTCGAGCACGACACGGTGACGCACCGTTCGATCGATCACATGGCCATGTTCACGCGCTTGCACATGATTCCGTATCGTGGCTGTGGTACTAACTAATAAAAGCGCTGCCTAAGTCTAATGTTTACGTGTACTAGTACGGTTTTCTTTTAAGTTTCACCAACCTTATATATAAAACTAAAGTAAGCTCCCACACGCGCACTCATCAATATGCCGCCGCCGTCGTTGCGCATGCCGCCACCCGCCTGCTCCGGCCAACAATTTCTCGCCCATCACCGACGTGTCGCCGCCATCCATGTGCCATGAAGCCGAAGGCTCGCCCGCTCACGTCATCTGCAGTCCCTCCTCGCGATGCCGCCGCCCTGCCAAGCACGCGAGCAGCTAGTGGAGCCGCGTCTATGCACGCAGCGTATGAAGAGGAGGACGAGCGTGTGCTCCAGCACGCCGGTGAGGAGGAACTAGCGTGTCATTGTCGTCTCCGCCCGCGCGGAGGAGGCGCGCATGGTGGCTGTCGCGGCGGAAGCCGGTCGCCAGCGTCGATCCCGCAAACCGGTGCAGATGCGGAATCTACCTTCGAGACCTTGAATGCCACGTGGATCCTGCAATCAAGGAGCAATTTGGGTCGATCGACTCATGTGAGCCGTTTGATGCAACATGGATGGCTAGAAGGGCTTCTTCCACCTCTTCTGCCATCTTCTTCCTTCGCTCCGTCGAACTTCTTTCACAAATTGACTGACCCAAATTATACTACTAGTATGAACGTATTAAGTACAGTAGGAACACGAAGATACGAGCAGTAGTACCAACTACAAGAAGAATAGTAGTAAGACATAGTACTAGTACTACTGTACGTACTAAAGAGTTCAAATAACGAGAAAGAACATAAAATAGTTCTACCGGGGCCTCAGCACAACACACCCTTGAAAATAAACTAAGCAACTAGTTCGCTTGACGCTGCAGTAGAACCAGCATGAGCGATGACACTGCCACCTACTCGGAGTCCG
This sequence comes from Aegilops bicornis, assembly GCA_021605145.1. Classification (NCBI taxonomy): domain Eukaryota; kingdom Viridiplantae; phylum Streptophyta; class Magnoliopsida; order Poales; family Poaceae; genus Aegilops; species Aegilops bicornis. Next base: position 532,485,653 of record CM038671.1, on the reverse strand, counting down.
AGTCCACGTCCTTGACTTCGTCCTCGTCCCTCTTCCTCTTCCTCTTCGCCGACGCTTCTTTGCTTGAACCGGACACTGGGCTCTGCTTCTTCATCCAACCCTTGTAGATATTTAAACAAAGGTAGGCATCCATTGCTGCGTCATGTGATGTGATCTTCATCTAATGTCTTCGACTCCCATGCATGATGAAACTCGTGATGAGGTTTCTTTAGTTTAGCGTACGAAGGATCAATCATGGCTGCTGCCAGGGTCAGCATTGAAGTTTGAGAGAAGGACACCAGGCTTGCCTTCTGGAGATCGAAGGGCTGGCCTACAACGAGACCTATCCGATGCAGGACATCCCTGTCGTTATTAAAGCCTACAGTAACGAATTTCACTCTTTTTTCCTTGAGGATGTTCTTAAAATCCTGGCACTCAACGTCGGCATGGCATATGTGGTAGACTAAGAAAACGTTATGTACGCAAACCTGGATCACGGCAGGCTTCTTCCTCTCTTCGTCCTTTAGATCCTTCTCTCGTCCCAGGACTGTGGTGTACTCAACATCTAGCCCAGCGACCCACTCATCCGTTGAACTGTTGAACATGCGTAGGAAGCGAGCAAGCCATGCTTTCACCGTCACGGATCCACGTGTGTAGATGACGATGAACTGATTGCCGGTGATGGCTCTAACCTGGTACTCAGCGGCGACCATGGAGATTTGGGAGGCCATGGATTTCAGAGGAGGGTCAGGAGAAGTTGAACTGTTGTACCCCGCAAAAAAAACTGGGAGCGAACTAATGTGAAAGGACGGGATGACTGGGAGCGAACTGTTGTAAGGTAGAAGACGGGGACGAGTAGGGCGTGCGAACGGCGTGGGGTTGCTGGCTTGCCCGGTGGATAAATGGCTGCAAGCCCCCAAAGAGTTCTCGAGAACTATGCGGGACCTACTAGATGTCATGTCTACTAGACCCATATCGTAGGCCTGACGGTATAACTTCTGCCTGTTCGCACGCCATGCCGGCGCGTGGATGTAACTTCACTCAATTCCGTCGAATGTCGCGCCTCCCACGACCTTCGCCTCCCTCGCGCGGTCGCGCCCTTTGAGACTTCGACCGGCTATAAATGAGCAAAATTTTTTGCCTTTTTTTAGAGAAGCAATTTTTTTGCCTACTCCGCGTGCATGATACTCCCTCTGGTCCTTTTTACTCCTATCAACCGTTTGCAAAGTGTTTGACCAAATTTGTACTTTTTTTGAACACCACCTTATATAATTAACCAACCACACCAGTACACTCATTCGATACAATATTCACCACACAGGGCGGTACGTTATTTACAGGAATACCATCTAATCTATTGTCAAAGCTATACTTAGCGATTAAGTGTGCCACCTTATTGGCCGAACGGCTAATCTTTGACAATCGAAGATTGTTGATCAACTTCGAGATGCTCAACGCTTTCATCTTCGTGTCACGCATAGCAGACCTATCATAGTCCCCGATGCAAGAGACGCTACCACAAAAGCGCAATCGGTCTCTAAAATTACAGGATTATGAAGAGAAATACCTATGTAGAGACCGGCAATGCAAGCCCTAAGCTCCGCTTCCTCCATGCTTTGACAGGCATCAATGAAATCCCACGACCAAATTTATACTAAAAATATCAATATCTACAATACTGATTATAATGAGTATAAGAACTATGTTTTATAATGAGTGTAAAAATATTGATTTGACATTGTGAATGTTGACACATTTTTCTATAAGTCTGGTGAAAGTAGAGGTACATTGACTTCAAACAAAACTTAAATGCACAATGCAGACTAGTTCCTCCGTCTGTGTGCGTGCCATGTCCTATCTTGTCATCACAACAAGGTTAGCTATTAGAGTACCACTACCTCCCTTCTAGTTTAAAGGGCTCGATTCAAAAAATTCACCTACTCTTAGCAAGATAGTAGAGGCGGTGGAATAGTTTTTGAAGTCTGCAAAAGTACTCAACTGGTGTTGTCGTTCTTCACAAAAAAATGTGTTTACCAATGCATGCATGAACACTAGTTACTCTAACCCCCCTCTCTTCTTTAATTCTTTGCCACATCAGCATGTTTGCTATTCCCGTGTGCATGATACTAGCTAAGATACTACCATTATGGCCAGCCTTAATCATCGCATGCAATAATTTAGTGCACCTTGAAATATGAACATGTGTGGGGCGTGTATGTTCTTAATGACTTGAGACTATACCTAGCCCGGCATGCAAGATGACTTATTGTGCACCGTTCCCCATACCTGTAGGAAGCCCGTTCGTCTCCAAATCTTTTCCTCTCCATGTGTGGAAACAATATGCCTGCCAAATTCTCCTTCTCCCTCCGGCGGTCCCACCACTCCACCCCATGTGAAAAATATGCATGCATGACTCTCCTCCCCCCACGCTCGTCCAATCCGTTGTGACCAACAATATTTCCACCCCTTCGCTCCCCTGTAATTTACTCCAACAAATATGCCCACGTAGCTGTTACTTAACTGCAGGTGCATTGGGTCACTGACATATGGGCCCAATAGGGTCCGCCCACATGTCAGTGACGCAACTGGACCTGCAGTTAAGTCAATGCAGCTCAGTCCATATATTACGTAGGTGTGCCATTGCTCGCTATAAATACTGCGCCTCCCATGACATCGCTATCTCCTCCCCCTCACGTTTACGTTCATCGCTATCTCCTCCCCCTCCCTCTCACGTCGACCACCATGGCATCGCCCCTCCCAAGCCCTAGGAGCCCCTCGCTCTACCGCGCGAACGGTCACGCGCCGCCGTTCCGTTCCTCGCCGCCACTAGTCGAGGAGGACGCGTCGGTGTTCCGCTCCTTGCCGCTACACGACGTGTCGCCGTTCCGTTCCTCGCCGCCACTAGTCGAGGAGGACGCGTCGGCGTTCCATTCCTCGCCGCCACTAGTCGAGGAGGACGCATCGGTGTTCCGCTCCTCACCGCGACACGTCGAGGTGGATGCGTCGGTGTTCCCAATCTCGCCAGCACGCGCACCAGAGGACGCATCGGCTCCCTGCTACGAGGAGAACACCGCGCCGCCCGCCGAGCCCCCCATCCTTGAGGAGCTTTGGAAAGAAATGGATGTCGCCTTGTGGGAGGATTTGCCTCCAGCAGAGCACGCCAAAATAGAGGCGGAGAACAAGGCCGAGGAAGAGAAGCGCACCGCGGAACAAGCTGCCTGGGAGGCCTATGTCGCGTCCGAGAGAGTCAGGCAATTGGCTCTTTGGCAGAAGGCTCGTGCAAGGGTCGTGAGGGTGGTAGAGGACGCCCGTGCCGACGCCCTGAGTGCAGTCGGGCCCAAGCACCTCATCTACGCTTGGCGGTACGTGGACCGGGTGCACGCTTCCTGCGAGGAGGAGTACCTGTTGGCGCCGGATCACCACACCGGTGAGATCGCGCTCACGCCAAGAAGTCAGCCGCCAATCAGCACCTCACGAGTTGCGAGGGTGAGGAAGAGTGGTTGTGGCGGATCGCTGGGAAACGGCCGCGCACTGTGGCACTTCGTGGCGCGCAAGCGCCTCTGAAAGCGCCGTGGCTTTTAGGAGGAGTATAATTTTGTTTCATAAGGCGATCTCATTAGTTTTGGGACGCAAATGATAAATCCCTGCTCAAGAATTTTAGCGTCCTTAATTAAGTATGTAAAAGGGAAAGTTTGGAAACCTTGTGTATTCGTACGCATTTTGCAAGTACATGCATATAGCACAAACTTTACTATATACTATCGCACTACACGTCTATACTTGTAGACTGTGCTACTCCCTCCGTCCGGGTTAATAAGTCATCTTTGGTTGTGCACCTGACCAAGAAGGAGGGAAGACTTATACACCTAGACGGAGGGAGTACTACTATTACTTATGTACGTGCAAATGCACGTTTTAACATTACGATGCGGTTTTTGTAAAAGTAGAAAACAACACTAGTCAAGCTTGTGAAACGATTCAATGCAAAACAAATGAAAAATGCTCGCTTGATTGTTTAATTTTAGCTTCCTTCTCTGTGGTTATTTCTCCGTCAGACTTTTGTACGGAGTATCTCACAGGTTGGAAAGGCATGCAAATTCCCAAGCCGCTTCCTACACCCCTCAGATCGGATTTTTTGCCTAACAAGTTGTGCCGTGCAATTGGAATTCCAACTTGAGAACTACTACTAGTAGGAGTACCAGGGGACAGTTCTTTTAGGCTTCTAGATTAGTAATCCCATAACTACTACCTCCGTCCTGGTTTATTGGTCCCCATCGTAATCCGTGTCAAATTTTGATCATAAATTTACCTAATGAAATGTTAGTGCATGTCACATGCAATACTCCATCCGTCTAGGTGAGTAAGTCATCTTAGGCTGTGCACCGTGACCAAGGAGGAGGAGAAAATGAGAAACGTTAATGTTTATTTGCTAATTAATAGTATTGCATGCAATGAACTAACCACTGCATGTCGTGTTTCATACCTCAAGTCATTAAAAGCATGCACACTCTTTATCTCTTATTGGTTGATATGTCAAGAAACAAGAAACAAGGTATAAGTTAATGCACCGCGCCTAAGTGTTTTGGGATTTTTGGTTTTCAGAAGATGACTTACACACCTAGACGGAGGGATTACAATGGTGAGGAATAAACCAGTTAAATCTTTGGTCAAAATTTAGCACAAATTACAATGGTGAGGAATAAACCAGGACGGAGTAGTAGTTTAGAAGCCCAAATAAATGAGTGAGGCGCCTTATTGTTACTCTCCACCGTGACTAGTCTTGTGGGAAAAGTCGGGAAGCTGCCAAAAGAACTGGCCCTAGGAGTAGTAGCTAGGGATCGAGTGTCTTGAGATGAACCGGAGAAAGTAAATGTAGAGAGATGAAATGCAAAAAGACAGAGGGATGTGATGGTTGCTTGTCCGCTTATTTTACCGTGCCACTTATTACCGGGAGTGGTTGGGTTTTTGCGATATGACGGCTTTTATCACAAGGCCACGAGCGGGTGAGAGGTGAGACTCCCGTGCAGCGCCGCCCTCTACACTTGTACTACATCGGTCGTGGTTTATTAGTCCCCATTGAATTTGGATCAAGATTTAATCGACAAAATGTTAGTGCATGTCAACAAAAACTATATCATTGGATTTGTATTTGAACATAGTTTTGAATGATATAATTTTTAGGTGACATGCATCAGCATTTATCATACTATATATAATGTTAGTTCAATTTTTGGTCGTATTAATCTATAGTAGTAAGGTGCCCGTGCGTTGCACCGAAGAGTGAAATGCATTGATCGGGGAGTTTTTTATTTTGACAAAGGATGTGGGGGTCATCTCATGTGTAACGGGTATCGATAGGTTTATTCGGATATTATTTCATCTCTAGAGCTCACAAACATCCGGGTGAAATAGATAAAAAGGTATCTTTTGCAAACAAAAGCGTTCAACTGTTCAACCTGCATCCAAAACTTGTGAAGAAATAACACTTATTGTGCTTTGCAAGAAATGATCTTTAAGAATTAGTTTTTGAGTATCGATTGTTATACATGTTGGCTACAGATGACATGGCACTTTCTTGTAGTCAACAGTTGGCTATACTATTAAGTAATATTAACCATGCCCTTATACACCTAGACGGAGGGATTAAATCAGGATGACTTGCAAGCGGGCAGAGCAGATGTAAGAAATGGTTCATCGTAAGTCTTTCACCAAGATCATAGTAAAAATTCATACATGGAAGATTCTAGACTAAATCATAAATGGATACACTTTTATTCATGCGTGATACTCCAATAGAGCAAGATCCTGCATGGAAGTCTCCACATGCTTAGACAATGGATTACATTGAGCGAAGAGTAATGATCAACATTTAACTTGATAATGTGTATGTCCAGGTGAACCTCCTTGGAGTCCCCGTGCACCGCGTCGGCGGGTAAAGGATGCCATGGGTGTTCCAAGTCCACATTGGCGGGATAGTCCCAGCTCCCCAGAGTCCAAGTCCGTTCGATGAGGCCGGTGTCGCCGCCCACGCGACCCGGAGGGGTAGTAACACTGACCACGCACTCGTACATTGGCCTCGTGTCGGTCGCTGGCGTGGCGCCGCTCGACACACATTACAGAGACGGGGCGGCGGCCTGCGCGGGCCTCGCCGGTGCCCACGATCAAGAGGAAGACACTGCTGTCCTCCTCCGAGACTAGCAGGCAGCGGTGATCCTCCAGCGACTCCGGCATGGTGAACGGGTAGCATGTCTCGTACTTGATGTTCTCTGCCAAGGGCCAGCAGTGACCGCTGCATGCATCCGTGAGGTGATGCACCATGTCCGCCGGCAAGCCACAAAACGGCATCGGGCCCTCATAGCAGTGGATGAAGGGCTCCTTGGAGGCATCGACCAGGCCGTCCATGCAACGGGAGTGGCTGTAGGGGACGTTGCGCCAGTTGAATATATGAGCAAGTTACTACGAGATTTAATCCGAATAAGCACAAAATAAATCATGACGGCTATAACCAAGATGAAACTAATCATGTGGACTAGCATAGTAGTAGGATACAGAGTAGAAACATGAATTCTACCACGATTTTGAACAGGAAGGACAGAAATACATACGGTGCAACGGGAGCAGCACCGTTGGCGTTGAGGTCGTCGCCCATGTTGTTGAGGAAGACGTTGCCGAGGTCGGGGAAGAAGTCGTCGTCGGTGAAGTCGTGGCTGCCAGTAGTCGCGAGAGTACACTCCCCAAATTTCAACAGCGCCCGCCGTATGGAGCACAGGAGGGAGTGGATGTAGGGGACGTTGCGGCCGCCGAATGGAGCGCAGGAGTAGCACACGAAGCAGTAGATGGTGTCCTTACTAGTACTCCCTAGTATCTATCTATCTATATCTACTCTTATAGAAAACCGAGTTGGTGATGATGGTATGCCTGCCATCTTGTAATATAGACCGTCTGATCTATATCTGACGGATAGAAAGCCAACTATGACAATTTTACAAAAGATACCTGCACCTCTCTCCACATTTACAAATAAGGTGTTGCCTCATTCATCCTTATCTCCCACAACCTCGTGCTCCTCCCTATGTCTCTATCTCTACTACTCTTCTTTGTTTTTATAACAAATCGAATAGTGCTGCGCCATCCGCTGCACGCCTGCTGAACATGCCTCCTCGCCTCCATCATCACCAATCGAAGTCTTTTATAGGAGTAGGAGTAGAGAAAAAACCGAGTTAGTGATGATGGTGTGCCGTGCAATGCACGGCCATCTTGCTATTTTTTGCGTATAAGTCCAAACACCACGTAGACACGGTCTTTGAGCACGGTTCATAGTCGTTCCACGCTCGGGCATTGAAGTTTGTAAATATTTTAGATTAGAATATACTACCCTCCGGTGCTAGTAGTAGAGCAGAGTCCTACTCTACTACTCTACTCAAGCAAGTTAGGGCATATCACTGTAGGGAGTACCAGTACTGTGATCACTCAAGCAAGTTGTCTAGCATCGACATGACTCTATGCTGCTGGTATGTGTCTCGTAAGTCAAGCGGCATGATGTAGTCATCATCACCTGTCCACTTCCCGCAGCACATATTTGCTTCTCCATCTTTGTCCGCACATAATCTCGTCCAATCTTCCATCCCCGCTAAGGCTCCTCCCCCTCGTCCGAAACCCAAGCACTAACAATGGCAGAACCGAGAAGCGTCTGCCAAAAGAGTGGCTGGAATTCGCTCCCCATAGAGGTAATCAAGCTCATTGTTTCGCGTGTGGACAATCTCAGTACCATGCCGCTCGCCGTGTGCTAGTCGGGGCTGTACCGTTTACTCAAAGGCCTCAGGCCGGAACTTTTTAAGCCAGCTCCTTGCTTGCTGATGCCGCCTGATCTTCAGAAATGGTGTGTCATGCAGCATAACGATCATAGGGTGGCAAGCATCAACCCCCTTGACCGCGATCCGATCCCCGTCAGCCTCAACTACATTAACGGTATGTACTGGGTCGGCGTGAACACGTCTTGGATGGTGCTCGTCAACGGTCGCGGCAGCTGGATGCTCGTGGAGGTCTACACCCGGCGATTCATCCCCCTTCCTTCGATTAACACTGCACTGCTTTGGCACATGACGTAATACTTGGAATCTTACAGTAGCCAACATGATACCAAGTTTGATTTCCTCAAGGTTGTAATCTACCAAGTGCCCACAAGATCTGCGAATTATAAAGACTTCAGGCTAATTGCGTTCTTCAACCGTGATCTCGCCTTGTCCGACAGTCATCATGTAAGTGGATAAATCTGCATGTCCATCGCAGGATCATACATCCTCCATGGTTCTCTGATGCCATTGAACACAAGGGCTTCATTTAAGCTGTCGACTCCTTCTATGGCTGGACGTATTGCTGGCCTACTCCAGTCATCGCTACAAACGACTGTTACAACAGTATGTTACTTTCCTATGATATCACGATGGCTTGCTTATATTATCACAACATTTGCTGAAAAAATATTCATGCTCATAACATGCTGATCTTAAGATTGACTAAATCAAGAGCCCTTTTTATTTGACTCAACTTGATATGATGTTGTAGGTCACTGGTGTCCCTACCCTTCCTAATCCCAGAACCTTTCAAAGAAAAGCGGCATGGCAGTTGCAGGTGGTTCCTGGCTCGATCAAACGACGGCGAACGATTGATGATCGTTCGCACGTACCGGACGTGTTGTTTCGTGGAATACAATCACAGTCACTGCAAGGTCTTTGAGCAGGATCCCAGCTTCTATGGGCCTTTAGGAATTTTTGACTGGAGGCTGGTAAGTAGCCTTGGTACACGGTCTCTGTTTGTCGGACTGAATTATCCGATTAACCAGGAGATAACCGATGGCAAGGATCATGATGGCAGCGCGGTTCCGTTCATCAGGCAAAATTGTGTGTACACAACGTACCATGCGTCTCTACATGCACCATACCCTGATATGTGCCGCCACGCTCTGCAGCCAAAGTAGGAGAGAGGGTCGCAAGTATCAGACTTCGACCTGGCGGAGTTTCCCCGTCGAGCACCCATCTGGTTCAAGCCGTCAGCCAATCTCCACAGCCTAATAAACAGTAACGTCTAACTGAGCCAGTTAGTTAGATGCGTACACTTGGTGTAGTAGGAACTTTATTTAGTTTGATGCATACACTTGTTCTTTTTTGGTAGCCCTTTTGTAATGATGGCTGATGTTTGGTTTGGAAGAGAGCTGCGTCTTCACTCTTACGGCACGCTTCTTTGCTTACATTGCACCCCAGCCCTGGTTGTTGCTGCTGCTGTTTTCAATGTACAATCAGTAGTATATTTCGTCTGTTGGTTGAATAAATGTGTTGTTAGAACGACAAACACCATGTTTTGGAAGTCGTTGCACGGTTCGATCCTTTAGTGCCCGTGCAAATGCGTAGCGCATACTATTTTTAAATGCGGAACACGTTTTCCACTTGTTGATAACATGCAGCCCACTGATGAAGGCCCAATAGAGAAGCTAATAATTAACTGGAAGAGAGGATCTCACATGAATCTGGCCCGGGTACATGCTCATGGTCCAATAAACATAAATAAGTAAATAAATAAATAAATAAAGCTAAATGCTCATGCACCAGTTCTTTGGGAAAATAGGTTGCCCAGTATTTCTTTTGAAGAATACCCAAGCTAGGCCTATTTGTTTTCTCCGACCATCGGGCTCCAAATCTTTCAAGACGAGGAGGGATGCATTCCGGCCTGGCTTAAGAGTATGGTCAATGTCTGTTAAAAGTAATATCAAAAGGGGTTGAAAATTCCGAAAAAATTATAGCAAATGGGATATAAGTTTCTTTTTTTGTTTTTGTTCTTCACTAATATCTTATACGTATTTCATTGGATTTAACATGACATGGTGCTAATTTATTTTTAAATTTGTTTTAGTATGGCTATTAATTCTTGGATTAAGAATATTTCGTTCGCCAGCAAAAATTTCCGAATTTTCAAAATTTCCCACATATTTAGTTAATTTTTGACCTCGGTCGACGGAAAATGTCCAGCAATTCTAAAATGGAAAAGCGGGCTGCAATAAATTCCATATGAATTAGAAAATGAGTAAAATTATAAAAATAATAGCAAATCGGTCAGACACGCCCAGATTTCGAGGTCGACTTGTTTACGCAAGGCTTTGTCGCTGAACACACGATTCTAGCAAAGAAGGATCGTTGGATGTCCATTCAACGGCCAACGTGCTTCTTCAATCTCTGATCTTCTGCTCCGGCCGCCTAAACTAGCGCCAGTAGTGACTGCTCGCTCCCTCCTCTTGTGGCCCATGATGCCGCTGCAGCTTCCCGCCCACCCTACTCCCTCCGCCGGCATGGCCGCATGCAATCAACTGCCTCCTTATTACGCCAAAAAATGATTCCTCCCATCGACATCTGGGGCACACCGTTGGGAGGCTGACACAGGCCTACTAAGTTGACGCGTATGCAGGGCTTGTCAACTTAGTCAACAAATGATTCTAGCAGCAGTAACCGTTGGATTTGAATCGAATGGTCCTTGTAACATCCCAAATTTTCAATTTGAAATGTTGTACATAGGTCATCCATGCATATCATATTTTATTACATTTCGTTTGCAATCCTCGAAATCCTAAGCAACTCAAGGACCCTCGGAGAGAGTTGGGGATTTTCCAAATTTTCATATTTGAATTTTACCAAATAATGAAGACAAGGATTTTGATTTTAATTATTTTCTCTCCGGAAAATATTTCATTTTAAAATAATTAATGAGGGGAGATAATATGACTTCTCCAAAATAATTGAAATATCGGAGGAAAAATATTAAAATCATTATTTGGTTTTTATTTGATTTTATTTTGCCGTAGAAAAATTTGCATGTTTTAAAAATTGCATTTTAGGGGCCAAGAAAAATTCATCTTGTTCTAAATATTTTATTTAGACGGAGAAAACTTGTTTTGGAATTTTTAGATTTTTATTTATTTTTCTAGGATTTTTCTGAGTTTCAGCGGAACGTTTTAAAAAATAAAAATAAAGAGGACCCCCGCCCGACTGGGCCTAGGGCCCAGCCAAGCCGGCCGGCCCAGCAGCCGCCGCACTCGGACCGGAGTCCGAGTGGGACTCCGCCTCCGCCGCGCCTTGCCCCCTCCTCCAAGTCGCCGCCCCCGCCCCCTTTATATATGCCACCACACCCTCCTCTAGCCACCACCACCACCACCGCCCCATCCCGGAGCCCGAGCCGGAGCCCCGGGCCGCCGCCGTCGCCGCCCAGTCGCCGCCGCCGCCTCTAGCCACCGCCGCCCCTCTTGCCGCCGCCCGCCACCCCTCTCGAGCGGCGCCGAGCCGCCCGCCGGAGGTAGCCACCCCGCTGCCCGGTTTTTTTAAGAAAACCCCTTTGGTTTTTTTAGAAAAACCTTAGTTCGTTTTTTCATAGATCGGTTTTATTCTCCGATTTATTTGCTTAGCGAGCGTTCGCTCGTTCGTTCGTTTTAACGAACTTGTTCGTCGTTAGTTTACGCTAACGAATGTTCGCTCGTTAAGCCGTTAAATCGCTTTTTCTTTTTATCGGATTTATTCCGCGATTTTCCCGATCGCGATTTCTGATCCAATTTTCGCTCTAGTTTGACTTTTCGCTGTTTATCGGAATCAAAGCGATTCAAGCGCTCGAGTTTCGCCTCAAACCCTCTTTCCTAATAGCCAACTCAAACAAGTTTTTGTCTCTATAAAATTTGACCCTATTTCAGATTAGTAAACGGATCTTATTTCTTCCGTCGTTTGAGTTTCATTGCTTCGTTTGGTTTGATTCTTTTTGCGAACCGGAGTTCTTAAATTGAACTCTCTGGTCAACCTCTTTGAGTCGAAGTTTTGTTTGTGCATCTTTGCTTGTTGCTTATGTATGTATTGTTTGCTTGCGATAGAATTCCCGGAGTGCGAAGCGTGTTACTAAGAGTCTCTAGGATTCACGGGTCGTCAGCAAGGCAAGTAACACTTTGATCACACTATTTTCATACCCAGTTTTTATGCATTAGTTTCAACCCTCAAACATTGCATGATTAGGATGTCATTAATTTGTGGGTTGGGAAGTAGATGATGAGGTAGGAACCTATTACCCCGTTACTATCAAACCCTTGGGAGTTACTTCTACGTATTGCTTATACTGCTATGCTATGCTCGTAGACGTGGATTGGGTTTGAGTGTATCCATGACAGATGTGAGATTGTTAATTAATGGTTTACTTTAAGGTGGCAACTTTAATACACATCTGGGTGGATTGAGGCACCTGGGGAACCCAGTGTTGTCTATTTTTTTTTTGGAAATCCCGGGGTACCCGTGTGATCTTCCTATGGACCGCCACCCAGGGTCAAAGGGAACTGAGATTATTCATGCTAGAAACTTCCGTGTGCAGCCACAAGCTATTATGGGCTCTAGCATAGTTGAGTAAGTTACGTGAAGCTCTTGAAGAGGTATATCAGCAGGTAGTGGGTTTTGTAGGTTCGGTATGATATACCCGGAGTAGAGAGTTAATGTTTCTGAAAGACTGTGTCTCGGTCATCCGTTTCTCAAACACCATGTAGTGCGAGAAATCAACGGAGGCGATCGAGTCTTGTGGGGAAAAGTGCGCAAACCTCCGCAGAGTGTACAATCTAATCATGGTTAGCCGTGTCCCCGGTTATGGACAATTCTGAGTATCTAGTACTTGAGTATTCACATGTATCTCATCACACTTAACTAATATTGCTGGGATGTTAACTACCTTAATTGGGATTGAGTTGGGGTTATACCTTCTCAATGATGTTTCAACCACCATGATAGTTAAATTAAAATTTATTCCTTTGTTGTAGGGAACAATTGGCTTTTCGCAAAAACTTTAACTGTAGAGCTTTCCACCAGCCAAATATGCATGTAGTGGTAGCATTATTCTGTTATTGCTCTATTTGTTACATCCCAAATTTTCAATTTGGAATGTTATACATTAGGTCATCATGCATATCATATTTTTCTCGCATTTTTCCGATCCTAGAAAATTTCACGCAACTCAAGGACCCTCGGAGAGAGTTGGAAGTTTCATTATTTTCATATTTGGGATTTCTCAAATTTTGAAAATAGGATCATTGGATTTATTTAATTACCTTCATAAAGTTTTTCCAATAAAAAAATTAAGAGAGGGAATAATATGACTTTCCCAACATTTAGGAAAAATGAAGATATTATAAATAAATCAAAATTTGGTTTTGGAAGATTTATTTTGCTTAGGCAAAAATGAGCTTTTAAAAAAAAATATGCATGTTTGCCGTTTTTAAAGTTCATTTTGTTCGACTCATTTTTAGGAGTCGGGGAAAATTTATTTCATTAAATTCGGAGTTCATTTGGTATTTTTTTAATCCGTTTAGTTTTGTTTAAAAAACTGCCCCCCTTTGGGCCAAGGCCCAGCCCTGGCCCGCCCGCCTCCTCTCTCCCTCAAGACGCCTTGCTGGGAGCCCCGCCCGCCCGAGTCCGCCTCCGCCCGGCCCGGCTTGCCCCTTCCCCAAGGCGCCGCCACCCCCTTCCATAAATACCGGCCGCCTCTCTCCTCACCTCGAGCCGCCGCCTAACCCGAGCCCGCCACGACCGACATCGCCGAGCCCTCGTCGCCTCGCCGCCTCCCGACCCCCGCTGACCCCGCCGCACTGAGCTCACGGCGACTAGCCGGAGGTAGCCGCCTCCCCCGCCCGATCCGGTTTTCCCGATCCGGTTTTTCTTTAAAAAAAAGAGATGTTCGGTTTAAAAAAAAACCCTAGATGGTTTATTTTTTTTGGTTTTCTTAATTAACGAACGTTCACCGAACCGTTCGTTTCAATGAATGTGTTCGTTGAATTAGTTCTGTTAACGAACGTCCGTTATTTAATCTGTTCGTCGTTTTCTTTTAATCGGATTTAATCCGTTATTTTTCTGATTCGATTTCCGATCCGATTTTCAAATCTGTTTTATTTCTTGCTCGTTTATCGGAATCAGGTGATTCAAGCGCCTGGAGTTTCAAGTTCTGAAACCGCCGTTCGAGTAACCTACTTACACAGAGTTTTGCTACTGTAAAATTTTGACCTAGTTTCAGATTGCTAAACCGAGTCGTTCTCTCGAGTTCCGACTTTCGATGCTTTATTTGATTCGATTCTTTTGCAACCGTGGTTCTTAAGTTGAACTCTCTGGTTAGATCTTTTATTCGAGATTTCCCCGCATTAGATGAGTACTTATTGTATGCTTGTTGTTTGTCTGCGTTAGATCACCCGGAGTGCGCCGCTTGTTACTTCGAATCTCTAGGTCTCGCGGATCATCAGCAAGGCAAGTAACACTTGATCATACCTTTTCTACTACCCAGTTTTCTTGCATTAGATCAAACCCTCAAACACTTGCATAGGTTCTAATTAAATTGTGGGATGGGAAGTAGATTGAGGTAGTACCTATTACCTGTTTTACTTATGAAACCTTGGGAGTTACTTCTACGTTTGCTTAATTATGCCATGCTATGCTAGTAGACGTGGATTGGGTGAGTGAATATCCATGATGTATGTGAGATTGTTAATTAAGGTTTATCTAAGGTGGCAACCTAAACACACATCCGGGTGGATTGAGGCACCTGGTTTCTATCAGACTTGCCTGTATTTCTTCGGACCGCCACCCAGCTCTAAGGGATCATAAGATTATTCAAACTGGAAACTTCCGTGTGCAGCCACAAGCCAATTATGGGCTCTGGCGTAGTTGACTAAGTTGTGCGAACTCTTACGGGTAGGCTAGCTGATGTAGGGATGTAGGTTGGTACGGTCTACCCACATGTAAGGTGCTAGCGCTTACGAAGACTACGTCTCGGTCATCCGCTTCTCAAACACCATGTAGTGCGAGAACCAAGCGGAGGCGATCGAGTCTTGTGGGGAAAAGTCGCAAACCTCTGCAGAGTGTATAAACTAATCATGATTAGCCGTGTCCCCGGTTATGGACGTTTTGAGTATCCGTAATTGAATATCATGTGAATCTCAACATGTTACTTCTAATAAAAAGTTATTGGGATTTTAATGAGTACTTTTAATTGGGATTGAGGATGCTGTCAACCATTCTCAATGTTTAACAACCACCATGATAGTTAAACAAATTTATTCCTTTGAAGTAGGGAAAAATTGGCTTTTCGCAAAAACTGTAACCATAGAACTTTCCACCAGCCATATATGCATGTAGTATAGCGTATTCTTTCATTACTCTCTATGTGTTACATTGCCAGCATATTCCATGTGCTGACCCGTTTTCGGGCTGCAACTTTTCATGTTGCGTAATTTTTGAACGACAGTAAGTGATACATTAGGGTTACGATTTCCTATACTCAACTTTGCCGTTGGTGTTGATGGGAATCCACAACCTTGTTGCTTCCGCTATATATTTGGATCGAGGTAATAGTATTTACGTTACTTTATACATGTGATTTACCTCTGTTATAAATCCTTCGAAAGTAATCGTGTGTGTCAAAGATACCGATCCGATGGATGACACGAAAGCACGAGACTTGATCCATTCGGTCGGGTCGCTACAAGATGGTATCGAGCACATGTTGACTGTAGGACGTGACCCTAGAAACTGACAAGCCCATAGGAAAGATTTTTCTCTACAACTTCATTTTCAAAAGATCTTTTACCTCTCTTCTCTTCTGAGCTTATTCAAATATTCCCTTTTAGTGAGACCATACCCCTTTTCCCTTTGACCACGAAGATTTGACCGATGAGACCACTCCAAGGAGACAAGATATCGGACAACTAAGACCATTTGGAATGAAGAGGATTTTACCGTAAATGGAAACTACAACGGTGAAGGCTCCGAAGACTAGGAGATTTGAAGGCTCTAAAGTATTTCCAGATCTTTATGACCCAGGAAGGCTACCTTTATGGAACCTGGCAGACTATGGAAGTTATCAATAACCGAGATCAAGGTGTATCAGAGAAAGACTGGAACATGGAGCATTAGAATTCAAAGCTTTGTCAGGAAAACCCTAAGGCAGGAGATATCAACTATGGAATGATAGCTCATGAAAATGACAAGAACAAAAAACACGGCTATCCATGATGTTATCACCCGCTTAGGCTATTGCCACTGTGCTGAGTTAAGCATGCATTTCCTCAGAAGGATTGGATGGTAGAAGGCTGAAGGAGCATCTCGTGAAGGATGCAGCTTTAACCTTAGCTGATGTAACACCGTGATCTGGAGCATTTCATCAAGGATTTTAAGATGGATATGCAAGAAGCTATATTTGACAAGGAAGTATTTCATGAAGAACTCAGGATCCGTGGTCGAAAGTAGACAAGCCGGAGGAGCTAAACCTTGAGACATCAAAGATTCATCAGGAACTGAAGGACAGCAGGATCATCGTCCATGTTGAGGTTGATAAAACCCAGAAGTTTGGAATGCAACTCCAGGAAATATTAAAGGACGTCACAAGAGACTTCGCGTCAACAAAGATGATCCGCAAAAGAACTTGAGAAAGACAAAGCACGATCGGAAGAAGCCATTGGAGACATGAACAAGACTTGAAGAGTTTGACGACTTTGAAGATCTATTGACCTTTAGAAGACCAAACCCCTGTTACATACCTACGTTAGATGCGACGATTGTGAGCTGTCATTTTGTTTGATGTTTTTCCGACAGCCACAATAAAATCTGCCTTTTCAAAACTTTTGTTTGTATTGTGTGCATCCCTCTCTATCTCTCTTATCCCACCCCAAACCCATGGACCCAATAGAGGATGAATGGAGATGAGCTTGTATTTTTCTGGACCGATGAGTCAATTGGAGACGGACCAATGGATTCGTAACATGGAGGATCATATGGAGAACAACCCTATAGTCGAAGGATATGGCCCAAGATGCTCTTCCGTTCTTTGAAAGAAGTGCTGCTACACGGTGGAGGATGTACCAAACCATCAATGGATTGCAAGGAGTAACCACTTGGAAGGAATTTAAGTTGACTCTGCGAAGATCTCGTCTTGTGTCCCAGAAGTTGAAGCCTTATGGAAAGGATATGAAGAAACCTTGTGCATGCAAGCTCTATGGAGAAATAGGACACACCCATAAGGAACACAAGGACGAATACCCTCATAATCGGAGGATTATCAAAGGAGTTAGCCGAGGATTTTCAGGAACTTTGATGGGAGATTATTCCCAAAAGGTTTTGTTGCATCAATGGAAGTTCAGTCTACATTGTTGGAAAAGATCCGTGAAGCTTAGAAGGATGACAAAGAGGTTGCTGAGATAAAAGATGAGCAAAGGAAAGGCCAAAGGTTTTCGTAAGGATGAGCACGACACCTTATGGTTTGAGGACGGTGTACATATACCCAATAATGCAAAGATCGGAAGTTAATACTTCAGAGGCTCATGACTCACCATACTTGATTCGCCTCGAAACACCAAGATGTATTTGGATTTGAAGGAGTGTTTCGTGGACTAGTATGAAGAAGGATATTATGGAGTATGTAGTCGTAAGTGATGCATGCGGAGAAAGTAAAAGCAGAGCATCGAAGCCCGGCAGGATTACTACAGCCTATGCCGATACCCGAATGGAAGTGGGATAAGCTTGGCATGATTTCATTTCCGGATTTCCCGTAACCCGATTGGGATATGATTCTATCTGGGTAGTAGTTGACTCGCTTGACCAAAGTGGCTCACTTTATCCCAAAGTGAAATACGAAAAGTCGAAGTTGGCCAAGATATATTGGACAAGGATCGTATGTCTGCATGGAGTTCGAGGACCATCATAGAGGAACACAGTTTACCTCAAAGTTTTGGAATCAGCCGCACTGCATTTAGGTACTAGGCTAGAGTTCAGTACAGCCTTTCATCCGCATACAGATGGATAGACCGAGAGAGTCAACCAGAATCTGGAAGACATGTTGAGAGCGTGTGCGCTAGATTATGGATCTAGTAGTGATGATAATCTACCTTACGCGAAGTTCTCATACAACAATGTTACCCAATTAGTTTGAAGATGGCCCTTTAAAGCTTTGTATGGGAGAAGGAGCGGACACCGTTGATGTGGGATGAAGTTGGAGACCGTCATTGTTTGGACCAAATGTGATCAAGGAGTGAGAAGAGAATGTTAAGTTGCTTCGAGATAGACCTGAAGGTAGCTCACCGAGCGGAAGAGTTATGCAGACTCAAAACGCAAGGAGATAGTCTATGAAATCGGAGACAGAGCATATCTTTGTGTGCCAGCTCTGCGAGGAGTTAAACGTTTTGGAGTTAAAGGAAAGTTAGCACCCCGTTTCGTTGGACCGTATAAGATTTTGCAACGCATGGGAGAAGTTGCTTATAAGTTGGAACTGCCAGAAGGACTGTCAGGAGTTCATGATGTATTCCATGTTTCTCAGTTGAAGAAATGTCACCCCGAGATAGCAGAGGTACCGCTAAGAGACACAGTGCCATTGGAAGCAATTCAGTTGAAGGATGACTTGACATATGAGGAAAAACCGGTTAAGATTCTCGATTATGCCAGCAGAGTTACCCGCAGCAAAGTTATCAAGTTTTGCAAAGTTCAGTGGAGCCACCACACTGAGGATGAAGCCACCTGGGACAGAGACGAAGACTAGCTCAAGTACCACCCTCACCTCTGGTCAATACAACCCGAATCTCGAGGGCGAGATTCATCTTAAGGGGGTAGGTTTGTAACATCCCAAATTTTCAATTTGGAATGTTATACATTAGGTCATCATGCATATCATATTTTTCTCGCATTTTTCCGATCCTAGAAAATTTCACGCAACTCAAGGACCCTCCAAGAGAGTTGGAAGTTTCATTATTTTCATATTTGGGATTTCTCAAATTTTGAAAATAGGATCATTGGATTTATTTAATTATCTTCATAAAGTTTTTCCTATAAAAAAATTAAGAGAGGGAATAATATGACTTTCCCAACATTTAGAAAAAATGAAGATATTATAAATAAATCAAAATTTGGTTTTGGAAGATTTATTTTGCTTAGGCAAAAATGAGCTTTTAAAAAAAATATGCATGTTTGCCGTTTTTAAAGTTCATTTTGTTCGACTCGTTTTTAGGAGTCGGGGAAAATTTATTTCATTAAATTCGGAGTTCATTTGGTATTTTTTTAATCCGTTTAGTTTTGTTTAAAAAAAAACTGCGCCCCTTTGGGCCAAGGCCCGGCCGCCCAGCCGCCCGCCTCCTCTCTCTCACTCGCTTGCGCAGCTTGAGCCCCGCCGCCGCGTCGCCCCGCCGCCCGAGTCCGCCTCCGCCCGGCCCCGGCTTGCCCCTTCCCAAGGCGCCGCCACCCCCTTCCATAAATACCGGCCGCCCCCCTCTCTCCTCACCTCGAGCCGCGACTAACCCGAGCCCGCCGCCGTGGTAGCCGCCGCCCGACCTCGCCGGCGTCGCCGAGCCTCGTCGCCTCGCCGCCCCTCCGACCCAGCCGGGACTTCCCCGCGCCGCCGGGCCTGAGCCCGCCGGACGACTAGCCGGAGGTAGCCGCCGCCCCCGCCCGATCTGGTTTTCCCGATCCGGTTTTTCTTTAAAAAAAAGAGATGTTCGGTTTTAAAAAAAAAAAACCCTAGATGTTTTTTTTTTGGTTTTCTTAATTAACGAACGTTCACCGAACCGTTCGTTTCAATGAATGTGTTCGTTGGATTAGTTCTGTTAATGAACGTCCGTTATTTAATCCGTTAAATGCGTTTTCTTTTAATCGGATTTAATCCGTTATTTTTCGATTCGATTTCCGATCCGATTTTCAAATCTGTTTTATTTCTTGCTCGTTTATCGGAATCAGGTGATTCAAGCGCTGAGTTTCGTTCTGAAACCGCCGTTCGACTAACCTACTTACACAGAGTTTTGCTACTGTAAAATTTTGACCTAGTTTCAGATTGCTAAACCGAGTCGTTCTCTCTCGAGTTCCGACTTTCGATGCTTTATTTGATTCGATTCTTTTGCAACCAGGGTTCTTAAGTTGAACTATCTGGTTAGATCTTTTATTCGAGATTTCCTCATGCATTAGATGAGTACTTATTGTATGCTTGTTGTTTGTCTGCGTTAGATCACCCGGAGTGCGCCGCTTGTTACTTCGAATCTCTAGGTCTCATGGATCATCGCTAAGGCAAGTAACACTTGATCATACCTTTTCTACTACCCGGTTTCTTGCATTAGATCAAACCCTCAAACACTTGCATAGGTTCTAATTAAATTGTGGGATGGGAAGTAGATTGAGGTAGTACCTATTACCTGTTTTTACTTATGAAACCTTGGGAGTTACTTCTACGTTTGCTTAATTATGCCATGCTATGCTAGTAGACGTGGATTGGGTGAGTGAATATCCATGACAGATGTGAGATTGTTAATTAAGGTTTATCTAAGGTGGCAACCTAAACACACATCTGGGTGGATTGAGTCACTGGTTTCTATCGAGACTTGCCTGTATTTCTTCGGACCGCCACCCGTGCTCTAAGGGATCATAAGATTATTCAAACCGAAACTTCCGTGTGCAGCCACAAGCCAATTATGGGCTCTGGCGTAGTTGACTAAGTTGTGCGAACTCTTACGGGTAGGCTAGCTGATGTAGGGGATGTAGGTTGGTACGGTCTACCCACATGTAAGGTGCTAGCACTTCGAAAGACTATGTCTCGTCATCCGTTTCTCAAACACCATGTAGTGCGAGAACCAAGCGGAGGCGATCGAGTCTTAATGGGGAAAAGTGCATAAACCATCGCAGAGTGTATAAACTAATCATGATTAGCCGTGTCCCCGGTTATGGACGTTTTGAGTATCTGGTAATTGAATATCATGTGAATCTCAACATGTTACTTCTAATAAAAAGTTATTGGGATTTTAATGAGTACTTTTAATTGGGATTGAGGATGCTGTCAACCATTCTCAATGTTTAACAACCACCATGATAGTTAAATAAATTTATTCCTTTGAAGTAGGGAAAAATTGGCTTTTCACAAAAACTGTAACCATAGAGCTTTCCACCAGCCATATATGCATGTAGTATAGCGTATTCTTTCATTACTCTCTATGTGTTACATTGCCAAAGATATTCCATGTGCTGACCCGTTTTCGGGCTGCAACTTTTCATGTTGCAGAATTTTCAGACGACGAGTAAGTGATACATTAGGGTTACGATTTCCTATACTCAACTTTGCCGTTGGTGTTGATGGGAATCCACAACCTTGTTGCTTCCGCTATATATTTGGATCGAGGTAATAGTATTTACGTTACTTTATACATGTGATTTACCTCTGTTATAAATCCTTCGAAAGTATCGTGTGTGTCAGCATACCGATCCAGGGATGACACGAAAGCACAGAGACTTGATCCATTCGGGTCGGGTCGCTACACTATTGTGTTACATTGCCAGCATATTCCATGTGCTGACCCGTTCTCGGGCTGCAACGTATTATGTTGCGGACTTTTCAGACGAGGAGTAAGGTTCGATAGGTCGTTGCCATGCAGCTCAGCTATGCCGTTGGAGTTGATGGACTCACTTTATCTTCCAAGCCTTCCGCTGTTATCGTATTAGATGGCCTTAAGCCATATTATTGTAATAAGTTCTCTTTTGAGACATTCGATGTAATAAGTGATTGCTACTCTGTTATAAATCCTTCGAGTACTGTGTGTGTCAGCATTACTGATCCAGGGATGTCACTGAAACACAGAGACTTGACCATCTGAGGTCGGGTCGCTACAAGATGGTATCAAAGCACATGCTGAGTGTAGGACACGACCACTAAGATAAACCATAGGTCACTGTTCTCTACTCATTTCTGACTCCTCTCCATTTTTCCACTCTTTAGGATGACGAAGATGAAGAACAAGTTTGCACAACCGGATGAGGACACACCTTTTGGACGCCACTTGAAGGAAGTCACTAGGTACTTGAACATTGGAATACCAGGCTTCACCGGGACGTACAATGCCACTTTACCTGAAGAAGAGCGCTGGATGATTCAAGTACAAGTTCCAGGAAGGACATTCTCGCCAACTTCCAAGCCCATTGAGTTTTCTTTCGAAGCACCCACCTGGAGTCTTGGCAAGAGTATGGCAGCTCACATTACCATGGGACGCATTGGAGAAGTCTACAGCAGGGAGCTTAAGGACACCATCTACCAAATATGTGGGCGCCGAGATGAGCAATGGGAAGTAGTCAGCACCAAGAAGGATAGATCCATTGCAGCCTACATCCAGGAGCTAAACCAGCACATTCGACGTCAGGAGAACCAGATGTCTTGCAGACATGATGGATTTGAAGAAGGCGAAAACTAGGATTATCGAGCTGGAGGAAGAACTCAAGTTTACACGCGATGGATATGAGGAGGAAATCAAGACACTACTGGAGAAGAATGACGACCTAGTCAAGAAGATCGGAGTCTTCATGGGGGGATCAACACTGGAAGAAGAGGAAGAAGATCCCACTTGTCCGGACAACTACATCATCATCGACGACACCGATTCCGATCCAAGTGATGATGACTATGAAGACGAAGCCGAGCGTACATCATGGAGTCTTCCACCAATCAAAATTTCTAGATGACCACCATATAATATTAGTATTCCCCCATGTAACTAGTAGTAGTTGAGCACTTTTGCGATAGTCCTAGACCGTCTGTATGCCCTTGCTTGATTGATTGAATGAATGTTTGTGTTTGCTTCATGTGCATATGGGTAGTGTTTTCTCACTAGACCTCTTTCTATTCAAATCTCTTCCATCTAAACCCTCAGATGCCTCCGAGACGTGACCCCAGTTTTGTTTTCCCACCGGACTCACCCAGTTGATCCAGCAGCAGAATGCCTTGATGCAATTGCTAGTTCGTAACTGTGGCAACAACAACAACAACAACAACCCGCCGCCCGGTGGACAATTTAGCCCGTTTTCGAGGTTACAACCGCCGGTGTTTTCCAAAGAGCACCGAGCCAATAGTTGCCGATGATTGGTTACGCCGTATTGGAAGGAGTTAACCACCGCAGGATGCACGGATCTTTGAGAAGGTGCGCTGTGCGGCACATCAATTGGATGGACCAGCAGCCGCATGGTGGGAGAATTACACAGCTACTTTTCCTATAGCCAATGTCACTTGGGACCAGTTTCAGCAAGCTTTTCGCACGGCCTATGTCTCAACTGGAGCCATGCAGATGAAGAAGCGTGAGTTTCACAACTTACGCCAGGGGAACCGTACCGTGGCCCAGTACGTGGATTAGTTTGGCAAGTTATCACGCTATGCCCCTGATGATGTGGCCACAGATGCCGCGAAGCAGGAGAAGTTTATGGAAGGGCTGAATGATGAGATGAGTATGCAGTTGATGGTGGCAACTTTCAACAACTACCAGGAGTTGGTAGATAAGGCCCTAATGATTGAAGGAAAGCAGCAGCAAATTGAGAGCCGTAAGAGGAAGTATGGACAAGGGAAGTACAACTCAGGAGCTCACCAGAAGCCTCGCTTAACCCCGAACTCGGGAGGACTTGTTCATAACCATGGAGGTCATAACCATACTGGAGGAGGATCGCATAATCAAAATGGTGCGAAGAACGGGAATGGGAATGGAGTCAACAATAATCAGAATCGCTCTAACCCATCTACACCCGCCAAGAGGGACTTAAGCCAAGTTATTTGCTTTAAGTGCGGGAAGACAGGGCACTATGCCAATGACTGCCCTGAAGGAAGGAATGGAAACGGAAATGGGAGCGCTGGGAAGAAGCCCAATCCATTCAACAAAGGACAAGTGAACCACGTTAACATGGAGGAGGTCGAAGAGCAGCCGGACGCGGTAATAGGTAAGCTTTTGGTTCAGTCATTTACCGCTCTTGTTCTTTTCGATACTGGTGCCTCGCATTCATACATATCAAGGGGATTTGTGGATAAGTTTAAGTTACCAACCCAAACCCTTAGGACCCCTCTTTTAGTGAGCTCGCCTGGAGCAGAGTACATGGCTAGCAGATGGTGCACCCAGATACCCCTAATCATTGGCACGCATGTTTTTCCGTCGACCTAATTATCTTGGAGTCGCAAGGATTGGATGTGATATTAGGTATGGACCGGATGTCGAAGTATGGAGGAAGTATTGACGTGCTAGCAAGTCAATTTATCTTACCACCCGGAGGAAAAAGGATTAAGTATGTGTCTAGGCATGTGCCTAGGAGGAGCCAAGTGAATACCCTCACGGGAGTTGTATGCAGAGGAAGTACATGTAGTAAAAGATTTTCCGGATGTTTTCCCAGAAGAGTTACCAGGCATGCCGCTGGATAGAGACATCGAGTTCTTGATAGAGCTATTGCCAGGTACAGGGCCAATATCCAAGAGACCCTATTGGATGCCCGCAAATCATCTGGAGGAAATCAAAAAGCAGATCAAGGAGTTATTGGAGAAAGGTTACATTCGTAGAAGCTCATCACCTTGGGGAGCCCCAGTACTTTTGGTGGAGAATAAGGATAAATCCCTAAGGATGGTTGTTGATTACCGAGCTCTGAATGAAGTAACGATAAAGAACAAGTATCCCTTACCGATGATTAATGATCTGTTTGATCAGTTGCAAGGAGCTAAGGTGTTTCGAAGATTGATCTACGATCAGGATACCATCAGTTGAAGATCCGAGAGAAGGATATACCAAAGACAGCGTTTACCACACGGTATGGATTATATGAGTATACGGTCATGTCATTTGGACTGACTAACACCCCTGCCTATTTCATGAGTATGATGAACAAGGTGTTCATGGAGTATTTGGACAAGTTTGTTGTGGTGTTTATTGATGATATTATGGTATACTCGAAGAACAAAGAGGAGCACGCGAACACTTGCGTTTGGTTCTCGAGAAACTTCGAGGAACACCGGTTATCGCCAAATTCAGCAAGTGCGAGTTTTGGTTGAAGGAAGTTGGATTTCTTGGGCATGTTATATCGGGAGAGGGTATAGCAAGAGATCCCAAGAAGGTTCGGGCGATCCATCGAATGGTTGGCACCCACTTGATTGGCGAGATCCATGATTTCCTTGGACCGGCAGGATATTATCGGAGATTCATTGAGAATTTTTCCAAGATTGCTAAGCCGATGACTGAATTGCTAAAGAAGGATACTAAGTTTAAATGGATGTAAGATTGCGAGGCCAGTTTTCAGGAGTTGAAGAAAGCGGTTGACTACAGTCCAGTCTTGACATTGCGGATATAAATAAGGAGTTTCAAGTGTATTGTGACGCCTCACGCTTGGGACTTGGATGTGTGCTTATGCAGGACGGAAAGGTTGTTTCATATGCCTCACGACAATTGAAGCCTCATGAGTTGAACTATGCCACGCATGATTTGGAGTTAGCAGCCATAGTGCATGCATTAAAGACCTGGAGACATTATCTCATCGGAAACCGTTGTGATGTGTACACGGATCATAAGAGTTTGAAGTACATTTTCACACGTATGAGTTGAACCTCGGAGCGGAGGAGATGGCTGGAACTTATAAAGTATTACGATATGAAGCTACATTATCATCCAGGAAAGGCCAACGTCGTAGCAGACGCTTTGAGCTGGAAGAGTTATGCTAATATCCTTGAAAGTAAAGGATTGCCAAAGGAGTTAGCTGAGGATATCATGGAACTTCGCTTGGAAATTGTTCCGAGAGGTTTCATTGCAACCCTGGAGGTTCAGTCGACATTGTTGGACAAGATTCGAGAAGCTCAGAAGGAGGACAAAGAGATTGCTGAGATACGAGAGAAGATGGGCGAAGGTAAAGCCAATGGTTTTCGCGAGGATGAGCACGATACCTTGTGGTTTGAGGACCGAATTTACGTGCCCAACAATTTGGAGATCAGGAAGTTAATACTTCAGGAGGCCCATGACTCACCGTACTCGATTCACCCCGGAAACACCAAAATGTATTTGGATTTGAAGGAACGTTTCTGGTGGACTGGTATGAAGAAGGATATTGCCAAGTATGTAGCCGTATGTGATGTATATCAGAGAGTGAAGGCAGAGCATCAGAAGCCAGCATGACTGTTACAGCCTATGCCGATGCCTGAATGGAAGTGGGATAAACTTGGCATGGACTTTATTACCGAATTACCCATAACCAAGGCAAGATATGATTCAATATGGGTAGTTGTGGATCGTTTGACCAAAGTAGCTCACTTCATCCCAGTGAAAACAACATATACAAGTGCCAAGTTGGCCAAGATATATATGTCCAGGATCGTATGTTTGCATGGAGTTCCGAGGAGCATCGTATCAGATTGAGGAACGTAGTTTACTTCAAAGTTCTGGCATCAGTTACATCAGACTTTGGGTACCAGATTGGATTTCAGTACCGCTTTCCACCCATAGACGGATGGACAGACCGAGAGAGTCAATCAGATTCTGGAAGACATGTTGAGAGCCTGTGCGCTAGATTATGGATCTAGCTGGGATGACAATTTGCCGTCTGCAGAAGTTCTCATATAACAACAGCTACCAAGCCAGTTTGAAGATGGCACCGTTTGAAGCTCTGTATGGACGCAGATGTAGAACACCATTGATGTGGGATGAGGTAGGAGACCGTCAGTTGTTTGGACCAGATTTGATCAAGGAATCAGAAGAGAAGGTTAAACTGATCAGAGACAGGCTAAAGACTGCTCAGTCCAGACAGAAGAGTTATGCAGATTCAAAACACAAGGAAGTAACCTATGAAATTGGAGACAGAGCCTATCTGCGAGTATCACCCTTGAGGGGAGTGAAACGTTTCGGAGTTAAGGGAAAGTTAGCACCAAGATTTGTAGGACCGTATCGTGTTTTAGAACGGATGGGAGAAGTTGCCTACAAGTTAGAGTTACCTGAAGAATTGTCAGGAGTTCACGACATGTTTCACGTATCACAGCTGAAGAAGTGCCATGTTGAGATGGCAGATATACCGTTAAAGGATACAGTGCCCTTGGAGGCGATTCAGCTGGATAGTAATTTGACTTATGAGGAAAAGCCAGTAAAGATTCTTGACTTTGACAGCCGAGTCACCCGCAGCAAGGTTATCAAGTTTTGTAAGGTTCAGTGGAGCCACCATACAGAGGAGGAAGCCACCTGGGAACGAGAAGATGATATTTGCAAGGACCACCCGCACCTATTTTCTAGCCAACCCGAATCTCGAGGGCGAGATTCATCTTAAGGGGGGTAGGTTTGTAACATCCCAAATTTTCAATTTGGAATGTTATACATAGGTCATCCATGCATATCATATTTTATTGCATTTCGTTTGCAATCCTCGAAATCCTAAGCAACTCAAGGACCCTCGAAGAGAGTTGGGGATTTTCCAAATTTTCATATTTGAATTTTATCAAATAATGAAGACGAGGATTTTGATTTAATTATTTTCTCTCCGGAAAATATTTCATTTGAAAATAATTAATGAGGGGAGATAATATGACTTCTCCAAAATAATTGAAATATCGGAGGAAAAATGTTAAAATTATTATTTGGTTTTTATTTGATTTTATTTTGCCCTAGAAAATTTGCATGTTTTAAAAATTGCATTTTAGGGGCCAAGAAAAGTTCATCTTGTTCTAAATATTTTATTTAGACGGAGAAAACTTGTTTTGGAATTTTTAGATTTTTATTTATTTTTCTAGGATTTTTCTAAGTTTCTGCGGAACGTTTTTTTAAATAAAATAAATAAATAAAGAGGACCACCTTTGGCGGGCCTAGGGCCCAAGCCAAGCCCGGCCCAGCCGCCCGCCGCCCGCCGCCTCCTCTGGCAGCCCTTGTGCCAACACTCGGACTGAGTCCGAGTGGGACTCCGCCTCCGCGCCTTGCCCCTCCTCCAAGTCGCCGCCCCACCCCTTTATATACGCCCGCCACACCCCCTCTAGCCACCACCACCACCACCGCCCGCCCGGAGCCGAGCCGAGCCCAGCCCAAGCCGCCACTTGCCGCCCGTGTCGCCGCCTCGCCCCTCGCTGCCCCGCCATCCTCGGCCGAGCCCGCGAGCTCGCCACGGACGACCTCGCCGGAGGTAGCCACCCCACCGCCCGGTTTTTTTAAGAAAACCCCTTCGGTTTTTTTAGAAAAACCCTAGTTCGTTTTTTTATAGATCAGTTTTATTCTCCGGTTTATTTGCTTAGAGAGCGTTCGCTCGTTCGTTCGTTTTAACGAACATGTTCGTCGTTTATTTTCTGCTAACGAACATTCGTTCGTTAAGCCGTTCGTCGTTTTTCTTTTTATCGGATTTATTCCGCGATTTTCCTGATCGCGATTTCTGATCCGATTTTCGTTCTAGTTTAACTTTTCGCTCGTTTATCGGAATCAGGCGATTCATGCGCCTGGAGTTTCGTCTCGAAACCCTCTTTCCGAATAGCCAACTCAAACAAGTTTTTGTCTCTGTAAAATTTGACCCTAGTTCAGATTAGTAAACGGATCTTATTTCTTCCGCCGTTTGAGTTTCATTGCTTCGTTTGGTTTGATTCTTTTTGCGAACCGGAGTTCTTAAATTGAACTCTCCGGTCAACCTATTTGAGTCAAAGTTTCGTTTGTGCATCTTTGCTTGTTGCTTATGTATGTATTGTTTGCTTGCGATAGAATTCCCGGAGTGCGAAGCGTGTTACTACGAGTCTCTAGGATTCACGGATCGTCAGCAAGGCAAGTAACACTTTGATCATACTCTTTTCATACCCAGTTTTTATGCATTAGTTTCAACCCTCAAACATTGCATGATTAGGATGTCATTAATTTGTGGGTTGGGAAGTAGATGATGAGGTAGGAACCTATTACCCCGTTACTATCAAACCCTTGGGAGTTACTTCTACGTATTGCTTATACTGCTATGCTATGCTCGTAGACGTGGATTGGGTTTGAGTGTATCCATGACAAATGTGAGATTTTTAATTAATGGTTTACTTTAAGGTGGCAACTTTAATACACATCTGGGTGGATTGAGGCACCTGGGGAACCCAATGTTGTCTGTTTTTTTTTTGGAAATCCCGGGGTACCCGTGTGATCTTCCTATGGACCGTCACCCAGGCTCAAAGGGAACTGAGACTATTCATGCTAGAAACTTCCGTGTGCAGCCACAAGCTATTATGGGCTCTAGCATAGTTGAGTAAGTTATGTGAACCTCTTGAAGAGGTAGATCAGCAGGTAGTGGGTTTTGTAGGTTTGGTATGATCTACCCGGAGTAGAGAGTTAATGTTTACGAAGATCGTGTCTCGGTCATCCGTTTCTCAAACACCATGCAGTGCGAGAAATCAACGGAGGCGATCGAGTCTTGTGGGGAAAAGTGTGCAAACCTCTGCAGAGTGTACAATCTAATCATGGTTAGCCGTGTCCCCGGTTATGGACAATTCTGAGTATCTAGTACTTGAGTATTCACATGTATCTCATCACACTTAACTAATATTGCTGGGATGTTAACTACCTTAATTGGGATTGAGTTGGGGTTATACCTTCTCAATGATGTTTCAACCACCATGATAGTTAAATTAAAATTTATTCCTTTGTTGTAGGGAAAAATTGGCTTTTCATAAAAAACTTTAAGCTGTAGAGCTTTCCACCAGCCAAATATGCATGTAGTGGTAGCATTATTCTGTTATTGCTCTATTGTGTTACATTGCCAAAGATATTCCATGTGCTAACCCGTTCTCGGGCTGCAACGTATTATGTTGCAGACTTTTCAGACGAGGAGTAAGGTTCGATAGGTCGTTGCCGTGCAGCTCAGCTATGCCGTTGGAGTTGATGGACTCACTTTATCTTCCAAGCCTTCCGCTGTTATCGTATTTGATGGCCTTAAGTCATATTATTGTAATAAGTTCTCTTTTGAGACATTCGATGTAATAAGTGTGTGATTTCTACTCTGTTATAAATCCTTCGAGTACTGTGTGTGTCAGCATTACTGATCCAGGGATGACACTGAAACACAGAGACTTGACCATCTGAGGTCGGGTCGCTACATTCCTGCTGCTTCTTCAATCGTTGCTCTTCTTGCACCAGCCGCCCAAACCAGCGCCGGGGAGACCGCCTGCTCCTGCCTCCGGTTGCCGGCTGTGTTGCCGTTGAGGCCTCATCGCCCCCTACTACTCCCACCGCTAGCCAGGCCCTGCGGCGACGGCAGCCTCACACCGCAGCCGAACTAGTGAACCCTCGTACTCCTGTCCGCGTGGGCATCCACTGCCGCGTCTTCCCCGGCTCCGCGTTGTCCCCTTCCTAGGCCTCGCTGTCGTCCACCGCCTTGGTGCTCTCGGCGCGGCGTGGTCAACGTGGTCAACGACATTCCATCGGAAGAGTACTGTACGTGGAGAGGCTAATAGCTGGGTCCACGGCCACAACCCAGTTTTTTTGTGATTTGCCAAGTAAGTCGCTTTGTCAGGCTTGTTGGGCTACAAATCTTTCAAGATGAGGAGAGCTTTCATTCGGCTGGCCGAGAAAATGGCCCATCAGTAATGAGAAATGGGTTGTACATTTTTAAAACACATCATACCGACAATTAGTTTCAAATATCCTTTTTCATTTTGAGATTTTAAATTACATTAATTTTTATTCGTGGAGAATTTGTAGGATTTTATATTGATATACATTTATTTTTAAAATCAGTTTGAATGTGAGTCGAAATTTTGGGATTAAAAACAGTTCGGACCGCTTTTGAAATATGCAAAATTTCGTATAATTTTTTAACCGTGGCCACAATATGGGCAGTAATGCTAACAAAAAGAATATGGGCTCCAAAAAAACCTTAATAATAATTAGCAAATGGGCTATAAATTATTAGAAATAATGGCAGATGGGCTGTATGCTGTTTTCCACAGATTTGAGGCTTTCCTAAAAAGAAGTTGACGACAGCAAAGGATCGTTGGATGGCCATCCAACGACCGTCGTCTTCTTCAATCTCTGCTCTTCTGCTCCGGCCCGCTCAAACAAGCGCCAAGGGACTGCTCGCTCCTCCTCCCGTGGCCAGCTCTGCTGCCCGCAGCCTCACCGCCCCACCGTACTCCCATCGCTGGCCTAGCCATCCCTCTACTCACCCACACCTCTTGTTATTCTCCGTGACGGCAGATGAACCAAGAAACCCTCGTCTGATCGTACTCCCCTCCGCGTGGGAAACAACTGCTGAGTCTTCTCAGCCTCCGTGTCGTTCCCTTCCTAGGCCTCGCTGTCGTCCACCGCCCTGGTGCTCTCGACGCGGCCTGGTTAACGTGGTCAACGACCGACATGCATCTGAAGTGGACTGTACGTGGAGAGGCCGACAGCTGGGTCCACGGCCGCACACAAGGAAATGCCTCCTTATTACGCGCAAAATAATGATTCCTCCAGCTGACGTCAGGGACCCACCAAAAGGGCTGTCGGATTTCGGGTTCCTGCAGACCCTTGAGGTTCGAACACTGGGGTGCACGCGGAGATCCAACCCTCCACCGCCTCGAACCTCGCCGAATCGCAGGGACGTAAACTACTGAACAGAACAGCACAAGAGACACAAGATTTATACTAGTTCGGGCCACCGTTGTGGTGTAATACCCTACTCTAGTTTGTGGCGTGGTGGGTTGCCTCTGGGGCTGTTGAGGAATAGTACAGGGAAGAACAGCCTCGCGAGGGTCTGTTCTTGGTGGGTGTGATGAACTGCTAGGTGGTGTCCCGCCGCTCTAGCTTGAGGATCGGGTCTCTGTCTTTCTCTGGATGCCGATCGTTTCGATCTCTCTACTCTGAGTGTGGCTACTCCTACTTATAGGCGAAGGCCCTGGGCCTCTTCCCAAATATTGAGCGGGAAGGGCGCCAACAATTGGCCATTTTGAAGGGGAACATCGGGTACACTTATCCTAACTAAACTTGGTCCTCGCCTGCCAAAGGCTCGGGTGATGACGCCTGCTTGGGCTCCACGATGACTCCCTTCCAGCCGTTGGGGCTGGTCTTGGTCTTGTTGCACCGAAACGGATGCCTTTTCTTGATGCTCTCGCCTGCGCTTGCTCCCTTTGCACCAAAGAGGAAAGGAGGGCGCCAAGGGCTGGCGCCCGACTGGCGCCCTTGGTCGTCATGGCTTGCGTCATGGGCACCTCGTGAGGTACCCTGCCTTGAACTCTCCGCCTCCTCATGAGCTAACCTGACGAGGCCGTGCCTGAGGAAGCTCCTGGTCGTCCGCCCCGCGAGGCTTGGCCCCTCGCGAGGGTCTTGCGCTTGTGTTGATGAAGATGGGCTGTCCTGGGCCTCCTTTGAGCCACGCCGCAGGCATGCAAGTCTGGGGACCCCCGTTTCCAGAACGCCGACAGTAGCCCCCGGGCCCACGGCGCGCCCGAACTTGGCCGAGCAGAGGCGAAAGGGCAAGTCTGGCATCGTGAGGCCCCTAACAGCTGACCTTGGGCGCCGCGTGGCGGTTGATTGGACGCGTGCGCCTCTGCAACCGCGTGGGTTGATAATAGAGCGGCATCTTCATTGCCTCCTTTACTTTCTCCAGTTGCTGCTCAGATCCCCTTCCTTGCGCCTCTCCTCTCTGCTTCCAAGACCTTCAGATCCACTCCGCCTGCGTGCCCCAACCAGTCATGGCTCCTCGCCAAGCCCCGGCCGGAGCTTGGTACTCTCCTGCCTTGGACCCACCAAATGTGTCAGGGGCGAGCCTCGCCTGATGCCTTGGGTTGGAGGCGCAGGGCTTCAATGGAACGGCGGTGTTCAAGGCCGGCTCCTCCGCCTCGAGGGTCAGAGTACCTTCTACCCGTTCTTCGTGGCGCCATCATTGCTGGTCCGGTGCCTCCCTTCTCTGAGTTCTTCTTCTCCGTCCTCCGTCACTACAACATCCAAGCTCTGCACCTCCATCCCAACTCCGTCCTTCTTCTGGCAATCTTTGCCTACTATTGTGAGGCCCATGTTGGGGTGAAACCCTCGGTGGCCTTGCTGCATCACTACTTCTTCCTCCGAACCTCCCACGGTTCCGCCTCCGCGTGCGCGAGCTTCGTTGCATAGGGCGGAGCCATCGCCATTTCAAACCCCGGGAAGCGGATTGAGGGCTTCAGGAGCAAGTGGGTCCTGGTGGATGCTGGGCGCATCCACCCTCGGCTGATCCTGCCCACGGTGCCCGCTGAGAGCTCCGACGACTGGTCCCGGCGGAGCTTGGGATCCCAGTGAAGAAGGTCTTTGGAGAAGATGGATGTAGATCTGAAGCCCGACGGCCTTGCAGTGGCGTGAAAGCTGACCGGTCTTGTCCTCTTTGAGGAGTTCTGGAGCACCAACTGGCTCCGCTTCACCAGTACTCGCTTCCGATGTGGAGGCCTCACCCGAGCCCCGTGGTCCTGGCCAGCGAGGATCTGGCGACGGTCCTCCAGTCCTTGGTTGGGGGCGACGTGGCGAGGCTGGAGGGCGCCCCCGCGCCCTTGTTCCTTCGTGAGGATTGGGAGCAGGTAGTGGGGCCCATGCATGTCTTCAATGGGGACGGGCCCATGCCCGTGGAGGCTCCGGAGGACCTGGTGGACGTGTCCTCTTCCGACTCCAGCGAAGAGGTGGAGGAAGGAGAGGCGGGAGAGGGGGTTGATTCGCGGGCGGAGTCAAGGGCTCCTCCCCTGTGGCGCAGGCCCCTCGTTCTCCGCCTCCCTAAGAGTGACGACGACGGGGATGAGGATGAGCGGGGAGGCAGAAGTCTGCCCCCGATCCCGAAGAAGGACCGGACTGGGCTGGTCCCCCACGGGTCCGCCCCGGCCCCGGGGCGATCCGCAGACGCGCCTCCTGCTCCTGGTCCCCTTGAAGCTGATCCCTGCAGCCGGCTCTCGGGCTTCAAGTATGGCCGGAGGCTGCTCGAGTCCACCAGCGACGACCTGTAAGTGCCTGCTTCCCGTCTTGATTATTGCTCTGTCGACGAGATCTGATGTCCATGTTCTTCGGCCAGGCTGGCGCCCGCGGCGAAGAAGCTGAAGGGGGCTCCTGAGGCCCCATCCGTGGCGGTGCCTCTGCCCGAAAAAGAAGATGATCCTGACGCCCAGGCCTCTCCTGTCCAAGGCCCCTAGCGAGGCCCTGATCTCCGGCCAGCTCAAATTTCTCCCGACCGAGGCGACTCCCGAGGTGCCCTTGCTTGGCGCTGCCTCCACTGTTGCCATGGCCGCTGGTACCGCCTCAGGGCGCAGTGGTTACGCCGCCGCCATCTCCTCCTACTCCACCAACTGCTGTCTCTCCAACTCCTCCCACTGTCCTGGATCACGCTGCCGCTGAATTGGACCGGCTGCGGCAGGATCTTCTGGGCGCCGACCCTCGCTTGGTGGCCGGGCGCTTGGAGCTGGCCTCTGGCTGGATTCGCTCCGGCACGCTCGATTGAGGCGGCGCTGGTCCAGGCCTCGGCGGCTTCTGGCGAGGAGAAGCAAGCTGTTCGTGAGGCGAAGGTAGCCCGCGATGCTGCCACAGGGTAGGCAGCCAGCATCCAAGGTCGCTGTGAGACGCCGAGGGCGGTGAAGGGCCTGCAGAACCAGCTTGCCGAGGAGGCCCGCCTCCGCCAGGAGCAGGAGAAAAGCATGAAGGCTCGCGAGACGGCCGTCAAGGACCGGGAGGCCAAGCTGAAGAAGCGTCGTGACCGCCTAGGTGCGCTGGAGCAGGAACTGGAGGCGAGGAAGGTCGAGCTGGACGACAAGGCGCAGGTTCTTGCCGAAGATCGCGTGGCCTTCATGGATATGGAGGTGAAGGCTCGCGCCTTGCTGAGGGAGCTTTACGATAG
This sequence comes from Aegilops bicornis, assembly GCA_021605145.1. Lineage (NCBI taxonomy): Eukaryota > Viridiplantae > Streptophyta > Magnoliopsida > Poales > Poaceae > Aegilops > Aegilops bicornis. Next base: position 532,451,076 of record CM038671.1, on the reverse strand, counting down.
CGGCCTGGAGTGCCCACTGGCCGGCGCAGAGGACGGCCCCGCCAAGCTGCTTCCCTTCCTGGTTCGTGCTCTTGAAGATGTCTCCCTTGGTCTTGGCCCCACGGCTGAGGCCGAGGCGCGTGTCTTGTCTTTTGCGGCAGTGACGCGGATCCTCACCCACATCTATCTTCGTGATCCCAGCATCGACATGGACAACCTCTTTGGAGTCGATAGCGGCGAGCATGCAGCTGCCATGCCGAGGCTGTGAAGGGCCGCACGGAGGCTTTGTTGGGGAAGTTCCGGGCCTTGACACCAAGCCAAGCGGCGCTGCCCGGCCCTGCTGCTTCACGAGGCGAGCCCACTCCGCGCTGCTCCACCGCCGACAAGTGACTCCGTTGTGGCTCCTGCCTTGCTTTTAATTCTTGCACATGTATCATGCCTCGAGGAGGCGTTTAACTTGCATTTGGTATTGCGATAACAGTGTGGACTGTAATATTTGCTTTTGAATTCCTTGAAATTTGTGCTTCCTACTTGCTTATGTTCTACGCCGGCAGAGCCCGGCCCCACGCATACCTCAGCCACCATCAGCCCCGACCGGAAACCAGGACGGGACCAAGGAGTGAGGGGCTACGTGACAAGTTAGGCTCCTGAGTCGCAATGCTCAGGAGTCCCCCTTGGCGCACGAACAACAAGTAGGGAGGTGAGACGCGGGCGGATCCACCGTTCTACGTCTGCAGAGCCCGGCCCCGCGCATACCACAACCGCCGTTAGCCTTTCGGAACTAAGGAGTGAGGGGCTACGTGACCAGTTAGGCTCCTGAGTCGCGATGCTCAGGAGTCCCCCTTGACGCTCAAACGGCATTCGTACCTTGGCTCCGCTCGGGGAGTGACGTCACGATGAACCAGGCCGAGGGGCTGGCTGGAGTGGCGTCGTCTGGGCATGACCCAGGCGCAGCCGCCGTGCCCAGCCCTCGCTGGCGCTCCCGAGGGGAGGCGTTGCGGCGAGGCGGACATCGAGCTCTGGGCTCCACGAGGTTGATGCGACCGGAGGCCACCCTCGGTTGTTTATCACCAGCTGGAGCATAAGCGCTTCCGCATACGTCTGGGCATAGCCGCTCCTCGGCGATGTCGTCGGCCAACAAGGAGCATGGTGCTTCCACTGGAACGTGGGAGGGGCTCCCCTCGGGAGGAGCCCCAGGCGTGAGACAGCCCCACCCCGACACGTGGGCTGTACAGTGAGGGCTGGACGAGGTGTATCTGGGCACCCGTGAGCCAGCCAGGGACTAACGGGGCCCTACCTCAAGGCGGGTTGCGCTGGCTCTGGGCCTTATCTTGAGTGTGTTCCTGCAAATTTGGCCGGATCTGCGGTGCTCACGTCTTGGTCCCGGCTCTCGGGCTGGTCTCAGCCGTCGGCAGCAAGCCAGTCGCGATGCCATGGACAAGACCAGAGGGTGAGGGCGGAGAGCCGGTAGGAGCCTTGAGTCGTGATGCTCGAGCACCCCCCTTTAACGCATAAGCTGGATTAGATGACGCAACTCTCGTCCTCGGGTCCCGGCTCTCGGGCTGGTCTCGGCCGTCGGGCAAGCCAGTCGCGATGCCATGGACAAGAACAGAGGGTGAGGGCTGGAGAGCGGTAGGAGCCCTGAGTCGCGATGCTCGGGCACCCCCTTTCTTAGCCATAAGCTGGATTAGATGACGCAACTCTCGTCCTCGGGTCCCGGCTCTCGGGCTGGTCTCGGCCGTCGGCGGCAAGCCAGGTCAGCGATGCCATGGACAAGACCAGAGGGTGAGGGCGGAGAGCGGTAGGAGCCCTGAGTCGCGATGCTCGTGCACCCCCCTTTAACGCGCAAGATGGGTCGACGCAGAATCCCAACTCGTCCTCGGGTCCCGGCTCTCGGGCTGGTCTCGGCCGTCGCCTGGCAAGCCAGGTCAGCGATGCCATGGATAAGACCAGAGGGTGAGGGCGGAGAGCGGTAGGAGTCCTGAGTCGTGATGCTCAGGCACCCCCTTTAACGTGCAAGCTGGGTTAGGTGTGGCCACTGCGTCCTCGGGTCCCGGCTCTCGGGCTGGTCTCGGCCGTCATTGGCAGCAGTCGCGATGCCATGGACAAGACTAGAGGGTGAGGGCGGAGAGCCGGTAGGAGCCCCAGTCGCGATGCTCGTGCACCCCCTTTAACGTGCAAGATTCCGCCACCCAGGAAAAGGCACCAAATAACAAGCATGGTGGAGCGAGAGCATAATCCTAAGGAAAAAGTAGGAAGGATACATGCGGCTGGGACTGGCCCGAGCGGCTTGGGGATGATGCAGCCCGAGGGCGCCCCAATAGGATAAGCTAATGACATGAAATAAAGGGATACATGCCGCAGGATGGACCCACGCTGACATGGGAATAATGCGGCCCTGAAGGCGCTCCCAGCCGGAAATAAAACTTAAAGATGTCACCTGGTGATGTTGGGGATGAAGGGGTGTTGGTGTAGCAGACTCGGTGGGTTGCGGGAGCCGATCCTCATGATCCCTAAGGCCCAGGGGCCTCGGGAGGCACCGGAGGCATTGGCGGCTCCTCAGGGGTCATCTCCATTTCCGCCAGGGTTGCGGCGTGCCTGACCTCTTGAGCCTCCAGGATGGCCCTCATGAGACGCTGGTGCGCAGCAACGCGTTGGCGAGCCATAAGGCATGCGTGTAGGCTAGGGGGCGGACCCTGCATACGTCCCACTCGCGAGGGCAGGCGCTCTTGAGATGCGGCTCGGTTGAGCCCTGGTATGTCGATGCAGACGCCAGCCCACCATCCTCGCTGGATGGGGGCCACAGTGAATGGCGGGGCTGCCCTCATGACCCTTGACTCCTGTAGCTCTGAATGGCCTTGGCGACAAACTCCGAGGGTTCGGCCCTCCTTCCCTTGCTCCTGCTTATGGAAATGTGCTTGAAACACGCCTCACGTGGTGCCCAAGCGCCTCCCTCGAGACCTTGGCAAGGCGGCCGTCAGGGAGAGCCCCGAGCCACTGCCGAGGGAGGCGTGGGCGCGCTTTCCTATGCGATGGAAGGAGGCTCCCCCTGGCCCGGCCCGGGTCCTGAGGGGCCTGCCTCTTGAGGAGCCGGGCCGGTCGATGTCTTCTTCTTCTTGGGTGCGGCCTCGGGAGGCCTCCTGCTGCTGTGGTCTGGGTCTTCCAGTGATGCGGCCTGAAAAGCTCGCTCCAGGGAGCACACTGCGTCTCTCTCTTCACAGGGCACCGTGATGACTCCGCCGCTTCCTGGCATCTTGAGGACGTTGTAGCCGTGGTGGAGTTCTGACCATGAATTTGGCCAACGTTGGGTACCCGAGGATGGCGCGTTATGCAATGGCCGAATGTGGGCGACGTCGATGTCGATGAGCTCGGTGTGGTAGTTGTTGCGAGCCCCGAAGGTGACAGGAAGGCGGACCTGCCCGATCGGGACCGTGGAGCCGTCGGTGACTCCGGAGAAGGGCTTGGTTGGCTGAAGCTGACTATAAGGCACTTGAAGATTGTTGAATGTTTCCAGGAATAGGATGTTGAGCCCTGCTCCGCCGTCGATGAGGGTCTTGGTGACTAGCACATTGCTGATGATTGGGGAACAAAGCATCGGGAGAACTCCGGCTGTGGCTGCGCACTTGAGCTGGTCCGCTGAGCTGAATATGATGGCGCACGCCGACCACCTGAGAGGGCATGTGGCCTCGAGCTTGGGGAGGGATGCATTCACTTCGCGGGCGAACTGCTTGAAGATGCGGCGAGAGGCTCGGGCTTGAGCTCCGCCCAGGATGCAGGCGATCGCGCGTGCTTCCTGGAAGCCCCCAACCCCCTCATCCTGATGACGGTCTTTGATTCTCCTTGGTGGCAGCGGCAGCGGAGGGAGGCCTGCGTTCCCCTGCGGGCGATCCTCGCGAGGCTGATCCCTCCAGCCTCCCTCGCGAGGTGGGTCTTGCCAGCGGTCCTCGCGAGGTTGGTCGCGCCACCCTTGGCGCGGGCCACGGTCTTCCCAGCGTCCTGCATTCCTTCCTCCTCCTCGGCCGTAGCCCCGGTCGCTGCGCTCGGGGCGTCTGCCGACCCTTCCTTCGCGTACGGCCCGGAGCTCTTGGCATTCATTGGTGTTGCAGGTGTGGAGGTCGTCGTACCCCTGTGATACCGGCTGCCCTTGGAGGACTCGGGCTGATCTCTGCCTCGCTTGGTGTCTGCAGTTGGCTGCGAGCACGGCAGCGCCCTTGCGCTTCACGTCCTTGGCCTTGGACTTCTTTTCTTCGGGATCCGGCGGGCAGCTCGAGGAGGAGAGGCGCCCTCCTCAGCCACTGGGCGCACTTTGTCGCCAAGTTGAACAACTCGAGGAGGTGCACAGATCTTCATGCATCGCCAACTCCTCCTTCATCTTGACGTCAGCGCCGCAGCCCGTCGGAGAAAGGCGAGATGATGGCCTCCTCCGTTACCACAGGGATCTTGAGGCGTAGCGTTGTTGAAGCGCTGGATGTACTTTGCAGGGTTTCCCACAGCTGCTGCTTGATTCGACGCATGTCGCTCACGGCGGGTGGCCGGTCGCGAGTACCTTGGAAGTTGGCGATGAAGCGGGTACGCATCTCGGTCCAGGAAGATATCGTGCCTGGGGCCAGATTCAGGAGCCAGGTGCGGGCTCCGTCCTTGAGCGCCATGGGAATAAAGTTCGCCATGACCTTTTCATCCCCGTTGGCAGCCTCGATACCCAGCTCGTAGAGCTGGAGGAACTCCGTAGGGTCAGCTGTGCCGTTGTAGCGAGGAGGCAGGTCTGGCTTGAACTTGTCGAGACCACCTGTGACGCTGCGCAGCTTTCGGAGGTGAAGGCGCGGCAGCCCGCCGTGGCCGCGGGGTGCCTCAGACGGCAGAGAGCTTGGTCTTGTGGGCCTCCCTGCGCCGCGGCTGTTCTTCCCTGTATTGTTCCTCATCAGCCCAAGAGGCAATCCACCACACCACAAACTAGAGTAGGGTATTACACCACAACGGTGGCCCGAACTAGTATAAATCTCGTGTCTCTTGTGCTATTCTTTCTAAGTAGTTTAGGTCCCTGCGATTCGGGGAGGTACGAGACGGTGGAGGGTTGGATCTCCGCGCGCACCCCAGAGTTCGAACCTTAAGGGTCTGCCGGAACCCGAAATCCGACATTTGGCGCGCTAGGTAGGGGTGTGCCGGAATCTGCCTTTCGTCGCCTCGTTCTTCCCCGACCACCGCAACCATGTCTGACGCTCGTCGGGCCCGCGCCGAGCGCCGAGCCACCCTCACCTCCCATGTCACCCAGACGGCTCCCATCGGCGGGCGTCCTCGTCGTTCCCCGTCACCTGCCGTCATCGCCGCCACCGGCCCGGCGGGGAACGAGCAGCAAGCGTCGTCCCAAAGACTCCGTCCATGAGGCGGACGGCCGTACCGCCACGCCGCTCACCCCGCTGGTTCTTCATCACGCGCGCCCAGCGCGCATGGAGGCCCGAAGCTGCGCTCATCGCGCTAACGAGCTCCTGCGCTACCGCCCGTCGGCAGCGTCTGAAATAATGGCTCGGCCGAGCCGCCGAGCTTCGTCCGTCTTTGCAGGAGGCGACCCAGCGCCGTCCGTCTCGCTCCACCGCACCCGCCCTCCGTGGGCGATAAAGCTCCGGGCGCCCTCGGCCGCCTCCTCCACAAGACGGGCGCCACAGCCCCAAAAAGCGGCCCTGGCGGAACCCGTTCGCCAGCGCCGGGCGCTGCAAGCAGCAGAGCTGTCAAGAAGTCCCTCGCCCGCAAGAAGCCGCCCGAGCGCTCCCCGCTCCAGCACGTCAAGACCCTGCGCTGCCCCCAGATGCAGCGCAGGGAGGCCCACAAGACCAAGCCCTCTGTCGTCCGAGTCCCCCCGCGGCCACGGCGGGCTGCCGCGCCTTCACCTCCGAGCTGCGCAGCGTCGCGTGGCCCGCCAAGTTCAAGCCAGACCTGCCTCCACACTACGACGGCACGGCTGACCCCACGGAGTTCCTCCAGCTCTACGAGCTGGGCATCGAGGCTGCCAATGGGGATGAAAAGGTCATGGCGAACTGGTTTCCCATGGTGCTCAGGGCGGGGCCCTTTTGGCTCCTGAACCTGGCCCTAGGCACGATCTCTTCCGGGGCCGAGATGCGTACCCGCTTCATCGCCAACTTCCAGGGTACTCGCGACCGGCCACCCGCCGTGAGCGGCATGCACCGAATCAAGCAGCAGCCAGGGGAAACCCTGCAAAAGTACATCCAGCGCTTCAACAACGCTACGCCTCAAGATCCCTGTGGTAACGGAGGAGGCCATCATCTGCCTTCTCCGGCCCGGCGTCTTGCGCGACGTCAAGATGAAGGAGGAGCTGGCGCTGCATGAAGATCTGTGCACCTCCACAGGAGCTGTTCAACTTGGCGACCAAGTGCGCCCGAGGCTAAGGAGGGCGCCTCTCCCTCCTCGAGCTGCACGCCGCAGATCCCGAAGAGAAGAAGTCCAAGGCCAAGGGCGTGAAGTGCAAGGGGCTGCCGTGCTCGCGGCCGAACCGGACACCAAGCGAGGCGTAGATCAGCCCGAGTCCTCCAAGGGCAGCCGGTACTGCGTGTACCACGACCTCCACACCCACAACACCAATGAATGTCAAGAGCTCCGGTCCGTGCGCGAAGGAAGGATCGGCAGACGCCCCGAGCGCAGCGACCGGGGCTACGGCCGAGGAGGAGGAAGGAATGCAGGACACTGGGAAGACCGCGGCCCGCGCCAAGGGTGGCGCGACCAACCTCGCGAGGACCGCTGGCAAGACCCACCTCGCGAGGGGGGCTGGAGGGATCAGCCTCGTGAGGATCGCCCGCAAGGGAACGCATGCCTCCCTCCGCTGCCGCCGCCACCAAGGAGAATCGAAGACCGTCATCAGGACGAGGGGGCTGGGGGCTTCCAGGAAGCGCGTCACGATCGCTTTGTATCCTGGGTGGAGCTCAAGCCCCAGCCTCTCAGCGCATCTTCAAGCAGTTCGCCCGCGAAGTGAATGCAGTCCTCCCCAAGCTCGAGTCCACGCGCCCTCTCAGGTGGTCGGCGTGCGCCATCACGTTCAGCTCAGCGGATCAGCTCAAGTGCGCAGCCAGAGCCGGAGTTCTCCCGATGCTTTGCTCCCCAATCATCAGCAATGTGCTAGTCACTAAGACCCTCATCGACGGCGGAGCAGGGCTCAACGTCCTATCCGTGGAGACATTCAACAATCTTCAAGTGCCTTACAGTCAGCTTCAGCCAACCAAGCCTTTCTCCGGAGTCACCGACGGCTCCACAGTCCCGATCGGGCAGGTTCGCCTTCTGTCACCTTCGGGCCCGCCACAACTACCACACCGAGCTCATCGACTTGACGTCGCCCACATTACGCTGCCGTACAGCGCCATCCTCGGGTACCCAGTGTTGGCCAAATTCATGGTCGTAACTCCACCACGGCCTAACGTCCTCAAGATGCCGTGAAGCGGCGGAGTCATCACGGTGCCCTCGTGAAGAGAGAGAGATGCGCGGTGCTCCCCTGAGCGAAGGCGTTTGAGCTGCATCACCGGGAAGACACAGACCACAGCAGCAGGAGGCCTCCCGAGGCCGCACCCAAGAAGAAGAAGACCTCGACCGGCCCGGCTCTTCAAGAGTCAGGCCCCTCAGGGTCCGCACCGGGCCAGGGGGAGCCTCCTTCCACCGCATAGGAAAGCGCGCCCGGCGCCCTCCTCAGGCAGGGCTCGGGGGCTCTCCCCTGGAGGGCCGCCGACCTCGCCAAGGTCTCCAGGGAGGCGCTTGGGCACCACGTGGAGGCGTGTTTCGAAGCACGTTTCCCGCAAGCAAGAGCAAGTCCAGGAGGACAAAACCCTCAAGAGTTCATCAGCAAGGCCATTCAGGAGCTACAGGAGTCAAGGGTCATGAGGGGCAGCCGCCTACCTGCTGTGGCCCCCCATCCAGGCGAGGATGGTGGGCTGCGCGTCTGCATCGACATACCAGGGCTCAATCGAGCCGCATCTCAAGAGCGCCTCTGGCCCTCGCGAGTGGGACGTTGCGAGGGTCCGCCCCACAGCTACGTACGCATGCCTTATGGCCTGCCAAACGCGGCTGCTATGCACCAGCGTCTCATGAGGACCATCCTGGAGGCTCAAGAGGTCAGGCACGCCGCAACCCTGGCGGAGATGGAGATGACCCCTGAGGAGCCGCCAATGCCTCCGGTGCCTCCCGAGGCCCCTGGGCCTGGGGGCTCTTGAGGATCGGCTCGCGCAGCCCACCGAGTCTGCTACACCAACACCCCTTCATCCCCAACATCACCAGGTGACATCTTTAAGTTTTATTTCCGGCTGGGAGCGCCTTCAGGGCCGCATTATTCCCAGGCCGTGTGGGTCCGTCCCTGCGGCATGTATCCCTTTTATTTCATGTCATTAGCTTGTCTTGTTGGGGGCGCCCCTCGGGCTGCATCATCCCCAAGCCGCTCGGGCCAGTCCCAGCGGCGTGTATCCTCCTTGTTTTTTCCTTAGGATTATGCTCTCGCTCCACCTTGTTTGTTATTTGGTGCCTTTTCCTGGGTGGCGGAATCTTGCACGTTAAAGGGGGGGTGCCTGAGCATCGTGACTCAGGGCTCCTACCGGCTCTCCAGCCCTCACCCTCTGGTCTTGTCCATGGCATCGCGACCTGGCTTGCCAGCGACGGCTGAGACTAGCCCGAGAGCCGGGACCCGAGGACGTAGAGTTTCGTCATCTAACCCAGCTTGCGCGTTAGAGGGGGGTGCCTGAGCATCGCGACTCAGGGATCTTACCGGCTCTCCGGCCCTTACCCTCTGGTCTTGTCCACGGCATCTCGACCTGGCTTGCCGCCGACGGGCCGAGACCAGCCCGAGAGCCGGACCCGAGGACGAGTTGCGGCGTCGACCCAGCTTGCATGTTAAAGGGGGGTGCTCGAGCATCACGACTCGTGGCTCCCTACCGCACCGCCCTCACCCTCTGGTCTTGTCCATGGCATCGCTGACACAGCTTGCCAACGGCTGAGACCAGCCCAGCCCGAGCCGGGACCCGAGGACGAGAGTCGCGTCATCTAATCCAGCTTATGCGCGTTAAAGGGGGGTTGCACGAGCATCGCGACTCAGGGCTCCCTACGGCTCTCCGGCCCTCACCCTCTGGTCTTGTCCATGGCATCGCGACCTGGCTTGCCAGCGATGGCTGAGACGAGCCCCAGAGCCGGGACCCGAGGATGTAGAGCACCGGCATCTGGCCAAATTTGCAAGAACACACTCGAAGATAAGGCCCAGAGCCAGGCGCAACCCGCCTTGAGGTAGGGCCTCTTGAGTCCCGCGCTAGCTCACGGGTGCCCAGATACACCTCATCCAGCCCTACCGTGCCAGCCACGTGTCAGGGTGGGGCTGTATACGTTCCAGTGGAAGCACCATGCTCCGCGCTGGCTGACGACACTGCCGAGGAGCGGCTATGCCCGTACGCATGCGGAAGCGCTATGCTCCGCGCTGGTGATAAACAACTGAGGGTGGCCTCCGGGTCGCATCAACCTCAGGGAGCCCAGAGCTCAGTGTCTGGCCTCGTCGCAAAGCCTCCCCCGGGAGCGCCCGCCTTGAGGGGCTGGGCACGGGGCTGCGCCTGAGTCACGCCTGTGACGCACGCCACCCAGCCAGGCCCCTCGGTCCTGGTTCGTCGCGCGTCACTCCCCGAGCGGAGCCAAGGTACGCATGCCGTTTGAGCGTCAAGGGGGACTCCTGAGCATCGCGACTCAGGAGCCTAACTGGTCACGTAGCCCCTCACCCCTTAGTTCCGAAAGGCTAACGGCGGTTGAGGTATGTCTTGAGGCAGGCTCTGCAGACGTAGAACGGTGGATCCGCCACGTCTCACCTCCCTACTTGCTGTTAAATGCGCCAAGGGGACTCCTGAGCATCGCGACTCAGAGCCTAACTTGTCACGTAGCCCCTCACTCCTTGGTCCGTCCTGGTTTCGGTCGGGGCTCACGGCCCGCTGAGGTATCTGTGGGGCGGGCTCAGCCATGCGTAGAACATAAGCAAGTAGGAAGCACAAATTTCAAGGAATTCAAAAGCAAATATTACAGTCCACACTGTTATCGCAATACCAAACGCAAGTTTAAACGCCTCCCCGAGGCATGATACATGTGCAGGAATTAAAAGCAAGACAGGAGCCACAACGGAGTCACTTGTCGGCGGTGGAGCAGCGCGGAGTGGGCTCGCCTCGTGAAGCAGCGGGGTCGACAAATACCGCTCGCTTGGTGCTGAAGGCCCGGAACTTCCCCAACAGAGCCTCCGCGCGACCCTTCACAACCTCGGCAGTGGCATCTGCATTCTCGCCTCTTGCCGGCTCCAGCAGGCTATCCATGTCGACGCTGGGATCGCGAAGATAGATGTGGGTGAGGATCCGCGTCAGTGCCGCAAAAGACAAGACACGCGCCTCGGCCTCATCCGTGGGGCCAAGACCAAGGGAGACATCCTCAAGAGCACGAATCGGGAAGGAAGCAGCTTGGCGGGGCCGTCCTCTGCGCGCCGAGTGGGCTCTCCAGTGCCGTTGTCATAAAGCTCCCTCGGCAAAGGCGCGGGCCTTCACCTCCATATCCATGAAGGCCACGCGATCTTCGGCAAGAACCAGCGCCTTGGCGTCAGCTCGACCTTCCTGCGCCTCCGGTTCCTGCTCCAGCCACGCCTAGGCGATCACGACGCTTCTTCAACTTGGCCTCCCTGGTCCCAGCGGCCGCCTCGCGAGCCTTCATGCTTTCCTCCTGCTCCTGGCGGAGGCGGGCCTCCTCGGCAAGCTGGTTCTGCAGACCCATCAGCTCGCCCTCCAGCGTCTCACAGCGACCTTGGATGCTGGCTGCCTCCCCCAGGGCAGCATCGCGGGCTACCTTTGCCTCACGAATAGCCTGCTCCTCCTCGTCGCAAGCCGTCAAGGCCTGGACCAGCGCCGCCTGAATCGAAGCGTCGGCGCGAATCCAGCCAGAGGCCATGTCCAAGCGCCCGGCGACCAAGCGAGGGTCGGAGTCTAGAAGATCCTGCCGCAGCCGGTCCAATTCAGCGGCAGCACGATCCAGGACAGTGGGAGGAGTCGGAGAGACAGCAGTTGGTGGAGTAGGAGGAGATGGCGGCGGCGTAGCCACTGCGCCTCGAGGCGGAACCAGCAGGCGCCACGACAACAGCGGAGGCAGCGCCAAGCAAGGGCACCTCGGGAGTCGCCTGGGCCAAGGGGGCTGAGCTCACCCCAGCGGGCTCAGCCAGGCCTCGCGAGGGCGCCCGGGCAGGAGAAGCCTGGGCGTCAAAATCATCTTCCTTTTCGGGCAGCGGCACCGTCACGGATGGAGCCTCAGGAGCCCCCTTTAGCTTCTTCACCGCGGGCGCCGGCCTGGCCGAAGAACATGGACATCAGATCTCGTCGACAGAGCAATAATCAAGACGGAAAGCAGGCACTTAAAGGTCGTCGCTGGTGGACTCGAGCAGCCTCTGGCCATACTTGAAGCCCGAGAGCCGGCTGCAGGGATCAGCTTCAAGGGGATTAGGAGCCGGAGGCACGTCTACGGATCGCCCCGGGGCCGGGGCGGACCAGCTGGGACCAGCCCAGTCCGGTCCTTCTTCGGGATCGGGGGCAGGCTTCTGCCTCCCCGCTCACCCTCGTCCTTGTCGTCATCACTCTCGGGGAGGCGGAGAACGCGGGGCCTGCGCCGTAGGGGGGGAGCCCTCGACTCTGCCCCCGAATCAACCCCCTCTCCTGGTTCTTTTTCCTCCACCTCTTCACCGGAGTCGGAAGAGGACACGTCCACCAGGTCCTTCGGAGCCTCCACGGGCACGGGCCCGTCCCCCATTGAAGACGGGCATGGGCCCCACTACCTGCTCCCAATCCTCACGAAGGAACAAGGCGGCTGGGCGCCTCGATCTCGCCACATCGCCCCGACCAAGGACCGGAGGACCGTCGCCAGTCCTCGGCTGCCGTAGGCCATGGAGCTCGGGTGAGGCCTCCACATCGGAAGCGAGTACTGGCGAAGCGGAGCCAGATGGTGCTCCAGGAACTCCCTCAGCAGCGATGTACCGGTCAGCTTCGCCGCCGCCGCGTCGGCCGGCTTCAGATCTGCATCCATCTTCTCCAGCACCAGCTTCGCGCGGGGATCCCGAAGCTTCGCTCGGGACCAGTCGTCGGAGCTCTCGGCGGGCTCCGTGGGCAGGATCAGCCGTGGGTGGATACGCCCAGCATCCACCAAGACCCACTTGCTCCTGAAACCCTCAATCCGCTTCCTGTGGTTTGAAATGGCGATGGCTCCGCCAGATGCAATGAAGCTCACGACGCCGCAGCGGAGCCATGGGAGGTTCGGAGGAAGAAGTAATGGCGCAGCAAGGCCACGAGGGTTTCACCCCAACATGGGCCTCACAATAGTAGGCGAAGATTGCCAGAAGAAGGACGGAGTTGGGATGAAGGTGCAGAGCTTGGATGTTGTAGTGACGGAGGACGGAGAAGAAGAACTCGGAGAAGGGAGGCACCATACCAGCAATGATGGCGCTCGCGAAGAATGGGTAGAAAGTACTACCCCGACCCTCAGGGGCGGAGGAGCCGGCCTTGAGCACCGCTGTTCCATTAACGCCCTGCGCCTCCGCCAACCGGCGCATCAGGGCAAGGCTCATCGCTGACACATTTGGCGGGTCCAAGGCAGGAGAGTATCAGCCTTCGGCCGGGGTTTGGCGAGGAGCCATGACTGGCTAGGGCACGAAGGCGGAGTGGATCTCAAGGTCTTGGAATCAGGAAGGAGAGGCGCAAGAAAGGGGATCTGAGCAGCAATTGGAGAAAGTAAAGGAGGCAAGGAAGATGCCGCTCTATTATCAACCCGCACGGTTGCAGGGGCTCCCATGGCCGCAGGCAGTTAGGGCCCACGACGCTTCGCACTTGCCCTTTCGCCTCTCTGCACGGCCAAGTCCGGGCGCGCCATGGGCCCGGGGCTATCAGTCGGCGTTTCCGGGAACGGGGTCCCCAGACTTGCTCGCCTGCTGCCCGCGGGCGTAGCTCAAAGGAGGCCCAGGACAGCCCATCTTCATCAACACAAGCTCAAGACCCTCGCGAGGGGCCAAGCCTCGCGGGGCGGACGACAAGGAGCTTCCTCAGGCACGGCCTCGTCAGGCTGGCTCATGAGGAGGCGGAGATTTCAAGGCAGGGTACCTCGCGAGGTGCCCATGACGCAAGCCATGACGACCAAGGGCGCCAGTCGGGCGCCAGCCCACGCAGCGTCCTCCTTTCCTCTTTGGTGCAAAGGGAGCAAGCGCAGGCGAGAGCATCAAGCAAAGGCATCCGTTTCGGTGCAACAAGACCAAGACCAGCCCCAACGGCTGGAAGGGAGTCATCGTGGAGCCCAAGCAGGCGTCATCACCAAAGCCTTTGGCAGGCAAGGACCAACTTTAGTCACGATAAGTGTACCCGCTGTTCCCCTTCAAAATGGCCAATTGTTGGCGCCCTTCCCGCTCAATATTTGGAAAGAGGCCCAGAGCCTTCGTCTATATAAGTAGAGCTAGCCACCATAGTAGGAGGGTGGGCATTTGGAATCCAGAGAGAGAGATAGGGACCCGATCCTCAAGCTAGAGCGACGGAACACCACATAGCAGTTCATCACACCCACCAAGAACAGACCCTCGCGAGGTTGTTCTTCCCTGTATTGTTCCTCATCAGCCCAAGAGGCAATCCACCACACCACAAACTAGAGTAGGGTATTACACCACAACGGTGGCCCCGAACTAGTATAAATCTCGTGTCTCTTGTGTTGTTCTTTCTACATAGTTTAGGTCCCTGCGATTCGGCTAGGTACGAGACGGTGGAGGGTTGGATCTCCGCGCGCACCCCAGAGTTCGAACATTAAGGGTCTGCCGGAACCCGAAATCCGACATGCGTCATGGGCACCTCGCGAGGTACCCTGCCTTGAACTCTCCGCCTCCTCATGAGCTAACCTGACGAGGCCGTGCCTGAGGAAGCTCCTGGTCGTCCGCCCCGCGAGGCTTGGCCCCTCGCGAGGGTCTTGCGCTTGTGTTGATGAAGATGGGCTGTCCTGGGCCTCCTTTGAGCCACGCCGCAGGGCCGCAGCGGCAAGTCTGGGACCCCGTTCCCAGAACACCGACAAAGGGCCTCTGTATTGTGAAGAAAACGTTACCGTCGGCCGACAGCTCGGACCCACTCAGCTATATCTTCGCACGCAAGGAAGTGCCTCCTTATTACGCACAAAAAAATACTCCCCCTGCTAGCTGGGACCCAGTATAATGACAGGCTGACTTGTGGGCCTACTAAGTTGACGGGGACGGAGGGCTTTGTCAACTTAATCAATATGCACGATTCTAGCTCCAGTGACCGTACGATGTCCATCCAACGTCGTAGTGCTTCTTCAACCTCTGGTCTTCTTGCTCCAGCCGCCCAAACCAGCGCCGGTCGTGCCTCGTGCTCCTCCCTCCCGTGGCCGACTGCGATGCGGCGGAGGCCTCACCACCCCCTACTACTCCCACCGCTCGCCAGGCCATCCCTCTACTCACCCACACCAATTGTTATTATGCGGCGACGGCAGCCTCACACTGCAGTGAACCAGTGAACCCTCGTACTCCTCTATGCGTGGGCATCCACTGCCGCGTCTTCCCCGGCTCCGCGTTGTCCCCTTCCTAGGCCTCGCCGTCGTCCACCGCCCTAGTGCTCTCGGTGCGGCGTGGTCAACGTGTTCAAGGAACAGCTTCCATCGGACGTGGACTGTACGTGGAGGCTGACAGCTGGGTCCATGGCCGCAGCAAGGAAGTGCCTCCTTATTACGCGGAAAATAATGGTTCCTCCACCTGACAGCTAGGACTCACCGGACGGGCCACTGTATTTAGTGAAAAAAACATTTCCCCCTGACTGCTGGGACCCACCAGCTACATCTTCGCACGCAAGGAAGTGCGTCCGGGCAAAAAAAAAACGATTCACCCCCCTGACTGCTGGGACCCACCAGCTACATCTTCACACGCAAGGAAGTGCGTCCGGGCAAAAAAAAACGATTCACCCCCCTGACTGCTGGGACCCACCAGCTACATCTTTGCACGCAAGGAAGTGCCTGACAGTTGGGACCCACCTGGTCGAAGCGTACGTAGCATTGTCATTCTGGTCGCGAACGTGTATGTACATATATACTGGTGGATGTAGAGGTGCGGACGTGTCATAGTAGAGGCGTGCACGTAGCATGTACACGTACGTACAGCGGCCAGGGTGCAAGAAAGGAAATACGGCCACGTATGTGTACATACGGGCGGGGTCTCAAACGCCTACTCGCACATACGTACGGCGAGGGCTCATGTACATGGCTGGGTCGGAACGGAGAAACAGCGTCGTTGTCGTGTTCATGGGGAGGCAACGGAATGCGTCGTGTTCATGGGGAGGCAACGGAATGCGTCGTGTTCATCGGGAGGCAACGGAATGCGTCGTGTTCATCGGGAGGCAACGGAACACGTGGGAGCCAACTGGCTAGGTTGGAACGGAATGCATGGTCGTGTTCATCGGGAGGGCTTGGACGGAACAGGCGATGGAAACGAGGCCTGGCGTACCGCAGAACGGAGGAATTGGACCTCCTACGGTCGAAACGGGGGTCCTGTTGATCGGGAGGGGCGTGGCGTACCGCAAAACGGAGGAAATGGACCTCCTACGGTCGAAACTGGGGTCATGTTGATCGGGAGGGGTGTGGCGTACCGCAAAACGGACGAAATGGACCTCCTACGGTCGAAACGGGGGTCCTTTTCATTGGGAGGGGTGTGGAGTACCGCAAAATAGGACTCCACGGGATACTGTTCATCTCCACCGTCGACCTCCTCTAGCCTCCACGGGCTACCATCGACCTCCTCCAGCCTCCACGGGCTCCTGTTCATCCAGCCTCCACCGCGCGCTACTCCACTGGCTACTGTTCATCCAGCCCTCCACACCACGGGGTCCTGTTCAACCACCCCTCCACGGGCACCCCTCCACCGTCTACTGTTCATCCATCCCTCCACACCACGGGGTCCTGTTCAACCACCCCTCCACGGGCACCCCTCCACCGTCTACTGTTCATCCAGCCCTCCACACCACGGGGTCCTGTTCATCCAGAGGCAACGCCACCGCTCACTGTTCATCCATCCGCCCCTTAGCAACGCTCACTGTTCATCCAATCGATCGGCTTCAGTTAGCAGCAGTAGCGAAGGAATCGCTCGACCGGGTTTAGTTAACAGCCATCGATCGATCGCTCGGGTTCAGTAATGCGTAGCCTGCAGTGCAATTGCTCGGGTTCAGTTAGAGCCCAACGCCTCACTCAGGTTCAGTTAGAGCCAACGCCAGACACGCTGCAGCGTACGTGTCTGAGAAACGCACATCGCTCGCCCCGACCTCCCACCGTAACACAGAACTCCCCAAAACTCCCCCCCCCCTCGCTTCTACCACGGTTTTTTCCGTCATGGACGGCCCAAAGAATGTCATGCAGCTGCGTCTCCGGCCCGCCTAGGACGAAAAGCCCATTTTCTCTCATGATTTGTTGTCATAGAAGTAGGAGCCCACCACATCTATGATGATACCGGGTTTTGTCACAATTATCGTCATAGAAGTGTCATATGTATGACAGAAAAAAATTTCGTTCGGCCCAAAATGTCACGGATGTGTATTTTTTTTGTAGTGATATAGTATAAGTGCCACTTGCACTTTCAGTCTCCCCCTTTTTGGTGCATTGATGACAACGTGGTTAGAGCATGGCATAGAGGATAAAAAGATTGAATAGCCATGGGACAAATAATGATCATGGTAGCTCCCCCTATATGTGTGCCTGGATAAAAAGAATGCTTGAGAATGAATCAAGTACACACATAGGAGGCTCCCCCAAGATCATTATTTTCAAGACATGAGATTAACATAATAAACCTATAACGGTGCCTAGATCTCATGAAATGGTGTGGTGAGCAAATATTGTGAGACACATAATAAGCAAGATATGATCATAGCAATAAGTTCAATAATAAAGCTAGAGTCTCACAAGCATAACCGAGTAGCTCTCACAACCACACAAGTGAAAAGTAAATAAGAGTATCTCAAGCCAGCTAAAACCAACCAACAGCGAGAAACACGAGGCTTGAGATCTCAACGCACACTCAGAACACACCCACGAACACAAACACCCACCACTTCTCCCCCTTTGTCATCAAGACAACAAAAAGGAGACAAATGGCGACACACAGAACCAGTAGACAAGGGGAGGAGCACTCGAGGCATCATCATCATCATCAAAGCGCCATCCTGCCATCGGAAAGGATCAGGCTGTAGCCTCACTGTCTTGGTCCTCTGACCCTGGGCTGACCACCTCACTAGCTGCAGCCCTCGCTGCCTTTTGCTCACGCCTTACTAGCTTCTCACGGTTGATCTCCTGAATCTGACATCGCTGGATAGACTGGCACATCTTGAACATGTTGCTCAAGGTCTTGAACATGGACTTCTTTTCTCCCTTGGCAAAGATGGCCTCAGAACCAACAGACTTGGCCTTACCACGAGGGATCCATGCAGCGGAGGAAATGTCCAGAGTGTAAGTAGCATGATCCTCAGGCCTAGGGTTGCGCCCCTTGTTGATAGACACACATGGAGCAGGAGCAGCTGGGTCCACTTGGAGTTGCGCTTGGGAACAGAAGTCTTATATGAAACAATGTACTTGGCTGGGCAGACGGTCTCAATCAAAGCCTAAATGAATGGAGCATAGATCAACGACCTTTTCTCTTGAACACACTGGCGGAGCTCATAGAACATGAAATCCAGAACAACCACCCTCTTCTTCTGATGCAGGTACACAAACACATCCAACATGGAGCTTCGAATGTTGTGGGAATCACCGGCCTTAGGAGTGAGTGTATACCTCAAGATATGGCACATGGTGTCATATAGGGGCACAAGGTCTTTGATGGACCCGGTGATAAACGACTTCTACTGCTTGTCAGCGAATGCAATCTCATCCTTAGTGCGCTGCCCACTTTCACAAACTCTGCCAAACTCATCAGATGTAGCCTCTTCATCAATGAAAGGATAAGGAATGATCTCTGAAAACTTAGCCATAGGAGCAGAGCACCGATGAGTCCCTGACATCCAAGTGAGGGTGTGAGCAGAATCATTGGAGAAAAACAAAGTGGCGAAGAACTGCATCACCAAATCTTGATTGTGTGGATGGTTGAATGTGACGAACGTGAATGAGTCCCAACCTCCCAAGAGCTGAATATACACTGGGATATAAATGATCATTGTCGTGCAGACTCTCGGTGTTCACTTGCTTGTGCGGTGCAAACTTCTTTGACTTGGTCATGATGAGCTCATGATAAACTCTTTGCTGAAAACTCGTTCTTGAAACGGGGATCCACACCTAAACTAGTGGCAGCCACATAAGGATGGCTCTGTCTCCCAGCCCAAAGCTCTGGCTTGGTCCACTCAGCAAGAGGCATATTCCGGAGGTCAGGCCTGCCCGGAATGGCTTGCTCGGGACTAGACTCCTCTTCCTCCTCTTCATCCTCATCAACATGATCATCCTCTTCTTCTATCTCTTCATCATCATTGGGGTTGACGTAGTGAGCATCATCTTGTGAGTCATACTCTTCCTCAGAATCATCGGAGGCCTCAACAACAGGCTACCTGGAGGCAGCACGGCGAGCACGGCCCTGCCTAGACCCAGACCCTTGCCCCATGCCTTCTGACAGCTGGCGACGAGCAACTGTAACTCCTTGGATCCTCCTTTTAGGCGCTTGCGACGAAGCTCGGCCCTCTTGTCAGCAGAGTCTGAAACACACACGAAAACCCAACAACACAAAGCATGAAACACCAATGAGTACAAGTGCATGATAGAAGGCAAAGAGATAGATAGATAAGCAGGTGAAAAGCCCCTGGATACCCCGTGCGCACGGTACACGACCATGGACACGGGTCCTCGTGCGCATGGGGGTCAAACACTCCATGGACAACGGGGTTTCCCAGCGGCAGCCACTTCTAGATCGAGATCTGGGAGTGGGTGCGTGTCACATCCCTAGTTAGTCACTGCTTGTCCTTGCATCAATCATCATGCATCGCATTTTACTTTCTGAAAGTTGAATTGGGGATAGTGGAAAGCCTAATAAATCATTTCTAAAAATGATCAACATTAAAAATTGCTTAAAATATAACCAAGAAAATGTTCCTATTAAGCTATAAAAATATTGGCAAGAGGTAAAATTCAAACCAATATTTTTTGGAGTCTTAGTTATATTTATTTTTGTCCTTTGAATTAAACCAATAACATATTTGAGTTGGATTTATTTCTGTTATATAAGAAATAAAGTTCATGTATTTTGCAAGGTTGTATGTGACCTTGGACAAGTTTTCTAAGATCACATAAAAATTTACAGAAAGATTTAAAATGATCTGATGCTTTAAATCAAATCACAACAAAATACAGAGAAATGGAAAAGAGAAATAAAAGACAGAGAGAGAGAGAGAAAGAGAGAAACCTACCTGGGCCAATTACCTGGCCTGGCATTGTGCCAGCCCAGCACACTGGCCCTGCCAGTCATCTTCTCCATGGCGCCAGGAGGACAGCGCGCGTGTGGCCGACACGCGCGAGCGATTCCTTCGCTACTGCTACTAACTGAAGCCTATCGATGTTGCCTCTGTATGAACTGTGGGTGTTGCTGGAGGGTTTGGATGAACAGATCTCGGTGGGGGTGGATGAACAGGACCCCTTGGTGTTGCCTCTGGATGAACATGACCCCGATCGATCGAGCCGGTTGGGGCTGGATGAACAGGACCCCGTGGAGGGCTGGATGAATAGGACCACCCCGTGGAGGGCTGGATGAACAGTAGACGGTGGAGGGCTGGACGAACAGTAGCCCGTGGAGGGGTGGTTGAACAGGAGCCCGTGGAGAGGGCTGGTTGAACAGTAGCCGGTGGAGTAGCGCGCGGTGGAGGCTGGATGAACAGGAGCCCGTGGATGAACAGTCGCAGGTGGAGGCTGGAGGAGGTCGATGGTGGATGAACAGTAGCCCGTGGAGGCTGGTGGGGGTCGACGATGGAGATGAACAGTATCCCGTGGAGTCCCGTTTTGCTTTACGCCACACCCCTCGCGATGAACAGGACCCCCCTTTCGACCGTAGCGCTCCAACACAAGTCTGTTTCCTCTGTTTTGCGGTACGCCACACCCCTCCCGATCAACAGGACCCTTGTTTTGACTGTAGGAGGTCTGGTTCCTTCGTTTTGCGGTATGCTAGCCCCTCCCGATGAACAGGATCTCGTTTCGAACGTGGCTGGTCGAACACAAGGCCGTTTCCTTTGTTCTGCGATACGCCAGGCCTCGTTTCCATCGGCTATTCCGTCCAAGCCCTCCCGATGAACACGACGACGCATTTCGTTCCGAACCAGCCGGTTGGCTCCCCATGAACACAATGACGATGTTGTTTCTCCGTTCCGTCCCAGCCATGTACACGAGCCCTGGCAGTACATATGCGTGAGTAGGCATTAGAGACCCTGCCTGTATGTATGTACGTGGCCATATTTTCTTTCTTGCACACTGGCCGCTGTACGTACGTGTACATGCTATGTGCGCGCCTCTACTACGACACGTGCACGCCTCTACATCGACCAGTCAGGGGGGCGAATCGTTTTTTTTGCCCGGACGCACTTCCTTGCGTGCGAAGATGTAGCTGGTAGGACCCAGCAGTCAGGGGGAAACGTTTTTTTCGCGAAATACAGTTGCCCGTCCGGTGGGTCCCCGCTGTCAGGTGGAGGAATAATTATTTTGCGTGTAATAAGGAGGCACTTCCTTGCAGCCGCCGTGGACCCAGCTGTCAGCCTCTCCACGTACAGTACTCTTCCGATGGAAGTCTTTCCTTAACCATGTTGACCACGCCATGCCGAGAGCACCACTGCACCAGGGCGGTGGACGAAGGCCTAGGAAGGGGACGACGCGGAGCCGGGGAAGACGTGGCAGTGGAAGCCCACGCAGAGAGGAGTACGAGGGTTCACTGGTTCGACTGTGGTGTGAGGCTGCCATCGCCGCAGGGCCTGGCCAGCGGTGGGAATAGTAGGGGGCGGTGAGGCCTCCGCGGCAGCGCAGCCGGCCACAGGAGGCAGGAGCATGCAGCACGACTGGCGCTGCTTTGGGCGGCTGGAGCAAGAAGACCAGAGGTTGAGAAGCACTACGGCCGTTGGATGGACATCTTATGGTCACTGGAGCTAGAATCGTTCATATTGACTAAGTTCACAAAGCACTCCGTCCCCGTCAACTTAGTAGGCCCACAAGTCATCCTCCCACCAAGGTGGGTCCCAACTAGCAGGGGGAGTATTCATTTTTTTGTGCGTAATAAGGAGGCATTTCCGGTGGGTCCGAGCTGACAGCGGGGGGAACTTTTTTTTTGCAAAATACGGTGGCCCGTCCGGTGGGTCCCAACAGTCAGGGGGAGAAATGTTTTTTTCGCCAAATATGGTGGCCCGTCCGGTGGGTCCCTGCTGTCAAGTGGAGGAATAATTATTATCCGCGTAATAAGGAGGCACTTCCTTGCAGCTGTCGTGGACCCAGCTGTCAGCCTCTCCACAAACAGTACTCTTTCGATGGAAGTCGTTCCTTGACCACGCCGCGCCAAGAGCACCAGGGCAGTGGACGACGGCGAGCCCTAGGAAGGGGACGATGCGGAGCCGGGGAAGACGCGGCAGTGGATGCCCACGCAGAGAGAAGTATGAGGGTTCACTTGTTCGGCTGCCGTCGCCGCAGAATAACAGGGGGTTTGGGTGAGTAGAGGGATGCCCTGGCCAGCGGTGGGAGTAGTAGGGGGCGGTGAGGCCTGTGCGGCAGCACAGCAGGCCACTGGAGGCAGGAGCAGGTGGCACGACCGGTGCTGCTTTGGGCGTCTGGAGCGAGAAGACCAGAGGTTGAAGAAGCACGACGACCGTTGGATGGACATCGTACGGTCACTGCAGCTAGAATCGTTTATATTGACTAAGTTGACAAAGCCCTTGGTACGCGTCAACTTAGTAGGCCCACAGGTCAGCCTCTGAAACGGTGCGCCCCAGATGTCAGGGGGAGGAATCATTTTTTGGGCGGGTGAAGCTAGAATATCCGAGATTGAAGAAGAAGCACGACATCTGTTGGATGGACATCCAACGGCCACAGCTGCTAGAACCGTGTGCTGACTATAAGTTGACAAAGCCTTGCATACACGTCAACTCTCTTTTTTTAGGGGACACGTCAAGTTAGTAAGGCCACAAGTGTGTGGCAGAGAACTTATAGCCCATTTGAGATTTGTAAGAATGTGCAGCCAATTTTTGAATTCTAATGGAATTTACTACAGCCCATTTACAGTTTGTTAAAAGTACAGCCCATTTCAACCAACCGTTCAAAACAGAATTCAATAAAATTTCCCACATTTTGATGGGATCCGAAATATTTTTATCCCGAAATTTCTAGTCAGATTAAATACAATTTCAATATAAATTTATATTACGTAAAATCCAACGAAACATTGCGCTCGCAACAATTAATGAAATTAAAATTTTCAATATCCAAAAATAATAATTTATAAAGTAATTACGTGTTTGGTGCATTTTTTATAGTTACTGCCCAGTTTTTATAATTACATCCCATTTATTATTTCTTAAAACCCATTTTCTTGTTAAGCCTAATGCATCCCTCCTAGGAAAGATTTGCAGCCCAGCGGGGCGGAGAATAACAACTTGACCTTGCCTGGGTATTCCTAAAAAAAGGTATTGCTGGGCTAGCCATTTTCAGCTTGAAAAAAATTAATATCTGGGCTAGATATCTAGCCTGGGCTAGACGGGCCACAACCCGCCCAGTTAATACCTGCAGGGATGTTTTCGTTGTTGTTCAGAGGAGAAGAAAATAATATCTGGGCCATTCATCGCTCAAGAAACACTCTGCAGTGCTCACACCTCAAAAACACAAATACTGCTCGAGCTGCTTGGTCCCAGTTGTCGGCCGCTTCTTGTGCAATTCTCTCGTTTATTAACTACATAGGTTGACAATGGTGTGGGACCGTGATGTCAGGAAACCAGGAGGAAGCAAAAAAAAAATATAGTTTTATATACTAATAAGGAGGCACTTGCGTACGTGCGGCTATGGCCTTGGTGGGCCCCCAGTGTCATCCTCTCCAAGTAAAGTCATCTCCTCATCCTCATGTCCGTTGACCATGTTGACAACACGAGACAGCGGCGCCACGGCGAGCGCAACAACTCGAAGGACGACGGAGAGGGCCTCGCGGGCCCTACGTATGGTCTGATACAGCGCCAGTTGCTCATTCGGGAAGCCAGGATCATAGGGCCACATGTCCGCGACGGCATTGTCGTTCGCTTGTTCACTGGTGCTCATTGAGGAGACGGAGGTTGCAGCACATGTCCTCCTGCGCTGGTAGCTCTTCCGCCATTTGGGCGTCGAAGTGCGGCCGCACCTACTCTATGGTGAACACGACATGAACCGGCTTGGACAGTGGCGCTGGTTCCTGGTCGGAAGCTACATCCATTGTCTGATTGTCGTCGCTCAGCTCGGCGAGCTAGCTAGCGAGCCATCATGTCCGGCTGCTGGACCGACCTGTTGCCAAGCACGAGTCTGACTGCCCTGGCCCACCCAGACCGCCTCCCTCGCCTGCACGCGCTTTCCGCCCGAAACGGTCAGTACTGCTCGCCCCGCTTCCTGGTGCAGGCGATTGCTCCGCCTTCAAACAACACAAGTGCCACATTAATGCTACTACGGCGCCACACGTCCGTCCCTCCGCCGCCCACCATTGCTATGTAAACTGCTGCGCCGGCCAGCCGCAGTCATCGGCATCTGTACCCTTTCTCCTGTCCACACCACTACTGCCCACCATGGCTTCCTCGCGCTCCAGCGCTCTTCGGGACAGGCGGACGACGGACCACAAGGAGATGGCAGCCATTGCTGCCGACTAGCTGGCAGATAGGCAACCGGAGGACGACGATGTCCCAATGGAGAACATGGTAGTCGGTGATCTGGCGCCAACCCCCTCCTCCGCGCCATCCTCACCGGTGCATTGCACCATGACCATCGGCGAGGCCCGTGCCCAATATATGGACACGGTGAGGCAGAAGCGTGAGGAGCAGTTCCGGGAGGCGCAGGTCAACGCCGCCTACAACCACCATCTCCTCCAGGAGCACCTGCAGGCAGAGGAGCAGATCGCCACAGAGCAGGCAGAGCAGGAGGCGCTGCTCGACTCGTACCGCTCCGCCCGCGAGGGCCGCCTCGAGCGCTGGCGGTACCGCATGTAGGTGGCGGAGGCTGTGTCCGCCTACAAAAAGGGCGATGAAGCGGGCGAGGCACTGTTTGGCGAGACCTAGTGAGGGAGTCCGGGATTAGGGGGTGTCCGGATAGCCGAACTCTCACCGTTGGCCGGACTCCTGGACTATGAAGATACAAGATTGAAGACTTCGTCCCGTGTCCGGATGGGACTTTCCTTGGCGTGGAAGGCAAGCTTGGCGATACGGATATGTAGATCTCCTACCATTGTAACCCGACTCGTGTAACCCTAACCTATCCGGTGTCTATATAAACCGAAGGGTTTTAGTCCGTAGGACAAACAACAATCATACCATAGGCTAGCTTCTAGGGTTTAGCCTCCTTGATCTCGTGGTAGATCTACTCTTGTACTATCCATATCATCAATATTAATCAAGCAGGAGTAGGTTATTACCTCCATCGAGAGGGCTCGAACCTGGGTAAAAACATCGTGCCCCTTGTCTTCTGTTACCATCCGCCTAGATGCACAGTTCGGGACCCCCTACCCGAGATCCGCCGGTTTTGACACCGACTGCTTTCATTGAGAGTTCCTCTGTGTCGTCACTGATAGGCCCGATGGCTCCTTCGATTATCAACAACGACGCGGTCCGTGGTGACACTTTTCTCCCGACAGATCTCCGTATTCGGGCGGCTTTGCACTGCGGGCCAATTAACGGCCATCTGGAGCGGATCGAAAGCTATGCCCCTAGCCATCGAGTCAGATTTGGAAGTTTGAACTATACGGCCGATATCCGCGGAGACTTGATCTTCGACGGATTCGAGCCGCAGCCAAGCGCCCGCCTTTGTCTCGATGGGCATGATCTAGCTCTGCAGCGAGCAGTGCCACGGAGGCCGCACATCCGCTCCGACCCTTAATACGGGGCGGATTCCCGATCGAGGGCGAGTGGTTGGACACCGCCTCGGGGCTACAATCTCTATGGCGATTGAGCCGAACTCCATCCCTGTCGCTGCGAAAACCTCGACTCCAGGGTGCGGACTCCTCTCCGGACTCCGAACCCTCCGCCCTTGCCAATCGAATCCGATTGGGCGCCCGTTATGGAGTTCACGACGCGGACATCTTTCAAAGCACTCGCCCTTTGGCGACATTACGAATTTGCTAAAGTCTCTCTCTTTATCTGGAGAGCCCTGGCCGGACTGCGGACAGGAAGGTTGGGATACGGACGACAAAATTCAACGCCCACCCACCACCCACTTTGTAGCCATTGTCGATGATTTAACCGACATGCTCGACTTCGACTCCGAAGACGTCGACGGTATGGACGGCAAGCCGAGAGGCGATCAAGACCCAGCGCCTACAGGGCACTGGAAGGCCACCTCGTCATATGATATATATATGGTGGACATCCCAAAAGATGGGAACAGCGATGGAACAACGGAGGATGACCCCTCTAAGAAACAGCCGAAGCACCGACGTCAGCGGCGCCGTTCTAAATCCGGCCACAATAAAAACGGTGATTCCGGCACGGGAGATAATAACACCCGGACGGTTGAAGAGAACCCCTCCAGCAGGACTCTCAACGCGGGAGGAGGGAGAAGCAAGTCCGCACAACAAAGGCGGCAGAAAGAGAGGTCGAGGGCGATAATTATGCGCCTCCCTCCGAAGATGAGGCAAGCCTCGACGATGACGAATTTGTCGTGCCTGAGGATCCCGCCGAACAGGAGCGTTTCAAATGCAGGCTTATAGCCACGGCAAGCAGCCTCAAGAAAAAGCAGCAACAACTCAGAGCTCACTAGGATCTGCTAGCTGACAGATGGACCGAAGACCTTGCAGCCGAAGAGTATGAACTCGAACGCCCCTCCAAAAGCTACCCCAAACGCAGGCCGTTGCCTCGATCAGAGGAGGAAGCACCCAAGTCACCAGCGCATGACATGGCAGACCGGCCACCCCGTGGCGCGACAGAGAAGCCTCTCGGCCCTCCGCTCAAGACACACCCGACGCCGCTCAAAAAGTACCAAGGCACGGGAAAAGCGCGCGGACTTGCAAGATATATTGGAGGATAAGGCAAAACATACAAGATCGATCTACGGATCGTGTGGGCATAACGACGCGGGATGATTACCGTCACGCCGGATACAAAGAAACCGGCCGGGCCGAACACGATGAACAAAGCTCATATGAGCTACGTCGTGATATAGCCCAATACAGAGGCGCCGCACACCCACTATGCTTCACAGATGAAGTAATGGATCATCAAATCGCTGAGGGCTTCAAACCCGTAAACATCGAATCATACGATGGTACCACAGATCCTGCGGTCTGGATCGAGGACTATCTCCTCCATATCCACATGGCCCAGCGGTGATGATCTACATGCCATCAAATACCTCCCACTCAAGCTTAAAGGACCAGCTTCGGCATTGGCTCAATAGCTTGCCAAAGACAATCAATTGGTTGTTGGGAGGACACGGAAGCCGCATTCCTTGATAACTTCCAGGACACATATGTGAGACCACCAGACGCCGATGACCTTAGCCACATAACTCAGCAGCCAGAAGAATCGGCCAGACAATTATGGACACGGTTCCTAACAAAGAAAAATCAAATCATTGACTGTCCGGATGCAGAGACCCTTGCAGCCTTCAAACATAACATCCGCGACGAGTGGCTTGCCCGGCACCTAGGACAGGAAAATCCAAAATCCATGACAGCCCTCACAACACTCATGACCCGCTTTTGTGTGGGAGAGGACAGCTGGCTAGCTCGAAGCAACAACTTGGCCAAACATCCTGATAGTTCGGATACCAAGGACAGCAATGGCAGGTCGCGTCGCAACAAGAACAAGCGCCGCGTTAACGGGCGATATCATCAAGAAACGGCCGTCAAGGCTGGATTCAGAGGCTCTAAACCCGGTCAGTGGAAGAAGCCATTCAAAAGAAATACCTAGGGCCCGTCCAACTTGGACCGAATACTCGATCGCTTGTGCCAGATACATGGCACCCCCGAAAAACCAGCCAATCACACCAACAGGGATTGTTGGGTGTTCAAGCAAGCAGGAAAGTTAAGTGCCGAACTCAATGACAAGGGGCTACATAGCGATGACGAGGAAGAGCCCCAGCCGCCGAATAATAGAGGACAGAAGGGTTTTCCTACACAAGTGCGGACGGTGAACATGATATACGCAACCCACATACCCAAAAGGGAGTAGAAGCGTGCACTAAGGGACGTATATGCGATGGAGCCGATCGCCCAGTTCAACCCATGGTCTTCCTGCCCGATCACCTTCGATCGAAGGACCACCCCACTAGCATCCGTCCACGGCGGCTTCACGCATTGGTTCTTGACCCAATTATCGACAGATTTCACCTCACCGAGTCCCGATGGACGGCGGTAGCAGCCTGAACCTGCTTTATTAGGATCTAAAGGCGCAATGGGCATAGGCCCCTCAAGGATTAAACCTACAAAGACGACCTTTAAAGGCGTCATACGGGTGTAGAGGCCAGTTATACGGGCTCGGTTACACTCGAAGTGGTCTTCGGATCCCGGATAACTTCGGCGGCGAGTTAATCTTCGACATCGTCCCATTCCGCAGCGGCTATCATGCATCGCCGGACGAACCGCATTTGCAAAGTTCAATGCGGTGCCGCACTACGCATACCTCAAGCTCAAGATGCGGGCCCTCGAGGAGTAATCACGGTCAATGGAAACACCGAACGCTCTCTCCGAACGGAGGATCACACGGCGGCCCTCGCGGCGGAGGTACAAAGCAGCCTCTCACAGCAACTCTCGAGTCCAGCCATTAAGCGTCCGGACAACATCAGCGCGCCGGAGTAACCTACAACAAGACCGCCTGGCATGATTCAAGCACGCGTAGCAATCCGTTCCCAACCCCAGCCCTCGCGAAATTGCGAAGCTAGTGTTACGCGTACATAATTACGCTCTGGAGATACCATGGGCATATGGGGAGGGGCAAGACCACGGCACGCCAAGAATGCAGCTCGACCGCACCAGGGGCTCCGATTGTGTCATTCTTTTCCTTTTTCCTTTTTCTTCCTTTTTCTTACTTTCAGGACTCCGTCTTTCAGAAGTCCTGTCCGGCACTAGAATCGCCGAACTCACGATGCAACAGCCAGGGAAGCAGTAAGCCACGTCGAAGTGTTCAGGTGGTCTCTATTACGAGCATTATACCTGTTTTTTACATACCATCCCGCAGCTTACCCCTGGAGGGGGACATGTTAGATAGTCCCATCCCTTGCTTATAGCACTATTTGTATCATTCTGCTCTCATTGCAGTACCTTTTTGAATAAACAATACATAGCTTTTGCTTATTATTGCTCTACTTCCTTTATCTATACATATGTTCATTTTACGACATGTTGCAACCGTACACTTTGGTACGGCCAATACACCAGGGCTTAAGTATCCCAAAATTATGGTGTGATAAGTCCGAACACTTTCACAAGTCTGGCACCCCGAACTTATAGCATTATATGAATCAGCTCCGAATCATGTCTTGGGTCAATAGTTAGGTTTGCCCGGCTCCCGTGTTTTGGTACATTACGTTCCGTTATATCGGCTAAGGTAGCACCGGGAGAACCATCTGCGATTGTGCCCCGATTGACTGGGTCGAGCACCTCGAGGAGAAAGCTAAAACTGACCGTCATGATAGGGCGAGAGCCGATCGCTGTTCGAGAGGTTTTTTCGGGTCCGTAAAGACTTATGCCGCTTAGAGCGAGGCACGGAATTGTCCGGCCAAAGGCGTGGATAGCACCCGAACTTCGGTCTTCCGAATACTAGGGGCTTCACGAAATTTAAAATTATAGAATTCTATGGCTAAGTGAGAGTGTTCAAGCATTATAAGTCCGGTTGCCTTGTTACGTTGTGTTGAGCGCCTCCCTAGATGGACCCAAGAATGGGAACAAGAGTGCTCATGTTTATCCCGAACACCCCAGACTTTCGTGGCATGGGGGCTGAAGCCAACGACTTGCCATCTCTCAAATTTGATAAACGGCCGCACAGAAGGTAATATTTTAAATTAACAAGTGTTGCTTACCGCATATGAACAAGTTTTCAGCGTACAGGACAACAAATGCGAGCCTATTCAAAAATTACATCCTTGGAGCACTCATCCGCTATTCAAGGGCACCCTTGAGAGGCCCTCATAGTACATTTCGGGCGTGCGATGCTCATGGCCCTTCGGTGGCCCGTCCGTCACAAGCTTCTCCGCATCCAGCTTGCCCCAGTGCACTTTAGCACGGGCAAGGGCCCGACGGACACCTTCAATGCAGACGGAGCACTTGATGACTTCAATCCGTGGACACGCATCCACTAGCCGCCACACCAAGCCGAAGTAGCTCCCGGGCATGGCCTCCAATGGCCACAGCCGCGCTATAAGGCCCTTCATGGCCTGTTCGGCGACCTTGTGGAGCTCGACCAGCTACTTCAGCTGGTCGCTCAGGGGCACCGGATGTTCGGCCTCGGCATACTGAGACCAGAACACCTTTTCCGTCGAGCTCCCCTGCTTGGCGCGGTAGAATGCGGCAGCATCAGACACACTACGGGGCAAATCTGCGAATGCTCCCGGAGAGCTCCAAATCCGGGTAAGTAATAGGTAATTCACTTTCACCTGCTTGCTTTGCATAAAGAATGCCTTACCGCCGCTATCTTCTTTAACGACTCAATTTCTTGGAGGGCTTTTTGGGCCTCGGCCTTAGCAGCTTTGGCACTCCCAAGAGCCGAGGCGAGCTCGGACTCTCGAGTCTTCGAGTCACGCTCCAAACTCTCGTGTTTTTCCACGAGAGGTTGGAGCTCTTGCCGTACCTTAGCCAGCTGCGCCTCCCCCTTCTCTCGCTCGGTGCATTCCACAGTCGCTTTGTTTTTGGCCACGGACACCGCTTCCTTCAGGGTCGCCACCTCGTTCGTGGCCCCTGTATTACCCAAGTTATTCCTGTTATTTTTTGCAACCAAAACCTTTTCTATAAGGTATTTCTTTAATAAGGTATTACTTACCTTCCTTGTCCTCGAGCTGCTTCTTAGCTTGTCCGAGCTTGTTCTCGGACCGCTCGAGGTTCTGCTTCAATGCATTGACCTCTGCAGTCAGTGCGGCAGAGGTCAGCAGCGCAACCTGCATTCCCATATTGACATACTTATGTTAGACTCCTGCGTATATCTCTTTACATCCTTAGTGCGGCTTTTCTTTCCGAACACCGAACTAAGCATCAGGGGCTACTGTCTATGCGGTAATATTTTTACATATTCTAAACTTACCTCAAAGCCTGTTAGAAGGCTGGTACAGGCTTCGGTCAGTCCGCTCTTGGCGGACTGAACTGTCCGGATCACCACACTCATAACAGTGCGGTGCTCCTCCTTGATGGAAGCGCTGTTAAGCGCCTCCAGTAAGCTATCCGGTGCCTCCGGTTGAACGGAGGACACCGGTGTCTTACCCTTCTTGCGAAGGATCCGCTGGCCGGACTTCGGAACCGCTGATGATTCCGGCATGGAGTCCGGACGAGGGTCGGGCTTAGAGCCCCTGGGGGTCTTACCCCCCACGCGCCTGGAGTCCGGGAGGTTGTCTTGTGGCTCCTCCTGCGCCACCTCCTCTTGACCAAGCCCCCCTTGGGGCACCACCTCGGTGTCGTCCGCAGCATGGGGCGAGGAGGCGGTCGGAAGCGAAGTACTCTCCATTTTCGACGAGCCCAGGGACCCGCTCGATGAATCGGCGAACTCGCCCTTGGGAGGGCTGCACAATTGTTCGACATTAGAGAACACTCTGCAATAATAAAAAGCCATGGGTATTCGGACACTTACAATCTCGCCAGGGGCTTGGCCCTTGTAGGCCAATCCTCCTCGTCGTCGTCGACATTGGTGGAGAAGTCCGGAGGAAGGGTTCTTCCCTTCTTGGACCCTCCGGCCTCCCCAGTTGGGGTGGCCTTCCTTTTCTTCTCCTCCCCCGCTGGGGGAGGAGCTTCTTCTTCTTCCTCCTCATCCTCAGGAGAAGATTCTGCTTCAGAATCTGACAGCACCTGGCGTCGGGAGCTCCTTCGAGTTCCCGTGGCCTCCTTCTTGGCCTTCTTCTCCGGCACCACATGGGGTGCCGGAGCCAGTAGCCCCCGGCTAATCGGGCGTCCGCTGGGTCTTCGGCAAAGGAGCCGAACGTTAATCTGTCCGGACGTCTTCTTCAGCCCACTGTCAAAGAATAGGGAGTTTTTAGATCCCACATAGAGTCAATCTATGAAAAAAGAGTCCCGTAAAGGGTAAAATAACTTACCTCGCCGGCTGGACGCCGCGAGCTGTATCCGAGATCTTTGTTAGCGGATGCTGGGGCTTCATTGCCCTTGAACAGCACCTTCCAGGCATCTTCGTACGTATTGTCGAAGAGCCGGCTCAAGGTTCGGTGTTGTGCCGGATCGAACTCCCACAAGTTAAAGGCCCGTTGTTGGCTGGGGAGAATCCGGCGGATGAGCATCACAGATTACGCCGACAAGCCTGAGATTCTTGTCCACCAGGTTTTGGACGCATGTCCGAGTCCGGATAGCTCTTCCGAATCCCCCACGTCAGGCCTGTCTCTTTCCATGACGAGCCGTGTGGGAAGCCAGATCTGGATTCGGGGCCGCCACCCATTCGAAATTAGCGTGGCTCGGTGATGTAGAACCACCCGATTGCCACCCCTTTATTGTCTCCACAAAGGCGCCTCGAGCCATAGGACCTTGGCCATCTTGCCAACCATGGCGCCTCCGCACTCCGGCAATGACGCCCACTACCTTCGGCCGGACGTTGAAGATCTTGATCCATAAACCGAAGTGGGGCTGGATGCAGAGGAAGGCCTCGCACACGACGATAAACGCCGAGATGTTGAGGATGAAATTCGAGGCCAGGTCGTGGAAGTCTAGGCCGTAGTAGAACATGAGCCCCCGGACAAATGGGTGAAGTGGAAAACCTAGTCCGCGGAGGAAGTGGGGGAGAAACACCACCCTCTCATGGGGCCCGGGGGTTGGAATGAGCTGCCCCGCATCGGGCAGCCTGTGCGCGATGTCGCCGGACAAGTATCCGGCCTCCCGCAGTCTTGTGATGTGCCCCTCCGTGACGGAGGAGGCCATCCACCTGCCTCCCGCTCCTGACATGGTTGGAGAAGGTTGAGGTGGGATGTGCGGACTTGGGCACTGGAGCTCGAGTCTTGTGAAATGGATAAGCAAAGGAGGAAGAAGGCGTGGGTGAAAGGTTGGATCGTTATCCCTTATATGGATGACGAAGCTATGCGTCCCCACCAGCCTGGTAAAACTCGCTTATTTCCCAAGCGCCCGTAATCAATGGCGCGGATGGGTTACCCGAATAAGGGGCACGATCTATGCTTTGATAAGGCGTGCCAAGGAAACCGCCTCGCTAAACACGCTGAGGTGGAACAGTAAAAACGATTCATATAAAGGCACGGCCGTGGTGTGATGTCACGCGCGGAATACGTCAGCAGATCTGTGCAAAAATAATTCTCTCTCACGGTGTTATGTGGAACTTGTTTTGCGAGCGGACACTATCCTTGTGTTCAAAACCTTCTATGAAGTATTCGGAGGAGGAACCCGCCTCGCAATGCCGAAGACAATCAACACGCTAGACTCATCGTCATTGAAGCCTGGTTCAGGGGCTACTGAGGGAGTCCCGGATTAGGGGGTGTCCGGATAGCCGAACTCTCACCGTTGGCCGGACTCCTGGACTATGAAGATACAATATTGAAGACTTCGTCCCGTGTCCGGATGGGACTTTCCTTGGCGTGGAAGGCAAGCTTGGCGATACGGATATGTAGATCTCCTACCATTGTAACCGACTCTGTAACCCTAACCTATCCGGTGTCTATATAAACCGGAGGGTTTTAGTCCGTGGGGCGAACAACAATCATACCATAGGCTAGCTTCTAGGGTTTAGCCTCCTTGATCTCGTGGTAGATCTACTCTTGTACTACCCATATCATCAATATTAATCAAGCAGGAGTAGGGTATTACCTCCATCGAGAGGGCCCGAACCTGGGTAAAAACATCGTGCCCCTTGTCTCCTGTTACCATCCGCCTAGACGCATAGTTCGGGACCCCCTACCCGAGATCCTCCGGTATTGACACCGACACCGAGGACGAGGCAGAGGACAATGACAGCTCCGACGAGTCCCCGCTCCGCTGGCATCGACGAGGCCCTGCTCCGCCGAGGCCCCGCGGTGCCAACAACGAGGCAGAGGACACCGCCGGCTCCACCCTGCAGGCAACGAGGGGGAGGATTTCCCCCGCTCCGCCGAGGCGCCGCCCGCCGGCAACAAGACAGAGGACATCGCCGGCTCCTCCGAGGCCCCGCCCCGCTGCCAGCGAGGCCGCGCCACACATAAAATGAGGAAGAGGAACACGGCAGGTCGCCCCCGCTCGGTTCCAAGTAAGGCCACCGCTGCTACCCTCCAGTTGAAACCAAGCTAGGCGGGTTGACCAATGACGGCCGGTTAGCTTCTTGGCAGCAACGTGGAGTCGGAGAGCTATGTTGGAGAAGGACGCTTCTTCTACTTAACTGTTGGTGCAGTTGGCTTACTGACACGTGGGCCCAACATGCATCTAGGCCACATGTCGATTCATAACTGAACCTGCGATTAAAGTCCTTCGCTTCTGCTCGGCCCGGGACACATTGGGTAACTTCGGTTAATTAATTATACCTCCAGCGCACCCCTTTTTAGTTGAAGAATGTATGAAATGTAATGAAATCCGGCATGTTTATATGAAATATGACCGTGTATGAATGATATTATTTCGATTAGTTCAAATTCTTGTATCACTGGCATTGGATGAACATGCAAAACAATACGTACTAGCATTATTCCCAGGGTGATCACCTCGTTTGCAGCAGTTTCACATGTACTCCCTCCGGTGCTTTCTAGTCTGCATACAAGTTTTGTCTGCAGTCAAAGTATCTCTACTTTGACCAATCTTATAAAAAAAGTATGCACTTCCACAATGTGCAAAGTAAAAAGGAGCAAAAGGAGTACAAAGAGTTTAAGTAGCTTTTTTAGCGTTCCTGTACATTGCAATCAAACACACATGCCTGGCAATTCATAGAGAACTTTCAAAACAATCGATGATTATGCATCTCAGCGATTCACATGTCAGAGCCAATATTTACTTCACAACTAAAGAATAAAGAAAAAATGGATCGACGCTGCTGACAGCAAAGGGTGTCCCATTCGAAAATATCAAACGCGTGTCTTCTTGCTAAAATCAATGAGCAAAATTTGACAAGGTTTTCCCATTCCAAAATATCAAATGCCTACGATTGTGGAATGGGCAGGGTTTGCCATCAGTTCAGACATTGACATGGCACCTCGTGCTAAATAAACCACTTGTTCTTTTTGTGCAGTTCCACCAAAATCAACCAAATTCGCTCGTAGCTTGTATGATTTCGCCCTTATATGTTGCAACGCCTTGAACTTATCGACACCTCCTTTCTAGCGGTGGAAATGAATGATTCAATGTATTCATGAACATTTTGTGCAGTTCCCATTGAAATCAAGCTGAGCACCCCTGTTTGCACAAATACAAAAAAAAGTGATTAGTGTAAAGCAAACTGTACTATGAATTGACAGTTTAAGCAGGCACCTACATGGTCCATGTAGAGCACACTTCTAGAAAAAATGGAACTCACCGGAAAGAATCCTAGAACAACATTGTACTCGTGCATCACAGCAAGAAAATGGAGATTTGTCAGTCCTTCTGAGTTGAAGTTAGTTTGGTCTTGTGGGGAGTAATGTAACCATCCTTCAACTGCTCCTTCTGATGAGAAGATAGACAGGGCTTCTTCATCCTGGCATAATCGGAACTAGTCACTTCACGTACTCCATATTCTTCTTCAGAGGAGGATGATCCTGTTGTGCAAACACAAGAGGACAACTAAATGCTAGCATCCTTGTTTGCTCGAAAAAAAGGTAAGGAAATATTTAAAACAGCACAGATGAAGAACTTCTCAAGGACAATACCACTTTTTCATGACAGTATCTAAACAGTAGCACAACACCAATAGAGATGACAAAGCTCAATCATATGGATGAAATCAGTGGGCAAGTACCAACCTTTGTCAGGAGGCTTATTGTGTAGAGCATACAGATGAAGCACTTCTCCGGAACCATCTGTTGCTATCTACTGTGGTGGCCATGCTTACTATATACTCATCGATTAGTTTAATGTTTCCAACATCTTCTTCTGCAGTTCCACTAAAATATATGGTATCTTCAAAGAAGATCCATGTTTGCATGAGTAGAGATAATTATGTATTACATTAAGAGTGGCATCAAATCAGTGGCAAAACAATTGCTCGTTCCAGCCGTAGCAATAAATTAAGATGCAAAACGATATTATTACTTGTGTCATCACAGTTCCAGTGCTTCATTACAGCACCGGGAGTTGATTTTTGTTTTTCTTCCGCTTCTTCTTCCCCTTCATCACTTGGTTCAATAACAGACAAGCTTCGCCTTCAATGTAAGATTTGGCATGTTAATTAGGTTGCACAAGTATAGCACTAAACAATGACATTAATTTTTTGATGAAAGTGGCAAAATACAGCCAACAGCCAGAAATATCCTTATCTTATCTCAATGGGATATTGCGGTGCACATACAGATTGGAAGTCTTGTCTCCATTTGTGCAGTTCACTAAAATCAAGCAACATTACCGTACAAGTAGCACAACATATGAAAGCACAATGCAGAATCATGTGAAAGAAGGCTAGTACTGACCTCTCATGACGCGGAACTCAAACAACTCAGAAGAAGAAGATTTGAACCAAATTTGCCAACACGGATAGGAAGTAAGATCTCCTCTTGTGCAGTTCCACTAAGATCAAGCAATCAAGCAACCTTGTCGGTGTGACATTTTGGTTGAACTGCACAAAACACTCTTAAAACAAAAGTGTTTTGTGCAGTGCAAGAAAAGGTCACAATGGCAATGAGGTGAAGTAGATAACCCTGTTTACATAGAGGTGCAAAGGAAACAACTAGTGGTCAATAACGGTGGATGACACAGAAGCCAACAAAAAGAAGCATCTACCTTATCTAAATGGGAAAGAAAGCAAGACAGTAGCATTTCTCAAATGGTGGCATTGATTTATGTTAACAGAGAGATTATATTAACAATAAAATTCATTAAACATGTAATTTGCTTTAAACTATAGCATTGCATCAATTTTCCGGTGGCATTATTAGAGGGTGTTTGTTTACAGGGACATTTTTGTGGAGGGACTAAAAAAACTCCGTGTCAGTCCCATCTAAACCAAACAGGAGGGACTTTTAGGGACTAAAAGTGGGCATTTGGTACTAAAGAAAGAAGACCCTATGGGAGAGTCTTTTTGGGACTTTTTCCAACAGTTGCCCCTGCCACGCATCGCACCTTGTCTATATTAGTTCATTACTAGGGGTAACATGGTCTTTTAGCATGTCATTTAATAACCTCTAGTCCATGTTTAGTCCCTGGAACCAAGCAGGTAGGGACTAGGGAGTTTTTAACCAAACATGGCCTTAGATTAACAACAGCTAAAGAGTTTCACGGGAAAGTGGACGCACCATCACCATGTGCATCTACCGATGTACTGGGGTGATGCACAGTCTGTTGCAACAAAGAACAAACAACCAAGGAGCATATTTGTGTTGGTCCCAGTTTTGTTATCTTTAGACACCTTTCCGTATGTGAGCGCAACAAATCTAGTCCTGCTCAAACTCTACAGCCTTGTCCCCCAAAACAAAATATCGGTTTGTTACAGATGTGCGTACTGTGTTTGTCATTGTTTTCCCTTTTCGACCAACATAGGTGCTGGATAGCCAGTCTGTACTAGTACTTTCCCCACTTCCTTTCCTCTTTGAACCACGTCCTAGATTTATGCTATACAACTTTCCCCACTACTTTCCCCCATTCCTGTCCTCTTTGAACCACGTCTTAGATTCATGCGATACAACTTTCCCCACAACTTTCCCCCTTCCTTTCCTTTTTGAACCATGTCCGAGATTCATGATATACAACTTTTCCCACTACTTTCCCCATTCCTTTCCTCTTTGAACCACGTCCTATATTCATGGTATACAACTTTCCCCACTACTTTCATGTTTGATTCAACACCTAAATTCAAGTGCAGACGAGGAAAAAGCCCACATGCAGCTAGATCAATGCATGTGGAATAAGTAAATTATACCTTAAGGATCTTGGGGTGTGGTTCGGTGGGCGATCGGAGGCCGTTCGACCCATACTATGTACGGCGGCAAAGAAGAAGGGGTCGGAGGCCCTCCCGCGCCGCCGCTGGGTGAAAGTGAACAGCTGCGCTGGTAGTGGATTCCCTCCCTCGCCGACGGCGACAACGTTAAGCCTCCTTCCCTTCCCGACGGACGGATCCTACCAGCTCTTTGACCAGCAGTGAGGGGAGAGAGAGAGGCCAACGAAGTCTTGTTTAGATCAGGAGAGGGTGAGAGAGTGTGAAGAGAGAAACTACAAGCAGACCAACAGTGAGGGGAGAGAGAGAGAGGCCAACAATGTCTTGTTTAGATCTGGAGAGGGTGAGAGAGTGTGAAGAGAGCAACTACAAGCGATGAGGCTCCAGCGTGTATATATATACTAGAGAGAGTGTGAAGAGTGCAAACCCTAGAAAACAAGCATTGAGGTTGCAGATTATACATGATGAGGTGATTATACGGTCACTACGAGATCGTATAGCTCCGTATCCATCCATTTTGACCAGTCAAAGAATCCTCCTGGAACCGCCCCAGATCACTTTCTCTGTCTGTCATGCGGGGCCTACCTATCATTGGGTGGAAGAAAGAAGTCGAACAAAAACAAAATTATGCTCAAGTGTAGTTATCGAACTCGAGACCTCAAGTTTGATGAGCGAACAGGCTAACCAGCTACACCACCCCCACGTTATGTTTAACAAGAGGAAAATAACCTTTAATACATTCCTGCATTCGTGTGACAAGCATGCAGTGTTTTTTTGCGTGGGAGTCATTGGGATTTAAAGCGGTGTATCTTACCTCACACATCTCGCTACAGCTCGTGAACACTATCCAATTGATCCGTCTGTTCGCTCACGTACTATTTTGAGTGAATCCGTATTATAACATGCACACAATTTTGGGCACTTGTATTCGACCTAAGTCAGTGTGCCACCGTATCTCGTACTACTCCCTCCGTCTAGGTGTGATAAGTCACGTTAGAAGGTGCAAGCAGATTTTTTTTTTCGAAACAAGGTGCAAGCAGATTGGAGGAGAAGAAGAAACTTGACCGGTCCTTCCTCCAATCAAAGCCCTGATTTCTGTCTCTAAACACAACAAATAATCACAACAACTAAGAGATGCCGTTTTAGCTACCATGCAGGGCCACATATTAACTCGCATGCATCAATGCTTAGTTGCGCTCCATGCATTGGGTTTCCGGGGGAGATAACAAGGTAGAGTAAGGAGCGTTTGGTTACATTGCTAGGATGGTCATAGTGGTGAGTAACTTGGACTAGTAACATGCATATGTTACTAGTCTATGTTACTACTTTCATAGTAGGTAGTAACATATGGATGGTAACATGCAAGTCTTCATTAATTGAGATATAGACTCATTTTACCACGGCTTGTGTGTGTGTGTGTGTGTTTAACAACATGTGTGTGTTAGAGAGAGCGACACATCGACCTACTCCTACAGAGAGATGGTGTGTAGTGTATGATTTAGCCGCGAGAGTTGGTGCATCCTCTCGTTTCCGGGCATCCGGTCGGGACAGGCGGGCAGCTGCCACGCCCGCTCCTGACCAGCCTGGCCCACCCAAAGCCCCTCCATCGCTGTAGCAAGGCGCTGAAGCAGTCGGCCGCTCCAAAGAATCGGTGCCGCATTCATTCCCGGGCAGAGCGGACGCGACCTCTCACTAGCGCCTGCGTTGAAGGGAGAAGCAGATTCAAGAGTGATGGTTGCTTCGTCCGTCCAACTTACTGCTGGGTCTATGTGATTTGACAGCTCATTGGTCATTATTACTGAGGTGGTAGGACTGCTGGATGTCCCACACTTTCGGTGAAAGGAGGTACTAGTAGATTACACGTTTCTCCATTCTCAGCGGAGGAGTGCGAGAGAAGTGAAAACACGCAGGATCAGTGATTACATGGTCCACCTCACACTATCACCATATTTTCTGGGCACTGTGCGACACCTAACTCTTTACATAGTACTAGTATAGTACGTACTGTAATTTATCAGCGAGATAAATTTGTACAATGCTATGAAGCTTCTAGCTTCTGTTTCATGTATGTTGCATCTAAGGATGCATGTTGCAACATTTCATCAAATACAAAGGAGACTAACATGCATGCTATTGCATCTCAATGATTGACATATCATAGCCAATATGTACTCCCTCTGTTGCAAAATAAGTGTCTCAACTTTATGCAAACTTTACTATGAAGTTGTACTACTACTAAAGTTGCCACTTATTTTGGAACAGAGACAACTAAAGAAAAAAAGATCCATGCAACCCCTAGCCCTTGAACCGTAAACCCTAACTAGGCCTTAATTTGCTGGCAATGTTGGAGCTTCCTAAGAAATGAAGTTTGCAATCCTTTGACCATCGGATCATTTTGTGCAGTTTCACCAAAATCGAGATGAGCATCCCTGTGGCAAAGAAATTGAAGAAGCGTGATTAGAATAAGATTACTGGGACTAGTTGATGAGACATAAACTCATCACAAATACAATACGTAGAAGCCAGTAGAGGTATGTGTGGGGCAAAGAAGTAGAGAAATATCCACGTGGAGTGATGTGGGCAGCTGGAGCAGTGCTGCAAGCCGGCTGTAAAGGGAGTTGTACCTGAGGGATGTCGGGACGTAGCTCAACCTAGAGGAGGGCGGCGGGAGGAGGCAACTGCCCACATCGCGGCAGTGAGCAATGGACGAAGACAACCTCACCGGCTTTGTGAGAGAGAACGGCGGGGACCCCTGATCGGGACGTGCCAATA
This sequence comes from Aegilops bicornis, assembly GCA_021605145.1. NCBI lineage: Eukaryota > Viridiplantae > Streptophyta > Magnoliopsida > Poales > Poaceae > Aegilops > Aegilops bicornis. Next base: position 532,410,931 of record CM038671.1, on the reverse strand, counting down.
GTGGGTTTTTGCCGTCGGCAACGGCGACCGCATCTACTCTAAGCATCCACCCCTTCCCCCGGTGGACGTGATTCGCTGGGATGTTAGAGATGTGGCCACAGTCGTTTTGTGCGAGAGAGTGTGAAAACTAAAGAGAGGAACCCCAGCAAGCAACCGTGTAGGCTCGTCCTGCCCATGTATATAGTGGAGCGGATTCCTTTATATTGCGTACGTGCCACTGAAGGAAAAAAAAACTTTATTTATAAATGACACGACACCTACTACTCGTTCTCCTATAAACCTTGCGCTTGGGATCTCCAAAATATTAACCTTGCGATTGGCTCTTCGCCTCTTCGGGAAGTCTAGCAATAATGGTACTGCAGTATATATCGTTCTGGCTATATGAGACCGAATGAATTGTTGCACATCCACCACGTGGGAAAGGGTCGAGGGGTGAGGGAGAGTGCGTACTATTACGTCTGTTTCAGTATGGACTACATAGGGAGCAAAATGAGTGAATCTACACTCTAAAGTACGTCTATATACATAAGTGTTTGGAGTATGTACTACTAGTTCATATTGATATCTACTAAAAGACATATATATTCCAAACAATATGATAATCTCTCTAACCAAGGTAGTAGGAACGAGGAGTAAACGGAGGGAGTAGTAAAATTTTCTCCTCGTCCTGCGAGCCACCGTGCGCGTGGGCGAGGGAGAGGGCGTAAGGCGTACGATACTTCTACTAGTAAGCAAGCTTCACCTTATCCTGCGAGCCACCGCGCCCGTGGGCGGGGAGACAGTGTACTAAGCAAGCTTCTCCCCATTCTGCGAGTTGACGGGACACATCAAAAGTACTCCAGTGTATAGAGCATTGCCTCTAAGGTAGGCCCCCACATGGTTTGTCTCTTTTTTAACATAACGCGTCAAGTCGCAATTTGTTTGTTCACCCGTGGTAGACGATCCTCCCTCCATCAAGTGGACAACAAGTACACGTGTCAAATTACCACGTGGGCTGCCTTTTTGTACAGAAATGAGCTCCACCGTGTACCCGCGCGGGTGTGGTTGGGAAAGAGACGGGAGTACGTGCGCCGTGCGTGCACCTCTTCTCTTCGTGCACGTCCCCCACCTACGTGGGTGTGTGTGAGAGATACAAACCTAGACAAATGGCTTGTGTGTTCGTGAGTCTTTTTTGTTTTTTTTGGGGGGGGGGTTGATTTCGTGAATGTATTTGTGGGAATATGTGTCGATGACATCTCAAAAAAAATTGCATGCAATGTCGTCTGTGAAATGGAGGCCTATCCATATCATATATAGAGGGCCAGGCGATCCACGAGAAGAGAGGGAGCGGTCATAGATATCGATATAGTCGAAGAGAGGATCAAGTGGGTGGGTGCGAGATCGATGAAGAGAGCCATCGAAATTGTGTGTGTGTGCAAGTCAAAGATATAAGGCGACTGACCTACCAGAAGACATGGAGGGGTCATAGATATCGATAGAGTCGAAGAGAGGATCAAGTGGGTGGGTGCGAGATCGATGAAGAGAGCCATCAAAATTGTGTGTGTGTGCAAGTCAAAGATATAGGGCGACTGACCTACCGGAACGTCAGAGGGCACAGGTCAAGTTTGTGTGTGGCAGGGAGACATGACTAGAGCGCTCGATGTATCGGTGTGTGTGTGTGGGAGGGGGGTGGGGGAGGGGTAGGCAGAGGCCTAACTATAGAGGTAGAACGACTCGTATATGTGTTGATAAGGAGAGACCCAGCTATGTCTTGAGGGAGATCGGTCGACATCCATACATAACTGAAGGACGGGAAATAGGATGGGACAGAGAGAGAGAGAGAGAGAGGAGAGAGAGGGAGGGAGAGGGGTAGAGTGCTGGATGGGTGATGGAGTTGCTTCTCGAAGATGGTGGGAGAGGCCTACTAGACAAACTGAGGGTGGAACTGCAATATTATCAATAAGAGTGGGGATGTGTTTCTGTGTGTGCCTGTGTGATAGATCTGTCGGGACGCATCCATGGATGATGAAGGGGAACCATGTGTTTGGTAAGCAAACCTAACTAGATTGGTAGATCAATTGTTGTTTGTCGGAGGAAGGCAGAGACATAACTAATGAGCTAGATCGATCGACGCGTGGGAAAAAAACGAGTTATAAGGACCTAGCTAGTTGTATGTATAGCGGGATATCGATCGATGTACGTCCATTTGTTAGAGGCAAATAAGGCCCAGCGAGACGGATAGACAGAGAGAATGGAGCTAGGAGGTGGTGCGAGAGGCCCATCTACTAGCTAGATAGGGGGAGGAGTGTGCGGTTGTGAGATTGATGAAAAGAAGGGCGAGAGTTTAAACATGTGTGGGACCGTATGAGAGACACGAGGCAAGGACACATAAAGGAGGAGATTGAAGGTGCGTGTGTATGTTCTAGGCAGACATCGCTGGAGAGATTTTGTGGGATTTCGGGTTCCGGCAGACCCTTAAGGTTCAAACTCTAGGGTGCGCACGGAGATCCAACCCTCCACCATCTCGTACCTCGCCGAATCGCGGGGACCCAAACTACTAGCAAGAACAACACAAGAGACGCAAGATTTATACTAGTTCGGGCCACCGTTGTGGTGTAATACCCTACTCTAGTTTGTGGTGTGGTGGATTGCCTCTGGGCTGATGAAGAACAGTACAGGGAAGAACAACCTCGCGAGGGTCTGTTCTTGGTGAGAGCAATGAACTGCTAAGTGGCGTCCCGTCGCTCTAGCTTGAGGATCGGGTCTCTATCTCTCTCTCTGGATTCCGAATGGCGGATCCTTCGTCCCCATCCTATGGTGGCTAGCTCTACTTATATAGGCGAAGGCCCTGGGCCTCTTCCCAAATATTGAGCGGGAAGGGCGCCAACAATTGGCCATTTCGAAGGGGAACAACGGGTACACTTATCCTGACTAAAGTTGGTCCTCGCCGCCAAAGGCTCGTGATGACGCCTTTGCTTGGGCTCCATGATGATCGCATTCCAGCCATTGGGGCTGGTCTTGGTCTTGTTGCACCGAAACGGATGCCTTTGCTTGATGCTCTCGCCTGCGCTTGCTCCCTTTGCACCAAAGAGGAAAGGAGGACGCTGCGCGGGCTGGCGCCCCTGGTCGTCATGGCTTGCGTCATGGGCACCTCGCGAGGTACCCTGCCTTGAACTCTCCGCCTCCTCGTGAGCCAGCCTGACGAGGCCACGCCTGAGGAAGCTCTTGGTCGTCTGCCCCGCGAGGCTTGGCCCCTCGCGAGGGTCTTGAGCTTGTGCTGATGAAGATGGGCTGTCCTGGGCCTCCTTTGAGCCACGCCGCAGGCCGCAGGCAGGCAAGTCTGGGGACCCCCGTTCCCAGAAAGCCGACAGTAGCCCCCGGGCCTGTGGCGCGCCCGGACTTGGCCGAGCAGAGAGGCGAAAGGGCAAGTGCGAAGCGTCGCGGGCCCTAGCAGCCTGCAGCCTTGGGCGCCGCATGGCGGCTGATTGGACGTGGGCGGCACTGCTCCCCCACGACGCCTTGGTAACCGCCCGGATTCGACAGGTCCTTGCATGCAGAGTTGGTCATAATGATCGGTGATCGTGGAGGCCGGCGGTTGGCCTCGCTGGCTATAAGTATGGAGCAGCGCGCGCCCTTCCGATCTATCCCTCTTGTCTCTCCTTCTTCTCCATGGCTCCACCAAGGAAGTTCTCGGCCATGAAAAGGGAAGGGCCGCCAGGTCGAATCTTCCTCTCCTCCGCCCAAGCGTGGTCGAGGTCGCCCTCGCAAGCACCCCGTGGCCTCCACGGCGGTCTCCCGCGGTCGTGGGGGAGGCTCTCAGCATGGTGATGAGAGGTTTTCCATGGTTGGAGGGCGTGCCCCGGCCGCTCGTCCCCCGAGGCCGCGCCTCCATGCTGCTGAAGTGCTGCCGGAGTTCATGGTGAGGGCGGAGGAGCCGTCCAGCGTCTGGCTTCAGCTCCCGTGCTTCCTCCTGGGTGAGCTCCCAGATGGCGCCATGAGTGGCCTCTGGCTCCAGGCAGATGGCTGTTGCAGCCGGGCTTCATGGGCTTCTCTGGAGGTCTCTGCTGCAGGGAACCTGTTCCTGGCCCGCGGCTGGCAGACGTTCGCGCGCGCGTGTGGCCTCCGCCGCCGGTGCTCCCTGCACTTCAAGTATGATGGCGACGCCACCCTACGTGAGGGTGTTGGGAAGACGGCGGCCGCCGCATGGGGTGCTGCCACGAGGCGACGACATGTCGAGGACTCAGCCCCGGCTGGCGGAGGGCAGCACAGGCAGTGGCGATGCCCGCGACTCCTCATGCTTCACCAGCTCTTCTTGGTGGCGATTCTTCCAGCGGCCGCGCCAGCCCAGCGCCCGTGCCTGCTTGGGGGATGGCAGTGGGTCCGCTCGCCGCCACGCCCCGGTGAAGCGCGAGATGGAGTCCGACTGAGCTCGGGAGGCGGCCGGGGCCTCCCAAGAGAGCCGGCACGGGGCGTGCTTCACCTGCTTTTGTCCTTTTCCTTCCTTTTCTCCTGCGTAAAAAGGGAACAATGTGTGGCCCCGTGGGGGCGTGTTTAGGGCAACACCGTTAATTATTGTACTGCTTTTGTTATCCTGATACTGTTCCCTTCCGTCGTGCGCCCATTCGCAAGTGGATCTCGGTCGTGGCATGGGGCGACCGACCCCGCCCTGTCACGCGTTGTGCTGCCCGTGAGGCATGGTCAGGAGGGGTGCTCCAGCTGTGGACCAGGGCCGTGAGAAACTTGAGTGATAGGGGTAGGAACACCCGCGGGGGCTCCCGAGGCTTCTGCCTCTCGAGTCCCCGCACAAGAGAAATCGAGGCAGGAGGGCGAAAAAGATCGAAGAACCACGGACCAAAAAGGGCGATAGTTTCGATAAAAACTTCACATGGCAATAACCAGCCAACTGCAGAAAGCAAATGAAAAAGCCGCGTCCGGCACCTAGTCTAGTCTTGGACGTCTTCTCACCAGCGCGGAGCTAAGTGCTGCTACTGGGCGTAGGAGGGAGCCCCAGGGCCTGAGGCCGGCACCCCTGAGACTCCGGGGCATGTACAGCCCCACTCATTATTACGTGAGAGTGTCACGGGGCGGCGAGCTTCACAGGCACTGGGCCTTCTTCACAGGCTCCGGGCCTTTCTTCTGGTAAGCAAGCTTCACGGGCGTTTGCCCTCTTCAGAGGCTCCGGGCCTTTCCAGCGCAGCAGCTTCTTCACAGCGTTCGCCTTCTTCCATGTGCTCCGGGCCTTTTCCTAAAAGATGAACTTCACAGGCATTCGCCTTCTTCACAGGCTCAGGGCCTTTTCCAAAAAGATGAACTTCACAGGCATTCGCCTTGTTCACAGGCTCAGGGCCTTTTCCAAAAATATGAACTTCACAGGCTCTGGGCCTTTTCCAGAAAGATGACCTTCACAGGCATTCGCCTTCTTCACAGGCTCTGGGCCTTTTCCAGAAAGATGACCTTCACAGGCATTCGCCTTCTTCACAGGCTCTGGGCCTTTTCGGAAAGATGACCTTCACAGCATTCGCCTTCTTCACGAGCTCTGGGCCTTTTCGGAAAGATGACCTTCACAGCATTCGCCTTCTTCACAGGCTCAGGGCCTTTTAGGGGTAAAACCTCCGGAGGTGCTAGATGTTCCACGCGTTCTGTATAGGCACCCCCTCTTGAGTCTCCAAGTGCACAGAGCCAGGCCTGGAAACACGAACAACCTTGAAGGGGCCCTCCCACATGGGAGAGAGCTTATGCAGTCCCTCCACAGAGAGGACCTGAGGGAGCACGAGGTCCCCTACCTCGAGAGTTCTGGCGGATGTTGCGGCGGTGGTATCGCGGAGTGCCTGCTGGCACCTCACCGCTCATAGCGCAGCTTCTCGGCAGCGCTCCTCCCCCGGACAAGGGCCGTCCCCGCATGGCGTCCTGCAGCGTTTCGTCGAGCGCCGGGACCCATGGATCGACGCTTGACCTCGTGAGGAGGACCGCTTCGCTCCGTGAGACCAGGAAGAAGGGGTCTCCCGGTTGGCTTGGTTGCGGTTGTGTGGATGGACCACAACACGGACGGAAGCTCGTCGTACCAGCCTCTGCCGCAGGCTTCCAGTTTCTTCTTGAACGTCCTGGTCTTGAGGCCTCTCAAGACCTCTGCATTGGCCCGCTCGGCCTGTCCGTTGCTGTGGGGGTGCGCCACCGAAGCGTAGCATATCTCCGTCCCAAGGTTAGCGCAATACATTTTAAAAAGGTTACTGGTGAACCGCGAACCGTTGTCGGTGATGATGCGGTTCGGCACTCTGAACCGGCTCACGATGCCCTTGATGAACTTGACCGCAGAACCAGCGGGGATGGCGCGGACGGCCTCGACTTCGGCCCACTTGGTGAATTTGTCGACGGCGACGTAGAGGTAGCAATAGCCCCTGGCGCCGAGGGAAAGGGCCCGTAATGTCCAGCCCCAGACGCGAATGGCCAAGTGAGGGGAATGGTTTGCAGGCCTCTGGCGGTGGTGGATCTGCTTGGCATGGAATTGGCAAGCCTCGCAAGCCTTCACGAGGTCGATGGCGTCATTGAGCGCGGTGGGCCAATAGAAACCGCTGCGGAACGCCTTCCCGACAAGGGTCCGTGACGATGAATGGTGCCCACAATCTCCGCCATGTATATCTACCAGCATAGGGATACGTCGTTTGGTCGTCTCTGGTAGAGCTCTCCATCCATGATGTTGTATGCCGTGGCTTGCCGCGCCACACGCTCTGCCTCCTCCTCCTTCTCTGGCAAAGTCCCACGCGTTAAGTAACTCTTGAGCTCCGTGATCCAGCACTCCTCCTGAGGTTCCATCGTTAGGAGCAAGCGTGCTCCCAAGGCCGGGCCACAGGCTGGGGCTCCCGAGGCTGGTGGCTGAGGGAGCTCCTCCCGAGGCTGTGCCGTGCTTGATAACGGCGGCAGGGCTGAAGGCTTGAAGAGCCGTTCCTCAAAGACACCCGGCTCCTGGGGTAACCTCCTGGAGGCTCGTTTGGCGATGTCGTCGGCCTCTTCATTGGTGCCGCGGGGCACGTGCTGCACCTCCAACCCCCAGAACTGTTTCTCCATCCTGCGGACCTCCGCAAGGTAGGCCTCCATGTGTTCATCCCTTGGCTTGTACACCTTGTTGGAGAAATTGACGAGGAGCTGCGAATCGCCCTGGAGGGTCAGGCGCTTCACCCCTGTGGCAGCGGCAGCCTTCAGACCGCTTATCAGCCCCTCGTATTCTGCTATATTGTTGGAGACCTTCTCACCATCTTTGAAACAGAGCTGCACGGCATAGTAGAGCTTGTCTGAGAGGGGATATGAGTATCGCCCCAGCCCCAGCCACTGTCTGGAGAACGCTCCGTCAAGTACATGACTCAACCTTCGGGCGCTTCGCTCCACGGGAGAGGGACCGATCTCGCCGGCCACGAGGCCCGGTGCTTCATCCCATTCGACCCACGAAATCTGCCAATGGCCCCTTGATGACTCTGGCCGTACTGAACTCGAGATGGAATGCTTGTAGCTCAATGTTCCACTTGGCGACCCTTCCTGCCGAGTTGGGGCTCCTGAGTACCCTCTCCAGGGGGTATGCCGAGACAACCTTGATTGGATGACCCTGGAAGTAGTGTCGCAGCTTGCGCGAAGCCACTAGCAGTGCCAGGAGGAGCTTCTGCGGCATGGGGTACCATGCCCTCGCATCCCGTAGAACGGTACTGACGAAGTACACCGGGTGCTCGACGAGGTTAGGGGCGTCGGTGCTGGTGGCGTCCTCCGGAAGCTGTGGTGCCTCCTGAGGCGTCGGCGCCTCCGGAAGCTGGGTGCTTGGACGGGAGGCCTCCCCCGCCCTTGGTGCGCTCTGCCGTGACGGCTGATCTTCCTCCATTGCGGTGCTGGCTTCTGCTAGTTCCTTCTGATTCGGTCTTGCCTTAGCTCGGGTGGCCGCCGTGGTCTTGGCCTGACGCTCCTCCCTAACCGCCACTAGAGCAGCACTAGCGGAGTAGGGAGTGGCGGCGAGGTAGAGTACCAAGGGCTCCTGAGGCGCGGGGCCACCATCACTGGAGGGCTGGTCAGGTACCTCTTGAGGTCTTGAAAGCAGCTGTCGGCCTCTTGATCCACTCGAAGGGCCCTTTTTCTTCATCACCTGGAAGAAAGGCAGCCCGCTCCCCCAATCGGGGAGATGAAACGGCCCAGCGCCGTTACGCGCCCTGTGAGCTTCTGCATCTCCCTGAGGGTCTTCGGTGGGCTCATGTCTTCCACTGCCTTGACCTTTTCTGGGTTGGCCTCGATGCCTCGGTGGGACACGAGAAAACCAAGGAACTTGCCTGAGGGAACTCCAAACACACACTTCTCGGGTTGAGTCGCAGGCTCACCGAGTTGAGGCTCATGAAGGTTTCTTCCAGGTCTTGTATCAAGGTCTTGGCCTCGCGAGACTTCACCACGATGTCGCCGACGTATGCCTCCACATTCTTCCCGAGCTGCGGGCCCAAGGTGATGTGCATGAGTCATTTGGAAGGTTGCCCTGCGTTGCGCAACCCGAATGGCATGCAGGTATAGCAGTATACTCCACACGGGGTTAGGAAGGCCGTCTTCTCCACGTCTTCCACTGCCATCTTGATTTGGTGATACCCTGAAAAGGCGTCCAAGAAGCACAACAGGTCACACTCGGTGGTGGAATCGACGATCTGGTCGATGCGAGGGAGCGGGAATGGATCCTGTGGGCATGCTTTGTTGAGGTTGGTGAAGTCGACACACATGTGCTCCTTTCCTCCCTTCTTCGGCACCACCACGGGGTTGGCCAACCAATCTGGGTATCGAACCTCGCGGATAACCCCCGCGGCTTCTAGCTTGCGGGTCTCTTGGACGATGAAGGCCTACTTTTCGGTGGACTGCCTCCTCGATTTCTGCTTCACTGGACGCACGTTGGGGCACACGTTGAGGTGGTGCTCGATCATGCCCCGTGGAATCCCCGCTAACTGATCAGGCTCCCAGGCGAATACCTTCTTGTTCGCACGCAGGAACTTGACAAGGCCTGCCTCCTGTTAGGGCTCGAGGTTGGCGCCTATGGTGAAGGTGGCATTTGTGGACCCGTCCTCATCGACGGGTATCTTATTGGTCTCCGCCTTGTCTTGGGTGAACAACTGCTTCTTCTTGGTCGGCGCAGACCCCTTGGGCTTGGGGGCTTCCGCATCGGCGGGCTGTCTTCGGCCGCCGTCTTGAGGGTGAGCTGGCCAGGCGCACCCTCAGTATCCCCGGGCACGGTGAGGACGCTGCTGCTCCCAGGCATCTTCATGAGGTTGTACCCCGGGTGGGTTGCCTGCCATGAATTTGGCCAATGCCGGATAGCCAAGGATGGCGTTGTAGGGGAGGCCGATGGGGACGATGTCGAAGTCGACCAATTCCGTGCGGAAGTTGTCGTAGGTGCCGAAGGTCACCAGAAGCCGGATTTGCCCCAAGGAGCTGGATGACCCTCCTCCTACACCCGAAAAAGGCCGGCTGGGCAGCAGCCGCTCCCTGGGTATGCAAAGGAGGTTGAAGGCCTCGACTGAGAGCACATTGAGGCCGGCGCCGCCATCGATGAGGGTCCCGGTGACGGCGACCTGGCAGATGGTAGGTGTGCAGAGCAGCAGGAGCGCACCCGAGCCGGCCGAGTTGGCGGGGTGGTCTAGAGAGTCGAAGTTCAGCCCGGCCGACGACTCCGTCCGGCTTGAGGGAGCCCCCTGCCGCGTGGAGGCGGCGCCGACCCGGCGGACGAATGTCTTGACTTGGCGGCTGGAAGGCGGCGCCTGCGAGCCGCCGAGGAGGGCCGCGACGAGTGGAGAAGCTGCGTGAGGGGCGGCGATCGAGAGCCGCTGCCCCCATGAGGTCGCCAGGGAGCGCAGGGATGATGCTTGCTGCCCGTCCCCCGCCGGGCCGATGGCGGTGTTGACGGGGAACGACGAGGGCGCCCGCCGACGGGAGAGGTCGGGGCGACATGGGAGGCGAGGGCGGCTTGGCGCTCGGCGCAGGCCCGACGAGCGTCAGACATGGTTGCGGTGGTCGGGGAAGAACGAGGCGACGAAAGGCAGATTCCGGCGCACCCCTACCTGGCACGTCAAATGTCGGATTTCGGGTTCCGGCAGACCCTTAAGGTTCGAACTCTGGGGTGCGCGCGGAGATCCAACCCTCCACCGTCTCGTACCTCGCCGAATCGCGGGGACCCAAACTACTAGCAAGAACAACACAAGAGACGCAAGATTTATACTAGTTCGGGCCACCGTTGTGGTGTAATACCCTACTCTAGTTTGTGGTGTGGTGGACTGCCTCTGGGCTGATGAAGAATCTGAGGGAAGAACAGCCTCGCGAGGGTCTGTTCTTGGTGGGAGCAATGAACTGCTAAGTGGTGTCCCGTCGCTCTAGCTTGAGGATCGGGTCTCTATCTCTCTCTCTGGATTCCGAATGGCGGATCCTTCGTCCCCCTCCTATGGTGGCTAGCTCTACTTATATAGGCGAAGGCCCTGGGCCTCTTCCCAAATATTGAGCTGGAAGGGCGCCAACAATTGGCCATTTCGAAGAGGAACAGCGGGTACACTTATCCTGACTAAAGTTGGTCCTCGCCTGCCAAAGGCTCTGGTGATGGCCTTTGCTTGGGCTCCACGATGATCGCATTCCAGCCATTGGGGCTGGTCTTGGTCTTGTTGCACCAAACGGATGCCTTTGCTTGATGCTCTCGCTGCGCTTGCTCCCTTTGCACCAAAGAGGAAAGGAGGACGCTGCGCGGGCTGGCGCCCCTGGTCGTCATGGCTTGCGTCATGGGCACCTCGCGAGGTACCCTGCCTTGAACTCTCCGCCTCCTCGTCAGCCAGCCTGACGAGGCCGCGCCTGAGGAAGCTCTTGGTCGTCCGCCCCGCGAGGCTTGGCCCCTCCTGAGGGTCTTGAGCTTGTGCTGATGAAGATGGGCTGTCCTGGGCCTCCTTTGAGCCACGCCGCAGGCTGCAGGCAGGCAAGTCTGGGGACCCCCGTTCCCAGAACGCCGATAGGTTTATCGATTGGTGTGTGTCGGAAAAAAGTTGTGGAGACTGTGGGAGAACGACCTAAAGAAAAAAAAATTAATGTCTTGTGATGGATAGAATCTTTGAGGGAGGGGGAGGCGAGGAGGGCGTGTGCATGCACGAGAGAAAGTTAGTGGTAGCTACAAAGGTTAGAGGATTGTGTGGGTGTAAGAGACTAACAAAGATCATAATTTGATATGAAAGTGGATTCATATATCTGAATAGGAGATCATAGTTTTTTAAACATGTGCATGCATGAATATAGCAGTGATACGCGTGTTGTGGTTTTGCACATGTTATACCATAATGTGATAATGCATGGTGTTTGCAACTCACACCTAAATGTCGAACAATCTAAACCATACTATACATCGAACAATCTCACATTTATTTGAATTTGTGATAATGTGTGGCGTTTGCAGCTTACAACTAAATATCGAACAATCTAAACAATACTATATATCGAACATTCTCACATTTTATTTGAATTTGTGGTAATGTATGGTGTTTGCAACTCACATCTAAATACTTGTAGGCGTAGGGGGCGGGGCACCATACATAATGTGATAAACACGTTATACATATGAGACATGGTTTAGATTATGAAGATCTAGCTAGAGCTTGAAATGTACCGTGATTTGAAATCAACATAAAGTGGATTCAAAAAATTGAGTTCGAGTTCATATGTAACTCGAGACTAATCTATTGGTGTGCTGTGAAGATAATACACAAATGATGGTTTAACTTGACAATAATGATGATTGTAGATCTTGTTAAAACAGAGAAACGAATTCAAATGCTTTGACTTCACAACAATCATTATTGTTGATCTTATTCAAATAGAGAAACGAATTCAAATTTAGTTCATATTGAAGCGGTAGTATATACGTTTGGAATGCACTAAAACGTTCATTTGAGTAGTAGGTTGCATGCATTATACACGTAACGAAATATTTTAATTGAACATAACATGAATTCAAAGTTTTGAATGACATTTGTAGTGCGAATTGATTTGGTACAGTACACGTTAGGCTTGTCCGAAAATTTCAACCCGCGCCTTGTTAGCCCAAAATATTTAAGATACATCTTTGTCTCGTTGTGCTCCGACAACACCCTCCGTCTCAACCCGCGCCTTGCTATTCCGAAATTACAACACACGCGAAAACTGCCACCTCCTGTGAAATCCCAACACGCGAAATGCCCGTGATACCCCTGAACCGAAAGAACCGCCTCAAATCGGTGGGGGTACTTTCATAACTTACCCCACATTTCAGACAAGCGCGTCCCTAAGCCATGGTTCCCCACTCCCATCCCATCCGCCCACCCATTCGTACACCGAGGCTGGGAAAACCCGCGAAGCCCCACACCCTCCTCCGTCCGCCACCCAGCCGGAGCCTCTTCCCCGACAATGTCGTCCACAACAACACCTCGACGTCCCTCATCCACCATACCGGATGAGGATCCGTCGTCGATCTGGTCGTCCAGCCGGTTCAGCCACCCCGTCCTCCACCTCCAAGGAGATGCATCGACGTTCCCCTTGTCTTTTGCGCCACCTCCATTTCCACATCGCCGTCTTCACCTGCACCACCGGAAGAGCATCATCATCACCGTTTCCTCGGATGAAGCTGCGGCCTAATCGGTGCCACCAAAGAGGTTGTACACTAATCGCCACATTTTCTTCTTGATTCGATCTCACGGTGCTGGCGGCGCTCGGTCCTGAGCAGACACGACGCGGCTCCATCCACTGCAGCGTCGCCGACCACTTCCTCCATGGTGTTTCTCCCTCGGCGGCGACATCCACATCAGTAGGAGCTGCTGCTGCTCTGCTCTTGCTCTCAGTCCCCTTCCTTGTCTGCTCTTGCTCTTGCTCTTGCTCACGCTTCTGCTCTTGCTCTTGCTCTTGCTTGCGATGCTGCTCCGATTTAGCTAAACTTCAGTCGGCTGAATCGACTTTTGGGTCAGTTGATTTTTAGGGGTGGGGGGGCTCATTGAGTTAAGGAAGAACGAGCCACAGCTGGGAGGGGGCTCACTGGAGAGGTACCCCACTATCTATCTTAGGGTTCGTGGTTGGGGCGGTGGTCGCCCGGTGGTGGGCGGTGGCGTGGGGATCGCCGGAGAAAAATCTCGGCACGGGGGCTAGAGGATGGACGGGCGGCGGACCGGCGGTGGGGAGTGTTTTGAGGCGTGGCCTTGACACACCGCCGGCCACGCAGGCGGGCTGTTTGGCCGGTGGTGGCTGGCGGCTTAGGGGGGTGGAGGTTGAAGAAGAACTGCATGCCCTTGATTTCGTATCCAACGGCTGCAAAATCGACTGACCAGAGATGAAAAAGTCGGTCGACTGACGTGTAGCCTCACCTCTAGTGCATTCAGTTTCGACAGTAAAATTTAGTGTCGACAGCAAAATTCAGTTTCGACAGTTAACTTTAGTTTCGACAGTTAAATTCAGTTTAGACAGTTAAGTTCAGAGATGAGCGGCTGATGTATACATCTAGCACTTTGTGGTTATGTATTTTACGACATCTATTGGAGATGCTATTAGAATTCCACTCAGGTTAACGTTGTCTCTCTTGTCCTGCTTCAGCCTCGGCGTCGTACAACTCACTGGAGCTGCTCCAACGATGAAACCCTCCATCACAGCGGAGCAGTACCTCGGGCTCCATCTCCAGACGCCTAAGATCTTCTTCCCCTCCTCCGATAGCCAAGTCAGCCGGAGCATCCTCACCAGCCAACCCAATCACGCTGAGATCGACATGGCTTCGCCAAAGAGGTTGTACACTTCTTGTGGTTTGACTTAATCTCACCATGCTTCTTTACATCCTGTGATCTTCCAATTCTTGTGAACCAAACACCCAGATTGGCAGAAATCCTGTGTTTTTAAATTCTTTGTTTTGCACGTGCATTCCTATCCTATTCCTGTCTATTTCCTATCCCTGCATTGTTAGAATCCTCAAATTCAAACAAGCCCTTACACAATTACTTCTATTACAGATATGTGTCAAAGAAAACCTTGTGTGGTTTGTCCTGCTCTTGCGGTGCTGTGTCCCCCCCCCCCCAGCTCAGCTGCTCCAATGACGGAAGGGTTCACCACAACAGGGATCCGCTCTCCAGATTGTCTTTCGCCGCCTAAGATCTTCTTCCCCGCTGCCGGTAGGCACGACAACTGCATTACCATCATCAACTGACCATATGACCTTGAGGACTACACGGGTCCGCATGAGAGGTCGCACTCTTTCGTGTCTGCTTATGTTATGCATTGCTTAATATGATGACATGCTACTTTATCGTCGTGTTCACCTATTAGACTCCGAGTCAGGTCCAAACTTATGCTGAAACTTGAGTTTTTAAATGGTTGTGGGGTACATATTGGGGCAGCAATCAGTACTATCTGTCTACTATCTGGTTAATCTCGGGTGTCTACTATGAGTTTCATGTTGGGTGCAAACAAACATTAAAGGAGACATTATCTGTATTTTTAACTAAAGCTATTATCTACCTGCTAGCATTGGTTTTGGGTCTATCCACAGTTTGCTACCATCACTCTGGATTTGTGCATGCACTCGTTACATAATCTCACTATGTTTTATACCTATGCATGTCAGTTATTGTACACAATGGAACTAAACATGTAGAGCAAAAGAGACGAGCCTTGCGTGGCAATAAAATTTCATGCAGACGTCGCTCTATGGTGGGCACAAAGGCAGCCCCCCTCCACCCATTTCAGATCATAATCAAGAGGAAGATAACTGTTCTGAGGGGGATTCAGAAGCAGAAGACCACTCCTATTTACCCCATGAGGTCTTCGCTCTAACTTGGCATGCTGATGTTGGTAATATCACGCATATGGTGCCTTGCATTGCTTACTGTATACATCAAAGATGTCATCTGCTTAGTTTACACATGCTTTGTGTCAATGCCATCTGTTCAATTTCTTTATCGCATATGTGAATCATGCAATGCCATCTTGTTTAGCTAGGCATCATATATGTGAATTTTGCAATGCCACCCTGTCGGATTTCGGGTTCCGGCAGACCCTCTAGGTTCAAACTCTGGGGTGCACGCGAAGATCTCACCCCCTACCTACCTGCACCTCATCGCCTCGCAAGGATCTAAACTACACAAAGAGCAACACAAGGGACACAAGGTTTATACTGGTTCGGGCCACCACTGTGGCGTAATACCCTACTCCAGTGTGTGGTGTGGTGGATTGTAACGCCTCGAGACCGACGCTCCAAAAGACTTCCAGCTATTCCGGGTTTCGCCGTGTGTTTCATTTGTGCCTGCCCTTTTTATTTTTTGCATTGCATCATGTCATCATGCCATCATGTCATTAATCTTTGCATCTCAACTCAACTAATAAATTGCATGGGTCTTTGATCCATTTAAATCGAGCGAATTCACTTGTGATTTCTCTTTATAACATATTAAAGCCTCTCAATATTATTAGGGAGCTATAATAAAATTATTCCATTTATTTGGAAATCACCCTAACACACTTGCAAATAAATCCCAATGCCTTTGTTATCTTAATTCTTGGTCTCCAACCTTGCCATATATTCTTTCATCATATTCCGGAGCTCCACCAAAAATCCGAACATTTTTGGACCTTCCTTTTAGCAAGTCCTAGTTCAAACCCATTCGAATTATATTCAAATGAGTTTGAATTTAAGCTTGCAATCATGGCCTTTCAATTTTTCTTGGAACAAGCGCATTTATGCGAGTCCGGGAAAATAATCCCCATGCCCAAAATTCTATTTCTACCTTCCTTTCTTCTCCTTTTCTTCCTAGATTTATTTTCTATTTTAGGAAATAAAGAAGTAGGGAGAGAGGGAGAACCAGGCCTTTTCTCCAGCTCCACCCACATGGCCCAAGGCTCCTCCGCCGGCCTCCCTAGGCCCACCTAGGCCAGCCCACCTAAATCCTTCCTAAACCCTAGGCCCCGACCCTCTCCATCGATCTCTCCCCTCGTTCCCATGTCGCCGCCATCCGCACACGCATCGCGCCAGGAGAGGATCCCCACGCTCCTCCCTCCTCTCTCGCTCGGTGACCCCATCGCCACCCGCCGCCATCGACGACCACCAGGAGGGCCACCCCGCGCATGGCCCCATCCTCTCCGCCACGCCCCTTCCCCTCGTTGACCTCCTCGAGGCAAACCGAGCGCGTTAGCGCGTCGACAACCTCCGCGTCACCATT
This sequence comes from Aegilops bicornis, assembly GCA_021605145.1. NCBI lineage: Eukaryota > Viridiplantae > Streptophyta > Magnoliopsida > Poales > Poaceae > Aegilops > Aegilops bicornis. The sequence goes on along the minus strand of CM038671.1, from coordinate 532,394,756 downwards.
GCCGTCGGCGTCCCGGCCCTGTCTCCATCTCGAGCGCCCTAGGGTCACGGCCTCGCTCCTCCTCGATGACGTCCTCACCGCCAAGCTCCTTCGTCCTCCGTCCCAGGTGACCTCGCGTCATCCCGCTGCCCGAGTCGTCCTCTCCGGCCAACTCCGAGGCCACGGCACTGGCGCCCGCGCCAAGATCTTTGTCAGTCCTGCGTCGCTGTCCAAGCCCCTGCCCGCCTACGCCCGTTCGAGCAGGGAGGAGGATGCGCCTCCGCTCGCCCGCATCAACCAGCGCCAAGTCCCTGCCGCCGGCCTCCTGTCTTGCTTCTTTTGGACCATCAAGAACGCCGCCAAGAACCGTACACGGACACATCGTCTCCAGGATTTTTCGCCAAGTACCTCTATGTGCGGACTCGCCAAGTACTCGACCGGATCGCCAAGTTTGACTATGAGCGGCTGCACGTCCGACCGGTATTCGAACCTCAAGCGCAAAGTTCCACTACCGATGAGCGTTTTGGAATCGGCTAGTACCATGACTACAGCCGATGCCCCGAGGACACCAAATGCGACTACACACGACCACTGTAATGCGACTACGTGGATTCACCAAGTACCCCTTCGGATACGCCAACTTCGACTACATGGATATGACAAGTTCCTCTCCGGACATGTACGACTACCGTTGCCAAGATCGCGAGTACCTCTACCGTCGCCGTGAATGACTACTTCCATGACGTCCGTGAACCACTACTTCCACTACCGTCGCGAGAACGACTACTTCCCCTATGACCCGTGAACGACTACTTCCCTCGACGATTTTGAACCGCCCCAAAATGCACGCTTCGAAGGTATAACGCCGAGACGACGCCCGTGAACGAATGCATGTTGTCTGAGATGAAACGTCTGTTTGCTTCGTGCCCGTTTGCTCCATGCACGTTCCTCCTCGTTTGCCACCGCCACGTGGGAAACCGGCAACCGGGATCACCCCACCATCTTTTGCTTGTTCCGCGCGTCCACACTTTCTTTTGCACCGACATCTCGACGAGTTGTCGGATCATCGAAATGTTGTCGTGGCACCATTTTCGTTGTCGTTGTCGTGGCACCCCTTTCGTTCCGCCATGGTGAAAAATGCTTCATAACATGCTTATGTCAACATTTTCATAAAAATTGCATATAACTTGTATATGTCATCCGCATCATGATAACAACATTTAAATGCTTATATTTGTTGTTTCCATTAATTTGCTAAATGCATATGGGGATTTCCAGAATAGTTGTTTGTTGTTCCGGCCTCATTTAAAATTGCCTAGATAGGTAGTTTTATTATGCTTCACCTTTTGCCATGTTAACAACATTTAATCCGGACATGCATCATACTTGATTGTGCATCATGCCATGTTTATGCTTGTGCATTTACCATGTTGTTTGTTTCTTTCCGGGTTGCTTCTCTCGTTAGCTTCATTTGTTCCGGAGTTGTGAGGATTCGTTCAACCGTCCGTTTGTCTTCTTCATGGACTCGTTCTTCTTCTTCCTTGCGGGATCTCGTGCAAGATGACCATACCCTCGAAATCACTTCTATCTTTGCTTGCTAGATGCTCGCTCTTTTGCTATGCCTATGCTTTGCGTTACCTACCACTTGCTATATCATGCCACCCATATTGCCATGTCAAGCCTCTAACCATCCTTTCCTAGCAAACCGTTGTTTGGCTATGTTACCGCTTTGCTCAGCCCTCTTATAGCGTTGTTAGTTGCAGGTGAAGATGAAGTTTGTTCCTTGTTGGAACATGGAGATGTTGTTCCTTGTTGGAACATGTTTACTTGTTGGGATATCACAATATATCTTATTTAATTAATGCATCTATATACTTGGTAAAGGGTGGAAGGCTCGGCCTTATGCACAGTGTTTTGTTCCACTCTTACGCCCTAGTTTCCGTCATATCGGTATTATGTTCTCGGATTTTGCGTCCCTAACGCGGTTGGGTGATTTATGGGACCCCTTGACAGATTCGCTTTGAATAAGACTTCTCCAGCAAGGCCCAACCTTGGTTTTACCATTTGACTACCTACCACATATACCCCTTCCCTTGGGTTCTACAGACTCAAGGGTCATCTTTATTTTAGCCCCCCCGGGCCAGTGCTCCTCCGACTGTTGGTCCGAACCGAGCAGCCTGCGGGGCCACCACGGGGAAACTCGAGGCTTGGTTTTACTCGTAGCTTGACTTATCCGGTGTGCCCTGAGAACGAGATATGTGCAACTCCTATCAGGATTTGTCGGCACATTTGGGCGGCTTTGCTGGTCTTGTTTTATTACTGCCAAAATGTCTTGTAGCCGGGATTCCGAGACTGATCGGGTCTTCCCGGGGAGAAGGAATATCCTTCGTTGATCGCGAGAGCTTATCATGGGCTAAGTTGGGACACCCCTGCAGGGTATTATCTTTCGAAAGCCGTGCCCGCGGTTATGAGGCGGATGGGAATTTGTTAATGTCCGGTTGTAGAAAACCCGAAGTTGACCTTAATTAAAATACATCAACCGCGTGTGTAACCGTGATGGTCTCTTCTCGGCGGAGTCCGGAAGTGAACACTGATGTTGGAGTTATGCTTGACGTAGGTTGTTCTAGGATCACTTCTTGATCATAGTTGTTCGACCGTGCTTTTGCCTTCTCTTCTCGCTCCCGTTTGCGTATGTTAGACACCAGATATGCTAGTCGCTTGCTGCAGCTCCATCTCACTACCTTCTCCTACCCATAAGCTTAAATAGTCTTGATCTCGCGGGTGTGAGATTGCTGAGTCCCCGTGACTCACAGATACTTCCAAAACCAGTTTGCAGGTGCCGATGAAACCGTGCAGGTGACGCATCCGAGCTCAAGGAGGAGCTCGATGAAGATCTTGTTCATTGTGTTGTTTCGTTTCGGTTGATCAGTAGTGGAGCCAAGTTGGGACGATCGGGGATCTGTGTAGCATTTGGGGTAGTCTTCTTTTATTTTGGTTCCGTAGTCGGACCTTGAGTGTAATCTGGATGATGGATGTTTATTTATGTATTGTGTGAAGTGGCGATTGTAAGCCAACTATGTATCTCTTTCCCTTATGTATTACATGGGTTGTGTGAAGATTACCTCACTTGCGACATTGCTTTCAATGCGGTTATGCCTCTAAGTCGTGCTTCGACACGTGGGAGATATAGCCGCATCGAGGGTGTTACAAGTCTCTTCATTCTTTTCCTCAATGCTCTTATCCGGTGATTCTCATGAAGATGCTAAAGGAAGCTCCAAGTTTATCATCCTTTGTTCTCTTATCTTCCCCGGTGGAATCAATTCAAGCTTTGTCGATCATATCCTTTTCCCCGTTTGAAATGTTTTCCCATACCGGTGCACCTCTTAATCATTCATTTCTCGCTATTCATTTGTTCTGGAGTGTTGAAGATATCTCGGAAGGCTCGTCTTTCCATTCTTAATCCGTTCAAACTATTTCAAGATTGTTATCTCATTCAAGCCATTTAATTCAACCGGTGGAATCTCTCTTTTCAAGCAATCGTTCAACAGTGGTTCTTTTGAGTGGGCCCTAACCCACAGGTATTTTTTCAGTATCTTACCTGACTCTTCTAATTTTCCCGGCGCTATTCCCAAATTCATTGCAAAGTTTGACGTAAGAATGATTTATCATCAGTCAAATGCTTTTCTCCAAGATCTTTCAAATTCTTTTCATCGCTGGTTCAACCTTTCTAATTTTCATTCCGGAGTGCCTCAACAATTCATGGTGGTGTTTCTCGTCGTCATTCTCGAATTTTGAAGACCAAAGAAGAGTTTCTCTTAAATCTTGCTCCATTCTCTTCAAGATTCATGGTTCTAGCTTCGTGCCATCCTCATAATTGTTTTGATTGTGAGAATTCTTTTCACCCATCCGGAGCAATTCAGAGTCTTTTCAGTTTGATTCTTCTGAGCCCATCATCTCGTAATTATTCATTCCAGCTTTCAGCTCGTTCTCCAAATCATACCGGTGCATCATTCAAGTATTATCTAATCAGCTCGGGATCTCTGCGTTCACTTGTATCTAAATTCTCTCAAGTATCTTGGTTCATTTTCTAATTCTTCCAGTGTTTCTTTATCTTTTCTTCGTTCATTTCAGTTCTTCTTACGGTGGTTAGTTCAAGATTTCACTTCCTTCATTATCATATCAATTCATTTGTTGTTTCCAAATCCCAATTGGTTCCATCAATACCTTCTCAAGTTTTGCGCTATATCTCTATCTGTAATCATTTTTCAATGAGAATAAGTAGTATGCCAAATCCATTGCTTGCCATCAATTTTATTGGTGAAGTATCAGCATAATGTAATTCTTATTCTTGTTTCATCTAGTAAATTCAATTCCTTATTCCGGAGGTTCATCAAAATTCTTTATTTCATTTGTTCATCTTTCTTTCCGGAGTTCCAAGTTTTCTCGGTTATATCATTTCAAAGCTTCATCTTATCACTGCAAGGCTTCACCTTGTGTTGTCAACTTCTCTTTCTTTCTATCATCCTTTCATTACCGGAGTTCTTCATGGAGGCTCTACATGGTGGTTCGTCAAGGATTCATTTATTTCTTGATTTGTCCTTCAAGTTTTTCTCGAAGTTAAGATCCATAAGCTATACTCAAAATAAACATGGTGTTCAACACATGTTTTGCTTTGAGGAGTTCAAGTATTCTTCATCTTGCATTCCGAAGTGCAATTCTTTCTACTTTATCTTTTGAGGTGGTGTTATGTCATTCTTGACAATTTCCCTTCATGCTTCATGGTTCACATGTTGTCAAGAATGAGATATTTAAATCCATCAATCTCTTCATTCGAGTTATCTTGGGCTATATTTCACCTAAAGCTTTCCCTAAGGATTGTTGCTAATTATGGTGCTTATAAATGACCCAAGTTCTTCATTTGTCCTCTCAGTGAAATAAGTTTTCATCTTCTTGTTGATCTTAACCCTATCAAATGTTTCCGTTAGTGGCAGGTTGTCACCTCATAATTTTGAGATGTGTTCCATAAGCCCACAACAAGCTTGTTCCTTTCGTTGTTGATAATCCAACAACTCCGTTCTAGCATTTCTTGTAAGCGTGCTCTTTCAAGATCTTGTTTCCCTCCGTCCATTCCATTCCATTCTTTCATTTCTTCCGGAGGCATTGTGATGTTGCTCTCTTCGACCCATCATCTTGTTTTGTCAAGACCATGTTCTTTTCATGCTTACCCATTTAACCGGAGTGTTGTGTCATCTCTTCAAGTTCTTTTCATCTTATCAAGTTTTCCTTCTTCTTTCAGTCGGAGTGCTGCCCAAATTATATCAATCTTATTCCTTCTCTATCTAGTTTTAACCGGAGTGGTTTCAATATCTATCTTATCGCTAAACCTCTTGGTTCTCGTCGTATCCCTTGTTCCTCTTTCCTAACGGAGTGTTTTCAACTTTGCTCATATTCGTTGTTTTCTTTCTTTCATTTTGCTCAACATCTCAAGGTTCATGGTTTCACTCGTTTGTCGAAGAAGCAACTTTGTTTTACCTCCTCTCTTCCTCTTCCGTTTTCTATCCGGTGCCATCCTAGATCTCGGGACGAGATCCTCTCGTAGTGGTGGAGTGTTGTAACGCCCTAAGACCGACGCTCCAGAAGACTTCCAGCTATTCCGGGTTTCGCCGTGTGTTTCATTTGTGCCTGCCCTTTTTATTTTTTGCATTGCATCATGTCATCATGCCATCATGTCATTAATCTTTGCATCTCAACTCAACTAATAAACTGCATGGGTCTTTGATCCATTTAAATCGAGGGAATTCACTTGTGATTTCTCTTTATAACATATTAAAGCCTCTCAATATTATTAGGGAGCTATAATAAAATTATTCCATTTATTTGGAAATCACCATAACACACTTGCAAATAAATCCCAATGCCTTTGTTATCTTAATTCTTGGTCTCCAACCTTGCCATATATTCTTTCATCATATTCCGGAGCTCCACCAAAATTCCGAACATTTTTGGACCTTCCTTTTAGCAAGTCCTAGTTCAAACCCATTCGAATTATATTCAAATGAGTTTGAATTTAAGCTTGCAATCATGGCCTTTATATTTTTCTTGGAACAAGCGCATTTATGCGAGTCCGGAAAATAATCCCCATGCCCAAAATTCTATTTCTACCTTCCTTTCTTCTCCTTTTCTTCCTAGATTTATTTTCTATTTTAGGAAATAAAGAAGTAGGGAGAGAGGGAGAACCAGAGCCTTTCTCCAGCTCCACCCACATGGCCCAAGGCACGTCCACCGGCCTCCCTAGGCCCACCTAGGCCAGCCCACCTAAATCCTTCCTAAACCCTAGGCCCGACCCTCTCCATCGATCTCCCCCTCGTTCCGTGCGCCGCCATCCGCACCACGATCGCGCCAGGGAGAGGATCCCCATGCTCCTCCTCCTCTCGCTCCGGTGACCCCCGCCACCCGCCGCCGTCGGCGACCACCAGGAGGGCCACCCGCGCATGGCCCCATCCTCTCCCGCGCCCCTTCCCTCGTTGACCTCCTCGAGGCAAACCGGTAGCGTTAGCGTCGACAACCTCCGTCGCCCTTGCCGTCGGCGTCCGGCCCTGACTCCATCTCGAGCGCCCTAGGGTCACGGCCTCGCTCCTCCTCGACGACGTCCTCGCCGCCAAGCTCCTTCGTCCTCCGTCCCAGGCGACCTCGCGTCATCCCGCTGCCCGAGTCGTCCTCTCCGGCCAACTCCGAGGCCACGGCACAGCGCCCGCGCCAAGATGCTTTGTCGAGTCCTGCGTCGCTGTCAAGCCCCTGCCCGCCTCTGCCCGTTCGAGCAGGAGGAGGATGCGCCTCCGCTTCGCCCGCATCGACCAACGCCAAGTCCCTGCGCGGGCCTCTGTCTTGCTTCTTTTGGACCCAGCAAACGCCGCCAAAAACCGTACACGGACACATCGTCTCCAGGATTTTTCGCCAAGTACCTCTACGTGCGGACTCGCCAAGTACTCGACCGGATCGCCAAGTTTGACTATGTACGGCTGCACGTCCGACCCGATATTCGAACCTCAAGCGCCAAGTTCCACTACCTATGAGCGTTTTGGAATCGGCAAGTACCACGACTACAGCCGATGCCCGAGGACACCGAAAATGCGACTACACCACCCTGTAATGCGACTACGTGGATTCACCAAGTACCCCTTCGGATCGCCAAGTTCGACTACATGGATACGACAAGTTCCTCTCCGGGACATGTACGACTACCGTTGCCAAGATCGCAAGTACCTCTACCGTCGCCGTGAACGACTACTTCCATGACGTCCGTGAACCACTACTTCCACTACCGTCGCGAGAACGACTACTTCCCCTAGGACCCATGAACGACTACTTCCCTCGACGATTTTGAACCGCCCCGAAATGCACGCTTCGAAGGTATAACACCGAGACGACGCCCGTGAACGAATGCATGTTGTCTGAGATGAAACATATGTTTGCTTCGCGAGAACGACTACTTCCCCTAGGACCCATGAACGACTACTTCCCTCGACGATTTTGAACCGCCCCGAAATGCACGCTTCGAAGGTATAACACCGAGATGACGCCCGTGAACGAATGCATGTTGTCTGAGATGAAACATATGTTTGCTTCGTGCCCGTTTGCTCCATGCACGTTCCTCCTCGTTTGCCACCGCCACGTGGGAACCCGGTAACCGGGATCACCCCACCATCTTTTGCATGTTCCGCGCGTCCACACTTTCTTTTACACCGACATCTCGACGAGTTGTCGGATCATCGAAATGTTGCCGTGGCACCATTTCCGTTGTCGTTACCGTGGCACCCCTTTCGTTCCGCCATGGTGAAAAATGCTTCATAACATGCTTATGTCAACATTTTCATAAAAATTGCATATAACTTGTATATGTCATCCGCATCATGATAACAACATTTAAATGCTTATATTTGTTGTTTCCATTAATTTGCTAAATGCATATGGGGATTTCCGGAATAGTTGTTTGTTGTTCCGGCCTCATTTAAAATTGCCTAGATAGGTAGTTTTATTATGCTTCACCTTTTGCCATGTTAACAACATTTAATCCGGACATGCATCATACTTGATTGTGCATCATGCCATGTTTATGCTTGTGCATTTACCATGTTGTTTGTTTCTTTCCGGGTTGCTTCTCTCGTTAGCTTCGGTTTCGTTCCGGAGTTGTGAGGATTCGTTCGACTTTGTCCGTGTGTCTTCTTCATGGACTCGTTCTTCTTCCTTGCGGGATCTCAGGCAAGATGACCATACCCTCGAAATCACTTCTATCTTTGCTTGCTAGATGCTTGCTATTTTGCTATGCCTATGCTGCGTTACTTACCACTTGCTATATCATGCCACCTATATTGCCATGTCAAGCCTCTAACCATCCTTTCCTAGCAAACTGTTGTTTGGCTATGTTACCGCTTTGCTCAGCCCCTCTTATAGCGTTGTTAGTTGCAGGTGAAGATGAAGTTTGTTCCTTGTGGAAACATGGAGATGTTGTTCCTTGTTGGAACATGTTTACTTGTTGGGATATCACAATATATCTTATTTAATTAATGCATCTATATACTTGGTAAAGGGTGGAAGGCTCGGCCTTATGCACAGTGTTTTGTTCCACTCTTGCCGCCCTAGTTTCCATCATATCGGTATTATGTTCCCAGATTTTGCGTCCCTAGCAGCGGTTGGGTGATTTATGGGACCCCCTTGACGGTTCGCTTTGAATAAGACTTCTCGGCAAGGCCCAACCTTGGTTTTACCATTTGACTACCTACCACATATACCCCTTCCCTTGGGTTCTGCAGACTCAAGGGTCATCTTTATTTTAGCCCCCGGGCGGTGCTCCCTCCAGTGTTGGTCCGAACCGGCAGCAACCTTCTTGAGGCCACCTGCAGGGAAACTTCGAGGCTTGGTTTTACTCGTAGCTTGACTTATCCGGTGTGCCACGAGAGCGAGATATGTGCAACTCCTATCCGATTTGTCGGCACATCCGGGCGGCTTTGCTGGTCTTGTTTTATTGCTGTCGAAATGTCTTGTAGCCGGGATTCCGAGACTGATCGGGTCTTCCCGGGAGAAGGAATATCCTTCGTTGATCGCGAGAGATTATCATGGCTAAGTTGGGACACCCCTGCGGGGTATTATCTTTCGAAAGCCGTGCCCGCGGTTATGAGGCAGATGGGAATTTGTTAATGTCCGGTTGTAGAAAACCCGAAGTTGGCCTTAATTAAAATACATCAACCGCGTGTGTAACCGTGATGGTCTCTTCTCGGCGGATTCCGGGAAGTGAACACGGTGTCGGAGTTATGCTTGACGTAGGTTGTTCTAGGATCACTTCTTGATCATAGTTGTTCGACCGTGCTTTTGCCTTCTCTTCTTGCTCCCGTTTGCGTATGTTAGACACCAGATATGCTGAGTAAACTTGCTGCAGCTCCATCTCACTACCTTCTCCTACCCATAAGCTTAAATAGTCTTGATCTCGCGGGTGTGAGATTGCTGAGTCCCCGTGACTCACAGATACTTCCAAAACCAGTTTGCAGGTGCCGATGAAACCGTGCAGGTGACGTATCCGAGCTCAAGGAGGAGCTCGATGAAGATCTTGTTCATTGCGTTGTTTCGTTTGAGTTGATCAGTAGTGGAGCCCAGTTGGGACGATCGGGGATCTGTGTAGCATTTGGGGTAGTCTTCTTTTATTTTGGTTCCGGAGTCGGACCTTGAGTGTAATCTGGATGATGGATGTTTATTTATGTATTGTGTGAAGTGGCGACTGTAAGCCAACTATGTATCTCTTTCCCTTATGTATTACATGGGTTGTGTGAAGATTACCTCACTTGCGACATTGCTTTCAATGCGGTTATGCCTCTAAGTCGTGCTTCGACACGTGGGAGATATAGCCGCATCGAGGGAGTTACATGGATTGCCTCAGGGGCTGATGATGAACAATACAAGGAAGAACAACCTCGCGAGGGTCTGTTCTTGGCTGATGCGATGAACTGCTAGGGGGAGTTTGGTCGCTCTCTCTCTAGGTTGCTTGACCTCTAGCTCTGTTCTGGATTCCGGATCCTGGATCCCTCTACCCTGTGGGAGGCTAGTCCTATTTATAGGCAGAGGCCCTGGGCTCTTCCCAAATATTGAGCGGGAAGGGCGCCAACAATTGGCCATTTTGAAGGGGAACATCTAGTACACTTATCCTGACTAAAGTTGGTCCTCGCCTGTCAAAGGCTCTGACGATGACGCCGGCTTGGGCTCCACGATGACCTCCTTCCTGCCGTTGTGATGGTCTTGGTCTTGTTGCACCGAAATGGTTGCCTTTGCTTGATGCTCTCGCCTGCGCTTGCCCCCTTTGTACCAAAGAGGAAATGAGGACACTGCGCGGGCTGGCGCCCGCCTGGCGCCCTTGGTCATCATAGCTTGCATCATGGGCACCTCGTGAGGTACCCCGCCTTGATCTCTCCGCCTCCTCGCGAGCCAGCCTGACGAGGCCGTTCCTGAGGAAGCTTCTTGTCGTCCGCCACGCGAGGCTTGGCCCCTCGTGAGGGTCTTGGGCTTGTGCTGATGAAGATGGGCCGTACTGGGCCACCCCTTGAGCCACGCCGCAGGCCGCAGGCAGGCAAGTCTGGGTACCCCCGTTCCCAGAACGCCGATAGTAGCCCCCGGGCCCAAGGCGCGCCTGGTCTTGGCTGAGCAGAGAAGCAAAGGGGCAGGTGCGAAGCGCCGCGGGCCCTAACAGCCTGCGGCCTTGGGCGCCGCGTGGCGGTTGATTGGGCGTGGGCGTCTCTGCTTCCCCACGACGCCTTAGCAACTGCGCGAATCGACAAAAGAGCGGCACCCGTCTAGGCTTTACCTCCTTTGCCTTCTCCAGTCATTGCCCAGATCCCCTTTCTTGCTCCTATCCTTCCTGCTTCCGAAATCCCTAGATCTGCTCCGACCCGTGCCCCTAGCAAGGTATGGCGCCTCGCCAGACCCCGGCCGGAGCTTGCTACTCGCCTGCTTTGGAGTCCCCGAACGTGTCGGAGAAGAGCCTTGCCCGAGCGCGCCGGATGATGGCGGCGCAAGGCAACGACGGGACAGCGGTGCTCAGGGTTGGCTCCGCCCTTCTCGAGGACCAAGGGAGCACCTCCTATCTGCTCTTCGTGAGTGCCATTGCTGCCGGTCTGGTGCCTCCCTTTTCTGAGTTATTCTTTTCTGTCCTCCGCCATTACAAACTGCAAGCTCTGCACCTCCACCCGAACTCTGTTCTTCTCCTGGCGATCTTCGCCTACTATTGTGAGGCTCATGTCGGGGTGCAGCCCTCAGTGGCCTTGCTGCGCCACTACTTCTACCTCCGGGCCTCTCGCGGCCCCATCACCGCGTGCGCGAGCTTTGTCACGTACGGCAGCTCCAACGCCATCTCGAAGCCCGGGAAGAGGATTGAAGGCTTCAGGAGCAAGTGGGTCATGGTAGATGCTGGGCGCATCCATCCTCGGCTGATTCTGCACACGGAGCAGCCCAGGCCCATCGGCGATTGGTCTTCTTGCGGAACTCATGGATCCCCCTTGTGGCGATCTTGGAGAAGATGAACGCAGACCTGTGGCCGGGTAACATGGCAACGGCGACGCTGACCGGGGCGTCGCTCCTGAGGGAGTTCCTGGAGCATCGGGTGGCCCCGCTTCGTCAGTACTCGCTTCCGCTATGGAGGCCTCGCCCGAGCCCCTTTGTCTTGGCCGACGAAGATCTGGCCGCGGTCCTCCAATCTTTGTTTGGGGGAGAGCTCCCGTGTCCCTGTTCCTTCGAGATGACTGGGAGCAGGTGGTGGACTCCATGCCCGCTTTCAACGGGGACGTGCCTGTGCCTGCGGAGGTTCCCGAGGACCCGACGGCCCTGGCGATGGTGAACGTGTCCTCCGGCGACTCCAGCGGAGAGGACGAAGAAGAGGAGCGAGGAGAGGGGCCCGACTCCGAGGCGACCGACGGGGAGTCGAGAGCGGCCCTCCCCCAGCGCAGGTCCCACGCTCTCCGCCTCTTGCCGGACGACGATGAGGATGGCGATGAGCGGGGCGACGAGAGCTTGCCCCTGATCCCGAAGAAGGACAGGACGGGGCTGGTCCCCCGCTGGTCTGCCCGGCTCCGAGGCGATCTGCAGACGCGCCTCCTGCTCCCGAGCCTCTTGAGGCTGATCCCTGCAGCCGGCTCTCGGGCTTCAAGTTCGGCCGGAGGTTGCTCGAGCCCACGAGCGATGACCAGTAACTGCTAGATTCTTGTTGTATTCCTTGCTTTGTCGCTGAGGCTTGACATCTGTATTCCTTGGCTAGGCTGGCGCCTGCGGCGAAGAAGCTAAAGGGGGCTCCTAGGCTTCATCCGGGGCAGCGCCTCTGTCCGCGAAAGAAGGCGACGGCAGGACACGGGCCTGCTCCGTTCGAAACTAAGGGGTGAGGGGCTACGTGACCAGTTAGGCTCCTGAATCGCGATTCTCAGGAGTCCCCCTTGACGTTCAAACGTCCTTCGTACCTTCGCTCCGCTCGGGGAGGGACGTGCGACGAACCAGGCCCGAGGGGCCTGTCTGGGTGGCGTGCATCTGGGCGTGACCCAGGCGTAGCCCCCGTGCCCAGCCCCCTCGCGCCGCACTCCCGAGGGGAAGCATTACGATGAGGCCAGAAACTGAGCTCTGGGCTCCCTGAGGTTGATGCGGCCGGGGGCCACCCTCAGTTGTTTATCACCAGCGCGGAGCATAGCGCTTCCGTATGTGTACGGGCATAGCCGCTCCTCGGCAGTGTCGTCAGCCAGTGCGGAGCATGGTGCTTCTAGTCGTGTGTGGGAGGGGGCTCCCCTCCGGGAGGAGCCCCAGGCGTGTACAACCCCATACGACACGTGGCTGGCACGGTAGGGCTGACGAGGTATCTGGGCACCCGTGAGCCAGCGGCACTCACGGGGCCCTACCTCAAAAGCGGGTTGCGGCAGCACTTTGGGCCTTAGCTTGTGATGTGTTCCTGCAAATTTGGTTAGATGTCGACGCTCTACGTGCTCGGGTCCCGGCCCTCGAGCGGGTCTCAGCCGTCGCTGGTATGCCAGGTCGCGATGCCGTGGACAAGGCCAGAGGGTGAGGGCTGGAGAGCCAGTAGGAGCCCATGAGTCGCGATGCTCAGGTACCCCCCTTTAACGTGCAAGCGGCGGACATGAAGGAAGAAGGGGTGCCGTGGACAGGCACCAAATAACATTCATGATGGGTCAAACGCACAACCCGAATAAACGCAAGTGGGGTACATGCCGCTGGGTCTGGCCCGAGTGGCTTGAGGATGATGCAGCCGAGGCGCCCCAATAAAGTAAGCTAGGAACATGAAGAAAAAGGGATACATGCCGCAGGGACGGACCCACGCGGCCTGGGAATGTTGCAGCCCTGGGGGGCACTCCCAGCTGAAAATGAAACTCGAAGGATGTCACTTGATAACGTTGGAGACGAAGGGATGCTGAAGTAGCGGACGTCGTGAGCTGCGGAAGCCGATCTTCACGAGCCCCCAGGCCCAGGAGCCTCGGGAGGCTCCGGAGGCACTGGTGGCTCCTCGCGGACCATCTCCATCTCCGCCAGGACTGCGGAACGCCTGGCCTCTTGAGCCTCCAGGATGCCCCTCATGAGGCGCTGGCGCGTGGCAGCCGCGTTCGGCACGCCGTAAGGCATGCGAACATAGCTGTGGGGTGGACCTTCACAACGCCCCACGCGTGAGGGCCAGAGGCGCTCCTGAGAGGCGGCTCGGTTGAGCCCTGGTATGTCGATGCAGACACGCAGCCCTCCATCCTCGCCCGGATGGGGAGCTACGGCGATGTGGCGGCAGCGCCACTCATGACTCTTGACTCCTGCAGCTCCTGAATGATCTGGCTGATGAACTCCTGAGGGTTTGGCCCTCCTTGCCTTGCTCCTTCCTGAGGGAAACGTGCTTTGAAACACGCCTCCAAGTGGTTCCCAAGCGCCTCCCTCGTGATCTTAGCAAGGTCGGTGGCCCTCCAGGAGAGAGCCAACGAGCCTTGCTCGAGGAGGGCGCCGGGCGCGCCTTCCTATGCGACAGAAGGAGGTACCCCCTGAACAGGCGCGGAACCCGAGGGGCCTGCCTCCTGAGGGGCCGGGCCAGGCGATGTCTTCTTCTTCTTGGCAGCAGCCTTGGGGAGCCTCCCGCTCCTGCGAACTGGGTCTCCAAGTGACGCGGCTTGAAAAGCACGCTCCAGGGAGCACACTGCGTCCCTTTCTTCACAAGGCACCGTGATGACTCCGCCGCTTCCCGGCATCTTGAGGACGGTGTAGCCGTGATGAGTCACGACCATGAACTTGGCCAGAGCTGGGTACCCGAGGATGGCATTGTATGGTAGGCGAATGTGGGCGACGTCGAAGTCGATGAGCTCGGTTCGGTAGTTGTCGCGCGCCCCGAAGGTGACAGGGAGGCGGACCTGCCTGTCGGAACTGTGGAGCCATCGGTGACTCCGGAGAAAGGCTTGGTTGGCTGAAGCTGATTGTAAGGCACTTGGAGATTGTTGAATGTCTCTACGGACTGGACATTGAGCCTTGCTCCGCCATCAATGAGGGTCCTGGTGACTTGCACGTTGCTGATGACTGGGGAACAAAGCATTGGGAGGACTCCGGCTGTGGCAGCGCACTTGAGCTGATCCGCTGAGCTGAACGTGATGGCGCACGCTGAGCACCTGAGAGGGCGCGTGGCTTCAAGCTTGGGGAGGACTGCATTCACTTCGTGGGCGAACTGCTTGAAGATGCGCTGAGAGGCTGGGGCTTGAGCTCCGCCCAGGATGCAAGCGATTGTGCGCGACTCCTGGAAGCCCCCAGCCCCCTCGTCCTGATAATGGTCATTATTTCTCCTTGGCTGCGGTGGCAGAGGAGGAAGGCCTGCGTTGCCTTGCTGGCGATCCTCGCGAGGCTGATCCCTCCAGCCTCCCTCGCGAGGCTGATCCTGCCAGCGGTCTTCGCGAGGTCGGTCGCGCCACCCTTGGCGAGGGCCACGGTCTTCCCAGCGTCCTGCGTTTCTTCCTCATCCTCGGCCGTAGCCTCAATCACTATGGTCGGGGCGTCGATCGATTCGTCCTTCTTGCCCGGCTCAGAGTTCTTGACATTCGTTGGTGTTGTGGGTGTGGAGGTCGTGGTACACGCAGTACCGGCTGCCCTTGGAAGACTCAGGCTGATCCCTGCCTCGCTTGGTGTGCGGATTACGCGCGAGCACGGCAGCCCCTTGCGCTTCACGTCCTTGACCTTGGGCTTCTTCCCTTCTAGGTCTGCGGTGGCAGCTCGAGGAGGGAAAGGCGTCCTTCCTCAGCCCTGGCGCGCCAGTCGCCAAGTTGAACAGCTCCAGGGCGTGCACAAGTCTTCATGCATCTCCAGCTCCTCCTTCATCTTGACGTCATGCACACTGTCGGAGAAGGCTGAGATGATGGCCTCCTCGGTCACCTTGGGAATCTTGAGGCGTGCGTTGTTGAAGCGCTGGATGTACTTCTGCAGGGTTTCTCCTGGCTGCTGCTTGATGCGGCGCATGTCGCTCACGGCAGGAGGTCGGTCGCGAGTGCCTTGGAAGTTGGCAATGAAGCGGGTGTGCATCTCGTCCCAGGAGGAGATCGTGCCAGGAGCCATGTTCAGGAGCCAGGTGCGGGCACCGTCTTTGAGCGCCATGGGAAACCAGTTCGCCATGACCTTCTCATCCCCGTTGGCGGCTTTGATGCCCAGCTCGTAGAGCTGGAGGAACTCTGTAGGGTCGGCCGTGCCGTCGTAGCGAGGAGGCAGGTCTGGCTTGAACTTGCTGGGCCACGTGACGTTGCGTAGCTTGGTGGTGAAGGCGCGGCAGCCTGCAGTGGCCATGGGAGGCCTTTGGTGACGAAGGGCCGGGTCTTGTGGGTCCACATGCGCTACCGCTGGGAGCAGCGCGGGGTCTTGGCGTCTTGGAGGCGAGGCCTTGATGTCGTGTGGCCGGTCAGGGAGCACTCGGGCAGCTTCTTGGGGGCGATGGACCTCTTGGCAGCTCTGCTCTTGCTGCGCTAGTGCCGGACGGAGTGGGTTCCGCCCAGGGGCCACGCGCCTTGGGGCCAAGGTGCCTTCTTGAGGGGGAGGTGGCTGAGGCGCCCCCGGAGCTTCATCGCCCGCGCAAGGCGGGGCGTGGTGCTGATGAAGGGCGGCGCGGGAGCCCCTGCGGCGGGCGAGCTTCGGCGGCAGTCGAGCCACTCCTCGTGAAGCGTCGTCGATGGGCGGTAGCGCAGGAGCTCGTTTACGCAATGAGCGCGACTCGAGCCTCCATTGGCGCTTGAGCCGCGCGAGACGCGAACCAGTGGGCGGCGGCGAATGAGTAGCGGTCGTCGTCGCTGACGGACGGATGCTGGGGCGATGCTTGATGCTCGTTCCCGCCGGGTCGGTGGCGGCGTTGACAGCGGCGACGGGAATGGCGAAGCGGCCGCCGACGGGCCGTCTGAAGCGTCTTGGTGGCGGGGCGGCCGGCGCTTAGCGGGCCTCTGACGTCCGACATGGATGCGATGGCGGCGAAGAACTGGCGGCGGAAGGCGGATTCCGGTGCACCCTACTGGCGCGCCAAATGTCGGATTCGGGTTCGGCGGACCCTCTAGGTTTGAACTACTGGGTGCACGCGGAGATCTCACCCCCTACCGACCTGCACCTCTTCGCCTCGCAAGGATCTAAACTACACAAAGAGCAACACAAGGGACACAAGGTTTATACTGGTTCGGGCCACCATTGTGGTGTAATACCCTACTCCAGTGTGTGGTGTGGTGGATTGCCTCGGGGCTGATGATGAACAATACAAGGAAGAACAGCCTCGAGAGGGTCTGTTCTTGGCTGATGCGATGAACTGCTAGGGGGAGTTTGGTCGCTCTCTCTCTCTCTCTAGGTTGCTTGACCTCTAGCTCTGTTCTGGATTCCGGATCCTGGATCCCTCTACCCTGTGGGAGGCTAGTCCTATTTATAGGCAGAGGCCCTGGGCCTCTTCCAAAATATTGAGCGGGAAGGGCGCCAACAATTGGCCATTTTGAAGGGGAACATCTAGTACACTTATCCTAACTAAAGTTGGTCCTCGCCTGTCAAAGGCTCTGACGATGACGCCGGCTTGGGCTCCACGATGACCTCCTTCCTACCGTTGTGATGGTCTTGGTCTTGTTGCACCGAAATGGTTGCCTTTGCTTGATCCTCTTGCCTGCGCTTGCCCCCTTTGCACCAAAGAGGAAATGAGGACACTGCGCGGGCTGATCCCCGCCTGGCGCCCTTGGTCGTCATGGCTTGCGTCATGGGCACCTCGTGAGGTACCCCGCCTTGATCTCTCCGCCTCCTCGCGCGCCAGCCTGAGGAAGCTTCATGTCGTCCGCCCCGCGAGGCTTGGCGCCTCGCGAGGGTCTTGAGCTTGTGCTGATGAAGATGGGCCGTGCTGGGCCACCCCTTGAGCCACGCCGCAGGCAGGCAAGTCTGGGTACCCCCGTTCCCAGAACACCGACACACCCTGGTTAGCCAGTCATCTTATATGTGAATTATATCATGACATCATTTTTTATTATGTGTTAAATTTGTCAACAATTTTAGCACATTCAATTACTCTTCCTGTGCATCAGCCATTCGGCACGGTCATGGAAAATTTTGGAGTGGAAACAAGGTCTTCAGAGTAGATAATGCTATCTGACAAAGCGCATGTCTTGCTGGTTACAGATAGCTCCTTAGAGGAGGATTCAGAGACAGATGACTAGTCCTATCCCCCCCCCCGAGGTGCATGCTCTAACTTGGTAGTGTTATGTTGCTCATATCGTGCGTATGGTATCTTGCATTGCTATGTGATTTTCTTAGTTTAGACATGCTTTGTGTGAATGCCACCTGTTTAGTGTCTAATTACCATATATGTGAATTATGCAATGCCATCTTGTTGCAAGACATTATATATGTGAATTATGCAATGCTATCTTGTTGCAAGGCATTATATATGTGAATTATGCAATGCCATGCTGTTTAGCCAAGCGTCATATATGTGAATTATACCATGCCGTCCTTTTTTTGTATTTCTCATTGCTTTTGTCGATAATGTTTGTATATTCAACTGCTCTTCCTATGCATCAGCCATTTGAATTGGTGATGGAGAAATCTGGAGTGAAAACAAGGTCTTCAGAGCAGACAATGCTACCTGCTGAAGCAGATATCTTGTTGGTTACAGATAGCTCTTTAGAGGAGGATTCAGAGGCAGATGACCAGTCCTATTATCCCCCTGAGGTGTATGCTCAAACTTGGCATATATTACTCACATCATGCATATGTTGTATTGCAATGCTTAGTTTTTACATCATATACACGATATTGAATGCCATCTCCTTAGTTGACACATCATATATGTGATTGCCCTCTGCTCACTTCCTTAGTATATAAATCATATATTTGAATTATATCATGCCATGGTGTTTACATAGACAGCATGTATCTGAATTATGGCATGCCAACCCATTTTCTAAAGACATAATATAGTTATATCATCTCATCTTTTTTACATAGTCATCATATTTTGAATTATGTCATTCTATCCGTGAATTATATCATGCCATCATGTTTCCATCGACGGCATGTTTGTGATTTATGGCATGCCAACCACTTTAATAGACACATCGTATAGTTATATCATGTCATCCTGTTTACATAGTCACCATATTTTGAAGTATGTCATTCTATCCTGTTTAGTTAGCCATCGTAGATGTGAAATTGTGTCATGCTATCCTGTTTAATTAGCCATCATATATGTGAACTTATGTCCTGCTATTCTGTTTGGTTAGACAACATAAATGTGAATTATTTCATGCCCTATTTTCTTCCCTAGTATCCATTGCACCTGTCTATCTTACAATGTCTATACATTCCATTACTTTTCTTGTTTATCAGCCATTTCAATTGGAGGGGTGATGGCGATATCTGTGGGAGTAAAAACACGGTCTTGAGAAAGATCGTGCTACACAGCCGATGGAGATAGAACCACAGTTGTAATTGCCCAAGAACTAGCCCCACCACACATAACCCAGACTCACGCAGATTGTACCCCTACCCAGTTGGACAGAGAACCAGCTACACCCCTTCTAACCCCAACCCCAGCAGATAGTAACCCATTTCCCGTTGACACATCACCGTCTCGACCACAGAGCACCCAAACACGAGTAGTTAGTAAGGCAACTGCAGTGCCCAAAGCATGAGGACCACCACTCCGAACCCCAAGTCAACGCTTAAAGCAGAAGAAGAATTGTTCTCACGTCAGGTTCCATAGCTATGGTTCATACTACTTTGCTCTTGCATCCTTTGTATTTACTCATACCAACTAATTTCAAATTTGAAGGATGCAATTGAAACTCCAATGGCGCAACAGGTATGTTTTAAACCTATTTCTCTAACGTGTTTTCTGTTGTAACTTGCTCTATGTTGATTTCAGTTTCAATTGAATAAACAGTTACGTTCTCATGCCATGCACATTACAAGTGTTGTTATTGCTATGTAGTTTCCCGCACTTATATTCTGTCTATGCTGCTTTGTCTTAAATAGATATGATTCAAACTGTATCTATCTTGATTTGGCAAGATAAACTAGAATGATATAGACCATATAGTGACCATACTACATAGATATATGTTTGTTTCATGCTGTTATCCTATCCACCTTACTACTGAACTGGTTTACCAAAATGAGTTTCATATACTACATTGTAAACCTGTGATGTGTTTGTTTGTTTCTCTTTAAGAACACGGATATTGGAGAAGAGTACCCCGTTATGCAATGGTAAAGGAAGTAATGCAGATAAGGTTCAAGATAGTGAGACATCCCAGTTTGTCTCCAAGAAAGCTGATAAAAACTATATTGAAGACACTGAGACAACCCCAAAGTCCTATCTTGATGTAGTGTTCGAGTTACTGGCTACTACTGCTGGCACCGACTCTTGAACTTCTTTGCTGTATCGATTCGCCTTCTTGAGTATCAACTTCAAGTTGAAAGACATCGATCGGATGTTATGCGACGAGGAAGTTGGAGGGTGAGGAAGTCCCTGCAGAATTCAGATGCATACTTTACGGTGCAACGACAAGTCTTTGGAGGATTTAAGCGCCAAACAAGAGAAAGTTAATAAGCGTGCTAAGCATCTTGCCAGCATTATGGGTACCCAGGATATTGTTTCTTGAGCTCTTCTGAAGTGGTTTCAGTTCTGGACTTGTTTTGCTGTGGTGTTTATATGCTGCTTTGTTCACTATATTTGCACCGGTGGCGAACTGTGATGCCCCGTGGATGTAATATGTGTAATAGCCGTGATAGCCTAGCGTAAGTTGCTTGCTAATTTATTTCCTTATTGTCTTGTTTCTTTGTTTTCTTGTATTCAGTGTTGTTCTTTTTCCATGGTTTGCTAGTGGCCGCAATAACCTATTTTTTAAAACTAGGCCACAATAACCATGGGCTACATATTTACTGTAGTTAACATGGGCCTCCTACGGGCCGTAGAAACAATGGGCCTTCTACGGGGCATAGAAACAATGGGCCTTATATGGGCCGTAGACATGATGGGCCTTCTACGGGACGTATCATCAATGGGCCTTCCATGGGCCGTATGATCGGTTGGCCAAACATGGGCCAATAACAGACCACATTATGGTCGTAAATGGGCTAGAGTTGAAATCGCCCGTTCATGGGCCGACCATAGCGGGCCGTTGTTAATCGGCCGTATTTGATGACACTGTGAAAATGGCCCAACGTATTAATGGGCCACAAACGGGCCGGCTGTAACCACGGGCTGAATTTGGCCCTAAGCGTAAAATAGCGATAACGGGCCGTAAGTAAACGAATGCTGGAAATGAGCCCAAGAAAAAATGGGCCCCGAGAAGGCCGAAAGATAACATGGGCTGGAAACGACCCAACGGAATAACGGGCCATTAATGGGTATAAAGTGATACACTCTTCATTACGGGCCAGTTTCACCACGTGCCGTTAATGTTGGGGATTGTTGCAGAAATTAAAAAAAATTCTACGCGTCACCAAGATCAATCTATGGAGAGACTAGCAACGAGAGAGAGGGGAGTGCATCTTCATACCCTTCAAGATCGCGATGCGGAAGCGTTGCAAGAACACGGTCGGTGGAGTCATACATGAAGCGATTCAGATCGCGGCCGAATCCGATATAAGCACCGAACAACGGTGCCTCCGCGTTCAACACACGTGCAGCCCGGTGACGTCTCCCGCGCCTTGATCCAGCAAGGAGAGAGGGCGAGGTTGGGGAAGACCCCATCCAGCAGTAGCACGACAGCGTGGTGGTGGCGGAGGAACGTGGCAGGGGGCTGCCGGAGAGGGGCAGAGATCCGACATCACCACCGCGGCGTTCGGAGCAAGGCGTTCTCGGGAGGTAGGCCCTCTGCTGGGGAGGCGCCTGAGGGCCTGCCCCTGGCGGAGGACCCGTGGTCGTCAGAGGAACCAGCGACCGCTCTACCCCATCGGCGGCGTCCTGGTTTCCGGTGCGTCGTTGATGGCACTAGAGTGTGGTGCAAGCGGGGCCCTCGTCTGGCGATATGAAGCAAGGCGGTACACTGTGAAGAAGGCCCGGTGCTGTGAAGCTTCGCCGCCCGTGACACTCTCACGTAATAATGAGTGGGGCTGTACACGCCCGGAGTCTCGAGGTGCCGGCCTCGGGCCACTGGGCTCCCTCCACGCCAGTGGCAGCACTTAGCTCATATTTGGTGAGAAGACGTCCAAGACTAGACTAGGTGCCGCACGCGGATTTTCTTCTGCTTTCTTCGCCTTTCCATTTGGTTGTCGCTTTCCCCCGCTGGATTTAAGTTGGATTCGAATTTGAGATTTGCGTGTGTTCGGGGAAGGGGTGCTTAGTCTCGTTCGAGCAAATCTCTCGCGTTTCGGCGCCTCAGCTGCCTCCCCTCGCGAGCCCCTCGCGAGCCGGGCCAGGCCTAGCTTGCGCGCAGCCTAGCCTCTCGCCGCCGCGTCCTCTCCGGAGGGTTTTTACTGCAGATCCTACGGATTCGATCAGGAGACACTCAGATCGCTGCAGCCTCCCGCAGGCTATCTCAGGGCTCGTACAAAAGAAAGGTGAACCAGCCAACCAACACGTCGCTTAGCCAACCACTTGGCGCGGGCATATGGGCGATGTAACACCTGCTAATACGATGAACACAAGTTTTACATGAGGGGCTCCCCCTCCCAAAATGCTCTCACAGCCATCAGGCCAAAACCTGAGTTCTATTCATGTAGGAGTAGCAGGCAGGGACAATACATAATCAGTCGGATAAATCTCCCAATGCGTCCTCAGGAGCACCTCCCGAGCCGTTGCTGGCGTCGCTGGCCTCGCCGTCACTGTCTGCGTGGTCGTCGGCGGCATCTGGGCCGTTCACCACGCCGCCCTCATCGGCGGCCACGACCACGCCGTCGTTGTCCGAAGCGAAGGCCCTGACGAGAGCATCCACATTGTCTTCCACCCAGTGCGCCAGGTCGCCCCGGACGGCCTGGGGAACTGGGGCGATGGCTGCGTCAAAGTCGAAGTGGGGGTCCATGTTCTGGAGATGGCTGAAGACACGAGAAAAGGCGCGCCCAAGCAGCACGCGGCTCCTCTCCTCCACCAACCTATTGGCCCTGACCGACCGCTGCGCCTCCGGCCGCGCCACCACGTCGATGAAGAACGAAAGGTTGCGGCGTAATTAACGCGTCGCGGCTCGCCAACCGCCGCCTCGCAGATATTACCCAAAGGCTGCGTTGGCTCTTTCCCGGGCGGGCGAGCATGGGGCCGTGCTAATGCTCCAGATTCGCGGCACGCATCTCGTCCGCGATACGGCGCACGACGGCCTCGGCCTCCTCCACCCGTTGGCGAAGAAGGAGCGCCTCGGCCTGAGAGGTGGTTGACTCCCCCTGCGCCACCTCGAGGGCGGCCCGAAGAGTGTCGGCCCGCCGCGTCGCCTCCTCCAGCTTGGCCCTCAAGGCAGCAGTCCTGCCTTCAGCCTCGGCCTTGATCAAACCCAGCCTCTCCTCGAACTCGCGCTCAAGGTTCGAGCGCGCCGCCGCCACTCGGCGTCCGACCTCCTCCAGGACGCGGGCTTCCCGTGCAGCGACCTCATCCTCCGCCCGCGTTGCCAAGCGCTCCCTCGTCTACAAGCGCTCGTAGTCGCACGCGCGCTCGGCGGCCTCCAGCGTCAGCGCCTCCTCACGCTTCTGGAGCTCCGCCGGGTCGCCGGAGGCCACCTTCATCGAGGCAAGGGCTGCCTCACGCAGCTCCACTTTCTCCTCCAGTGAGTGACACCGGGCCAGGAGTTCCTGTGCCCGCTCCTCCGCCGCCTCTCGCCGCCTGTTAGCTTCCCGGGCCTCCTCGACGGCCCGAGAACAGGCCTCCCGAGAGGCTGCCAGCGACGCCTTGGCCTCTTCATCATCAAGGTCGCGCTGGTGGCGCGCAAGGGCAACAGCGCCCTCCAGCTCGCGCCTCTCTACGGCCAGGCGCAGGCCCTCGGCCTCAAGGCGTGCGTCTTCATCAGTGAGCTCTTCACCAAGCAGGCTCACCGCATCATCCGCCCTTCGAAGGAATTCTTGGCGAAGAGCGCGACGCTCTCGAGCGCGCTCGAGCACGTCCTCCACACCATCAGCCGCCCCAAGCGGGCGCCGGGAGACGCGAATCAGCACTCCCCCTCCGGGCAGGGGGCTGGGGGCTGGCACCCTTGCAACGGCTGGGCACGCCGCGCCAGAAGCCCGGCCTAGAGCCAGCCCATCCCCAGACGTAGGGCGCAAGAAGCGCCTCAGCCAATCACCGTCCACGACCAGGCGAGAAGCCCACGGCAGACTAGCCATGCCACGGGAAGGCTCGCGAGGAAGGGTCGCGAGGCGCACAGGGCCACGACGCGCCTCAGGACGGTTCACCTCCCCGGTCGCCCTCACCAGAAGGGCTCCACTCCTTGGAGCACTCAAGGACGGGGGAGGGAGCGAAGCCGAGGCGGACGTCTCCTCACCCGTCTCCGTGAGCTCGGCAGGAAGGGGCCTGCAGGGCAAGGATCAGTACAAGCAGCAGAAGAATCAGGAGCTGGAGAAGGAGAAGGCTTACTCATCAGTGGTGAAGTATTTCCTATGCTTCAGCAGGCGACAAGGGTAATCATCGCCCAGGGCCTCCCTTCTCTTCCGGAGGGCCTCGAAGTTCATGTGGAAACGACCCAAGATTTGGGCACAGGGGTCAGCCAGCGGCGAAGGAGAAGCATCAAGGTGGCCTGCATCAGGGGCGTCCACCTGAAGCGCGCTGCTGGTCGCCTCACCAAGAGAAGCAGCAGGGGCCTCGGGGGCTCCATCCGCAGGCGCTGCGGGCGGCTGCCTGCCGCCCTCAGCCGCGGCGGCATGAGCCTCAGGAGCTGCCCCCTCATGAGCGTCGCCCGTGGCCTGTCGCCCGGCGGGGTCCCTTGACCTCTGGCGGCTCGTGCCTCCTGCTCCGCCACTTGAGGAGGAGCCGCCTTGGCCAGCTGGAAGGGCTGTCACCATCACTTTGGATTCTCGCGAGGCCCCACAGAGACCAGCGGGGCGTGGCCCCCATTCATCGAAGATAGGCATCTGGTTCACAAAATCACCCCTGTTCTGGCAGAGGTACAACAAGGCCCCTCCATGCCGGACGCCGCCGGGGTTGGGGTCGCCAGTTAGGACCGGGAGCACTTCCCTTAGCGCTTCAGGCGTCAGGTCTTGTTCCTGAAGCCTCATGCGATCACCAGGCCCCTGAAGGCCCACATCCGGTGGGAATGGCGTTGGAGAGGAGCAACGCGGCACATCAGGAACTCCTTCACCACCTTGGGCGCTGTCACGCCAAGCTTTCTCAGGAACTCGAAGCGGTGCCAGACAAAAATAAGCCGAGGGCTTGAAAGCGTCTCCTGGCCCCAGCCTGAATTGGGGACAGCAGGCGAGGTTGGCTCCGATAGCAGGGGGCTGGGCACCCCCACATCCACGTACAACCACCTCTCGCGGAACTCAGCCGCGGGCGGAGGCAGGCTAAAGTCAATCCCTGAGGTCGCTGTCTCGGGCGCGGCGACAAAGCTCACGCACGCCGAGCATTGGGTGGGGTCGACAAGGCGCAGAGAGAAGAAGTGGCGCAGCAAGGCAACCGAAGGAAGGATGCCCATCATTGCTTCACAAACAAAGGCGAAGACCGAGAGGAGAGTGATGGACTCAGGACCCATATGCATCATGTTGATCTGATAGTGGGAAAGCACGACATTGAAGAAATCGAGAAAGGGGAACCAGCCCATACGAGGCGTCAGCAAAATACCGGACCTCAGTGACTATCCTGTCGATGGAGAAGTGGGACGCGGGCCAGGCCGTCGTCCTCCCGCATTCGTTGAAGGTGGTGGACAGAGCCGAACTAACCTTGCCCAAGCCATCTAGATTGAGTATGATCGACGGGTCGATGGCGGAGGCCGCCGGCGGCGGCGAATGAGGCAGAGGCACAGGTCTCTTCCCTTTCCCCTTCTTCGTCGGAGCCATGGCGATTGAAAGGGGGGGGAGATTCGAGATTGGATTGAAAATGGAAGCTGGAGTTCGAGAGGGGGAAGGACAGGGCGCCAGCGAGAGAGGGAATGGATGTACAGCACCGTGTCCACCTAGCAAGGCACGAAATAAGGAGGCGTGGGGAACAGTGCCACGTCCAATCAACCGCTACAGGCGCCCAAGGTCGCAGCTGTTAGGGCCCGCGACGCTACTTGCCCTTCGCCTCTGCTCGGCCAAATTGGCGCGCCCGTGGGCCAGGGCTCTTGTCGGCGTTACGGGAACGGGGTCCCAGACTTGCACACTGCGGCTGCAGGCGTGGCTCAAAGGAGGCCCAGGACAGCCCATCTTCATCAACGCAAGCTCAAGACCCTCGAGGCCAGGCCTCATGAGGCGGGCGACAAGGAGCTTCCTCGAGGCACGGCCTCGTCGAGCTGGCTCATGAGGAGGCGGAGAGTTCAAGCGGGGTACCTCGCGAGGTGCCCATGACGCAAGCCATGACGACCAAGGGCGCCCGATCGAGGCGCCCAGCCAGCACCGTCCTCCTTTCCTCTTTGGTGCAAAGGGAGCAAGCGCAGCGAGAGCATCAAGCAAAGGCATCCGTTTGATTGCAACAAGACCAAGACCAGCCCCAACGGCTGGAAGGGAGTCATCGTGCAGCCCAAGCGAGCATCACCACGAGCCTTTGGCAGGCGAGGACCAACTTTAGTCAGGATAAGTGTGCCCGCTGTTCCCCTTCAAAATGGCCAATTGTTGGCACCCTTCCCGCTCAATATTTGGGAAGAGGCCTAGGGCCTTCGCCTATAAGTAGGAGTAGCCACCCCCAGGGTAGAGGGATCCGCCCCCGGATGAGATCGGAATCCTCATCACGGAACCAGTAGCTAGAGCGACTAAACACCACCTAGCAGTTCATCGCACCCGCCAAGAACAGACCCTCGCGAGGCTGTTCTTCCTTGTATTGTTCCTCACCATCCCAAGAGGCAATCTACCACACCACACACTGGAGTAGGGTATTACACCACAACGGTGGCCCGAACCAGTATAAATCTTGTGTCTCTTGTGTTGTTCCATTTAGTAGTTTAGGTCCTTGCGATTCGGCGAGGTGCGAGACGGTGGAGGGTTGGATATCCACGCGCACCCCAGTGTTCGAACCTCAAGGGTCTGCCGGAACACGAAATCCGACAGCTTTCTTGGCAGCTATGAGGATAATCCTCAGGTTACGGACCCAGTCCGTGTAGTTTCTACCATCGTCTTTCAGCTTCGTTTTCTCTAGGAACGCGTTGAAGTTGAGGGCAACGTGAGCGTGGGCCATTTGATCTACAAGACATATTGCAAAGATTTTTAGACTATGTTCATGATAATTAAGTTCATCTACTCAAATTATTTAATGAACTCCCACTTAGACAGACATCCCTCTAGTCATCTAAGTGATACATTATCCGAGTCAACTAGGCCTTGTCCGATCATCACGTGAGACGGACTAGTCATCATCGGTGAACATATTCATGTTGATCGTATCTTCTATACGACTCATGTTCGACCTTTCGGTCTTCCGTGTTTCGAGGCCATGTCTGTACATGCTAGGCTCGTCAAGTCAACCTAAGTGTATTGCGTGTGTAAATCTAGCTTACACCCATTGTATGCGAATGTTAGAACCTATCACACCCGATCATCACGTGGTGCTTCGGAACAACGAACCTTAGCAACGGTGCACAGTTAGGGGAACACTTTCTTGAAACTATTGCGAGGGATCATCTTATTTAAGCTACCGTCATTCTAAGCAAATAAGATGCAAAAACATGATAAACATCACATGCAATCAAATAGTGACATGATATGGCCAATATCATTTTGCTCCTTTTGATCTCCATCTTCGGGGCGCCATGATCATCATCGTCACCGGCATGACACCATGATCTCCATCATCATGATCGCCATCATCGTGTCTTCATGAAGTTGTCTCGCCAACTATTACTTCTACTACTATGGCTAACGGTTAGCAATAAAGTAAAGTAATTACATGGTGTTTTTAGTGACACGCAGGTCACACAATAAATTAAGACAACTCCTATGGCTCCTGCCGGTTGTCATATTCATCGACATGCAAGTCGTGATTCCTATTACAAGAACATGATCAATCTCATGCATCACATATATCATTCATCAGATCCTTTTGGCCATATCACATCACACGACATATGCTGCAAGAACAAGTTAGACAACCTCTAATTGTTGTTGCAAGTTTTTACGTGGCTGCTATAGGTTTCTAGCAAGAACGTTTCTTACCTACACCAAAAGCACAATGTGATATGCCAATTTCTATTTACCCTTCATAAGGACCCTTTTCATCGAATCCGATCCGACTAAAGTGGGAGAGACTGTCACCCGCTAGCCACCTTATGCAACTAGTGCATGCCAGCCAGTGGAACCTGTCTCACGTAAGCGTACGTGTAAGGTCGGTCCGGGCCGCTTCATCCCACGATGCCGCCGAATCAAGATAAGACTAGTAACGACAAGTAAATTGACAAAATCGACGCCCACAACAACTTGTGTTCTACTCGTGCATAGAAACTACGCATAGACCTAGCTCATGATGCCACTGTTGGGGATCGTTGCAGAAATCAAAAAAAATTATACGCATCACCAAGATCAATGTATGGAGAGACTAGCAACGAGAGAGATGGGAGTGCATCTTCATACCCTTGAAGATCGCAATGCGGAAGCGTTGCAAGAACGCGGTCGGTGGAGTCGTACATGAAGCGATTCAGATCCCGTCCGAATCTGATATAAGCATCGAAAAACGGTGCCTCAGCGTGCAACACACGTGCAGCCCGGTGACGTCTCCCGCGCTTTGATCCAGCAAGGAGAGAGGGAGAGGTTGGGGAAGACTCCGTCCAGCAGCAGCACGACGGCGTGGTGGTGGTGGAGGAGCATGGCACTCTAACAGGGCTTCTCCAAGCACTGCGAGAGACGAGGAGGGAGAGGGGTAGGGCTGCGCCAGGAGAAGGGGTGCGGTTGCCCTCCCACCCCCCCCCCCCCACTATTTATAGGAGGAAGGGGAGAGGGGGCCGGCCCCCTAGATCCATCTAGAGGGGGGGGCGGCCCCCTTAGGGTTTCCAACTAGGGGGGCGCCCGCCTCGGGGGGGGGGGGGCAGCGGCCCCCTAGGGTTTCCAACCCTAGGCGCCTTGGGCCCTTGGGGGGGGGCGCACCAACCCACTAAGGGGCTGGTTCCCACCAAACTACAGCTCTTAGGTCCTTCGGGGCCGGTGGACCCTCCCGGTGGACCCCCGGAACCCCTTCGGTGGTCCCGGTACAATACCGACAAACCTCCGAACTCTTCCGGTGACCGTATGATGACTTCCCATATATAATCTTCACCTCCGGACCAATTCGGAACTCCTCGTGACATCCGGGATCTCATCCGCGACTCCGAACAACATTCGGTAACCACATACAATTCCCATTACAACTCTAGCGTCACCGAACCTTAAGTGTGGAGACCCTATGGGTTCGGGAACTATGCAGACATGACCGAGACATCTCTCCGGCCAATAACCAACAGCGGGATCTAGATACCCATGTTGGCTCCCACATGTTCCACGATGATCTCATCAGATGAACCACGATGTCAAGGATTCAATCAATCCCTTATACGATTCCCTTTGTCTACCGGTATAGCACTTGCCCGAGATTCGACCGTCGGTATACCGATACCTTGTTCAATCTCGTTACGACAAGTCTCTTTACTCGTTCCGTAAAACATCATCCCGTGACCAACCCCTTAGTCACATCGAGCTCATTACGATGATGTCTTACTGAGTGGGCCGAGAGATACCTCTCCGTCATACGGAGTGACAAATCCCAGTCTCGATTCGTGCCAACCCAACAGGTACTTTCGGGGTTACCCGTAGTGCACCTTTATAGCCACCCAGTTACGTTGTGACGTTTGGCACACCCAAAGTACTCCTACGGTATCCGGGAGTTGCGCAATCTCATGGTCTAAGGAAAGGATACTTGACATTAGAAAATCTCTAGCAGGCGAACTATACGATCTTTGTGCTATACTTAGGATTGGGTCTTGTCCATTCAGGTCCGTATGCACTTTACAAGTATCTATGTCTCCATCTTGAACATTTTCACGAATGGAGTTGAAGCGACGCTTGATATGCCTTGTCTTCTTGTGAAACCTGGGCTCCTTGGCGAGCAATAGCTCGATGTTGTCACGAGAAGAGAGCCATCGGGCCCGACGCATTGGGAATAACTCCTAGGTCGGTAATGAACTCCTTCATCCAGATTGCTTCATGTGCTGCCTCCGAGGCTGCCATGTACTCCGCTTCACATGTAGATCCCGCCACGATGCTTTGCTTGCAACTGCACCAGCTGACTGCCCCACCATTCAAAATATACACGTATCCGGTTTGTGACTTGGAGTCATCCAGATCTGTGTCGAAGCTAGCATCGACGTAACCCTTTACGACGAGCTCTTCATCACCTCCATAAACGAGAAACATATCCTTAGTCCTTTTCAGTTACTTCAGGATATTCTTGACCGCTGTCCAGTGTTCCATGCCGGGATTACTGTGGTACCTTCCTACCAAACTTACGGCAAGGTTTACATGAGGTCTGGTACACAGCATGGCATACATAATAGACCCTATGTCCGAGGCATAGGAGATGACTCTCATCTTTTCTCTATCTTCTGCCGTGGTCGGGCATTGAGCCGTGCTCAATCTTACACCTTGCAATACAGGCAAGAACCCCTTCTTGGACTGATCCATGCATGACAGAAAACGTGACCTACTGTGACAAACACGTATCATCACGGAAGTGTCTTTTTTGTAGTGCCTCCTGCTTGCCGACGAGCCCCTGGACGCGTGGCCGACTCCCTCGGTGTCGTCCCAATCCCTCTAGCTCGCTCACTCTTCCCCCTACTCTCTCCCTCGCCGTTCCCCCACCTCACCGAGCACGCCCGCCGCCGCCAACGAGAACCACCGCGGCCAACGCCTCTCCCTCGTCCTCCCAAGCAGCCCAGAAGCTCCGCAACTTCGTCCTCAACCCCCTCACCAAGCCACGCTAATACGTCTCCAACATATCTATAATTTTTGATTGCTCCATGCTATATTATCTACTGTTTTGGACATTATTGGGCTTTATTATTCACTTTTATATTATTTTTGGGACTAACCTATTAACCGGAGGCCCAACCCAGAATTGCTGTTTTTTGCCTATTTCAGAGTTTCGCAGAAAAGGAATATCAAACAGAGTCCAAATGGAATGAAACCTTCCGGAACGTGATTTTTAGGAAGATTATGATCCAGGAGACTTGGACCGTACGTCAAGAAACAAAGGAGTAGGCCACGAGGGAGGGGGTGCGCCCACCCACCAGGGCGCGCCCTCCACCCTCGTGGGCCCCCTGTTGCTCCACCGATGTACTCCTTCCTCCTATATATACCTACGTACCTCCAAACGATCAGATACGGAGCCAAAAACCTAATTCCACCGCCGCAACCTTCTGTACCCAGGAGATCCCATCTTGGGGCCTGTTTCGGAGCTCTGCCGGAGGGGGCATCAATCATGGAGGGCTTCTACATCAACACTATAGCCTCTTCGATGAAGTGTGAGTAGTTTACTTCAGACCTTTGGGTCCATAGTTATTAGCTAGATGGCTTCTTCTCTATTTTTGGATCCCAATATAATGTTCTCCCCCTCTCTTGTGGAGATCTATTCGATGTAATCTTCTTTTGCGGTGTGTTTGTTGAGACCGATGAATTGTGGGTTTATGATCAAGATTATCTATGAACAATATTTGAATCTTCTCTGAATTTTTTTATGTATGATTGGGTATCTTTGCAAGTCTCTTTGAATTATCAGTTTGGTTTGGCCTACTAGATTGATCTTTCTTCCAAATCTTGCGGTGTCCTTTCCCAGTGATAGTAGGGGCAGCAAGGCACATATTGTATTGTTTCCATCGAGGATAACAAGATGGGGTTTTTATCATATTGCATGAATTTATCCCTCTACATCATGTTATCTTGCTTAAGGCGTTACTCTGTTTTCATGAACTTAATACTCTAGATGCATGCTGGATAGCGGTCGATGAGTGGAGTAATAGTAGTAGATGCAGGCAGGAGCCGGTCTACTTGTCTCGGCCGTGATGCCTATATACATAATCATACCGAGATATTCTCATAACTATGCTCAATTCTGTCAATTGCTCAACAGTAATTCGTTCACCCACTGTAAAATACTTATGCTCTTGAGAGAAGCCACTAGTGAAACCTATGGCCCCCGGGTCTATCTTCATCATATTAATCTTCCAACACTTAGTTATTTCCTTTGCTTCTTTACTTTGCTTTTATTTTACTTTGCATCTTTATCACAAAAATACCAAAATATTATCCTATCATATCTATCAGATCTCACTCTCGTAAGTGACCGTGAAGGGATTGACAACCCCTTATCGCGTTTGTTGTGAGGAGTTATTTGTTTTGTGTAGGTACGAGGGACTCATGGCGTAGCCTCCTCTTTGGATTGATACCTTGGTTCTCAAAAACCGAGGGAAATACTTATGCTACTTTGCTGCATCACCCTTTCCTCTTCAAGGGAAAACCAACGCGGTGCTCAAGAGGTAGCAAGAAGGATTTCTGGCGCCGTTGCCGGGGAGGTCCCGCAAAAGTCAACATACCAAGTACCCATCACAATCCCTTATCTCCCGCATTACATTATTTGCCATTTGCCTCTCATTTTCCTCTCCCCCACTTCACCCTTGCCGTTTTATTCGCCCTCTATTTTTCGTTCGCCTCTTTTTCGCTTGCCTTTTGTTTGCTCGTGTGTTGGATTGCTTGTTTGTCACGATGGCTCAAGATAATACCAAATTATGTGACTGTACCAATACCAACAATAATGATTTCCTTAGCACTCCGATTGCTCCTCTTACCAATATTGAATCTTGTGAAATCAATGCTGCTTTGTTGGATCTTGTCATGAAAGATCAATTCACCGGCCTTCCTAGTGAAGATGCCGCTACTCATCTAAATAGCTTCGTTGATTTGTGTGATATGCAAAAGAAGAAACATGTTGACAATGATATTGTTAAATTGAAGCTATTTCCTTTTTCGCTTAGAGATCGTGCTAAAGCTTGGTTTTCGTCTTTGCCTAAAAATATTATTTATTCTTGGAATAAGTGCAAAGATGCTTTTATCTCTAAGTATTTTTCTCCTGATAAGATTATCTCTCTTAGAAACGATATTATGAATTTTAAGCAACTTGATCATGAACATGTTGCACAAGCTTGGGAGACAATGAAATTAATGATACGTAATTGCCCTACTCATGGTTTGAATTTGTGGATGATTATACAAATTTTTTATGCTGGATTGAATTTTGCTTCTAGAAATCTTTTAGATTCGGCCACGGGAGGCACTTTTATGGAAATCACTTTAGGAGAAGCTACTAAACTCCTAGATAATATTATGGTTAATTATTCTCAATGGCACACTGAAAGATCTACTAATAAAAAAGTGCATGCAATAGAAGAAATTAATGTTTTGAGTGGAAAGATGGATGAACTTATGAAACTATTTGCTACTAAGAGTGTTTCTTCTGATCCAAATGATATGCCTTTGTCTACTTTGATTGAGAATAATAATGAATCTATGGATGTGAATTTTGTTGGTAGGAATAATTTTGGTAACAACGCGTAAAGAGGAAACATTAATCCTAGGGCTTATCCTAGTAATTCCTCTAATAATTATGGAAATTCCTACAGCAACTCTTATGGAAATTTTAGTAAGATGCCCTCTGAATTTGAGACTAGTGTTAAAGAGTTTATGAATCCGCAAAAGAATTTCAATGCTTTGCTTGAAGAGAAATTGCTTAAAGTTGATGAATTGGCTAGGAACGTTGATAGAATTTCTCTTGATGTTGATTCTTTAAAGCTTAGATCTATTCCTCCTAAGCATGATATCAATGAGTCTCTCAAAGCCATGAGAATTTCCATTAATGAGTGCAAAGAAAGAACCGCTAGGATGCGTGCTAAGAAAGATTGCTTTATGAAAGCGTGTTCTTCAAATTTCTATGAAAATAAAGATGAAGATCTAAAAGTTATTGATGTGTCCCCTATTAAATCTTTGTTTTGCAATATGAATCTTGATAATGATGGGACTGAATATGATCCACCTTTACCTAGAGGCGTTCCAAAAATTCAGAGTTTTTAGATCTTGATGCTAAATTTGCTAAAAGTGGGATTGAAGAAATAAAAACCTTAGATGCTAATAAACCCACTATTTTGGATTTCAAGGAATTTAATTATGAAAATTGCACTTTGATAGATTGTATTTCCTTGTTGCAATCCGTGCTAAATTCTCCTCATGCTTATAGTCAAAATAAAGCATTTACCAAACATATCGTTGATGCCTTGATGCAATCTTATGAAGAAAAGCTTGAGTTGGATGTTTCTATTCCTAGAAAACTTTATGATGAGTGGGAACCTACTATTAAAATTAATATTAAGGATCATGAGTTCTATGCTTTATGTGATTTGGGTTCTAGTGTTTCTACTATTCCCAAAACTTTGTGCGATTTGCTAGATTTCCGTGATTTTGATGATTGCTCTCTAAACTTGCACCTTGAGGATTCCACTATTAAGAAACCTTTGGGAAGAATTAATGATGTTCTTATTGTTCCAAATAGGAATTATGTGCCGTAGATTTTATCGTTCTTGATATAGATTGCAATCCTTCATGTCCTATTATTCTTGGTAGACCTTTCCTTAGAACGATTGGTGCAATTATTGATATGAAGGAAGGGAATATTAGATTCCAATTTCCATTAAGGAAATGCATGGAACACTTCCCTAGGAAGAAAATAAAATTACCATGTGAATCTATCATGAGATCCACTAATGGATTGCTTACCAAAGATGGCAATACCTAGATCTATCCTTGCTTTTATGCCTAGCTAGGGGCGTTAAACGATAGCGCTTGTTGGGAGGCAACCAAATTTATTTTTAGTTTTTTTGCTTTTGCTTCTGGTTAGTAATAAATATTTGATCTAGCCTCTGGTTAGATGTGTTTTTATGTTTTAATTAGTGTCTGTGCCAAGTTAAACCTATAGGATCTTCCTGGATGATAGTTATTTGATCTTGCTGTAATTTCCAGAAACTTTTTGTTCACGAAAATAATTTTTAAAAATCACCAGATTGTGATGAAGTAGTGATTCCAATTGTTGATGATAAATAAACAAATTTTCTAGGTCGTCCTATTTTTGCTGATTTTTGGAGTTCCAGAAGTTTGCGTTAGTTACAGATTACTACAGACTGTTCTGTTTTTGACAAATTCTGTTTTTCATGTGTTGTTTGCTTATTTTGATGAATCTATGGCTAGTAAAATAGTTTATAAACCATAGATAATTTGGAATACAGTAGGTTTAACACCAATATAAATAAATAATGAGTTCATTACAGTACCTTGAAGTGGTCTTTTGTTTTCTTTTAAGCTAGCAGACTCCACGAGATTTCTGTTAAGTTTTGTGTTGTGAAGTTTTCAAGTTTTGGGTGAAAGATTTTGATGGATTATGGAACAAGGAGTGGAAAGAGCCTAAGCTTGGGGATGACCATGGCACTCCCAAGATAATCTAAGGATACCAAAAAGTCAAAGCTTGGGGATGCACCGGAAGGCATCCCTCTTTAAATCTACTTCCATCGGTAACTTTACTTGGAGCTATATTTTTATTCACCACATGATATGTGTTTTGCTTGGAGCATCTTGTATGATTTGAGTATTTGTTTGTTAGTTACCACAATCATCCTTGCTGTACACACCTTTTGAGAGAGCCATACATGATTTGGAATTTGTTAGAATACTCAATGTGCTTCGCTTATATCTTTTGAGTTATATAGTTTTGCTCTAGTACTTCACTTATATGTTTTAGAGCACGGTGGTGGATTTGTTTTATAGAAACTATTGATCTCTCGTGCTTCACTTAGATTATTTTGAGAGTATTAAATAGCATGGTAATTTGCTTAAATAATCCTAATATACTTGGTATTCAAGATTAGTAAAAACTTTCTTATGAGTGTGTTGAATACTAAGAAAAGTTTGATGCTTGATAATTGTTTTGAGATATAAAGATGGTGATATTAGAGTCATGCTAGTTGAGTAGTTGTGAATTTGAGAAATACTTGTGTTAAAGTTTGTGATTCCTGTAGCATGCACGTATGGTGAACCGTTATGTGATGAAGTCGGAGCATGATTTATTTATTGATTGTCTTCCTTATGAGTGGCGGTCGGGGACGAGCGATGGTCTTTTCCTACCAATATATCCCCCTTGGAGCATGCGTGTAATAATTTGCATTGATAACTTGTAGATTTTTGCAATAAGTATATGAGTTCTTTATGACTAATGGTTAGTCCATGGATTATACGCACCCTTCTTCCTTCCACCATTGCTAGCCTCTCTAATACCGCGCACTTTTCACCGATATCATACACCCACCATATACCTTCCTCAAAACAGCCACCATACCTACCTATCATGGCATTTCCATAGCCATTCCGAGATATATTGCCATGCAACTTTCCACCGTTCCGTTTATTATGACACGCTCCAACATTGTCATATTGCTTTGCATGATCATGTAGTTGACATCGTATTTGTGGCAAAGCCACCGTTCATAATTCTTTCATACATGTCACTCTTGATTCATTGCATATCCTGGTACACCGCCGGAGGCATTCATAAAGAGTCATATTTTGTTCTAAGTATCGAGTTGTAATTGTTGAGTTGTAAAAAAATATAAGTGTGATGATCTTCACTTTTAGAGCATTGTCCCAAGTGAGGAAAAGGATGATGGAGACTATGATTCCCCCACAAGTCGGGATGAGACTCCGGACGAAAAAAAAGAGGCCATAAAAAAAGGAGAAAAGGCCCAAATAAAAAATGAGAGAAAAAGAGAGAAGGGACAATGTTACTATCCTTTTACCACACTTGTGCTTCAAAGTAGCACCATGATCTTCATGATAGAGAGTCTCTCATTTTTTCACTTTCATATACTAGTGGGAATTTTTCATTATAGAACTTGGCTTGTATATTCCAATGATGGGCTTCCTCAAAATGCCCTAGGTCTTCGTGAGCAAGTGAGTTGGATGCATACCCACTTAGTTTCTTTTGTTGAGCTTTCATACACTTATAGCTCTAGTGCATCCGTTGCATGGCAATTCCTACTCAGTCACATTGATATCCATTGATGGGCATCTCCATAGCCCGTTGATACGCCTAGTTGATGTGAGACTATCTTCTCCCTTTTTTGTCTTCTCCACAACCACCATTTTATTCCACATATAGTGCTATATCCATGGCTCACGCTCATGTATTGCGTGAAGATTGAAAAAGTTTGAAAATGTCAAAAGTATGAAACAAGTGCTTGGCTTGTCATCGGGGTTGTGCATGATTTAAATACTTTGTGTGGTGAAGATAGAGCATAGCCAGACTATATGATTTTGTAGGGATAACTTTCTTTGGCCATGTTATTTTGAGAAGACATGATTGCTCTGTTAGTATGCTTGAAGTATTATTATTTTTATGTCAATATTAAACTTTTTCGGATCTGAATATTCATACCACAATTAAGAAGAATTACATTGAAATTATGCCAAGTAGCACTCCACATCAAAAAATCTGTTTTTATCATTTACCTACTCGAGGACGAGCAGGAATTAAGCTTGGGGATGCCTGATACGTCTCCAACGTATCTATAATTTTTGATTGCTCCATGCTATATTATCTACTGTTTTGGACATTATTAGGCTTTATTATTTACTTTTATATTATTTTTGGGACTAACCTATTAACCGGAGGGCCAACCCAGAATTGCTGTCTTTTGCCTATTTCAGAGTTTCGCATAATAGGAATATCAAACGGAGTCCAAACGGAATGAAACCTTCGGGAACGTGATTTTTAGGAAGATTATGATCCAGGAGACTTGGACCCTATGTCAAGAAACAAAGGAGGAGGCCACGAGGCAGGGGGCACGCCCACCCCCCCCAGGGCGCGCCCTCCACCCTCGTGGGCCCATGTTGCTCCACCGACGTACTCCTTCCTCCTATATATACCTCGTTCTCCAAACGATCGAATCGGAGCCAAAAACCTAATCCCACCGCCGCAACCTTCTGTACCCACGAGATCCCATCTTCGGGCCTGTTCCGGAGCTCCGCCGAAGGGGGCATAGATTACGGAGGGCTTCTAATCGACACCATAGCCTCTTCGATGAAGTGTGAGTAGTTTACTTCAGACCTTCGGGTCCATAGTTATTAGCTAGATGGCTTCTTCTCTCTTTTTTGATCTCAATACAATGTTCTCCCCCTCTCTCGTGGAGATCTATCAATGTAATCTTCTTTTGCGGTGTGTTTGTTGAGACCGATGAATTGTGGGTTTACGATTAAGATTATCTATGAACAATATTTGGATCTTCTCTGAATTCTTTTATGTATGATTGGTTATCTTTGCAAGTCTCTTCGAATTATCAGTTTGGTTTGGCCTACTAGATTGATCTTTCTTGCAATGGGAGAAGTGCTTAGCTTTGTGTTCAATCTTGCGGTGTCCTTTCCTAGTGACAGTAGGGGCAGCAATGCACGTATTGTATTGTTGCCATCGAGGATAACAAGATGGGTTTTTATCATATTGCATGAATTTATCCATCTACATCATGTCATCTTGCTTAAGGCGTTACTCTGTTTTCATGAACTTAATACTCTAGATGCATGCTGGATAGCGGTCGATGAGTGGAGTAATAGTACTAGATGCAGGCAGGAGTCGGTCTCATTGTCTCGGACGTGATGCATATATACATGATCATACCTAGATATTGTCATAACTATGCTCAATTCGGTCAATTGCTCAACAGTAATTCGTTCACCCACCGTAAAATACTTATGCTCTTGAGAGAAGACGCTAGTGAAACCTATGGCCCCCGGGTCTATCTTCATCATATTAATCTTCCAACACTTAGTTATTTCCTTTTCTTTTTTTACTTTGCTTTTATTTTACTTCGCATCTTTATCACAAAATACCCAAAATATTATCCTATCATATCTATCAGATCTCACTCTCGTAAGTGACCGTGAAGGGATTGACAACCCCTTATATCGTTGGTTGCGAGGAGTTATTTGTTTTGTGTAGGTACGAGGGACTCGCGCATAGCCTCCTACTGGATTGATACCTTCGTTCTAAAAAACTGAGGTAAATACTTACGCTACTTTGCTGCATCACCCTTTCCTCTTCAAGGGAAAACCAACACAGTGCTGCAGAGGTAGCACACGCCCCGCCGGAAGCCCCTGAACGTCCTCACCGAGCTCGTATTCAACCTCCCGACGGCGAGATCGACTTCGCCGCCCTGCCAACTCCAATCCTTTCCCGAGCCCATTTCAACGCCCTC
The DNA here is from genome assembly GCA_021605145.1 of Aegilops bicornis. Classification (NCBI taxonomy): domain Eukaryota; kingdom Viridiplantae; phylum Streptophyta; class Magnoliopsida; order Poales; family Poaceae; genus Aegilops; species Aegilops bicornis. The sequence goes on along the minus strand of CM038671.1, from coordinate 532,355,883 downwards.
TGCACTCGCCGTGAGCCCCTCTTACTTTACCCTCTTCTCTCATGCTCGTGCTCATCCCCTAGCTCCATTTCCCACCACGGCTGGGAGCATCTCGCCGCCGGCCATGGCGTAGCCGTGGCCACTGTCGGTGTCAAAACCGGCGGATCTCGGGTAGGGGGTCCCGAACTATGCGTCTAAGGCGGATGGCAACAGGAGGCGGGGAACACGATGTTTACCCAGGCTCGGGCCCTCTCGATGGAGGTAATACCCTACTTCCTGCTTGATTGCTCTTTATGATATGAGTATTACAAGAGTTGATCTACCACGAGATCGGAGAGGCTAAACCCTAGAAGTCTAGCCTATGGTACGATTGTTGTTGTCCTATAGACTAAACCCTCCAGTTTATATAGACACTGGAGGGGGCTAGGGTTACACAGAGTCGGTTACAAGGGAGGAGATCTACATATCCGTATTGCCAAGCTTGCCTTCCACGCCAAGGAGAGTCCCATCTGGACACGGGAAGAAGTCTTCAATCTTGTATCTTCATAGTCCAACAGTCCGGCCAAAGGATATAGTCCGGCTGTCCGAGTACCCCCTAATCCAGGACTCCCTCAGTAGCCCCTAAACTAGGCTTCAATGAAGATGAGTCTGGCACGTAGATTGTCTTCGGCATTGCAAGGCGGGTTCCTCCTCCGAATATTCCATAGAAGATTTTGAACACAAGGATAGTTTCCGTCTCTGCAAAACAAATTCCACATACCACCATAGAGAGAATAATATTTCCACAAATCCAATCTGCTGACACATTCGGCAGCATGACATCACATCACGGCCCGGTCATTATTCGAACCAATTTTCTCAACCAGCCACTGCACATATTGCGAGGCAGTTTTCTTGGCACGTCTTGTCGAAGCAGAGATCATGTCCCCTTATAACGGGATTCTCATCAATACGGGTGTGGGTAACCCAACCGCGCCATCAATTACGACGGTTGGGGAATAAGTGAGTTTACCAGGTAGGTGGGGAGGCGCATAGCTTCTTCCGCCCTTATAAAGGGACAAGGATTCACCCTTTTCACCCACGCCTTCTTCCTCCTTGCTCATCCATTCTCGCGCACTCGAGCTCCAGTGCCCAAGTTCGTGTTTCTCTCCTCAAACCACTCCAAGCATGTCCGGAGCGGGAGGCAAGTGGATGGTCTCCTTCGTTACGGAGGAGAACATCACAAAGCTGCGGGGAGCCGGATAGTTGGCCACGGATATCACGCACCGGCTGCCAGATGCGGGGCAGATCATCCCTACTCCAAAACCCCATGAGAGGGTGGTTTTCCTTACCCACTTCGTCTGCAGACTGGGATTTCCCCTCCACCCGTTTGTCCGCGGGCTCATGTTCTATTACGGGCTGGATTTTCATGATATGGCCCCTAATTTCATCCTCAACATCTCGGCGTTTATCGTCATGTGCGAGGCCTTCCTCCGCATCAAGCCCCACTTCGGCCTGTGGCTGAAGACCTTCAATGTTAAACCGAAGGTGGTGGTCGGCCAGCAAGCGGAGTGCGGAGGCGCCATGGTGGGAAAAATGCCCAACATCACCTGGCTCGAAGGCTCCTATGTGGAGACCATAAAGGGGTGGCAATCAGGGTGGTTCTACATTAACGAGCCGCGCGACACCAACTGGGTGGCGGCCCCCTAATTTCGATCCAGAATCCCCATGTGGCTCACCTCCTGGAAAGAGAAGGGCTTGTCCTGGGGTTCCTCGGTAGAGCTGACCGGACTCCAGACATGCATCAAAAACATGGTGAGCAAGAAAATCAAGATCGTCAACGTGGTCCAAGTCATGCTCTTCCGCCGGATCCTCCCGTGTCAAAGACAGGCATTCAATTTGTGGGAGTTCAACCCGGCCGAGCACCAGACGCTGCGTGAGCTCTTCGACACGACGCACAAGGACGTCTGGAAGGTGCTATTCAAGGGCGCCGAGGTACCTCCTCGCCTCACCGAGGACCGCGGACTCAGCGCAAAGCGCCCTGCCAATCCGGTAAGTCTTTTATATTTCGTAAGATGATATTTTCCCTAGTATAACCACGCGCGGGATCTAAGCCTCCACGCCATTTAACAGGACTCAGTAGCGACAGCGGAGCAAATCGATTGTCCGGCTCCCCTGCCCGAAGATCTAGCAGATGCTCTCCTGACGGAGATGCTGGTTCCGGCGCCTTATGAGGTGCCGGAGAAGAAGGCCAAGAAGAAGGCCGCGGGGACCAGGAAGGGTCTCTGGCGCAAGGTTATATCAGACTCATCGTCCGAAAACACTGACGGGCACTCCTCCCACAAAAACGAGGAGGAGGAAGAGGAAAGTCCCCCCCCTAGCCGGGGCAGACAAGAAAAGGAAGGCCGCCCCATCTGGGGAGGCCGAAGGGTCCAAGAAGGGAAGGACTCTCCTTCCGGACTGCTCCACCACGGCCGCTTTTAGCGACGATGAGTGGCTGCCCAGGGACAAGCCCCTGGCGAAGTCGTAAGTATCTGGATACCGTAATAATTCCTGATATGTTTTATTGCACTGCTTCTCATCACGCCGAACATGATTATGCAGTCCGCCCCGAGCCCATATCGACGTATCTTCGTCGGATGGTTCTTTGGACCCGTCGGATATGAATAGCGATTCACTTCCGACCGCCTCCTCCCCTCGCCCTACGGATAACATCGAGGTGTTGTCTCAAAGGGCACCGAACCTAGGGGAGGTAGTCCTGGAGGCGCCTCAAGGCGACATTCCGGACACTGAGCGCTAGGGGAGCAAGACTCTCATGGGCTCTGATGACGGGGGCACCAAATTCGGCCCCCAGCCAAATACCGCGCCGGAACCTCAAGTGGTTCCGGCCTCTGTCAGGCGACCCCTCACTAAGAGGGGCAAGCCGCCTGTACCGATGGCCTCTGTCCATCCAGAGGCATCGGACAACTTGCTGGAAGCGCTTCGCGGCGCTTCCATCAACGAAGAGCACCGCACTATCATGAGTGCGGTGATCGAGAAGGTTCAGTCCGTCAAAAGCGGACTCACTGAAGCTTGTACCAGCCTCCTAACAGGCTTTGAGGTAAGTTATCAAATTATGAGGAAAAGTTACAGCATAGACAGTAGTGATGCTCTGTTTGGTGTTCGCAAAGAAAGGCCGAACAGATGATCAAATAATAACGACAGGAGTCTAATTAGAATATGTCTATGTGCATATGCAGGCTTCACTGCTGGCCGCTGCCACACGTACTGCGGAGGTCGCTGCACTGAAGCAAGACCTTGAGCGGCCAAGGAAGAGCTCAGCCTTACCAAGAGGCGGCTCGAAGAGAACAAAGGTAAGCGATACCCCATCTGTATATTAAAAAGAAATTTGGTTGTAAAATAATAGGATCATCATGAATTTTGCTAGGGGCCACGACCGAAGTGGCGTCCTTGCAGAAGGCGCTATCCGAGGCTGAAGACAAAGCGGCCAAGGAGCGCATTGAGCGAGAAAAGCAAGAAGCCTGGGTGAGCGAGGTGCAGCAAGAGCTCCAGGCTCTCGCCAAAAAACGCGAGTCCTTGGAGGTTGACTCTAAGACGCGAGAGTCTGAGCTTGCGATGGCTCTCGAAGGCGCACAACATGCCAAGGCCGAAGCCCAAAAGGCCCTCTGGGAAATTGAGGCGCTTAAGAAGATAGCGGCGGGTAAGGCATTCATTATGCAAATCAAGCATGTGAAAGAAACTTTCTTTTTACTTACCTGAGTTCGGAGCTCTCCAGGAGCGTTCGCAGATCTACCCCACAGTGTGTCGAATGCCGTGGAGTTCTAACGGGCTGAGGAGGGGAGCTCAACGGAGAAGTTGTTATGGTCTCAGTATACTGGGACTGAACACCCAATGCCCTTGAGCGACCAGATAAAGCAACTGGTCGAGCTCCACAAGGCGGCCGAACAGGCCATGAAGGGTCTTATAGTCCGAATGTGGCCTGGCGAGCCCTGCTCAGTAGCTACTTGATGCAGTGAGGCGGCTTGTGAATGCCTACCCACGACTCGATGTCATAAAGTGGTCCGTCTGCATCGAGGGTGCGCGCAGTGCTTTTTCCGGGGCAAAGGTGCACTGGGCGAAGCTAGACGCCATAAAGCTGGTGAAGGAGGGGCCGCCGGAAGGCAAGGAGCATCGCCACCCTGAAATGTATTATGATAGTGTCTTGAAGGGTGCCCGCCTTGTGGCGGAGGAATGTGCTAAGGATGTAATATTCGAATGAATGTACTCATGTGATCCTGTAATGTGAAACGAGTTCATTTGCGCTATGCAACGCTTGTTAATTTAAAATATTACCTTCTGTGCGGCCTTTTATGAAATATGAGAGTTGGCCGATTAAATGCTTCGCCCCCATGTAACTAATCTTTGGGGTGTTCGGGATAAACCTGAGCACTCCTTATCCCAATTTTGGGTCCTTCGAAGGAGGTGTTCAGCACATCGAACCAGGCAATCGGACTATAAAGCTTTATCACTCTCACTTAGCCATAGAAGTCTACAATTTTAAATTTTGGCGAAGCCCCTAGTATTCGGAAGGCCGAATTTGGGGCGCTATATACGCCTAAGTCGGACAAGGCCGACTCCTCGCCCGAAGCGGAAAAAGTCTTTAAGGACTTGAGACCTCTCGAATAGCGACCAACTCTCGCCTCATCATGACAGTCAATTTTCAGCTTTCTCTACTGAGGTTCTCGTCCGGAAGAACCGGGACACGATCGCAGTAGTTCTCCCAGCGCTACCTTAGCCGATATTGCGGAACGTAAGGTACCAAAACATGGGAGCCGGGTAAACCCAACTATAGACCCAAGACATGATTCGGAGCTGATGCATATAATGCTATAAGTTCGGGGTGCCGCACTGTCCAAAGTGTTCGAACTTCTCACGCCGTATTTATGGGGTATACTGAAGCCCCTGGCGTACTGGTCGTACCAGAATGTACGGTTGCGATATGTCGTAAATAAGCGGACAAGGAAAAAAAGAAAATGTAATGCAATAATAGACTAACGCTATGCATTGTTATGAAATAATACGCCGAAGCGTACGGATACAAGTAGTGCAATAAGAGAAAAATAGGACTATTTGACATGTCCTATCCAAGGGCAAGCTGCGAATGGGTATTTAAAACAGGTATTGCGATCGTTATCAGAGACCACCTGGGGATTCCCTTGTACGTCAGAGCTTCTTGCTTCCTTGGTATTTCCTTCCCGTAATGCGTCCAGCAATCAGACTGCTGAAAAGGGCTTCCAGAGAGTAAGGTCATGAAAGAGAAAAAATGATAAAGGTATACAACCCCTGGGGCGGTTGAGCCGCATTGTGGGACGTGCCCTGGTCGTGCCCCCGCCAATACCCATGGTATTTTTAGTGCGTAATTATGTACGCGACGCAGATTTTGTTGCTTGACTAGGACTAGGACGGGGGCCGAATTGCTAGGCGAGCTCTGAACGTGCTAGGCGAACCTGTTGCAGGTTACTCCAGACTCGCTTGAAGGTGTCCGGGGGCTTTATCGCCGAATTGGCGGCTTGCCTTAAAAGGCTGCTCTGTGCTTCGCTGCTAGGGCATGATGTGCTCCTCCGTGCGGAGCGGCGTTCTGTGTTTCCGTTGGTATTATAACCCCACGAGGTCCTGGCATTTTGAGCTTGAGGTATGCATAATGCGGTACCACATTGAATCTGGCAAATGCGGTTCGCCCCAACAGTGCGTGATAGCCACTGCGGAACGGGACGATATCGAAGATTAACTCCTCGCTTCGGAAGTTGTCCGGAGATCCGAAGACCAGTTCCAGTGTGATTGAGCCCGTGCAATGGGCCTCTACACCTAGGATGACACCTTTAAAGGTGGTTTTAGTGGGTTTTATCCTCGAGGGGTCTATACCCATTTTGCACACTGTATCTTGATAGAGCAAGTTCAGGCTGCTGCCGCCGTCCATAAGGACTCGAGTGAGGTGAAATCCGTCGATGAGGGGGTCAAGGACCAATGCGGTAGAACCGCCATGATGGATACTAGTGGGTGATCCCTGCGATCAAAGGTGATCGGACAAGAGGACCATGGGTTGAACTTTGGGGCGACTGGCTCCATCGCATAGACGTCCCTTAGAGCATGCTTCCGTTCCCTCTTGGGAATGTGGGTTGCGTATATCATGTTCACCGCTTTCACTTGTGGAGGGAACCTCTTCTGTCCTCCTGTGTTCGGCGGCCGAGGCTCCTCCTCGTTGTTGCTATGTAGCCCCTTGTCCTCGTTTTCGGCATTCAACTTGCTGGCCTGCTTGAACACCCATCATTCTCTGTTGGTGTGATTGGCTGGCTTATCGGGGGTGCCGTGAATTTGACACGAGCGATCGAGTATGCGGTCCAAACTGGACGGGCCCGGATTACTTCTTTTGAAAGGCTTTTTCCGCTGACCAGATTTAGAGCCACTGAATCCGGCATTGACTGCCATGTCTTCGGCGTTGTCGCCGTTGCTGCGGCGCTTGTGTCTATTACGACGTGGTCTGCCGTTAGTATCTTTGGTATCTGAAGTGCCAGGATTTCTTGATGTGTTGTTGCTGTGAGCCAGCCAGCTATCCTCGCCCGCGCAAAAGCGGGTCATGAGTGTCGTGAGGGCTGCCATAGACTTCGGCTTCTCCTGGCCGAGGTGCCGAGCCAGCCACTCGTCCCGGATGTTATGCTTAAATGCCGCTATGGCCTCTGCATCCGGACAGTTGACAATTTGGTTTTTCTTAGTTAGGAACCTGGTCCAGAATTTCCTGGCCGATTCCCTGGCTGCTGAATTATATGGCTCAAGTCATCAGCATCCGGTGGTCGCACATAAGTGCCTTGGAAGTTGTTAAGGAATGCATCTTCCAAAGCCTCCCAACTACCAATGGAGTCTACTGGCAAGCTATTCAACCAATGTCGAGCTGGTCCTTTGAGTTCTAGTGCAAGGTACTTGATGGCATGTAGATCATCACCGCGAGCCATGTGGATGTGAAGGAGGAAATACTCGATCCATACCGCGGGATCTGTTGTACCATCATATGATTCAATGTTTACGGGTTTAAAACCCTCTGGGAATTCGTGATCCATTACTTCATCAGTGAAGCATAGGGGGTGTGCGGCGCCTCTGTGCCGGGCTATATCACGACACAGTTCATATGAGTCTTGTCTGCTGTAATTGGCCCGGACGGATTTGCTTTTAGTATATCCGCGTGACGGTCACTGTCCCGTGGTGGGGTGCGCCCTCATGATCCATAGATCGATCTTGCGTGTTTTGCTTTGTTTTCCAATGCGTCTCGCAGGTCCCGCGTGTTGCCCCGGGCCTTGGTATTTTTGTTTGAGTGGCGGCGGGGTGCAGGCTGGACTTCGGGCTGATATGCCTTTCTGTCTCGGCCACGAGGTGGCCGATCAGCTGCATCATACGCTGGAGATGTAGGTTTCAATGCTTCCTCCTCGAGTTGGGGTAGCAACCGGCGCTTTGGGTAACTCTTGGTTGGGCGCTCGAGTTCGTATTCCTCAGGCGCCAGGACTTCAATCCATCTATCCGCTAGTAGATCTTGATCAGCTCGAAGCTGTTGTTGCTTTTTCTTCAAGCTGTTTGTTGTTGCTATAAGCCGGCGCTTGAAGCGCTCCTGTTCGACGGGATCTTCAGGCACGATAAATTCTTCGTCGCCGAGGCTCACCTCGTCTTTGGAGAGAGGCATGTAATTGTCATCCTCCGATTCTCCGTCTGCTGCCTGTTCCGGAGGGCTAGCTTGTTCATCCTCCCGCTCTAGGTCTGGCTGGAGGGGATTATCATCGTCTTCGGCACTATCCGGAGTGTTATTGTCTCTTGTGCCGGTATCGCTGCTTTTGCTATGGCGGGACTTAGAGAGGCGCCGCTGACGTCGGTGCTTGGATTGCTTCTTGGAGGGATTATCCTCCGTTGTTTTATCGCCATCCCCCTCTTTGGGGTTGTCCACCATGTATATGTCATACAATGAGGTGGCAGTACAGCGCCCTGTGGGCAGTGGTTCTTCTTCGTCTCTTGCATCGTCGTCCATACCGTCGATGTCTTCGGAGCCGAAGTCGAGCATGTCGGTTAAATCGTCGACAGTGGCTACTAAGTGGGTGGTGGGTGGGGAGCGAATTTCTTCGTTGTCCACATCCCATTCTAGCCGGACATAGTTCGGCCAAGGGTCTCCTGACAGGGAGAGAGACCTTAACGAGTTTAGCACGTCGCTAAAGGGCGAGTGCTGAAAGATATCCGCGGAGGTAAACTCCATGATCGGTGCCCAATCAGATTCGATAGGCACGGATGCAGGAGGTTCGGAGCCCGTGGCCGGGGACGAATCCAAATGTCTGGCAACACGGATCTCATAAGAGGTGAAGTCAATATTTGGCTCTATCGCCGCTGAGTGTGCGGCTTCCGTGGCGGGGTCCATCCACTCGTCTTCGGATGGCGCAATTTTTTCCGGATTGAGGGCCGGAGCAGTTGCAGGTGTGATCTCCCAAACACTGTCCGACGGCAGAGCTAAGTCAAGCTCGTCGTGATTGTGCGGCGCACCTGACATGGGCTCGAATCCATCGAAGATCAAGTCTCCATGGATGTCGATAGTATAGTTCAAGTTTCCAAACCTGACCTGATGGCCAGGGGCGTAGCTCTTGATCTGCTCCAGATGGCCAAGCGAGTTGGCCTCTGATGCAAAGCCCGAACTCGAAGATCTGTCCGGGGAGGAAAACCTCACCCTGGATCGCATCGTTGCCGATGATCGAAGGAGCCATCTAGCCTTACGGTGACGTACAGTGGAACTCTCAATGAAAGCACCAATGTCGGTGTCAAAACCGGCGGATATCGAGTAGGGGGTCCCGAACTGTGCGTCTAAGGCGGAGGGTAACAGGAGGCGGGGGACACGATGTTTACCCAGGTTCGTGCCCTCTCGATGGAGGTAATACCCTACTTCCTGCTTGATTGATCTTGATGATATGAGTATTACAAGAGTTGATCTACCACGAGATCGGAGAGGCTAAACCCTAGAAGTCTAGCCTATGGTACGATTGTTGTTGTCCTACGGACTAAACCCTTCGGTTTATATAGACATCAGAGGGGGCTAGGGTTACACAGAGTCGGTTACAAGGGAGGAGATCTACATATCCATATTGCCAAGCTTGCCTTCCACGCCAAGGAGAGTCCCATCCGGACACGGGAAGAAGTCATCAATCTTGTATCTTCATAGTCCAACAGTCCGGCCAAAGGATATAGTCCGGCTGTCCGAGGACCCCCTAATCCAGGACTCCCTTAGCCATAGCCGCACAAGCTCACAACAGAGCGCGTCACCATGCTCAGGAAGCCCCAGGAGCCTAACGCACACACTCACTCGCCCTCTCGTGCACCGTAGCACCAACCCCGACCTCGCCTGAACTCCGGGGCACTCCCAGCCACAGCCGCGAGCTTCGTTTCGGCGAGCTCGAGCCGTCTCAGCCCATCCCGATCGCACAGAAACACGCGGGGCACTCCCAGCTCCGCGTGGATGGTCTCGGCCATCCATTTGGTTGCCGGAGCGGCAATTCCGATGCCCTCCGCCACGCCCAGCGTCCCGGCGATTAGCCGCCGGCCTAACCCTGGAATAATTAGCTCTATGACGCCATTAGCCAATCCTGTGTCAATGACGGATGGGCCCCACACCAAATTAACCCCGGCTTTATTTATTTTTAGATTAGCTTATAACCCAGCGGGACCCATGCATTAGTTTTGACTACGCTGACATGACCGTTGACCGGGCCCACCTGTCTCTGACACCAACCAGCCCTGAGTCACTGACCAGTGGACCCCACTGGTCAGGTTTGACTCTGGGCGACCCAGTTGACCTGCTGACGCAGCAGTGACACAGTGCTGACGTCATTAATGATTTTCTGGATTAGAAATAATCCAGGAAATTTTAGAAAATAGTTAAAACTTCTAAAAACCATAGAAAATAATCTATAACTCCAAATGAAATAAATTATATATGAAAAATGATCAGAAAAATCCAATCTTTCTATCTGTACCCTTTTCATGCATGTTAGAACAAATTATGGCTCCTGTTTAGGACAAATCATATAAATGACATTTGAATTTCACATATGGATTTTGAATTGGAACCTTGCGTTCAAACCAACTTCATTTAAATCATTACTAGATGCATTAGCTCATATCACAACATTTTTCCATGTCATGATCATGCATCATATTGCGCATTGCATTGATTGTGTTCCTTCTCTGTTGCCGGTATCTGACCCCTCTCAGTAGACATGGTTCCGACGATGAGATCGATGACACCGATGAAGAACTATACTAGCTATCTTCAGAAGTGCCAGGCAAGTAGAACCCCCTTGTTTATTCTGATACAATCCCACTCTCTCGCTCCTGCTCTCTTTTATTGCATTAGGACAACAGCGATTCAAGTGTTACATGCTGCGGTAGTTGAACCCCTTTCCTATGCATGACCTGTCATTGCCACAGTAAATAGATGAAACCCACTAGCATGAGTAGGAGTTGTTTGAGCCCTGATGTGCCTACTCATTCATGCTTGTTTGTCATGCCTGATATTACTTAGAGTTTTGTCAGGTCTGATTCATCGGGGATGAATTGGAAAGTTGTGAACATGTCCTACTGTTGAGAGCTAAGTGTGTGAATACGATTTGGTAAAGGTAGCGGTGAGAGGCCATGTAGGAGTACATGGTGGGTTGTCTCATTGAAATCGTCCTCAGGAACTGAGTTCTTTGTTTGTGATCCATGAACAGCTACTACCACACACTGGGATCCTTAATTGACTCTCTCGACTTATTAACTTCCCTTGTCCTTTGTCCAGGAGTTGCAAGTAGTTTCTAGTGTTTGTAGTATGCTGGAGGCTGCGCGCAGCGCTAACCCGAGGAGTGGGCTGTGATGCGGTAGGCACGTGGCCTGGTGTACCGAGTCGCCCGTTTGGTGACCCGGGAACCCTGCACACATCGTTCGGGGCCGTAGTGGAAACCTCGGACGAACTCCCTGCAGGTGGAACCTGAATAGGCGATAAACCTGGACTAGGGACTTGTGTGGTTAGTCAGGTCGTGGCCGACTCCCTCGCCAGGCTTCCACTTGAAGGTTGTCGAGATACATGATGTGTACATGATGGTAAGTGGTGAGAGCATGTGTGAAGAAGTACACCCCTGCAGGGTTAACATCATCTATTCGAATAGCCGCATCCACAGTAAAGGACTTCTGGGTTGCCTGTACAGTTCATAGACAAGTGAAAGTGGATACTCTAAAATACGCAAGATAAGCGTGAGTGCTATGGATGGCCTTCTCGTGGGGAGACGGGACCGGATCCATAGTGGAGTATTGATATGGTGAATATGTGGACTCGTGTGCGCCACTTCAAAAGAGTTACTTGCAGTCGTAGTTTAGGATAGCCACCGAGTCAAATCTGGCTTCCTGCAGTTTAACTCCACCACCCCTTTGTTGATACCGATGCATATGTAGTTAGTTCTGATGTAAGTCTTTCTGGGTACATTTGTACTCACGTTTGCTTATTTTATGTTTTTGCAGAGAGACTTCAATCTCTCTAGTAGTTCCGTGTGGACTTCGAAGTTTAGCTCGTAACCTCAGCTACGAGCTTGTACCTTGGGAGGGTCTTGTAGATAGTCAAGCTTCTCGGCCCTTTTCATTTGTAGTTGTCTGTACTCAGACATGTTATGCTTCCGTTGCCTGTATGCTTTGTATGCTGGTGTCGGAGTAATGGGCCACGGGTAGCCTAACCCGAACCCCAGAACCTTTCAAGGCATCGGGCCGTCTGTGCCCCTCAAGACGTCAAGATCAAGTGCCGCCTTCTGGTAGCCGGTGGGCCGAACGGCCGACTGCCGGAAGACAGCCGTGCTCCGGAAGATGGCTCCAAGATGGGCCGACTCCTGGCAGGCGGCCTCCAGAGAGGCCGACTCCGGGCAGACGGCCCATGGCGCTCACAAAGTCTGCGCCCCCATTAAGAAGACAAGACAGGGTGTGGCTACAGTGTAGCGCATCATCCCCGTTTCCAGGGCCGGGCTGTTGGGGAACGTAGTAATTTCAAAAAAATTTCCTACGATCACGCAAGATCATGGTGATGCATAGCAACGAGATGAGAGTGTTGTCTCGTGCACTCGTGAGACCAACAGCGGAAGCGTTGACGCAACGTAGAGGAAGTAGTCGTACTTCTTCACGATCCAACCGATCCAAGTACCGAGCGTCACGGCACCTCCGAGTTCTGCACCGCGTTCAGCTCGATGACATCCCTCGAACTCCGATCCAGCCGAGTGTTGAGGGAGAGTTTCACAAGACGACGGCGGCGTGGTGACGATGATGATGTTCCACCGCGCGGGGCTTCGCCTAAGCTCCGCCACGGTATTCTCGAGGTGTAATATGGTGGAAGGGGCACCGCACACGGCTAAGGAACGATCTCAATGATCAACTTGTGTGTCATGGGGTGCCCCTGCCCTGTATATAAAGGAGGGAAGGGAGGGGCTGGCGGCCAAGGAGAGGTGCGCCAGGTGTCCTACTCCTACTAGGAGTAGGATTCCCCCAAATCCTAGTCCAACTAGGTTTCCCCAAGTGGGAAGGGAGAGAGGGGGCACCCCTTCTCCTAGTCCTAATAGGACTAGGGAAGGGGAAAGGTGCACCAGCACTTGGGCCCCTTTTCTCCCTTTCCACTAAGGCCCATGTTGGCCCATTAGCATTCCGGGGTTCGGTAACCTCCGGTACTTGGTAAAATTCCCAATTTCACCGGAACACTTCCGATGTCCAAACATAGACTTCAATATATGAATCTTTATGTCTCGACCATTTCGAGACTCCTCGTCACGTCCGTGATCTCATCCGGGACTCGAACAACCTTCGGTACAGAAACATCATAAAACTCATAGTAACTGCCATCGAAGCGTTAGCGTGCGGACCCTACGGGTTCGAGAACTATGTAGACATGACCGAGACACCTCTCCGGTCAATAACCAATAGCGGGACCTGGATGCCCATATTGGCTCCTACATATTCTACGAAGATCTTTATCGGTCAGACCGCATAACAACATACGTTGTTCCCTTTGTCATCGGTATGTTACTTGCCCGAGATTCGATCGTCGGTATCCAATACCTAGTTCAATCTCGTTACCGCAAGTCTCTTTACTCGCTTAAGTAATACATCATCTCACAACTAACACATTAGTTGCAATGCTTGCAAGGCTTATGTGATGTGCATTACCGAGAGGGCCCAGAGATACCTCTCCGACAATCGGAGTGACAAATCCTAATCTCAAATATGCCAACTCAACATGTACCTTCTGAGACACACCGTAATGTACCTTTATAATCACCCGATTACGTTGTGACGTTTGGTAGCACCAAAGTGTTCCTCGTGCAAACGGAGTTGCATAATCTCATAGTCATAGGAACATGTATAAGTCATGAAGAAAAGCACTAGCAACAAACTATACGATCAGGTGCTATGCTAATGGAATGGGTCATGTCAATCAGATCATTCAACCAATGATGTGATCCCGTTAATCAAATAACAACTCTTTGTTCATGGTTAGGAAACACAACCATCTTTGATTAACGAGCTAGTCAAGTAGAGGCATACTAGTGACACTCTATAGGTTTATGTATTCACACATGTATTATGTTTCCTGTTAATACAATTCTAGCATGAATAATAAACATTTATCATGATATGAGGAAATAAATAATAACTTTATTATTGCCTCTAGGGCATATTTCCTTGATCTCCCACTTGCACTAGAGTCAATAATCTAGATTACACAAATGATTCTAACACCCATGGAGTCTTGGTGCTGATCATGTTTTGCTCGTGGAAGAGGCTTAGTCAATGGGTCCGCAACATTCGAGATCCGTATGTATCTTGCATATCTCTATGTCTCCCACGGACCAAATCCGGATGGAGTTGAAGCGTCTTTTGATGTGCTTGGTTCTCTTGTGAAATCTGGATTCCTTTGCCAAGGCAATTGCACCGATATTGTCACAAAAGATTTTCATTGGACCCGATACACTAGGTACAACACCTAGATCGGTTATGAACTCCTTCATCCAGACTCCTTCATTAGCTGCTTCCGAAGCAGCTATGTACTCAACTTCACATGTAGATCCCGCCACGACGCTTTGTTTGGAACTGCACCAACCGACAGCTCCACCGTTTAATGTAAATACGTATCCGGTTTGCGATTTAGAATCGTCCGGATCAGTGTCAAAGCTTGTCGATGTAACCGCGTTCTGACGAGTTCTTTGTCACCGCCATAAATGAGAAACATATCCTTAGTCCTTCTCAAGTACTTAAGGATGTTCTTGACCGCTGTCGATGATCCACTCTGGATTACTTTGGTACTGCACCAAACTTACAAAGAAGGCACACATCAGTCTGGTACACAGCATTGCATACATGATAGAGCCTATGGCTGAAGCATAGGGAACATCTTTCATTTTCTCTCTATCTTCTGCGGTGGTCGGGCATTGAGTCTTACTCAACTTCACACCTTGTAGCACCGCAAGAACCCTTTCTTTGCACGATCCATTTTGAACTTTTTCAAAACTTTATCAAGGTATGTGCTTTGTGAAAGTCCTATTAAGCGTCTTGATCTATCTCTATAGATCTTAATGCCCAATATGTAAGCAGCTTCACCGAGGTCTTTCATCGAAAAACTTTTTATTCAAGTATCCCTTTATGCTATCCAGAAATTCTATATCATTTCCGATCAGTAATATGTCATCCACATATAATATCAGAAATGCTACAGAGCTCCCACTCACTTTCTTGTAAATACAGGCTTCTCCAAAAGTCTCAGATAAAACCAAATGCTTTGATCACACTATCAAAACGTTTATTCCAACTCCGAGAGGCTTGCACCAGTCCATAAATGGACCGCTGGAGCTTGCACACTTTGTTAGCTCCCTTTGGATCGACAAAACCTTCTGGTTGCATCATATACAACTCTTCTTCCGTAAATCCATTCAGGAATGCAGTTTTAACATCCATTTGCCAAATTTCATAATCATAAAATGCGGCAATTGCTAACATGATTCGGACGGACTTAAGCATCGCTACGGGTGAGAAGGTCTCATCGTAGTCAATCCCTTGAACTTGTCGAAAACCTTTTGCAACAAGTCGAGCTTTATAGACAAAGAATATTACCATCGTCGGTCTTCTTCTTGAAGATCCATTTATTCTCAATTGCTTGCCGATCATTGGGCAAGTCAACCAAAGTCCACACTTTGTTCTCATACATGGATCCCATCTCAGATTTCATGGCCTCCAGCCATTTTGTGGAATCTGGGCTCACCATCGCTTCTTCATAGTTCGTAGGTTCATCATGTTCCAAAGAATATGACTTCCGGAATAGGATTACCGTACCACTCAGTGCGGATCTTGCTCTGGTTGATCTACGAAGTTCTGTAGAAACTTGATCTGAAGTTTCATGATCATCATCATTAGCTTCTTCCCTATTTGGTGTAGGTGTCACGAAACTGTTTTACGTGATGTACTACTTCTCAATAAGGGAGTAGATACAGTTATCTCATCAAGTTCTACTTTCCTCCCACTCACTTCTTTCGAGAGAAACTCCTTCTCCAAAAAGTTTCCGAATTTAGCAACAAAAATCTTGCCTTCGGATCTGTGATAGAAGGTGTACCCAATAGTCTCCTTTGGGTATCCTATGAAGACACATTTCTCCGATTTGGGTTCGAGCTTATCAGGTTGAAGCTTTTTCACATAAGCATCGCAGCCCCAAACTTTCGAAGCGACAACTTTGGTTTCTTGCCAAACCACAGTTCATAAGGCGTCGTCTCAACGGATTTAGAAGGTTCCCTATTTAAAGTGAATGTAGCCGTCTCTAAAGCATAACCCCAAAAAGATAGAGCTAAAACAGTAAGAGACATCATATATCGCACCATATCTAATAAATTACGATTACGACGTTAGGACACACCATTACGTTGTGGTGTTCCAGTTGGCGTAAGTTGCGAAACTATTCCGCATTGTTTCAAATGTAGGCCAAACTCGTAACTCAAATATTCTCCTCCACGATCAGATCGTAGAAACTTTATTTTCTTGTTACGATGATTTTCCACTTCACTCTGAAATTCTTTGAACCTTTCAAATGTTTCAGATTTGTGTTTCATTAAGTAGATATACCCATATCTGCTCAAATCATCTGTGAAGGTGAGAAAATAACGATATCCGCCACGAGCCTCAACATTCATTGGTCCACATACATCAAGATGTATGATTTCCAATAAATCTGTTGCTCTCTCCATAGTTCCGGAGAACGGTGTTTTAGTCATCTTGCCCATAAGGCACGGTTCGCAAGTGCCAAGTGATTCATAATCAAGTGACTCCAAAAGTCCATCAAGATGGAGTTTCTTCATGTGCTTTACACCGATATGACCTAAACGGCGATTACCACAAATAAGTCGCACTATCATTATCAACTCTACATCTTTTGCCTTCAACATTATGAATATGTGTATCACTACTATCGAGATTAAGTAAAAACAAACCATTCTTCAATGGTGCATGACCATAAAAGATATTATTCATATAAATAGAACAACCATTATTCTCGATTTAAATGAATAACCGTCTCGCATCAAACAAGATCCAGATATAATGTTCATGCTCAACGCTGGTACTAAATAACAATTATTTAGGTCTAATATTAATCCGAAGGTAGATGTAGAGGTAGCGTCGACGGCGATCACATCGACTTTGGAACCATTTCCCACGCGCATCGTCACCTCGTCCTTAGCCAATCTTCGCAATCCGTAGCCCTGCTTCGAGTTGCAAATATTAGCAATGTAACCGAGATCAAATACCAGTGCTACTGCGAGTATTAGTAAGGTACACATCAATAACATGTATATCACATATACCTTTGTTAACCTTGCCATCCTTCTTATCCGCCAAATACTTGGGGCAGTTCCGCTTCCAAAGGACCAGCACGCTTGCAATAGAAGCACTCAGTTTCGTGCTTAGGACCAGACTTGGGTTTCTTCTCTTGATTAGCAACTTGCTTGCCGTTCTTTTTGAAGTTTCCTTTTTCTTTCCTTTGCCCTTTTTCTTGAAACTAGTGGTTTTGTTAACCATCAACACTTGATGCTCCTTTTGATTTCTACCTCCATGACTTTCAAAGATCGCGAAGAGCTCGGGCATTGTTTTGGTCATCCCTTGCATATTATAGTTCATCACGAAGCTCTTATAGCTTGGTGGCGGTGATTGGAGAATTACATCAATGACGCAATCATCCGGAAGATTAACTCCCGGTTGAATCAAGTGATTGTTATATCCGGACATTACGAGTATATGCTCATCGACGTAACCGTTCTCCTCCATCTTACAGCTATAGAACTTATTGGAGACTTCATATCTCTCAATCCGGCATTCGCTTGGAATATTAACTTCAACTCCTGGAACATCTCATATGCTCCATGGTGTTCAAAACGACGTTGAAGTCCCGGTTCTAAGCCGTAAAGCATGGCACACTGAACTATA
This sequence comes from Aegilops bicornis, assembly GCA_021605145.1. Taxonomy (NCBI): domain Eukaryota; kingdom Viridiplantae; phylum Streptophyta; class Magnoliopsida; order Poales; family Poaceae; genus Aegilops; species Aegilops bicornis. The sequence continues at coordinate 532,338,402 of CM038671.1, read as the reverse complement.
GAGTAGTCATCGGCTTTGCTTTGCCAGACGTTCACAACATCTGGCGCAGCCCTTGCACCAGGCCTGGCACCTAACGGTGCTTCCAGGACGTAATTCTTCTGTGCAGCAATAAGGATAATCCTCAAGTTACGGACCCGATCCGTGTAATTGCTGCCATCATCTTTCAACTTTGCTTTCTCAAGGAACGCATTAAAATTCAACGGAACAACAAAGACGAGCCATCTATCTACACATCATAGACAAGCAAGATACTATCAGTACTAAGTTCATGATAAATTTAAGTTCAATTAATCATATTACTTAAGAACTCCCACTTAGAAAAATATCCTCCAATTCTCTAAGTGATTGCGTGATCCATATCAACTACACCATGACCGATCATCACGTGTGATGGAGTAGTTTCAATGGTGAACATCAATATGTTGATCATATCTACTATATGATTCACGCCGACCTTTCGGTCTCTGTGTTCCGAGGTCATATCTTATATGCATAGCTCGTCAAGTATAACTCGAGTATTCTGCGTGTGCAACTGTTTTGCACCGTTGTATTTGAACGTAGAGCCTATCACACCCGATCATCACGTGGTGTCTCAAAGACGAAGAACTTTCGCAACGGTGCATACTTAGGGAGAACACTTCTTGATAATTTAGTAAGGGATCATCTTATAATGCTACCGTCAATCAAAGCAAGATAAGATGCATAAAGGATTAACATCACATGCAATCAATATAAGTGATATGATATGGCCATCATCATCTTGTGCTTGTGATCTCCATCTCCAAGCACCGCCATGATCACCATCGCCACCGGTAGCGACACCTTGATCTCCATCGTAGCATCGTTGTCGTCTCGCCAAACTTATGCTTCTCGACTATCGCTACCGCTTAGTGATAAAGTAAAGCATTACGAAGCGATTGCATTGCATACAATAAAGCGACAACCATATGGCTCCTGCCATTGCCGATAACTTGGTTACAAAACATGATCATCTCATACAATAAAATTCAGCATCATGTCTAGACCATATCACATCACAACATGCCCCTGCAAAAACAAGTTAGACGTCCTCTACTTTGTTGTTGCAAATTTTACGTGGCTGCTACGGGCTTAAGCAAGAACCAATCTCACCTACGCATCAAAACCACAACGATACTTCGTCAAATAGACTCCGTTTAACCTTCTCAAGGACCGGGCGTATGCCTCAGTTCAACTAAAGTTGGAGAGACAGTCTTCCACAAGCCATCTATGTGCAAAGCACGTCGAGGGAACCGGTCTCGCGTAAAGAGTACGCGTAAGGTTGGTCTGGATCGTCATCCAACAATACCGCTGAACCAAAGTATGACATGCTTTGGTAGGCAGTATGACTTGTATCGTCCACAACTCACTTGTGTTCTACTCGTGCATATCATCAAACCATAAAAACCTAGGCTCGGATGCCCTTTGTTGGGGAACGTAGTAATTTCAAAAAATTCCCTACGATCACGCAAGATCATGGTGATGCATAGCAACGAGATGAGAGTGTTGTCTACGTACCTCGTGAGACCAGCAACGGAAGCGTTGACGCAACGTAGAGGAAGTAGTCGTACTTCTTCACGATCCAACCGATCCAAGTACCGAACGTACGGCACCTCCGAAGTTCTGCACACGTTCAGCTCGATGACATCCTCGAACTCCGATCCAGCCGAGTGTTGAGGGAGAGTTTCGTCGACGACGGCGTGGTGGCGATGATGATGTTCCACCGGCGCAGGCTTCGCCTAAGCTCCGCCACGGTATTCTCGAGGTGTAATATGGTGGAAGGGGCACCGCACGGCTAAGGAACAATCTCAATGATCAACTTGTGTGTCATGGGGTGCCCCCTGCCCTGTATATAAAGGAGGGAAGGGGAGGGCTGGCCGGCCAAGGAGAGGTGCGCCAGGTGTCCTACTCCTACTAGGAGTAGGATTCCCCCCCCCCCCATCCTAGTCCAACTAGGTTTCCCCAAGTGGGAAGGGAGAGAGAGGCGCCCCTTCTCCTAGTCCTAATAGGACTAGGGAAGGGGAAAGGTGCGCCAGCACTTGGGCCCCTTTTCTCCTTTCCACTAAGGCCCATGTTGGCCCATTAGCATTCCGGGGTTCCGTAACCTCCGGTGCTTGGTAAAATTCCCAATTTCACCGGAACACTTCCGATGTCCAAACATAGACTTCCAATATATGAATCTTTATGTCTCGACCATTTCGAGACTCCTCGTCACGTCCGTGATCTCATCCGGGACTCGAACAACCTTCGGTACAGAAACATCATAAAACTCATAGTAAGCTGTCGCCGAAGCGTTAAGCGTGCGGACCCTACGGGTTCGAGAACTATGTAGACATGACCGAGACACCTCTCGGTCAATAACCAATAGCGGGACCTGGATGCCCATATTGGCTCCTACATATTCTACGAAGATCTTTATCGGTCGCACCGCATAACAACATCGTTGTTCCCTTTGTCATCGGTATGTTACTTGCCCGAGATTCGATCGTCGGTATCCAATACCTAGTTCAATCTCGTTACCGGCAAGTCTCTTTACTCGTTTCATAATACATCATCTCACAACTAACACATTAGTTGCAATGCTTGCAAGGCTTATGTGATGTGCATTACCGAGAGGGCCAGAGATACCTCTCCGAGCAATCGGAGTGACAAATCCTAATCTCGAAATATGCCAACTCAACATGTACCTTCGGAGACACCTGTAATGTACCTTTATAATCACCCGATTACGTTGTGACGTTTGGTAGCACCCAAAGTGTTCCTCGTGCAAACGGGAGTTGCATAATCTCATAGTCATAGGAACATGTATAAGTCATGAAGAAAAGCACTAGCAACAAACTATACGATCAGGTGCTATGCTAATGGAATGGGTCATGTCAATCGGATCATTCAACCAATGATGTGATCCCGTTAATCAAATAACAACTCTTTGTTCATGGTTAGGAAACACAACCATCTTTGATTAACGAGCTAGTCAAGTAGAGGCATACTAGTGACACTCTATAGGTTTATGTATTCACACATGTATTATGTTTCCTGTTAATACAATTCTAGCATGAATAATAAACATTTATCATGATATGAGGAAATAAATAATAACTTTATTATTGCCTCTAGGGCATATTTCCTTCACGGGCGTGGCCACAATGCTCCGTACAGGCGGAGATCTCAACCCAGCGCGACACTGTTGCCGCTCCGCCCCTGACATCACTCCTGTCAGGCGAAGCCCTGCTCCCACGCCCGTCTGTCGGTACGGCCCAAAGACGGCAGGCCCTACCGATCAGCGAGAGCCCGGAAGACGGCGAGAGCCTCACCAGTCGGACCCGAGGGAGGCCGGCCCCCAGCAGTCGGCCCGCCCCCTCCTTGGGGCCCACGCGCCATTAACCAGATAAGACACGGAGTGGCTACAGTGATCTTCCGCCAGGCGGCGGGACTGTAGCCACGGTCCCCTGACCAAGCAAGCGTCATTAGCGTTACGGCTACAGTAATCAGCAGCCGACAAGACCCGCGAGCGGCGGAGGCGGCCTATCGGCTCCCTACCAGACCAATCAGCGGGGCCCACCAGGCGGCGGTCCCCAGCAGCCGGTGGAGAAGCCGGCAACCAGAGAGACTGATGGCCGGGACCTACACCCAGCTAGATTACCATTGTACCCCTGGGGGTAGGCCTATATAAACCCCCCAAGGCACCCATGCAAAGGGTTGGAACCTGTTAGAATTAGACCAGCACCTAGGGGGAGAGGAGAGCGAGCCTTGCCTTCTTCTACCTCTAGCAAACAGCTCGAGGAGCACCGTTGTACTCACTAGTGCCTTAGTGATCATGCAAAGACCCCGCAAAGCAGGACTAGGGCTGTTATCTCTTAGGAGAGCCCCGAACCTGGGTAAAATGCGACGGCGTTCGTGTCTACGCCTTATCCCGCTTCCGGGCACCAGTGACGTTCTACTCGCTCCCACCATGATATGCCATCCATTGGCATATGTCGCACCCAACCCCCGACATTTGGCGCCCACCGTGGGGCGAGGTGCACCATCTCCCAGAGACCTGTTCTGGACGGGAACCTTGTTCCTTCCTGGCGAGCGTAGCCAGTCCGGCATGCCAGACGGAGTCTACGCCGACACGCTGCATGGCGCGGAGGTCGCCTGTGCGGCGAGTTGCCTCGCCGATCTTGTTGGCGAGGTTCGCCCCTCCGACGAGCTCGCATCTGATGCGGGCACTGAGGGCCCCGAGAGCCGCCTCGTGAGCCTCCTTGATCAGCTCCATGTCTCCGGCGAGCCAGGTGTAGACTTGGAGTCGGTTGGCTCCACCGACCTGATGCTTGTCGACTACGACACGGCATCGCTTGGCGCGGTCCCCACAAACATGGTGGTCTACGACGAGCCGCTTCCACGCGCGGACAGCGGCAGCAGGACCGTCATGGAAGTGCTCGTCATCAGCCACGGCGAGCACTCTCGGGGAGGTGGCCAGGATCCGTTGCAAGCAGCGATGCAAGACCTGACTGAGGCCATCCCGGAAGACGCGACGCTGAGACGCTGGAGGCACACCGCGCCCAGCTCGTCGAGAGCGCCAACCGGCTGGCCAGCATGAGACACCTTTCGGAGGCCTACCAGTGTGAGATGGACCGTGCCGTCGGTGGCACGCCAGCTCCTGGTGGGCCTAGCCGCATTGTCCAGATCCGGCAGCGTGGCGCGACCATTGCCAGCATGTTTGGGGTCTACGGCACACCCGCAGAAAACATACGAGCTGCCCAGGCGGCAGCAGACGATCTAAACAAGCTCGAGGGCGACGAGCGTCACCACATGATGGAGCGGGTCCAGCAGCTCCTCGACAAGGCTGCTGAGCAGCAAGACGCCGGGTGCCGGACTGAAGTGCCCAACCGGCAAAATAACGACCCGCCTCCTCGCCGAGACCAAGGCGCAACATCCCGGACGCCGACTGGTGGCACCCGCGATAGAAGAGACAAGGAGCCGGCTGCTAGCCGCAGCCGGACTCGCATCACCATCGAGCGCGACCAAGACGGCCGCCCAAGGGCAGTGCAACGACGATACGACTGTCCGCCTCCTCCTCCCCGTAGGGACATGTGCATTTCCCTTCTGCCTGTCGATCACCCATCACTTGGTGACCGCCTTGGCCGCCGAGAAGGAATCAGAGAAAACGACGCCCTCCACCGGATCGATCGCCTCAGTCGATCCCTGGCGCTAGAAGAAGAAGATGAGCTGGGTCCGCCTTGCTTCGGCCCCCGCATCCGAGACGAACCTTTCCCCAAACGGTTGATGCTCCTGAGAGATACACCCAAGTACACCAGCTCCATGAAGCCGGAGGACTAGCTGGTCGACTAGTCCACAGCCGTCAGCATCGCGAACGGCAACAAGTGCGTTGCCTTGAAGTATGTCCCGCTCATGCTTCAGGGCACGGCCCGGACATGGATGAACAGCCTGAAGCCCCGCAGCATCAACAGCTGGGTTGATTTCGCTGAAGTATTCATCCGCAACTTCACCAACACGTACAAGCGGCCGCCCAAGCCTAGCCAACTCTCCTTGTGTGTCCAAGGCCCCAACGAGTCGACTCGCGACTACCTCACGCTCTGGGCCGAGCTACACAACTCTTGTGAGGGCGTGCACGAGGTGCAGGCCATTGAGTATTTCACTGCCGGGTGCCGAGAGGGCACCCTCCTCAAGCACAAGCTCTTCTGCGACGAGCCGGCAACCCTAGACGAGATGCTGATCATAGCAGACAAGTACGCCACGGCCGACTCCTCCATGAAGGCAGAGATCCAAGTTAACGCGTCGGGCAAAGTGGCCCCTCAAGCTCCTCGGACCCCGGCTGGTGACACCAGTCGGAGACAACAACCAAACGACAACAAGCGCAAGGCCATGCAGCTGGCCTCCTCGAGCCGGCAGGTGGCAACAGTCGAAGATCAGCAGCCGGAAAGGCAGCCTCCCCCCAAGTGCCAGAAGGGCGGCAAGCCCAACTAGTTGCATGCCTTCTCATACGAGTTGACCCTCGATGCACCCTGCAAGTTCCACAGTGGCGCGAAGCCGTCCAACCATACAACTCGGAAGTGCCACTGGCTCACCAGCATCGCTAAGGGTAACGAACGCCAGCCCGCTCTGCCTGCCGGCCCGCCGCCTCCTCCTCCTCAGCAGCCGGCTGTTGGGCCAGTCGGTGCGATACAAGATGAATATCCCGAGGAGCATGGAGCCGACATAGTGTTCACAAGCGTGGCCGACGACAGGCACAGCAGACGGCAGCAACAACAAGAAGTGAATGCGGTAGCATCAGAGACCCCTGAATTCATGCACTGGTCTGAGAAGCCCATCAACTGGAGCAGAGCCGACCACCCGGAAGTGATGCCTAATCCTGGCTCCTATGCTCTCGTGTTGGATGTCACCTTTGCAACCGAGAGGCGAGCTGCTCGTTTCTCCCGAGTTCTTATAGATGGCGTCAGCAGCATCAACATCCTGTACAAAGATACCATGGAGAAGTTGGGAATCAAGCAGAGACACCTCCAGCCCAGCCGAACCGTTTTCCATGGCATCGTTCCAGGCCTTTCCTGCTCACCAATCGGCAAGACTCAGATACATGTTCTCTTTGGGGACAAGAGTCATTTCCGCCGAGAGCCAGTCTGGTTTGAGGTGGTGGACCTTGAGAGCCCCTATCATGCACTGCTTGGACGGCCTGCGCTGGCCAAGTTCATGGCGGTCCCCCACTATGCCTACCTCAAGATGAAGATGTCGAGCTCCAAGGGAATCCTGACCATAGCAGGAGACTACAAGAAATCGTCCGCCTGCACAGCAGAGAGCAGCCGGTTAGCCGAGTCCCTCGTGACCGCGGCTGAGAAGCGGCTCCTTGACCGGGTTGTGGCAATGGCAGGCAAGCAGCCAGAAATGTCACCCAACCCCAAGGAGTCGGAAGCTGAGGGCTCGTTCAAGCCGGCCAAAGAGACAAAGAAGATACCCTTGGACCCGGAGCACCCGGAGAGGCACGCTGTCATAGGTGCAAACCTTGACAGCAAATAGGAAGGCGAGCTCGTCGATTTCCTCTGTGAGAATCGGGTCATCTTTGCATGGTCACCCAAGGACATGCCGGGTGTTCCGACGAAATTCGCCGAGCACAAGCTACACGTCCAGCCTGATGCCAAGCTAGTCAGGCAGCTCTTGCACCATCTGTCAGAAGAAAAGAGAAGAGTTGTTGAAGAAGAGATACCCCGGCTTCTAGCAGCCGGCTGCATCATGGAAGTGTTCTTTCCAGAATGGTTAGCCAACCCGGTCTTGGTGCTGAAGAAGAACAAGCAATGGTGCATGTGTATCGATTATACCAGCCTCAACAAAGCATGCCCCAAAGACCCGTTTGCTTTGCCAAGAATTGAACAAGTGATTGACTCCATGGCCGGATGCGAGCTGTTGAGTTTTTTGGATGCGTACTCAGGATACCACCAGATCAAGCTGAACCCTGCCGACAGGCTGAAGACCGCCTTCATCGCGCCATTCGGAGCCTTCTGTTACCGGACCATGATGTTCGGCTTGAGGAATGTTGGCGCCACGTTTCAGCATTGCATGCAGAACTGTCTCCTCAAGCAACTCGGCAGGAACGCCCATGTCTATGTGGACGATGTTGTGGTGAAGACGGAGAAGCATGGAACGCTGCTAGAAGACCTCAAGGAGACCTTTGAGAACTTGCGCCGATTTCAATCAAGCTCAACCCAGAGAAATGCGTCTTCGGAGTACCAGCCAGCCAGCTTCTCGGCTTTCTGGTCTCAGAGTGCGGCATAGAGTGCAACCCTGTGAAGATCAAGGCCATCAAGAGGATGGAAGTGCCCACCCGACTGCTGGACGTGCAAAAATTAACCGGCTGCTTGGCATCCATCAACCGTTTCATCAGTCGGCTGGGCGAGAAGGCTCTTCCCCTGTACCAGCTCATGATGAAGACCACCTTTTTCGAGTGGAACGACAAGGCGGTTGAAGCTTTTCTCCAGCTCAAGAAGATGTTGACCACTCTTCCTGTTCTGGCGGCTCCAACTCCTAAGGAGCCCATGCTCCTCTACATCACCGCTACCAGCCGGGTGGTCAACACAGTCATAGTGGTGGAACGTAAGGAAGAAGGCAAAGCACTACCCGTCCAGAGGCCTGTGTATTACCTGAGTGAAGTGTTGTCCGCCTCCAAGAAAAACTACCCCCACTACCAGAAGATGTGCTATGGCGTGCACTTCGCCGCCAAGAAACTGAAGCCATACTTCCAAGAGCACCAAATCACTATGGTCTGCACAGCTCCGCTTGCCGAGATCATTGGAAGCCGAGATGCTTCAGGCCAAGTGGCCAAATGGGGCCATAGATTTGGCCCCCTACACCATCTACTACCAGCCTCTCACCGCCATCAAGTCACAAGCACTAGCCGACTTCCTCGTTGATTAGGTCGAGACCCAGTACCTGCCACCAGCGCCAGACCCCACCCATTGGCGAATGCACTTTGATGGTTCCAAGATGCGCACCGGTTTGGGAGCCAGCATCGTCCTCACCTCTCCCAAAGGCGACAAGCTTAGATATGTGCTGCAAATCCATTTTGCTGCCTCCAACAACATCGCTGAATACGAGGCACTCATTCACGGGCTCTGGCTTGCCAAGGAACTCGGCATTCGCCGGATCCTGTGCTATGGTGATTCCGACTTGGTGGTCCAAGCGCCGTCAGCGATCGACGCCAAGGATGCAAATATGGTGAGTTACCGCTTCCTCGTACGGCAACTCAGTGGATACTTTGAAGGCTGCGAGTTTCTCCATGTGCCAAGGAATGACAATGAGCAAGCAGATTCCTTGGCACGAATCGGCTCCACCCGGCAAGCAATACCAACCAGCGTCGCCCTACAACGCCTCCTCAAGCCGTCTGTCAAGCCATCACCAGATTCGGATTCCATCTTTGTACCGGCTCCCCCTGAAGCAGTCGGATCTGACTGGAGGACCCCAGCAGCCGGCACGAGGAATCCGGCAGGCGATCCGGGGACTACGGCTACCGCACCTGTCCCAGGGACCTCAGAGCCCGGCCCAGGGACTGCAGCAGTCGGCCCGGGGACTTCATCGACTCAGCAAGCGGCAGCTAACTCCAGCCCACCGCCTCCCGGCCCAACCGCCCTCGTGCAAGTGGCAGTCTTAGCAATCGAAGAAATTACAGCGCCTTCATGGGCCAAGCCCATCCTCAACTTCCTGGTGAACAAAGAGCTGCCGACTAATGAGATCTCGGCCCAGCAAGTGCAACGCCGGGCAGCAGCATACACCATAGTCAACAGAGAGCTTGTAAGGCGCAGCATCACTGGTGTCTACCAGCGCTGCGTGGAGCCGGAGCAAGGCCAAGCAATCCTCAAAGATATTCATCAAGGCGAGTGTGGTCACCACGCGGCTTCAAGGGCACTCATGGCCAAAGCTTTCCGCCATGGTTTTTTTCTGGCTGACTGCTCTAGAAGACACCAAAGATCTGGTCCAGAAATGCAAAGGGTGCCAGAAGTTCCGCTCACGGCCACATTAGCCGGCTTCTGCACTCAAGACTATCCCCATTGCGTGGCCCTTTGCCGTCTAGGGCCTAGACATGTTGGGACCATTGAAGATGGTGCGTGGCGGCATGACTCATATGCTTGTCGCGGTGGACAAGTTCACCAAGTGGATAGAAGCAAAGCCAATTAAAAAATTGAATGGTCCGACTGTTGTTACTTTCATCTCCGACATCACCATCTGGTACGGCATACCACACAGCATCATCACCGACAACGGCACGAACTTTGCCAAAGGCGCCTTGGCCCGTTTCTGCACGACTCAGGGCATCCGACTGGACTTAGCATCCGTTGCCCACCCGCAGTCAAATGGCCAAGTGGAGCATGCAAATGGCCTCCTTTTGTCCGGCATCAAGCCCCGACTGGTCGAGTCTCTGGAGCGTTCGGCTGGCTGCTGGCTCGACGAGCTGCCGGCCGTCCTCTGGAGCCTGCGGAAAACTCCGAACAAGTCAACTGGCTTCACGCCTTTCTTCCTCGTCTACGGTGCCAAAGCCGTCATCCTGACGGACATAGAATTTGACTCCCCTCGAGTCACCATGTACACCGAAGAGGAGGCAGAAGAAGAACGACAAGACAGCGTCGATCTGCTGGAAGAGGGCCGGCTGCTGGCACTTAGCCGGTCCACCATCTACCAGCAGAACCGGCGCCGATACTACAACCGAAAGGTCAAGCCAAGATCCTTCCAAAAGGGAGACCTTGTGCTCCGGCTGATCCAGCGAACAGCCGGCCAACACGAGCTTTCGGCACCTTGGGAAGGCCCCTTCATCATCAGCAAGGTGTTGGGCAATGACTCCTACTACCTGATCGATGCTCAGAAGCCTCGAGCACGCAAAATAGACGACTCTGGCAAGGAGACGGAGCGACCATGGAATGCGAACCTCCTCCGAAGGTTTTACAGTTGATGAAGTATGTACCACGCCAACTTTTGTATTAAGTACGAAGACTCCGGGTCCCCCGAGAAGAGCTCAGGGACTGCCCTCTTTTATCTATATGATAAGAATTACGCCTGTCATTTGTGTTATTTCATTTGCCGTCTGGCACCGGGTTCGACCAGTGGACCCGGGGACTCGCCGCCTTGTACTATGTAATGCTTCCTGCAGCCGGACAAGTAATGTATTGGCACTCAAGCTTTCTCCTGCCAGAGGCCGCAGCTCGCAGAGCGACTGTCCGGCCGGCAGGAGTCAAGGCGGAAAGAGTGCCTGCATGAAAAATGGCTAAGGACCCAAAGCATGCACGTAGTCCAAGCCGGCTTCCCACTTCGCCGACCGGCCTTTTGAGAAGTCGGCCGGCCCGCTTCTACTTAACTTGCTAGAAATCTCTAAACCGGCTAAGTACTTGCCTCCCCAAAGTGGCTAAGTACTTGACCCAGCCACAGTCCGCAGAGCGGCTCTTTGGCTGGCAAGACGACAACCAAGGGAAGGCGGCAAAGGAAAAAAGCCAAAAGAGCAGAAAGCAAGGAAAGATAGAACTCGGCAAATATATTTACACACCAAAAGGCCCATTGGCCGACATTCAACATAAGTCTGAAATACACCCCGCAGGTGGAATTGTGCAACATTAACAAAGTATGTCGAGACTGATAGACAGGTAAAAACAAAGATAAACTGGTGGCCTAGGGAGCAGCAGACGGCTTCGGTGGAGCGGAGGAGTCGGTGGTGCAGTTGGTGGAGCGGCCGGCTGGTCGATCGCCCGCTTGGTCGCTTCGATGTAGCAACCCGGCTCGCTCGGGCGTGGCTCGTTGCTGGAGGCACGGTCGAGCTGAGGCTGGTCGTCCGCTCTGACCTCTGGCGCCTCCTCTTCGCCCCCCTCCTCCTCCTCATCTTCTTCCTCACATTTGGAGTCGATCACCTCGGCCGAGTCCTCGTCAGCCTCCGGGTTCAGCCCAAACCATTCTGGTGGCGCCTCAGCGCCGTTCTCGGCCCGCTCCGGGATGAAGACGCTGGTGTTGGTATATTCGGCGATTGCCGCTGCGCGCTTGACAAGGTCATCCTCCACTACCACCAGCTCCTCCTGGGCCTCCTGCCGAAACGTGGTCAACTGGGCTAGATTTAGCCCAGGGTACCACGCCATGAGCCACAGAGCGGCCATTGCCTGGGCGCCGACACGCTGAAGACGGCGCAGCATCCGGTGAGCTGACCGTAGACGGGCCTCGATACTCAGGAGCTACTCGCTAAGGGTCCGGGGGGCGTTGGCAGCAATCTGCGCACCTTCCGCCCTCCATCCTTCATGATCAGCTTCGATGGCCTGATTGGCGGCGTCAGAATGACCAGGGAAGAAGTCTACCCAAACATAAAGCAAAGAGCCAAAGTTAGAGACGAGAGGCCGGCTCGGTCAGCAGTCGGCAGCTCAAAGAAGGAAAAAGAGGGAAGCTCACCATCAACTATGTATTCAATCTCGCCAAAGCCGGCAGTCAGCATCGCCTCCTTGTCAGTCCAGGCGGAGCGTTCCGTCGCAAACTCAGCCAGGAGGCTGGTCTCCTTGTCCTCTGCCTCCTTCTAGACCTTCTTGAGAAGCTCCGCCTGCTCCGCCAGTTGCGTGACTAGCAGGTCACGCTCTTCGGTCAACTTGCTGCAGTCCGCCTCCTTGGAAGGCAGCGCGGTGTTGGCTTCGCCCAGCTGCTGCTGCAGGGCGGCATTGGCCTCTGCAAAAGCAGAAGAAGAAAAGGACATCAAGATCAACAAAAGAAGAACAGTCGCCGAGGAGATCCGGCCCGACTGCTCAGCAGTCGGCCTGAATCTCGGGGACTACAGCCCGTGGGTGCGCCAGCGCTCCCCTCCAGAGAAAGAAACAAAGACTTACTCCGGCTTTCCGACAAGTCGGCCGTCCGTTGAGTTAGCTCCTGGACCTTGGAGGTTAAGACGGTCACACGGAGGTTGTGATAATCCTGCAATGAAGATATCAGATAATGTTAAGTACTCGGAGCCTGCCAATTAAAGTTCCGAGCCCCCTGCTCAGCAGCCGGCCCGAAACTCGGGGACTACACCCAATGGGTGCGCTGGCGCGCCCCCACGGAGAAGTATAAAGTCAAAAAGCAAGAAGTATACCCGGACGGCTGCTCGCGACTCCAAGAACGCATTGTTGCAACGCTTAAGAGCGTCGGCTTCGGCCTAAAGCTTGGCTTGGTTGCCCAGGATTGCTGTGTTCAAAGGGCCCGTCCAGCCTCCCCGCACCCACCCAGTGGGCGCGGCGCTGGTCGCCTCGGTGTCCGGGGTTGAAGACCTCGCGGAGGCGGTCTCCTGCGGGCGTGGCGCCAAAGCCGCCTTTGCAAGCCGGCGATGCGTCGGGGTGCGGACCTCAGGAGTTGGGTCCATCGCCATCTCGTCTCTGGCTGGCAGCGGTGGGTCAGCCAGCTGCTTGTCCCGCGCCTCATCAGAGGGCGGTGACCGGGGCACGGTCGCGTCCGGCATGACGATATCGCCGTCATCCCTCTCCATGATCGGGTGCTCATCGCAGGCTCCCCCAGTCGGCGCCACGAATTTTGGTGGCGGCGGCGCGTAGTTCAGGGGGGTGACGAATATTGCCGACTGGCGGCGCGCGGCTTCCTCGGCCTGCTTCTTCGCCGCGGCGGCTGCCTCGGCCTCCCCCAGCTTCTTCAGGGCGGCAGCCTCCGCCTTTTCCGCTTCCGCCTTCTCCAGGTGGGCGGCCTCCTGCTCGTCGCGCACCTCCCGCGCGTTTCGCTCTGTTGCCTCCCGGAGGTCTGCGGCCGGATGGATTCACCGGGTGGTAGCGGAGGTCTCCGCCAACCCAACAATGGAGGCGGCGGCTGACTTCTCAAGAGAGAGTCGGGCCCTAAGTCAAGAAAACAAAGAAAAGGAAACTCAGAAGGAATCAACAAAGGAAAAAGAAAAGCGCAGGAGAAGATACTTACGCCGACACCATGGAAGGCACCTTCGGTTGCTTATGAAATTTGGCCGCCTTTGCGGCGGCCTCCTTCCGCCGGGTTGCGGCAGTCAGGTTCTTGGCCTTCTTCGACACGCTGCCGAACAAGACGACACGTTGCTTGCATTTCCGCATGCCACCTCGAGCAGTCGGCTCGGCGGAGGGGCCCGCGTCCGCCTTGCCCGCGCCTCGGGAAGGGTGCGGGTCGTTTTCCTCATCGTCGTCGTCGGGCCAGGTCTCGACTCCGCCTCCCTCAGAGCCATCGGCTCCATAAACGCCCCCTGTTGCGGTGTCCTCCAAGGCGGCTGCCCCCAAGTCGGGGTCGTCCACATCGCTCACGGCCCGGTCCGGTGCATAGACACCGCCCGCCCCCACGACTGCAGTCGTCGCTGGAGACATGTATATCTGCATCCCAAAGTTCGACTGCTCAAGACCACCAGACGGAATCAAGATGAAGTATTAAGGAAAGGAGAGATTGAAAGGCTTACGGTAGGTGGCGGGTCCGCGCGAGAGTACGGCGGCTTGCGGAACTGCTAGGACTCCTCCAACTTGAAGCCGGAGATTTCATTCACCAAGTTGGCCACCTCGGCAGCCGGCATCTCCTTAGTGCTCAGCCGGCATGGGTCGCAATGCCCACTCATCCGGCTGATAAGGTGAGGCCGGCCTTGGAGCGGGAGCATCCGGCGCACGACAAAGGCAACCAACAAGTCGGTCGCCTTGAGGCCCTCGGTGTTGGTCAGCTCCCGGAGTCATTGGATGGCGACGGCGCCGTCTGCCGACACCGGCTTCGGCTTGTAGCCCCAGCTGGCCTGAGGCTCAGCCGGTGGGCCGGCTACATAAGCCGGTAGGTTAAGGAAGTCGACAGCCGGGTCGACATTCTCCACGTAGAAGTAAGATTGCTGCCACATCTTGACCGACTGTGGCAGCTTGACGGTGGGGAAGGCGTTCTTCGAGGACGGCCGGCGCACCACGATGAAGGCACCGCACTGGGCAGCCACCTCCCGGACCGAGGTGCCCAGCTTGGTGTAGAAGAATGCTCCCCACAGCTTGATGGTGGGGAGGATGCCGAGATAGCCTTCGCACATTGTGACGAAGGCGGCCAGGAGCATCACCGTGTTAGGCGTGAGGTGATGAGGCTAGAGGTGATAGAACTCAAGGAACGAGCGGAGGAAGCCACTCGCCGGCAGGCCAAAGCCGCGGATGAAGTGCAAGAAGAAGACAACCCACTCGCCCTCCCCAGGCGCCGGCGAGATCTCTCCCTCCGGCGGCACGCGCGCCTTCACTTAGCCCGCTCCGGGGAGGCACCGCGTGTCGCGGAGGAAAGCGATGTGGTCTTCATGGACATTCGACCCATCCCAGTCCCCTCCATGCCTGCGCGCCATGGAGAGCTCGACAAAAAGAACGGCGTGGCGGGAGAGCTGAGATTGGGGCGGGACCAAGAGGGCTCGGAGTCGAGCAGCGCTGGCGCTCCGGTGGAGCTCGGGGGCGCTGCAGCGAGAGGAAGAAGGAGGAGGGGAAATGGGGCGGAGAGGCGCGCGTGCTTTGCCGCTCCCTCTCCTCCCCCTACTTATAGCCTGCGGGCCACGAAGCCGAGGGGGCGGGCGTGTGATCATGGGATTAACTGTGCCCATGACCCCACGTTCCCACCTTTACCGCGTGATTACTGCGTGCAGTAACTCCACGGAGAAACCCAACCGCCCGCCTCGGACGCATCGGATCCGCTCGCGTGCCGAGGCCCGATGGTGGCGGGACCAGCCTACGGTCGCGTCCAATCCCGCGCGTGGGCTGGCATGCTGACCCGGCTGGCTAGCGTCATGTGGCACGCCCACGACGGGTGGCAGGCCTAGAGTCTTAGCTAGCACGCCACCTAGTTCCCGTTGTTGCATTCAAAAATTCAGATAAACCCGACTGGACGTGCCCGACTCCCTCGGGCGGCTTGCTAGGAGTCGGACAAAGCTTCCACCCATAGCACCCGGAGGAGGAAACTGTTGAGGCTTCTCGGCCCCTCTGCCGTGGTACCTCACCAGCTTAATGGGCCATGGGTAGCCTAACCCAAGCCCCAGAACCTTTCAAGGCATCGGGCCGACTGTGCCCCTCAAGACGTCAAGATCAAGCGCCGCCTTCTGGTAGTCGGCTGGCCGAACGGCTGACTGCCGGGAGACAGTCATGCTTCGGAAGCCGGCTCCAAGATGGGCCGACTCCTGGCAGGCGGCCTCCAGAGAGGCCGACTCCGGGCAGACGACCCATGGCGCCCACAAAGTCTGCGCCCACATTAAGAAGACAAGACAGGGTGAGGCTACAGTGTAGCCCATCACCCCCGTATCCAGGGCCGGGCGTGGCCACAGTGCTCCGTACAGGCGGAGATCTCCGCCCAGTGTGACACTATTGCCGCTCCGCCCCTGACATCACTCCTGTCAGGTGAAGCCTTGCTCCCACGCCCGTCTGTCGGTACGGCCCGAAGACGGCAGGCCCTACCGATCAGCGAGAGCCCGGAAGACGGCGAGAGCCTCACCAGTCGGACCTGAGGGAGGCCGGCCCCCAGCAGTCGGCCCACTCCCCACGCGCCATTAACCAGATAAGACGCGGAGTGGCTATAGTGATCTCCCGCCAGGCGGCGGGACTGTAGCCATGCTCCCCTGACCAAGCAAGCATCATTAGCGTTACGGCTACAGTAATCAGCAGCCGGCAAGACCCGCGAGCGGCGGAGGCAGCCTGTCGGCTCCGTACCAGACCAACCGGCGGGCCTCAGCAGCCGGCGGAGAAGTCGGCGACCAGAGAGACTGATGGCCGGGACCTACACCCGGCCAGATTACCATTGTTCCCCTAGGGGGTAGGCCTATATAAACCCCCCAGGGCACCCATGCAAAGGGTTGGAACCTGTTAGAATTAGACCTACACCTAGGGGGAGAGGAGAGCAAGCCTTGCCTTCTTCTACCTCTAGCAAACAGCTCGAGGAGCACCATTGTACTCACTAGTGCCTTAGTGATCATGCGGAGACACCGCAGAGCAGGACTAGGGGTGTTATCTCTTAGGAGAGCCCCGAACCTGGGTAAAATGCACCGGCGTTCGTGTCTACGCCTTATCCCGCTTCCAGGCATCGGCGACGTTCTACTCGCTCCCACCATGATAAGCCATCCATTAGCATATGTCGCACCCAACCCCCGACACTGGGTCATCGGACCCGTGTTTGTAATACTTGGCTCCTCGGAGCCTATTGAATAAATACTTTGAGTCGTAGAGTTTTGTTGTGATGCCATGTTGTATTTGCACATATCGAGCATATTGTGTGTATGTTATTGAAATGCTTGGTATGTGTGGGATCCGACAACCTAGTTGTTTATCCTTTGTAGCCTCTCTTACCGGGAAATGTCTCGTAGTGCCTCCACTGAGCCATGGTAGCTTGCTACTGCTCTGGAACACTTAGGTTGGCCGGCATGTGTCCTTCTTCGTTCTTGTGTCTGTCCCTTTCGGGGAAATGTCACGCGGTGTCTACCAAAGTCCTGTTAGCCTGCTATAGCCCGGATTCCCCGGAGTCCTGTTAGCCCAGCTGCTACAGCCCGGATTCACTCGCTGATGACCGACACGTTCGTTGTTGGGTCATGTATGCCTGTCCCTATAAGTTAGTGCCACTTTTGGTTTACGACTAGTCATGTCGGCCCGGGTTCTCTGTCATATGGATGCTAGCAACACTATCATATACGTGAGCCAAAAGGCGCAAACGGTCCCGGGCCAGGTAAGGTGGCACCCATGGGAATACTGTGCGTGAGGCCGCAAAGTGATATGATGTGTTACATGCTATATCGGTGTGACTTAGGATCGGGGTCCTGACAGCTTTGGTATCGTAACCTGATCGCTCAGAGGATTATCAAGCCAAACTGGTCGAAGTTGAGTCTAGAAATTCTTTAGTTATATAAGGGAATTGATTGTGGAAGGAAACGTAAGGCTCTTTTTACTCCTTTACCTTATGCCCTTCTGATCCGAGTCATACTATCTTTCCTACGGGGTTAAGGAACTAGGCTTTCTCTTCTTTCTATCAGGATCACGTGTTACTAATCCGTAGACTTATATGATTGATGGTTTTAAGCCTCAGTTCAGTTCCTACTACTTCCTTGTGATGACAATTGGTCTCAGAATCTTGATATTATGATGTAGAGTGGTTATGCCACCATTTTGCAGGATGTCTCAAATCTCTTCAAACATTTACAACCATTATGTTGTCCGAGTCATCCTAGGTTTCTAAATAGTCTGAAGCATTTGCAAATTCCTTCTTTCTGTTCCCGATGTTCCTTTGGGCCAGAATAACCACACTAACTAGTGTGTTGATGTAATCTATTACCTCGACATATATGTTGGAGATATTATTATGACCCTAGGTGTCTTAGAGAACCACCTAGTAATCTAGCCATGATTAGTGTTCCCAATGTGATGATTTTGGCCACCATTCTCGAAAGCATTTCGTGATGCCACTTAGTTAGTAGGCATTCTATTCCTGGGTTCTTGAACCAGAGATTCACCCTACTTACTTCATGTTGATAGTGTTTGCTAGTTCCTTTAGGATATTAGTAACCTTGTGATAGTCTTCGAGGTCCGTGGTATATCATTCTTCCTAATACCATGAACCATCCTTGGCGGAAGTTCTTTTGAACCAAAAGATCACAACTAGAGTGCTCCTAATGAGTTCTCCATTTGTGTTCGTGACTCCGTCAGTCCTACCTTTCTGCATGGGTTATCCGTAAGAAATATGTTGAACTCGTTCGACATGCTAATCAATGCACCCACAACTCAGCAAATTATATGTTCCTTTGAGTTGCCCCTCTTCAATTGAATTCTGACCTTCATCTATCAATTGATAGTTAGGAGTAGTAGTGCATTCGTGTTCATCGATGCCTATTATTCTTGTGGTCCATCGAGCCATTCTATTCTGGAATGACTAGGAGAAACAAACTCCAGTACCTTGTCCATTTCTAGGATTGGGTCAAAGCAGTTGTATTCCGCAGGTCAAATGCCAATCCAGCTTTTGTTTTGTTCTACCCTGGACTACTATCCTCTTTATGTCAAGAATGTCATAGGAATTGCACACCATCTTATGAATTCTTGGTTCAGTGATACTTCTTGCCATCATTATTCATTCGTCGGTCTCCATGTTGTTGTGACCGGAATGCCGACAAGTGAGCCGTGACGTGTGAAATCAATACTCCTAGCAACCATGTTGCTTTGTAGTTAATGGACATTAATATAATTCTTAGCGTGTTGGTTATCGGATCACTATCCTAGGATTGATCGTGCTACCTTGTCCTTATTTCTGGTGCACTCTTGGATCAATGGGTTAGGATTGTACTAATCCCTCCCTCTTTTGATCATATCGTCTTGCTCTGAAAAGCAAGATTGTTCTCGAGCTTAAT
This sequence comes from Aegilops bicornis, assembly GCA_021605145.1. Lineage (NCBI taxonomy): Eukaryota > Viridiplantae > Streptophyta > Magnoliopsida > Poales > Poaceae > Aegilops > Aegilops bicornis. The sequence continues at coordinate 532,319,573 of CM038671.1, read as the reverse complement.
AACATAGCGGTGGTCCGTGATTTTCCAAATATCTTCTTAGAAGTATCACCGGGTTGTTCCCTGACTGTTATGTTGAGTCCGTGATCAAGTTGGTTTTCTTGTAAACTACTCTTTCTCCAAGAATCTGTGTTAGATGTCTCTGAACTAATTGGTTAAGCTAAAACAACAACTTGGAGAGCTAGAAGATAAAAGCTTAATACACTTAGTTCACTCCAAAGGGATATCTTGTGTGTGTGTGTGTGTCTTGAAGAAAGATGATATCTTCGTCAATTGGTCCTCGTGATTAATTATTGGATCTATTGTCTTGTCCAAACTTTGATTTGAGTGTGGGCTATCCTCAAATCAAATCAGAACCAACGATGTTCGTAATGTTGTCTTACTTGCGGTTGATCCCTCGAGCATACACCATTACATCTTTTTTTCTAACCAATGCTATCACATTGTTCACATAATGGTGGAAGTCTAGTGATATGGAAATTCCGATGAGTTTCTGTTGAGCCCATCAGCAGCATTTTGTCTCCTCCAGATTCATGTTGAACATGAAGCTAGTGTTGGAAACTTTTGTAAGCATTATCTTCGTGTTCCATTCATGAAGCCTATGTCTGGATGAAAGAAGGGACTTCCTCTAATTCATGTGCATTTGATGCAAGTTGCCGTCATGAATTCGAGAAAGTAAATGTTGCTTCCTCTGGAATCATCCCAAGTCAATTATGCATGTGTGAATGTATCCAATGGTTTGGTAGATTAATTACCTCCACTCCATATGTATTCCCTAGCACACCAAGCCACTAATTGATTTGTTCAAGGAAGAGAAGTCTATGCTTGGGATCTAATCCATGGACTTGCGTGAAGACTTTGATATCCTTGATGATGGTTCCCAACCAGAACTCGATAGTGTTTTATTATAAGACTACTATGTGGTCATGCTTGTCTTGGACAACATGCTCACATGTATGTAGCAGAACCAACTCATGTTTTGGAGCTTGCTATCATAGTTCATTTCCCGAGAATCTCGCAACGTCATCTCGTCGATTTGTGTTGCAAACTCTCTTTTCAGACATGCCGAGTCTGAAGCGTCCTATCACCAATCGGATCTGAATCTCAGGCAGATATGATGGTTCGAACATTCCCAACAGTTGCATTTTGTTCCCAGCTTGCACCGCCATTGTGCCAACTCCCCATGCGCTGCCCTTCTCATCAGTTCTTGTCCAAGATCATCTTCCAAAGTGGACCTACCATGGATCCCATCCATGTTCGATGATAAGCAAAATCATTCATTGCGTTGTCTTCAACAAGGTAGTCCACATCATCCATTCTAGTCTGAGTATGCCATCCTTTCCGACTTCTTCAAACGATCGGCTGCGAATTTCCCTAGCCTGGTACAGGGAGTTTCAATGATCTCTATATCAAAAGTAATTCTTTTTGCCACTTCAGGGGATAATCCAACGAGTCACCTCTTTTAAGGTTCCCCGTTACGGAATCACGACAACTTATCTCCTCGCTACTTTGACACTTACTCACCATCTACTTGAGCATGGAGTTGTTGCCTACCAAATTGAACCTTCGTGATTTGTTTGTTTCCATCCCTTTTGATATGTGTTGTGTCCCAGCTCAAGAGATGTTCCTACGTCTCATTCCGTGCGTTGATCGTCAATTGCTCGACCTTTGAGGAGATCGATTCCTCTAGAGTTACCCTTCTTTCTTGTTATCATGTTGAATGGAATTCTCAGAGCAGGACGTCAAGATCAATTTGAAGCAATGATTCAACATCTTTGAGAAGGGAAATTGGATCATGAAGATTGTGATTGCTTTATGTTCCCTTTGTCTTCTTACCCTAGTCTTGAATCTTGGGATGAGATTCTTGTTAAGTGGGGGTGAGTTGTCACATCCCTAGTTAGTCACTGCTTGTCCTTGCATCAATCATCATGCATTGCATTTAACTTTGTGAAAGTTGAATTGGGGAAAGTGGAAAGCCTCATAAATCATTTCTAAAAATGATCAACATTAAAAATTGCTTCAAATAAAACCAAGAAAATGTTCCTGTTAAGCTATAAAAATATTGGCAAGAGGTAAAATTCAAACCAATATTTTTTGGAGTCTCAGGAATATTTATTTTGGTCCTTTGAATTAAACCAATAACATATTTGAGTTGGATTTATTTCTGTTATATAAGAAATAAAGTTCAAGTATATTGTAAGTTTGCATGTGACCTTGGACAAGTTTTCTGAGATCACATAAAAATTTACAGAAAGATTTGAAATGATCTGATGCTTTAAATCAAATCACAACAAAATATAGAGAAATGGAAAAGAGAAATAGAAGACACAGAGAGAGAGAGAGAGAGAGAGAGAGAGAGAAACCTACCTGGGCCAATTACCTGGCCTGGCACTGTGCCGGCCCAGCCAACTGGCCCTGCCAGTCATCTTCTCCACGGCGCCAGGAGGACAGCGCGCGTGTGGCCGACGCGTGCGACCATGCTCCGCGCCACCTCCTGCTTGCCGACGAGCCCCTGGACGCGTGGCCGACTCCCTCGGTGTCGTCCCAATCCCTCCAGCCCACTCACTCTTCCTCCTACTCTCTCCCTCGCAGTTCCCCCACCTCACCGAGCACGCACGCCGCCGCCGTCGAGCACCACCGCGGCCAACACCTCTCCCTCGTCCCCCCGAGTAGCCAAGAAGCTCCGCCACTTCGTCCTCGACACCCTCACCGAGCAACGCCCCGCCGGAAGCCCCCGAACGTCCTCACCGAGCTCGTCTTCAACCTACCAACGACAAGATCAACTTCGCCACCCCGCCAACTCCAATCCTTCCCCGAGCCCGTTTGGACGCCCTCTGCACTCGCCATGAGCCCCTCTTCTTTTCCCCTCTTCTCTCGTGCTCGCGCTCGTCCCCTAGCTCCATTTCCCACCGTGGCCGAGAGCATCTCACCGCCGGCCATGGCGTAGCCGTGGCCACAGCCGCGCAAGCTCACAACGGAGCGCGTCATCGTGCTCAGGAAGCCCCAGGAGCCTAACGCACACACTCACTCGCCCTCCTGTGCACCATAGCACCAACCCCAACCTCGCCCGAACTCCGGCCACTGCTGCGAGCTTCGTTCCAGCGAGCTCGGGCCATCTCAGCCCGTTCCGATCACACAGAGAGACGCGGGGCACTCCCAGCTCCGCATGGATGGTCTCGGCCATCCATTTGGTCGCCGGAGCGGCGATTACGACGCCCTCCACCGCGCCTGGCGTCGGCGGCGATTAGCCGCCGTCCTAACCCTGGTATAATTAGCTCTAATGACACCATTAGCCAATCCTATGTCAATGACGGATGGGCCCCACGCCTAATTAACCCCGGCTTTATTTCTTTTTAGATTAGCTTATAACCCAGCGGGACCCACGCGTCAGTTTTGACTACTGGCGACGCGGGTGACCGGCCCACCATATGTCACACCAACCAGCCTCGAGTCAGCGACCAGTGGACCCCATCGGTCAGGTTTGACTCGACGACCCAATTGACTCGCCGACGCAAAGAAGGACACGATCTTGGCGTCATTAATGATTTTCTGGATTAGAAATAATCCAGGAAATTTTAGAAAATAGTTAAAGCTTTTCAAAACCATAGAAAATAATCTATAACTCCAAATGAAATAAATTATATATGAAAAGTGATCAAACTAATCCAATCTTTCCATCTTTACCATTTTCATGCATGTTAGAACAACTTATGGCTTCGGTTTAGGACAAATCATATAAATGACATTTGAATTTCACATATGGAGTTTGAATTTGAACCTTTGGTTCAAACCAACTTCATTTAAATCAGTACTAGATGCATTAGCTCAAATCACAACATTTTGCCATGTCATGATCATGCATCATATTGCGCATTGCATTGATTGTGTTCCTTCTCTATTGCCGGTATCTGACCCCTCTTAGTAGACGTGGTTCCGACGATGAGATCGATGACACCGATGAAGAACTATACTATCTTCAGAAGTGCCAGGCAAGCAGAAACCCCTTGTTCATTCCAATAAAGTCCCACTCTCTCGCTCCTACTCTCTTTCACGTCATTAGGACAACATCGATTCAAGTGTTAAATGTTGCGGTAGTTGATCCCCTTTCCTCTGCATGACCTGTCAGTGCCACAGTAAATAGATTAAACCCACTAGCATGTAGGAGTTGTTTGAGCCCTGATGTGCCTACTCATTCATGCTTGTTTGTCATGCCTGCTGGTCTGATTCATTGGAGATGAATTGGAAAGTTGTGAACATGTCCTACTGTTGAGAGCTAAGTGTGTGAACACGATTTGGTGAAGGTAGCGGTGAGAGGCCATGTAGGAGTACATGGTGGGTTGTCTCATTGAAACCGTCCTCAGGAACTGAGTTCTGTGTTTGTGATCCATGAATAGCTACTACCACACATTGGGATCCTTAATTGACTCTCTCTACTTATTTACCTCCCTTGTCCTCTGTCCAGGAGTTGCAAGTAGCTTCTGGTGTTTTTAGTATGCTGGAGGCCGTGCACAGCGCTGACCCGAGGGGTGGGCTGTGATGTGGTAGGCACGTGGCCCGGTGTACCGAGTCTCCCGTTTGGTGACCCGGGAACCCTGCACACATCGTTCGGGGCCGTAGTGGAAACCTCGGCCAGACTCCCTGCGGATGGAACCTGAATAGGCGATAAACCTGGACTAGGGACTTGTGTGGTTATTCAAGTCGTGTCTGACTCCCTCACCAGGCTTCCACTTGAAGGTTGCTAAGATACACGACATGTACATGGTGGTAAGTGGCGAGAGCGTGTGTGAAGAACTACACCCCTGCAGGTTTAACATCGTTTATTCGAATAGCCGCATCCGCGGTAAAGGACTTCTGGGTTGCCTGTACAGTTCATAGACAAGTGAAAGTGGATACTCTAAAATATGCAAGATAAACGTGAGTGCTATGGATGGCCTTCTCGTGGGGAGATGGGAGCGGATCCATAGTGGAGTATTGATATGGTGAATATAATATGTGGACTCGTGTGCACCACCTCAAAAGAGTTACTTGTAGTCGTAGTTTAGGATAGCCACCGAGTCAAATCTGGCTTGCTGCAGTTTAACTCCACCACCCCTTTGTTGATACCGATGCATATGTAGTTAGTTCTGATGTAAGTCTTGCTGGGTACATTTGTACTCACGTTTGCTTAATTTATATTTTTGCAAAGAGACTTCAGTCTCTCTATTAGTTCCGCGTGGACTTCGACATTTAGCTCGTAACCTCAGCTACGAGCTTGCACCTTGGGAGGGTCTTGTAGATAGTCAGGCTTCTCAGCCCTTTTCATTTGTAGCTGTCTGTACTCAGACATGTTATGCTTCCGTTGCCTGTATGCTTTGTAAGCTGGGTCATCAGACCCGTGTTTGTAATACTTGCCTCCTCGGAGCCTATTGAATAAATACTTTGAGTCATAGAGTTTTGTTGCGACGCCATGTTGTATTTGCACATATCGAGCATATTGTGTGTATGTTATTGAAATGCTTGGTATATGTGGGATCCGACAACCTAGTTGTTTATCCTTGGTAGCCTCTCTTACCGGGAAATGTCTCCTAGTGCTTCCACTGAGCCATGGTAGGTTGCTACTGCTCCAGAAAACTTAGGCTGGTCGGCATGTGTCCTTCTTCGTTCATGTGTCTGTCCCTTCAGGGAAATGTCACGCGGTGTCTACCGAAGTCCTGTTAGCCTGCTATAGCCCGGATTCCCCGGAGTCCTGTTAGCCCTGTTGCTACAGCCCGGATTCACTCGCTGATGACTGACACGTTCGTTGCTGGGTCATGTATGCCGATCCCTGTAAGTTGGTGCCACTTTGGGTTTACGACTAGTCATGTCGGCCTGGGTTCTATGTCATATGGATGTTAGCAACACTATCATATACATGAGCCAAAAGGTGCAAACGGTCCCGGGCCAGGTAAGGTGGCACCCGTGGGAATACCGTGCGTGAGCCTCAAAGTGATATGATGTGTTACATGCTAGATCGGTGTGACTTAGGATCGGGGTCCTGACAATGCGGCAGGGAACCCAGAGGAACTATGCACATGAGTACTACCTAGACAGGAGGGTCCCATGCACACGGTACAAAGCCCGTGGGCACGGGGGCCCCATGCGCATGGTACAGGCCCGTGGGCACGGGGTATTCATGAATTTTTGCATGAGGGCCTTTTTGAAGGTACGACTGAGTGTAAACTCTTACCCCTTCTTCGCAAAGCACTTGGTCTATATTTCTGAATACGCCACAAGAGAAGTCCTATCACTACGAGAAGGGTATATGTGGAGCACTTGTACCAGATAAGAAATGATAAACACAAACCAAGAAAAACTAGAGAGAAAAGACAAGAAAGACAACACACCACACACACGAAGCAAACACGGACACAACCCTCAAGAGAGGGCGGTGGCCGAAGCCACCATGTTTTAGTTTATTTGGTATGGCACCGCGAAGATATGAACCTTGGGCCCAAGACCAATACTCATCTTTGAAGCACAAGTACCACCTGATACGTCTCCATCGTATCTACTTTTCCAAACACTTTTGCCCTTGTTTTGGACTCTAACTTGCATGATTTGAATGGAACTAACTAGGACTGACGCTGTTTTCAGCAGAATTGCCATGGTGTTATTTTTGTGCAGAAATAAAAGTTCTCGGAATGACCTGAAACTTCACGGAGAATATTTTTGGAATATATAAAGAATACTGGCGAAAGAATCAAGGCCAGGGTGCCCACACCCTGTCCACGAGGGTGGGGGCGCGCCTGCCCCTCTGGGCGCGCGCCCCTGCCTCGTGGGCCCCTTGGGGCTCCATCGACCTCAACTTCAACTGTATATATTCACGTTCGGGGAGAAAAAAATCAGAGAGAAGGATTCATTGCATTGTATGATATGGAGCCGCCGCCAAGCCCTAACCTCTCTTGGGAGGGATGGTTTGGAGTCCTTTCGGGGCTCCAGAGAGGGGAATCCGTCGCCGTCGTCATCATCAACCTTCCTCCATCACCAATTTCATGATGATCACCGCCGTGCGTGAGTAATTCCATCGTAGGCTTGCTGGACGATGATGGGTTGGATGAGATTTACCATGTAATCGAGTTAGTTTTGTTAGGGTTTGATCCCTAGTATCCACTATGTTCTGAGATTTATGTTGCTATGACTTTGCTATGCTTAATGCTTGTCACTAGGGCCTGAGTGCCATGATTTCAGATCTGAACCTATTATGTTTTCATGAATATATGTGAGTTCTTGATCCTATCTTGCAAGTCTATAGTCAACAATTATGTGTTATGATCCGTTAACCCCGAAGTGACAATAATCGGGATACTTACTGGTGATGACCGTAGTTTGAGGAGTTCATGTATTCACTAAGTGTTAATGCTTTGGTCCGGTACTCTATTAAAAGGAGGCCTTAATATCCCTTAGTTTCCAATAGGATCCCGCTGCCACGGGAGGGTAGGACAAAAGATGTCATGCAAGTTCTTTTCCATAAGCATGTATGCCTATATTCGGAATACATGCGTACATTACATTGATGAACTGGAGCTAGTTCTGTGTCACCCTATGTTATAACTATTGCATGAGGAATCGCATCCGGCATAATTCTCCATCACCGATCGAATGCCTACGAGCTTTTCACATATTGATCTTTGCTTAGTTACTTTTCCGTTGCCCTTTATTACAATTACTACAAAACTGCTATCTTACTTTTGCCATCTTTATTCAAGTTACTTCCATACTACTTTGCTACTAAATACTTTGCTGCAGATATTAAGTTATCCAGGTGTGGTTGAATTGACAACTCAACTGCTAATACTTGAGAATATTCTTTGGCTCCCCTTGTGTCGAATCAATAAATTTGGGTTGAATACTCTACCCTCGAAAACTGTTGCGATCCCCTATACTTGTGGGTTATCAAGACTATTTTCTGGCGCCGTTGCCGGGGAGCATAGCTCTGTTCTTTGAGTCACTTGGGATTTATATCTGCTGATCACTATGAGGAACTTGGAAGACGAGAAAACCAAAATTTATCCCTCAACTACGAGGGGAGGTAAGGAACTACCATCTAGCTCTGCACTTGATTCTCCTTCTGTTTTGAGTAAGCTTGCGACACCTAAACCTGCTTCTGCCATTAATTCTGATATGCCGCATGTTATTGATGATGCCACTTCTGCTTTGCATGATACTTATGATGAAACTACTTCTATGCTTGATACTATTGTGCCATTAGGTGAATTTCTTGATGAACAACTTGTTAGGGCTAGAGAGAATGAAATTATTGAAACTGATAATATTGATGAAAGTGATGATGAAGATTCTCCCCCTAGATATGAATTGCCCGATGTACCTAACGGTTATGTTATGGATGATGAAACTGCTAGAGATTTTCTCGCTTGTAATGATAGATATGATCTTAAGAAATTATTAGCCAAGCTGAAAGAGAAATCTTTGAATGCTAGAATGAAATATGACCCTGCTTTTGCTACTTCACCTATCAGTATTTCTGATACGGATTATGATTTCTCTATCGATTCTGAGATAATTACTTTGGTTGAATCTGATCCTTTCTCTGGCTATGAATCTGAAACTATTGTGGCACATCTTACTAAACTAAATGATATACCTACCCTATTCACTAATGATGAGAACACTCGTTACTACTCTATCCTTAAATTATTTCTGTTCTCATTAAAGGGTGATGCTAAAACATGGTTTAATTCTCTTGATCCTGGTTGTGTGCGTAGTCCCCAGGATATGATTTATTACTTCTCTGCTAAATATTTCCCCGCTCATAAGAAACAAGCTGCCTTGAGGGAAATATATAACTTTGTGCAAATTGAAGAAGAGAGTCTCCCACAAGCTTGGGGAGGCTTCTCCAATTACTTAATGCTTTGCCTGATCGTTCTCTCAAGAAAAATGAAATACTTGATATCTTTTATAATGGACTAACCGATGCTTCTAGAGACCACCTGGATAGTTGTGCTGGTTGTGTTTTCAAGGCAAGAACTGTTGATCAAGCTGAATTGCTATTGAATAATATGTTGACTAATGAAAATAATTGGACACTTCCTGAACCAACTCCTAAGCCAACTCCGAAGAAAAGGGGTATTCTATTTCTCAGACCTGAAGATATGCAAGAGGTAAAGAAATCTATGAAAGAAAAAGGTATTAAAGTTGAAGATGTTAAGAATTTACCACCTATTGAAGAAATACATGGTCTCGATAGCCCGACACAGGTAGTAAAGGTAAATTCTCTCTATAGATTTGATGAAGGTGATATTCCTTGTTATAAGTCTGCTAGCCAATGCTTGGATGAGTTTGGTAATTTTTTTGTTAAACAAGAAAACTTCAATGCTTATGTTAGTAGAAAATTGAAACGCAATGCTTATATGATTGAACACTTGAGTGATTATATTTCTAGAGTTAAACGTGAACTTAAACTCATTAGTAAACATGCTTCTATGGTAACCACTCAAGTAGAACAAGTGCTTAAAGCTCAAAATGATTTGCTCAATGAATTAAATAATAAGAAAAATGATAGTGTTGTTAGGGTTATGACTAGAGGGGGTAAAATGACTCAAGAACCTTTGTATCCTGAGGGCCACCCTAAGAGAATTGAGCAGGATTCTCAGAGAACTAATGTTGATACACCTAGTCCTTCTAAAAGGAAGAAAAAGGAAAACGATAGGACTTTGCATGCTTCTAGTGAACCTGTTGTAGACACACCTGAGAATCCCAATGATATTTCTATTTCTGATGCTGAAACACAATCAGGTGATGAACATGAACCTAGCGATGATGTTAATGATGATGTTCATGTTGATGCTCAACCAAGCAATGACAATGATGTAGAGATTGAACCTGTTGTTGATCTTGATAACCCATAAACAAAGAATCAACGTTATGATAAGAGAGACTTCATTGCTAGGAAGCATGGTAAAGAAAGAGAACCATGGGTTCAGAAACCCATGCCTTTTCCTCCTAAACCATCCATGAAAAAGGATGATAAGGATTTTGAGCGCTTTGCTAAAATGATTAGACCTATCTTTTTTACGTATGTGTTTGACTGATATGCTTAAAATGAATCCTTATGCTAAGTATATGAAGGAAATTGTTACAAATAAAAGAAAGATACCGGAAGCTGAAATTTCCACCATGTTTGCTAATTATACTTTTAAGGGTGGAATACCAAAGAAACTTGGAGATCCAGGAGTACCAACTATACCTTGCTCCATTAAAAGAAACTATGTTAAAACTGCTTTATGTGATCTTGGAGCCAGTGTTAGTGTTATGGCTCTCTCTTTATATCGTAGACTTGATTTGAATAAGTTGACACCTACTGAAATATCTTTGCAAATGGCCGATAAAGCAACCGCTATACCTGTCGGTATTTGTGAGGATGTGTCTGTTGTGGTTGCAAACGTTACTATCCTAACAGACTTTGTTATTCTTGATATTCCCAAGGACGATAGTATGTCGATTATCCTTGGTAGACCCTTTTTGAATATTGCAGGGGCTGTTATTGATTGCAACAAAGGCAATGTCACTTTTCATATTAATGGTAATGAGCATACGGTACACTTTCCGAGGAAACAACCTCAAGTCCACAATATCAATTCTATTGGAAAAATTTCAACGATTACTATTGGAGGTTTTGAATTTCCTCTTCCTACTGCCAAGAAGAAATATGATATTCTTATTGTTGGGGATGTTCATATCCCTGTTGACGTAACCTAGTGCTATTCGAAAATTCTCCGGTTTCATGCAATTCGGAATGAGTTTGTTAACAAGACTTGATCAACCTTGTTAGTGGATTCTTTTTGATGAGCATGAGATGGATGAAGTTAGAAAGCACAGCCTTCTATACCCTCCTTTTACTTTCTGTTATTTAGATTAAATAAAGCAAAAATAGTATTTTCTATCTGTTTTCTGAATTATTCTTGCAATAAAAAATACCACGAAAATAAAAGTTCTCCAAATGCCCTGAAATTGAAATATGATTTTTTCTAGAATATTTAAGAATATTTGGCACTGAGAACACACCAGAGGGGGTAACCACCTGGCCACGAGGGTCCAGGGCACGCCCCCTGCCTCATGGGCCCCACGTGGCCCCCCTCCCCTTATTCCAGCACCCACACACTCCTTCCTCCAGAAAAAATCACCAACTAGTTCAAACCCGTGTTCTAGCTCATCTTGCTGCGATTTTCGATCTCCTTGCTCAAAGCTCCACTTACAAAACTGCTTTGGGGGATTGTTCTTCGGTATGTGACTCCTCCAATGGTACAATTAGTTTTTGTTCTAGTGCTTTATTTATTGGAAATTTTTGCTGCTTAGGTGACCCTGTTCTTGAGCTTGCATGTCAAATTTATATGGTCCCAAGTAGTTCTAATGCATGATATAGTCTCTAGGCACTTGTGGTAGTAGTCGCTATCAATTTTGTTGAGTTTAGTTCACTTTTATTTGGAGTTACTAAAAATTTCAGAAAAAGAAAATGATGAAGAGATTGTTGAGAGGCGCTTCGAGCCGAAGCTCGAAGGATAAGCAAAGTGAGGAGGATAAGAAGCCCAAATATAATCACCCTCGCACCACGGAGGTTTGGCTGTGTGAATGGCCTTGTGATCAGTTCGTGAAGGCAGCCGGGATTCATGATGATTTTTATTATTTGGCTGAGAATGCAGGCCTCACCGACTTCCTCCGCGACCAGCTCGAACAATATCTCCTACTCACTAATACTTTTGTGCAAAATTTTCATTTCCATGCTAGGTGGTCACCACCTTCGGTGGATTTTTATTTATATGATGAGAAGATTTTTATTTATATGATGAGTATAGGGAGATGTCCCTTTATAATTTTTGTGAGGTTTGCAAGATACCCTTTGAGGGCAGCATAGAGGAACCACACCATAATGACGTGGAGGGATTTATTAATGAAATTGCTATAGGGGAAACGAGGAAAGTTTCCGGTGCAAGAATTACTAGCATACATTTTCCTGTTCTACGTTACTTTGCAATATTTTCTAGTAGATGCTTGATAGGTCGCGGGAATAGTGGAAATCTTAGTGCTCCAAATATTGTTATTTTGCGCCATGCTTTGTTTCATGATACAACTTTTAGTCTAGGCGCTATTATTGCTAAATGATTAAGTCCGAACCGTACAAAGGGCCCCATCCTAGGTGGCATCTTTGCCTCGCGCCTTGCTGCACACTTTAATATACCTATTAGGCATTATGAGAAAGAACAAAAGTTGTTGCCTCCTGTCTTTCTAGATTATAAGAGTATGGTAGCACATGACTTTATTGGTAAAGATAAGAAGAAGACGCTTAAGTATAAATTGATATTTGATAAAAATTATTGTGAGATTATTACCTTGCCTGTGCCCTCTTTGTTTAACATATTTTTAGGCACGTACCTCATCCTGTCGGAGGCCATTTATGCGTACTGGAGCTTGACACCAGTTCCAGAGCCGGAGCCACCCCTGGACCCTTATCGACAATTTGTTTATCAGTGGGATCCGGAGGGATCGCTAACCAGTGGCACCCCGACGATCCTCCTCAGTACACTGGAGAGGGCCACTTTGATCCATGGGCGTAGACCAACTTAGGCCAAAAGCCTAAGCTTGAGGGAATACTTGCAGATTCCAGCTTAGTCCAATGCATGTGCACTATTATTATTATCCACACCGTTCGGTCGTGCGAGTGAAAGGCAATAATGATGATATATGATGGTCTGATTGAGATGAGAGAAGCTGGTATGAACTCGACCTCTCCGGTTTTTGTAAATATGATTAGTGCATCGTTCCTGATTCAGCCTATTATGAATTAAACATGTTTGCAATGATAATTAGAGATTATAGTTGCGTATGCCATGCTTAATTAGCTAGGGGTTTATAATGGTTTATCTTGCGTGCCAACATGCTATTAAAATGGTTATGATGTGGTATGATAGGGTGGTATCCTCCTTTGAATGATTCGAGTGGCTTGACTTGGCACATGTTCACACATGCAGTTGAAACAAAATCAACACAACCTCCATGACATTTATGTTCATGGTGGATTATATCCTACTCATTCTTGCACTCAATGTTTATTAATTTTAATGCATGTTCATGACTGTTGTCGCTCTCTAGTTGGTCGCTTCCCAGTCTCTTTCTAGCCTTCACTTGTACTAAGCGGGAATACTGCTTGTGCATCCACTTCCATAAACCCCAAAGTTATTCCATATGAGCCCACCATACCTTCCTATATGCCGGTATCTACCTGCCGTTCCGAGTAAATTTGTATGTGCCAAACTCTAAACCTTCAAATAAATTCTGTTTTGTATGCTCGAATAGCTCATGTATCAACTAGGGATGTCTGTATCTTCCATGCTAGGCGGGTTATTCTCAAGAGGAGTGGACTCCGCTCGTCACTCACGAGAAAATGGCTGGTCACCGGGATGCCAAGTCCCATGCTCAAACCAAATCAAAATAATTTCAAACAAAACTCCCCCAGGACTGTTGTTAGTTGGAGGCACCCGTTGTTTCGGGCAAGCCATGGATTGATGCTTGTTGGTGGAGGGGGAGTATAAACTTTACCATTATTCTTGGGAACCGCCTATAATGTGTGTAGCATGGAAGATATTGAGATCTCTCGGTTGTTATGTTGACAATGAAAGTATGCCACTCAAAATATTATTTATCTCTATTTCAAAATCGAGCTCTGGCACCTCTACAAATCCCTGCTTCCCTCTACGAAGGGCCTATCTATTTACTTTTATGTTGAGTCATCACCCTCTTATTAAATAGCACCAGTTGGAGAGCACCACTGTCATTTGCATCCATTACTATTAATTTATATTGAGAATGACTGGATCTCTTTTACCATAAATTACAATGTTTAGTCAGTCCTTGATCTTCAGAGGTGCTCTGCATTTATGTTTTGCGCCTCGTAAAGGGCTAGCGAGATACCATCTTGTTATATCATATTATGATTGTTTTGAGAAAGTGTTGTCATCTGAGATTTATTATTGCTCGCTAGTTGATTATGCCATTGATACGAGTAAATATGAGACATAAGTGTTTTGTGAATATGGTTAGTTCATAATCTTTGCTGAAAACTTGAATGCTGGCTTTACATATTTACAACAACAAGAGCAAACAGAGTTTGTAAAAGTTTTTCTTTATCACTTTCAGTTTATCAACTGAATTGCTTGAGGACAAGCAAAGGTTTAAGCTTGGGGAGTTGATACGTCTCCATCGTATCTACTTTTCCAAACACTTTTGCCCTTGTTTTGGACTCTAACTTGCATGATTTGAATGGAACTAACCCGGACTGACGCTGTTTTCAGCAGAATTGCCATGGTGTTATTTTTGTGCAGAAATAAATGTTCTCGGAATGACCTGAAACTTCATGGAGAATATTTCTGGAATATATAAAAAATACTGGCGAAAGAATCAAGGCCAGGGGGCCCACACCCTGTCCATGAGGGTGGGAGGCGTGCTCGCCTGGGCGCGCCTCGTGGGCCCCACAGAGCTCCACCGACCTCAACTCCAACTCTATATATTCACGTTCAGGAGAAAAATCAGAGAGCAGGATTCATTGCGTTTTACGATACGGAGCCGCCGCCAAGCCCTAATCTCTCTCGAGAGGGCTGATCTGGAGTCCGTTCGGGGCTCCGGAGAGGGGAATCCATCGCCATTGTCATCATCAACCTTCCTCCATCACCAATTTCATGATGCTCACCGCTGTCCGTGAGTAATTCCATCGTAGGCTTGCTGGACGGTGATGGGCTGGATGAGATTTACCATGTAATCGAGTTAGTTTTGTTAGGGTTTGATCCCTAGTATCCACTATGTTCTGAGATTGATGTTGCTATGACTTTGCTATGCTTAATGCTTGTCACTAGGGCCCGAGTGCCAGGATTTCAGATCTGAACCTATTATGTTTTCATGAATATATGTGAGTTCTTGATCCTATCTTGCATGTCTATAGTCACCTATTATGTGTTATGATCCATTAACACTGAAGTGACAATAATCGAGATACTTACCAGTGATGACCGTAGTTTGAGGAGTTCATGTATTCACTAAGTTTTAATGCTTTGGTCCGGTACACTATTAAAAGGAGGCCTTAATATCCCTTAGTTTCCAATAGGACCCCGCTGCCACGGGAGGGTAGGATAAAAGATGTCATGCAAGTTCTTTTCCATAAGCACGTATGACTATATTCAGAGTACATGCCTACATTACATTGATGAACTAGAGCTAGTTCTCATGTCACCCTATGTTATAAATATTGCATGAGGAATCACATCCGCATAATTCTCCATCACCGATCCAATGCCTACGAACTTTTCACATATTGATCTTTGCTTAGTTACTTTTCCGCTATGCCCGCTACAATTACTACAAAACTGCTCTTGTTACTTTTGCCCTTTATTACCGTTACTTCCATACTACTTTGCTATGAAATACTTTGCTGCAAATATTAAGTTATCCAGGTGTGGTTGAATTGACAACTCAACTGCTAATACTTGAGAATATTCTTCAAGCTGATACTGTGTCGAATCAATAAATTTGGGTTGAATACTCTACCCAACTGTTGCGATCCCCTATACTTGTGGGTTATCACCGCCTAAGGTGGCTAATGTGAAAGATTTTGTTTAATTTATGCACTTCCAGGATAAGGTAGCTCATGAGTTGAGCTAGCTCCCCCTAGACATGTGCCTAAATCTAAGCAAGATAATACAAGAGTATGTGTGTATGTGCAAGGATTTCATCCCAAGTTACTTATATCCATGATATTTAGCTCATGCCTTAACTCGCGGAATATTGCTTCTTCAAGTGGCTTGGTGAAGATGTCGGCTAGTTGATTCTCGTTGTTGACATGGAGTAACTCAATGTTTCCCTTGGCCACATGATCTCTAATGAAATGATGGCGAATCTCAATATGCTTGGTCTTGCTATGTTGAACCAGATTCTCTGCGATCTTGATTGCACTTTCATTGTCGCACCAAAGAGGCACTTTGTCACATTTGACACCATAGTCCATCAAAGTTTGCCTCATCCATAATAATTGAGCACAACAACTTCCGGCAGCAAGGTACTCGGCTTCGGCCGTTGAGAGAGATATACAATTTTGCTTCTTTGAAGACCAACTTACCAAAGATCTCCCTAGGAATTGACATGAACCGGAAGTGGACTTGCGGTCAATGTTGTCTCCGACCCAATCCGAATCCGAGTATCCCAATAACTCAAATGATGATCCTTTGGGATACCAAAGGCCCAAGTTTGGGGTATGAACCAAATATCGATGGATCCTTTTCACTGCCGAATAGTGGCTCTCCTTAGGAGCGGATTGAAATCTTGCACACATACACACACTCAACATAATATCTAGCCAAGATGCACAAAGGTAAAGCAAGGAACCGATCATAGAGCGATATACCTTTTGATCCACTTCTTTACCATTGGGATCAAGATGAGGTTGACCATTTATGGGCATGGATGTCTTCATTGGCTTGACATCTTGCATTTTGAACCTCTTGAGCATGTCTTGAATATAACGAGATTGATTGATGAATGTTCCTCCTCTCAATTACTTCACTTGAAAACCGAGGAAGAACTTCAACTCTCCCATCATGCTCATAGCAAATTCCTTAGTCATATGAGTCTCAAACTCAACATTAATAGCAAGATAATATCATCAACGTATATTTGGCAGACAAACAACTCTCCTTTTACTCTCTGCGTGAAGAGGGTGGAATCAATTACCCCAATCTGGAACCCTTTCTCGCTTAGGAATACCGTCGAGGAAACAAGTACTCTACGCGCGCTGGCGCCCGCCTGGCCTTGGTAATCATGGCTCACGTCATAGGAACCTCACGAGGTGCCACTCGCCTTGATCTCTCCGCTCCTCGCTAGTCAGCCTAGTGAGGCTGCCCCTGAGGAGGTCTTGTGTCGTCCGCCTCGTGAGGCTTGGCCCCTCGCGAGGGTCTTGAGTGTTTGCTGATGAAGATGGGTTGTACCAGGCCATTAGTGGAGCTACGCCGTGGCCGCAGGCAGGCAAGTCTGGGGACCCCCGTTCCCAGAACACCGACAGTAGCCCCTCGGCCCAAGATGCGCTCGAACTTGGCTTCGAGGCGAAGCCAGGGGCAAGTGCGGAGCGCTGCGGGCCCCAACCGCCGGCAGCCTTGATTGACGCGTGGCGATTGACGGGACGTGGGCGTCTCCGCTTCCCCATGCTGCCTCGGCAACTGCCCGACTTGACGAGTCCCTGGTGCATGCAGAAAAGCCATCATTACCTATGATCGTGGGGGTCGTCGGTTGGCCTCCTCCTGCTATAAATGGGGAGGTGGTAGGAGCCCCCGTCGCCCATCTCTTCCTCCGTTCCTCTCTCTTCTTCTTCCTTGCTTGCTTCTCTGCTTGCAGCAACACCCATGGCACCAACAAAGAGGTTCTCGGCCGCGGAGAAAGGGAAGGCTCGCCAAGAGGGTCCCGGCTCTCCCCCGCCCAAGAGGGGGCGCGGTCGCCCCCGCAAGCACGCCGCGACCCCCGCTGTGGTTCCTCGTGGGCGAGGACGAGTCTCTTCGGGGTCCGGTGCCGCTCCGGGCGTCCGAGGCGGCGTTTATCCGCCTGGTGGAAGCCGCTTGAGGCGTGGCGATCCCGTCGATGAGGGGAGGCGCGCTATGGTCGCTAGGCCTCCCCGGCCATGCTTCCACTCGGCGGAGGTACTGCCGGAGTTCATTGTGAGGTCGAAGAACCCGACCGGCACCTGGCTCCAGCTTTCGTGCTCCTTTGCCGGTGAGCTGGCGACTTCGGGTCCCGGCGGTCTCTGGCTGCAGGCGGACGGCTGCAGCAGCAAGGCCTCATGGTTCGCGGTGGAGATCTCCGTTGCGGGCAACATAGCCCTGGCCCACGGCAGGCAGACGTTTGCCCGCGCGCGTGGTCTGGGCAGGCGGTGCACCCTCCACTTCAAGTACGACGGTGCCGCGGCCCTCTTCATGAGGGTGTTCGGGGAAGACGGTCGCCGCCCTGGGTGCTACCCTGAACGTAGCGACAATGACATAGTGCTCGGCCTTGGTGACGGCCGCGACGAGGATGAGGGCGAGCTCGCCCTCGGTGATGGCCACGGCTCGTCCAGAAGTGGCGGCTCCTCCTCCGGCGAAAGCTCCAGCAGCGGCGGCTACGACCAACTGCCCCGTCATCGCGCTCGCTTCAAGGATGGTGGTGGGTTGTCCCGTCGTCGCGTTCCAGTGAAGCGCGAGGAGGGCTCTGGCTGAGTTTGGGGGAGCGCTGGGAGCTGATTCTCGAGAGTAGCCGCGGGCGTAGGGGCCGCTTTTGCCTATTTTTCTTTCTTTTCTTCCTGCATCGCAAGAAACGAGTATGGGGCCCCGCGGGGGCGTATGATGAACCGTAACGCTTTTTCTGCCTTATGCTATGTTTATCGCCTCTGAGTTTTGTTGTGGTATCAGTACTTTACGTAGGCATGTAAGGATAACTTAGCTCGATGCGTCTGAAGTAGTTTGCACCTCGTGAGGCACGCATCTCCAAGCACCTGATGAGACTTCCCTGCTGCGGACTTGGGAGGTGTCGAGATATTGCAGAAATTCATTAAGAAACCCTTACTCTCCTTGCTCAAGGCCCCAGGCGTGACCGGTCATGGCCTAGCGCACCACGTCGCGGTACCCGTGGGGCACAGATTTAAAAAGGGATGCATCGGCCGTGAGCTCGAACGAGGGTGCCTCGTGGGGACCAGGAGAAGCGCTTACGT
The DNA here is from genome assembly GCA_021605145.1 of Aegilops bicornis. Taxonomy (NCBI): domain Eukaryota; kingdom Viridiplantae; phylum Streptophyta; class Magnoliopsida; order Poales; family Poaceae; genus Aegilops; species Aegilops bicornis. Next base: position 532,300,831 of record CM038671.1, on the reverse strand, counting down.
GCGCACCTGTCCAGCCCCCTCGCGAGGCATGCGAGGGAGAGCTCCGGGCAAAACAGAGAACCAAGAGAAGAAACAGAGAGAAAAGGGGAATCAAACCAAGCCATGGAGAAACACCAGAATTCAAATTTCCATTAAAGAGGGGCGAGCCAACTATGGAAAGCAAATGAACAGCCGCGTCTGGCACCTAGTCTAGTCTTCTCACCGGCGCGAAGCTAAGTGCTGCCACTAGGACGTGGGAGGGAGACCCTGAGGCCCGAGGGCGGCACTCCGGAGACTCCGGGGTGTGTACAACCCCACTCATTATTATGTGAGTGTGTCACGAGCGGAGACCTTCACAGGCACTGGGCCTTACTTCATGGGTAGAACTTCTGGAGCTGCTAGATGTTCCACGCGTTCTGGATGGGGATCCCGTCCTGCGTCTCCAGGTGCACGTCGCCATGCCTGGAGACGTGGGCAATCCTAAACGGGCCCTCCCACATGGGTGAGAGCTTATGCAGCCCTTTCCTAGAGAGCACCCACCTTAGGACGAGATCGCCCACCTCGAGCGTCCTGGAGCGGAGACTGTGGCAGTGATACCGTTGTTGCGCCTGCTGGTACCTTGCTGCCCGGAGCGAGGCTTGGCGTCGGCGCTCCTCCCCCAACACGAGGTCCATCCCCCGCATGGCGTCCTGATGCGCTTCGTCGAACGGCAGGATCCGCGTGGAGCGATGCTTGACCTCGTGAGGGAGGACTGCTTCAGTTCCGTAGACGAGGAAGAACGGGGTCTCGCCTGTTGGTCTGGTGGTGGTGGTGCGGATGGACCACAGCACGGAGTGGAGCTCGTCATGCCATCCCCTACCGCAGGCCTCGAGCTTCTTCTTGAAGATCCTGGTCTTGAGGCCTCTCAGGACCTCCGCGTTGACGCGCTCGGCCTGGCCATTGCTCCTGGGTGTGCCACTGAGGCATAGCATATCTGCATTCCAAGGTTAGCACAATATGTCTTGAAGAGAGTGAACTGCGAGCCGTTGTCGGTGATGATGCGGTTAGGGACCCCGAACCGCCTCACTAGGCCGTTGATGAACTTAACTGCGGACCCGGCTGGGATGGTACGGACGGCTTCCACCTCTGCCCATTTGGTGAACTTGTCGATGGTGATGTAGAGGTAGCGGTAGCCCCCAGGTGCTCGAGGGAACGGGCCTAGGATATCCAGCCCCCAGACCGCGAATGACCATGAGAGCAGGATAGTTTGGAGGCCCTGAGCTGGCAAATGGATCTGCTTGGCGTGGAACTGGCAAGCCTCGCAGGATTTCACTAGCTCGGCTGCGTTGTTGAGTGCCGTGGGCCAGTAGAATCCACTGCGGAACGCCTTGCCAACCAAGGTGCACGATGACGAGTGGTGCCTGCAATCTCCACCGTGTATGTCAGCTAGCAGCTCGCCCCCTTTCTTCCTGGAGATGCATCATAAGGAAACATCATTCGGCTGTTTTCTGTAAAGCTCACCATCTTGGATGAAGTATGCCGTGGCTTGTTGGGCCACACGTTCTGCATCCTCCTCCTTCTCCGGCAGCGTCCCCTGCACCAGGTACGCCTTGAACTCCTCGGTCCAGCACCCCTCCTGAGTTACGAGCGCCAGGAGCAGACGTGCTCCTGAGGTTAGGCCGCAAGCGGGGGCTCCCGAGGTCGGTGGCTGGGGGAGTTCCTCTCCAGAGGGCGTGGTATCCGCGGCCACGGGGGCTGCTGAAGGCTTGAAGAGTCGCTCCTCGAAGACTCCGGGTTCTTGGGGCTGGCGCCTTGACGCCCTCTTGGCGATCTCATCGGTCTCCTTGTTGGTGCTGCATGGTACATGCTGCAGTTCCAGGCCCAAGAATTGCTTGTCCATCTTGCGCACCTCCGCGAGGTACGCCTTCATGTGCTCGTCCCTTGGTTCGTACACCTTGTTAGAGAAGTTGACGAGGAGCTGGGAGTCGCCCTTGATGGTGAGATGCTTCACTCCTAAGGCCGCCGCTGCCTTGAGCCCGGCGATCAACCCCTCGTACTCCGCAATGTTGTTGGAGACCTTCTCGCCTCGCTGGAAGCAGAGCTGCACGACGTAGTAGAGCTTGTCTTGGGTGGGCGAGATGAGCACGGCTCTGGCCCCTGCGCCTTGGCATGCGAAGGCGCCGTCGAAGTACATAACCCAACCATATGGTGCTTCACTTCCTAGCGAGAGCGACCGGCTCTGGCCAACTTCAGGTTCTGGGGCATCGTTCCATTCGGCCATGAAGTCAGCGAGGGTGGCCCCTTTAATGACCCTAGTTGTGCTGAACTCGAGCTGAAATGCCTGAAGTTTGATGTTCCACTCGGCGACCCTTCCCGCAGCATTAGGGCTCCGGAGCACCCTCTCTAGTGGGTAAGCTGAGACGACCTTGATCGGGTGGCCTTGGAAGTAATGGCGCAGCTTGCGTGAGGCCTTGGAAGTAATGGAGCTTCTGCGGCCTGGGATACTGTGTTCTCGCGTCCCATGGCACTATGCTGACGAAGTATATTGGGTGCTTGACGAGGGCAGGAGTGTTGGTGGAGCCTGTGCCCTCCGGAGGTTGTGGTGCCTCCTAAGGCAGGGGGGGCTCAGGAGCCTGGTCGTTCGTCTGGGCCTCAACGAGCCAGGGAGCGCCGTCTTGCAAGGCTTGATCGTCTGCCGACGCCGTCGTGGCTTCGGTGGTGCCGTCTTGGTGCTACGTCGTCCCTGCCGAGGGCGCGGCATCGCGCGGCAAGCTCTTGGTGAATCGCTCCTCCAGGACCGCCACTAGCGCCGCGCTAGCGGAGTGGGGAGTGGCGGCCAGGTAAAGCACCAGGGGCTCGAGGGGGCGAGGCGCCACCATCACTGGAGGGCTGGTCAGGTATCTCTTGAGGTCTTGAAACGCCAGGTCGGCCTCCGGGGTCCACTCAAACTAGCCCTTCTTGTTCATCAGCTTGAAGAATAGCAGGGCACGCTCCCCCAGCTTTGAGATGAAGTGCCCCAGTGAGGTCATGCAACCTGCGAGCTTCTACATTTCCTTGAGAGTTTGCGGTGGGCTCATGTCTTCTATTGCCTTGACCTTCTCAGGGTTAGCCTCGATCCCCCTGTGAGACACGAAGAAACCCAGTAGCTTGCCGGAGGGGACTCCGAACACGCACTTCTCCGGGTTGAGCCATAAGTCCACCTGGCGCAGACTAGCGAAGGTCTCCTCCAGGTCCTGAATCAGGGTTCTTGCCTTCCAAGATTTAACCACGATGTTGTCGACGTAGGCTTCAGTGTTTCTCCCAAGCTGCTGACCCAGGGCGATCTGCATTAGCCGCTGGAAGGTCGCCCCGGCGTTGCGCAGTCCGAAGGGCATGCAGGTGTAGCAGTACACCCCGCATGGGGTCAAGAAGGCGGTCTTCTCCACATCCTCCACTGCCATCTTGATCTGGTGGTAGCCCGAGAACGCATCCAGGAAACACAGCAGGTCGCACTCGGCGGTGGAGTCGACGATCTGGTCGACGCGCGGCAGCGGGAACGGGTCTTGGGGACTGGCCTTGTTGAGGTTGGTGAAGTCGACACACATGGGTTCCTTCCCGCGTTTCTTTGGCACGACGACGGGGTTCGCCAGCCACTCCGGGTATCGGACCTCGCGAATGACACCTGCCGCCTCCAGCTTGCGAGTTTCCTGGACGATGAAGGACTGCTTCTTCGTGGACTGCCACCGTGCCTTCTGCTTCACAGGGCGCACATTAGGGCACACCCTTAAGTAATGCTCGATTACTCCCCTTGGGACCCCCACCAGCTGCTTGGGTTCCCAGGCGAATACCTCCTTGTTCGCACGCAGGAACTTCACCAATGCCTCTTCTTGATTCAGGTTGAGGTTGGCGCCTATGGTGAAGGTGGCCCCTAAGGGTCCACCTTCCTCGACCGACACTTGCTTCGTTTTGGCCCGATCTTGAGTGAACAACTGCTTCTTTGCTGGCGCGGCCTCCTTAGCCCCTAGGGTGGCTTCGCCGGCCGGGTGCGCTGCTGCTGCGGCCTTGAAGGCAAGCTTAAGAGCCGCAAGAGCCTCCTTGGTGTCTCCAGCCACGCTGAGGACGCCACTGCTGCCCTGCATCTTCATGAGGTTGTAGGCCGGATGAGTCGCTGCCATGAACTGGACTAAGGCAGGGTACCCAAGGATGGTGTTATACGGGAGGCCAATGCGGGCGATGTCGAAGTCGATAAGCTCGGTGCGGTAGTTTTCACGGGTGCCGAAGGTCACGGGGTGGCGGATCTGCCCTAGGGGGCTGGTGGAGCCGCTGCCGACACCGGAGAAGGGCTAGGTGGGACGGAGCCGTTCGTGCGGTACGTGAAGCAAGCCGAAAGCCTCCACGAAGAGCACATTAAGGCCGGCCCCGCCGTCGATGAGGGTCTTGGTGACGGCTACGTTGCAGATGGTGGGCGTGCAAAGCATTGGGAGCACGCCCGAGCTGGCAGTGGTGACGGGGTCATCCCCTGAGTCGAAGGTGAGGTCGGCCTTGGGCGGCGCCCATCCTGGAGGAGCTCCTTGCCGCGCAGAGGCGGCACCGATCTGGTGGAAAAACTGCTTGGTGTGGCGGTCCGAGGGTGGTGCTTGCGAGCCACCAAGGAGGGCCGTGACGGCGACAGGCGTCGCTGCCGCGAAGTGTGGGACAAAAAGGCCACACAGCTCTTCCCAAGAAGCCACAGAGGATCCTAGCAGGTTGAGCAACCAGGCGTGTGGCGCGCCAACGAGGGCCATGGGGAACCAGTTCGCCATGACCTTGTCGTCGCCTCCAGCTTCCAGGACGGCCTCCTCGTATGCTAGCAGGAAGGCCGGCGGATCCGCCGCACAATCGTAGCATGGCGGCATCTCTGGCTTGAACTTGAGCGGCCACTTCACCCTCCGCAAGGCGGGGGTAAAGGCTCTGAGCCCCCTGGCGCTGTCATGAGCATCCGTTGGCCCAGTTGGAGGAGCAACGCCGGCCATGGGTGAAGGAAATATGCCCTAGAGGCAATAATAAAGTTACTATTTATTTCCTTATTTCATGATAAATGTTTATTATTCATGCTAGAATTGTATTAACCGGAGACTTAGTACATATGTGAATACATAGACAAACAGAGTGTCACTAGTATGCCTCTACTTGACTAGCTCGTCAATCAAAGATGGTTAAGTTTCCTAGCCATAGACATAAGTTGCAATTTGATGAACGGGATCACATCATTAGAGAATGATGTGATTGACAAGACCCATCCGTTAGCTTAGCATTATGATCGTTAAGTTTTATTGCTATTGCTTTCTTTATGACTTATACATGTTCCTTTGACTATGAGATTGTGCAACTCCCGAATACCGGAGGAACACTTAGTGTGCTATCAAATGTCACAACGTAACTGGCTGATTATAAAGATGCTCTACAGGTGTCTCCGATGGTGTTTGTTGAGTTGGCATAAATCAAGATTAGGATTTGTCACTCCGATTGTCGAAGAGGTATCTCTGGGCCCTCTCGGTAATGCACATCACTATAAGCCTTGCAAGCAATGTGACTAATGAGTTAGTTACGGGATTATGCATTACAGAACGAGTAAAAATACTTGTCGGTTACGAGATTGAACTAGGTATTTAAGATACCAATGATCGAATCCCGGGCAAGTAACATACCGATGACAAAGGGAGCAACGTATGTTGTTATGCGGTTTGACCAATAAAGATCTTCGTAAAATATGTAGGAGCCAATATGAGCATCCAGGTTCAGCTATTGGTTATTGATAGGAGATGTGTCTCGGTCATGTCTACATAGTTCTCGAACCCGTAGGGTCCGCACGCTTAATGTTTGATGACGATTTGTATTATGAGTTATGTGATTTGTTGTACCGAAGGTTGTTCGGAGTCCCGGATGAGATCATGGACATGACAAGGAGTCTCGAAATGTTCGAGATATAAAGACTGATATATTGGAAGGTTATATTCGGACACCGGAAAGGTTCCGAAGTGTATTGGGTATTTTTCAGAGTACCGGAAGGTTACCGGAACCCCCCGGGGAGTCTATGGGCCTTATTGGGCCCTAGTGGAGAAAGAGGGCAGCAAGCAAGGTGTGGGGCGCGCACCCCCTAGGCCCAAACCGAATTGGTTTAGTGTTTGGGGGCCGACCCCCTCTTTCCTTCTCCCCTCCTCCTCTTTCCTCCTTCTCCTAGTAGGAATAGGAAAGGGGGGGCAAACCTACTTGGAGTAGGATTGCCCCCCCCCCTTGGTGCGCGCCTCCTCCTAGGCCAGCCTCCTCCCTCCCTCCTTTATATACGTGGGGGGCACCCCAAAGACACACACGTTATTCTTAGCCGTGTGTGGTGCCCCCTCCACAGTTTTACACCTCGGTCATATCGCTGTAGTGCTTAGGCGAAGCCCTGCGCCGGTAACTTCATCATCACCGTCACCACGCCGTCGTGCTGACGAAATTCTCCCTCCACCTCAAGTGGATCAAGAGTTCGAGGGACGTCATCGAGCTGAACGTGTGCAGACCACGGAGGTGCCGTGCGTGCGTTACTTGATCGCTTGGATTGGGAAGACGTTCGACTACATCAACCAGGTTACTTAATGCTTCCGCTTTCGGTCTATGAGGGTACGTGGACACACTCTCCCGCTCGTTGCTATGCATCACATATATAGAACTTGCATGATCGTAGGTAAATTTTTTGAAATACTGCTTTCCCCAACAATGGTATCAGAGCCAGGTTTATGCGTAGATGTTATATGCACGAGTAGAACACGAAGAGTTTTGGGAGATAATAGTCATACTGCTTACCAGCATGTCATACTCTGATTCAGCGGTATTGTTGGATGAAGCGGCTCAGACCGACATTACGCGTATGCTTACGCGAGACTAGTTCTACCGACGTGCTTCGCAGACAGGTGGCTATTGGGTGTTTGTTTCTCCAACTTTAGTTGAATCGAGTGTGACTACGCTCGGTCCTTGTTGAAGGTTAAAACAGCACACTTGATGAAAAATCATTGTGGTTTTGATGCGTAGGTAAGAACGGTTCTTACTAAGCCCGTAGCAGCCACGTAAAGCTTGCAACAACAAAGTAGAGGACGTCTAACTTATTTTTGCGGGGCATGTTGTGATATGATATGGTCAAGACGTGATTATATAAGTTGTTGTATGAGATGATCATGTTTTGTAACACAGTTATCGGCAACTGGCAGGAGCCATATGGTTGTCACTTTATTGTATGAAATGCAATCACCATGTAATTGCTTTACTGTATCACTAAGCGGTAGCGATAGTCGTAGAAGCAATAGTTGGCGAGACGACAACGATACTTCGATGGAGATCAAGGTGTCAAGACGGTGACGATGGTGATCATGATGGTGCTTTGGAGATGGAGATCAAAGGCACAAGATGATGATGGCCATATCATATCACTTATATTGATTGCATGTGATGTTTATCCTTTATGCATCTTATTTTGCTTAGTTCGGCGGTAGAATTATAAGATGATCTCTCACTAAATTTCAAGGTATAAGTGTTCTCTGTGAGTATGCACCGTTGCGACAGTTCATCGTGCCGAGACATCACGTGATGATCGGGTGTGATAAGCTCTACATTCACATACAACGGGTGCAAGCCAGTTTTGCACATGCAGAATACTCGGGTTAAACTTGATGAGCCTAGCATATGCAGATATGGCCTCGGAACACTGAGACCGAAAGGTCGAGCGTGAATCATATAGTAGATATGGTCAACATAGTGATGTTCACCATTGAAAACTACTCCATCTCACATGATGATCGGACATGGTTTAGTTGATATGGATCACGTGATCACTTAGATGATTAGAGGGATGTCTATCTAAGTGGGAGTTCTTAAGTAATATGATTAATTTAACTTTAATTTATCATGAACTTAGTCTTGATAGTGTGTGCATAACTATGTTGTAGATCAATAGCTCACGATGTAGCTCCCCGTTTAGTTTCGATATGTTCCTAGAGAAAAACTATGTTGAAAGATGATAGTAGAAATGATGCGGACTAGGTCCGTGATCTGAGGATTATCCTCATTGCTGCACAGAAGAATTATGTCCTTGATGCACCGCTAGGTGACGGACCTATTTCAGGAGCAGATACAGACGTTATGAACGTTTAACAAAGCTTGGTATGATGACTACTTGATAATTTAGTGCACCATGCTTTAAGGCTTAGAACCGGGACTTCAAAAATGTTTTGAACGCCACGGAGCATATAAGATGTTCCAGGAGTTGAAATAGGTATTTCATACTCATGCCTGTGTCGAAAGGTATGAGACCTCTAACAGTATTTTGCCTATAAGATGGAGGATAATAGCTCAACTAGTGAGCATGTGCTCAGATTGTCTGGGTCCTACAATTGCTTGAATCAAGTGGGAGTTAATCTTCCAGATAAGATAGTAATTGACAAAATTCTCTAGTCACTATCACCAAGTTACTAGAACTTCGTGATGAACTACAATATGCAAGGGATGACAAAAGTAATTCCCGAGCTCTTCGCGATGCTGAAATCAGCGAAGGTAGAAATCAAGAAATAGCATCAAGTGTTGATGGTTGATAAGACCACTAGTTTCAAGTAAAAGGGCAAGGTAAGAAAGGGAACTTCAAAGATGAATGGAAAGCAAGTTGCCACTCCCATGAAGAAGCCCAAAGCTATACCCAAGCCTGAAAGTAAGTGCTTCTACTGCAAAGGAGATGGCACTCGAAGCGGAACTGCCCCTAGATACTTGGCGGATAAGGATGGCAAAGTGAACAAAGGTATACTTGATATACATGTTATTGATGTGTACTTTACTAGTGTTTATAGCAACCCCTCGGTATTTGATACTGGTTCAGTTGCTAATAGTAGTAACTCGAAATGGGAGTTGCAAAATAAACTGAGACTAGTTAAGGGCGAGGTGATGATGTGAGTTGGAAGTGATTCTAAGGTTGATAAGATCACCATCGCACACCCCCTTTACATTCGGGGATTAGTGTTGAACCTAAAATAAATGTTATTTGGTGTTTGCGTTGAGCATAAATATGATTGGATCATGTTTATTGGAATACGGTTATTCATTTAAGTCAAAGAATAATTGTTGTTCTATTTACATGAACAAAACCTTCTATGGTCATACACTCAATATAAATGGTTTATTGAATATCGATCGTAATGATACACATATTCATAATATTGAAGCCAAAAGATTCAAAGTTAATAATGATAGTGCAGCTTATTTGTGGCACTGCCGTTTAGGTCATATTGGTGTAAAGCGCATGAAGAAACTCCATGCTGATGGGCTTTTTGAATCACTTTATTATGAATCACTTGATGCTTGCGAACCATGCCTCGTGGGCAAGATGACTAAGACTCCATTCTCTGGAACAATGGAGCGAGCCACCGACTTACTGGAAATAATACATACTGATGTATACGTCCCGATGAGTGTTGTGGCTCGCGGCAGGTATCGTTATTTTCTGACCTTCACAGATGATTTGAGCATATACGGGTATATCTACTTGATGAAACATAAGTCTTAAACATTTGAAAAGAATTTCAGAGTGAAGAGGAAAATCATCTTAACAAGAAAATAAAGTTTCTACGATCTGATCACGAAGACGAATATTTGATTTACGAGTTTGGGCTTCATTTGAAACAATGTGGAATAGTTTCGCAACTCACGCCACCTGGAACACCAGATCATAATGGTGTGTCCGAACGTCATAACCATACTTCATTAGATATGGTGCGATCTATGATGTCTCTTATCGATTTACCACTATCGTTTTGGGGTTATGCATTAGAGACAGCTGCATTCACATTAAATAGGGCACCATCTAAATCCGTTGAGACGACACCATATGAACTGTGGTTTGGCAAGAAACCCAAGTTGTCGTTTGTTAAAGTTTGGGGCTGCGATGCTTATGTGAAAAAGCTTCAACCTGATAAGCTCGAACCCAAATCGGAGAAATGTGTCTTCATAGGATACCCAAAGGAGGTTGTTGGGTACACCTTCTATCACAGATCCAAAGGCAAGATATTTGTTGCTAAGAATGGATCCTTTCTAGAGAAGGAGTTTCTCTCGAAAGAAGTGAGTGGGAGGAAAGTAGAACTTGATGAGGTAACTATACCTGCTCCCTTATTGAAAGTAGTTCACAGAAATCAGTTCTAGTGATTCCTACACCAATTAGTGAGGAAGCTAATGATGATGATCATGAAACTTGAGATCAAGTTGCTACCCAACCTCGTAGGTCAACCAAAGGACGTTATGCGCCAGAGTGGTACGGTAATCCTGTTCTAGAAGTCATGTTACTAGACCATGACAAACCTACGAACTATGAGGAAGCGATGATTAGCCCAGATTCCGACAGATGGCTTGAGGCCATGAAATCTAAGATAGAATCTATGTATGAGAACAAAGTGTGGACTTTTGTGGACTTGCCCGATGATCAGCAAGCCATTGAGAATAAATGGATCTTCAAGAGGAAGACATACGCTGATAGTAGTGTTACTATCTACAAAGCTTGATTTGTCGAAAAGGGTTTTTGACAAATTCAAGATGTTGACTATGATAAGATTTTCTCACTCGTATCGATGCTTAAAGTCTGTCCAAATCATGTTAGCAATTGCCATATTTTATGAAATCTGACAAATGGATATCAAAACTGCATTCCTTAATGGATTTATTAAGGAGAGTTTTATATGATACAACCAGAAGCTTTTGTCAATCCTAATGGTGCTAACAAAATGTGCAAGCTCCAGCGATCCATCTATGGACTGGTGCAAGCATCTCAGAGTTGGAATATACGCTTCGATGAGTTGATCAAAGCATATAGTTTTATACAGACTTGCGGTGAAGCCTGTATTTATAAGAAAGTGAATGGGAGCACTACAGCCTTTCTGATAAGTATTTGTGAATGACATATTGTTGATTGGAAATGATGTAGAATTTTCTGGAAGCATAAAGGAGTGTTTGAAAGGAGGTTTTCAAAGAAAGACCTCGGTGAAGCTGCTTACATATTGAGCATCAAGATCTATAGAGATAGATCAAGACGCTTGATAAGTTTTTTCAATGAGTACATAATTTGACAAGATTTTGAAGTAGTTCAAAATGGAACAATCAAAGAAAGTGTTCTTTCCTGTATTGCAAGGTGTGATGTTGAGTAAAGACTCAAAACCCGACCACGGCAGAAAATAGAAATAGAATGAAATGTCATTCCCTATGCCCCAGTCATAGGTTCTATAAAGTATGCCATGCTGTGTACCAGACCTATCGTGTACCTCACCATGAGTTTGGCAAGAGGGTACAATAGTGATCCAGGAGTGGATCACCGGACTGCAGTCAAAATTATCCTTAGTGGTATAAGGATATGTTTCTCGGTTATGGAGGTGACAAAAGGTTCGTTGTAAAGGGTTACGTCGATTCAAGTTTTGACACTGATTCGAATGACTCTAAGCCTCAATCTGGATACATATTGAAAGTGGGAGCAATTACCTAGAGTAGCTCCGTGCAGAGTATTGTAATACATAGATTATTTGCAAAATAAATACGGCTCTGAATGTGGTAGACCCTTTGACTAAACTTCTCTCACAAGCAAAACATGATCACACCTTAAGTACTCTTTCGGTGTTAATCACATGTGATGTGAACTAGATTATTGAGTCTGGTAAACCCTTTGGGTATTGGTCACATGACGATGTGAACTATGGTGTTAATCACATGGTGATGTGAACTATTGGTGTTAAAATCACATGGCGATGTGAACTAGATTATTGACTCTAGTGCAAGTGGGAGACTGAAGGAAATATGCCCTAGAGGCAATAATAAAGTTATTATTTATTTCATGATAAATGTTTATTATTCATGCTAGAATTGTATTAACCAGAAACTTAGTACATGTGTGAATACATAGACAAACAGAGTGTCACTAGTATGCCCCTACTTGACTAGCGCATTAATCAAAGATGGTTAAGTTTCCTAGCCATAGGCATGAGTTGTCATTTGATGAACGGGGTCACATCATTAGAGATGATGTGATTGACAAGACCCATCCGTTAGCTTAGCATTATGATCGTTAAGTTTTATTGCTATTGCTTTCTTCATGACTTGTACATGTTCCTCTGACTATGAGATTATGCAACTCCCGAATACCGGAGGAACACCTAGTGTGCTATCAAATGTCACAACGTAACTGGGTGATTATAAAGATGCTCTACAGGTGTCTCCGATGGTGTTTATTGAGTCGGCATAGATCAAGAGTAGGATTTGTCACTCCGATTGTCGGAGAGGTATCTCTGGGCCCCCTCGGTAACACACATCACTATAAGCCTTGCAAGCAATGTGACTAATGAGTTAGTTATGGGATGATGCATTACGGAACGAGTAAAGAGATTTGCTGGCAACGAGATTGAACAAGGTATTGAGATACCAACGATCGAATCTCGGGCAAGTAACATACCAACGACAAAGGGAGCAACGTATGTTGTTATGCGGTTTGACCGATAAAGATCTTCGTAGAATATGTAGGAGCCAATATGAGCATCCAGGTTCCGCTATTGGTTATTGACCGGATATGTGTCTCGGTCATGTCTACATAGTTCTCGAACCCATAGGGTCCGCACGCTTAACGTTCGATGACGATTTGTATTATGAGTTATGTGATTTGATGTACCGAAGGTTGTTCGGAGTACCGGATGAGATCACGGACATGACGAGGAGTCTTGAAATGGTCGATACATAAAGACTGATATATTGGAAGGTTAAATTCGGACACAGGAAAGGTTCCGAAGTGTATCGTGTATTTTTCAAAGTACCGGAAGGTTACCGGAACCCCCCGGAGAGTCTATGGGCCTTATTGGGCCCTAGTGGATAAAGAGGGCAGCAAGCAAGGAGTGGGGCGCGCCCCCTTAGGCCCAAACCGAATTGGTTTAGGGTTTGGGGGGTCGGGCCCCTCTTTCCTTCTCCCCTCCTCCTCATTCCTCCTTCTCCTAGTAGGAATAGGAAAGGGGGGGCAAACCTACTTTGAGTAGGATTGCCCCCCCCTGGCTCGTGCCTCCTCCTAGGCCGGCCTCCTCCCTCCCTCCTTTTTATACGTGGGGAGGAGGCACCCCGAAGACACACAAGTTATTCTTAGTCGTGTGCGGTGCCCCCTCCATAGTTTTACACCTTGGTCATATCGTCGTAGTGCTTAGGTGAAGCCCTGCACCGGTAACTTCATCATCACCTTCACCACGTCGTCCTGCTAACGAAACTCTCCCTCAACCTCAACTGGATCAAGAGTTCGAGGGACATCATTGAGCTGAACGTGTGCAGATCGCGGAGGTGCCGTGCGTTCCGTACTTGATCGGTTGGATCGCGAAGACGTTCGACTACATCAACCACATTATTTAACGCTTCCGCTTTCGGTCTACGAGGGTACGTGGACACACTCTCCCTCTCGTTGTTATGCATCACATAGATAGATCTTGCGTGATCGTAGGTAAATTTTTTGAAATACTGCGTTCCCCAATAGTGATATCAGAGCCAGGTTTATGCGTGATCCCATAGGCTTTACTTGGCACTTTATTGAAACAAAAGCAATAAAACATGATTAATACAGTAGCATAATCATGTGAACACACAAAGACAGTAGGTAAAAGTGTTGGGTTGTCTCCCAACAAGCGATTTCCTTTAATGCCTTTTAGCTAGGCATGATGATTTCAATGATGCTCGCATAAAAGATAAGAATTGAAACATAAAGAGAGCATCATGAAGCACATGTAAATCACATTTAAGTCTAACCCACTTCCTATGCATAGGGATTTTGTGAGCAAACAACTTATGGGAGCAAGAATCAACTATCATAGGAAGGCAAAACAAGCATAACTTCAAATCTTTAAACACATAGAGAGGAAACTTGATATTATTGCAATTCCTACAAGCATAAGTTCCTCCCTCATAATAATTTTCAGTAGGATCATGAAGAAATTCAACAATATAACCATCACATAAAGCATGCTTTTCATGACACAAAAGCATAGAAAACTTATTACTCTCCACATAAGCAAATTTCTTCTCATCAATAGTAGTGGGAGCAAACTTAACAAAATAACTATCCTTAGAGTGAAAATTAAAATCATGATGACAAGTTTCATGGTTATCATTATTATTTATAGCATACATGTCATCAACATAATCATCATAGGTAGCAACTTTATTGTCATAATCAATTGCAACCTCTTCCAAAATAGTGGATTCGTCATTAAATAAAGTCATGACCTCTCCTAATCCACTTTCATCAATATAATCATCATAAATAGGAGGCATGCAATCATCATAATAAATTTTCTCATCAAAACTTGGGGGAATAAGAATATCATCTTCATCAAACATAGCATCCCCAAGCTTATGGCTTTGCATATCACTATCATCATGGATATTCAAATAATTAATACTAGCAATATTGCAATCATGCTCATCATTTATACCAAACATTCTATTGAATTCTTCTTCAATCAATTAAGCACAATTTTCCGATCCTTCATTTTCAAGAAATATATGTTATAAAGATGATCAATAATATGATGCAACCTCAATTCCATTTTATATGTAGTTTTCTTTAATAAAACAAACTAGTTAAACAAGAAACTAAAAGATTCAATTGCAAGGTCTAAAGATATACCTTCATGCACTCACCTCTCCGGCAACGACGCCAGAAAAGAGCTTGATGTCTACTACGCAACTTTATTCTTGTAGACACGTGTTGGGCCTCCAAGCGCAGAGTTTTGTAGGATAGTAGCAATTTTCCCTCAAGTGGATGACCTAAGGTTTATCAATCCGTGAGAGGTGTAGGATGAAGATGGTCTCTCTCAAATGATCCTGCAACCAAATATAAGAAATCTCTTGTGTCCCCAACACACCCAATAAAATGGCAAATTGTATAGGTGCACTAGCTCGGCGAAGAGATGGTGATAAAAGTGTAATATTGATGGTAGAAATATATTTGTATAATCTGAATAAAAAACAGAAAGGTAGCAAGTAGTAAACGAGCACAAAAACGGTATTGCAATGCTTGAAAATGAGGCCTAGGGTCCGTACTTTCGCTAGTGCAATCTCTCAACAATGATAACATATTTGGATCATATGATTATCCCTCAGAGTGCAATAAAGAATCACTCCCGAATTCTTATTAGCGGAGAACAAAAGATAGAAATTGTTTTTCCACCTCAAAGCTATTCGTTCTGATCAATCTATCCTAGAGTTCGTACTAAAATAACGCAAGCTATTCTTTCCGATCGATATAATCAAGAGTTCGTACTAAAATAACACCATATGACACACATCAACCAACTCTAATGTCCCTAGATACTCCATTGTCACCATGAGTATCCGTGAGTTGATTCTATGATATGCATCAAACAACTTCATGATCGTAATATTCAATCCACACAAAGAACTAC
This sequence comes from Aegilops bicornis, assembly GCA_021605145.1. Taxonomy (NCBI): domain Eukaryota; kingdom Viridiplantae; phylum Streptophyta; class Magnoliopsida; order Poales; family Poaceae; genus Aegilops; species Aegilops bicornis. The sequence continues at coordinate 532,285,430 of CM038671.1, read as the reverse complement.
AAAGAGACCCCAAAGTTTCTACCGGAGAAAAGATAATAAAAACATGCATCAACCCCTATGCATAGATTACCCCAATGTCACCTCGGGAATCCGCAAGTTGAGTGCCATAACATACATCAAGTAAATAAATATGATACCCCATTGTCACGTCAAGTATTCATACCGCAAGACATACATCATGTGTTCTCATATCTGAATATTCAATCCGACAAGACAAAACTTCAAAGGGTAAAGACTCAATTCATCATAACAAGAGTATAGAGGGGAGAAACATCATATGATCCATCTATGTTAACAAAGCCCATGATATAGATCACGAGAGAGAGAGAGATTAAACACATAGCTACTGGTACAAACCCTCAACCCCGAGGGTGGACTACTCCCTCCTCATCGTGGTGGCCGCCGGGATGATAAAGATGGCCACCAGTGAGGATCTCCCCCTTCGGCAGGGTGCCAGAAAGGGTCTATATTGATTTCTCATGGATACAGTGCCTTGCGGTGGCGGAACTTCTAATCTAGGGTAACCCCAAAGGGTCTCGGAATATTTGTGAATTTATATGGTAAAGAGGGGTGCGGGAGGCCACCGAGGTGGGCACAACCCACCTGGGCGCGCCTGGCCCCCCAGGCACACCCTGGTGGGTTGTGCCCCCCTCGGGACACCCCCAGGTGCTGCTCTAGCCCATCTTGGGTGTTCTGTCCATAAAATGTCTCCAAAAAGTTTCACGGTTTTTGCACTTCGTTTGATATTGATTTCCTGCGATGTAAAAAACAAGCAAAAAACAACTGGCACTAGGCACTGGGTCAATAGGTTAGTCCAAAAAATGATATAAAGTTGCTACAAAATGATTGTAAAACATCCAAGAATGATAAAATAACAGCATGAATACTTCATAAATTATAGATACGTTGGAGACGTATCTGGTCCACACTTTGTTGCAGGTGAAGTTGTTGAGTTCTTCATGCATGGCATCTTTCCAATCCAAATCGTCAAGTGCATCTTCCACGATAAGGGGCTCAACACAAGAGACATACGAGTGATGCTCACAAAAGTTTGCCAAACGTCTACAAGTAGTTACCCCCTTTTTTATGCTTCCATAGATGTTCTCCGTGAGATGTTGATGATGCTTTAGCTTGGCGGCCACTTTTTGCTCTTTGATGTCAAGCTCTTCTTGACTTGTTTTTGGACTTGATGAAGAAGCTTGCCCTTGAGATTGTTTTAGCCTCGGAGACACCCTTCTCTTCGCAACCACAGGTTCTTGCTCATTTGGAAGTGACGAAGATCAAGACACTTGTGGTTGGGGTTGATCTTGATCTTGATCACAAACTTGAGCTTGATCTTGAGCCTCAATAATTGGTTCTTCATCATTTGAAATAGATTGCTCTTGATCTTGCTCGGGAATATGAGGGACTTGATCTTGTTCTTGGATAGGTTCATGATCTCCCGTAGCATCTTGTACAAGTGGTGTCGGTGATGACTTACCTTGTGGAGACTCCATAAGAGGGGCTGTTACTCCTTCTTCTTCTACTTGGACTGGGGGTGTTTCTTGTGGGAGAATGTGGCCTATCCCCATTGTCCTTATAGCTTGTGAAGGAGCCTCATCACCTACAACACTAGGAACAATTTGCTCCACACGGGAGCCGTTATCTTCATCAAACTCCACATTTATCATTTCCTCAATGCACCCGGTGGATTTATTGAGTACTCGGTAAGCATGAGAGTTTGATGCATATCCAACAAATATGCCCTAAGTTCTAGAATCAAACTTAGCTAACCGGGATTTGTTTTTTAAAATGAAACACTTACAACCGAATACCCGAAAGTATTTGACGTTAGGCTTTCTCCCGATTAGGAGCTCATAAGGGGTCTTGTTCTTGAGATTGCGAAGATAAAGCCGGTTTGAAGCATGGCATGCGGTGTTGATGGCTTCGGCCCAAAGCTTGTATGGAGACTTGTACTCATCAAGCATGGTCCTAGCCATCTCAATAAGAGTCCGATTCTTCCTCTCCGCAACACCATTTTGTTGGGGAGTATATGGTGCGGCATATTGGTGCTTTATCCTCTCTTCACTCAAGAATTCATCCATTGTATAGTTCTTGAACTCGGTGCCATTGTCACTTCGAATTGCCTTGATCTCACAATTATGTTGACATTGAGCTTCTTCGGCAAAGTTGATGAAGGTTTCTTGAGTTTCATCTTTGGTCTTGAGAAAGAACACCCAAGTATATCTTGTGAAGTCATCAACAATGACAAGGCAATACCTCCTCCCTCCCAAACTATCATATGTTGGAGGCCCAAAAAGATCCAAATGGATAAGCTCAAGGGGCCTCAAGGTGGTGATGATAGTCTTCACTTTATGAGCTTTTTCATGAAGCTTTCCGGCAATGCAAGCACTACAAGGACGATCTTTGGAAAAAGACACATTGGTTAGTCCAACGATGTGCTCCCCCTTTAAGAGAGCTTGTAAATTTCTCATACCCACGTGGGCTAGCCTACGGTGCCATAGCCACCCCACGTCGGCCTTGGCCATTAGGCATGTTGCAAGATGAGTTTTCTCTTTTGAGAAATCAACCACGTAAAGGTTGTCTTCAACATGCCCAACAAAGACCACTTTGAGATTGCTTATCTTAAAGATGGTCACATGGAATTCACTAAAATGTGAATCATAACTGGCACGAGCCAATTGAATAGTTGAAAGTAAATTGTAGTGAAGGGATTGGACAAGCATGACATTTGAAAGTGATGAATCATTAGAGATTACCACCTTGCCCAAACCCAATACCTTGCCCTTGCTATTGTCACCAAAAGAGATGTTCGAAGAGGCCTTGAGTGAATCAACGAACTCCACAAGCATTTGCCTTTCTCCGGTCATATGATTGGTGCATCCACTATCGATCACCCATTGTTTTCCACCGGAGATATAGTCCTACAAGAATCAAGCTTTGGTTATAGGTACCCATTTTGCAATGGGTCTTGGCGAGTTAGCAACAAGGGTCTTGGGGACCCAAATAGTCCAAGCATAATCATCATAGTTAGTGCCAACAAATTTTTCAAAGGTATAGCCATCATCTCCTCTCATGAGGACATAAGATGGATTGTTTTTGCCGGCAAAATTATTGGGAATGGCCTTGTCCCTAATGACCTTGCCACTCCCAACACCCTCCTTTTCCTTCTCCTTCTCCTTGTGCCCTTCTTGCACAAACACTACCTTTTGGGGAGGGGAAGGAGTCGGACCGATCTTCCTCTTCTTTTTATTATCATTCTTAGATGTGGGATCAAGCCCAAGTCCCTCCTTGGTAACACACTCCTTTTGGTTGCTCAAGAGGTCGTTTAGGTTTTTCTCCCCTTGGATGCATGATACAAGCCCTTTCTCAATTTGGGACTTCTAATTCTTATTCTTCTCTTGGAGGGAGATGCAATCATGAACAAAGTTAGCCGTACAAGCATCATCATTTAAATCCATATGAGGTACGGAAGTGAGAGCCTTAATGGTTGTAGATTTTAGTTGAGCATAAGACTCGGTGAGGGCAATGAGGTCACCTTTGACAACCTTGGAACTAGTCACAAGGAACTTATGTTCCTCAACAAGTCTCGTGTGATCAACTAGAAGCTTTTCAACTCTAACGTTAAGAGCATATTTGTTCTCAAGAGCAAGTTGCAAAGCATCATTGGTTTTAACAAAGTCAACTGATGAGCCGACAAGGCTTCCTCAAGTGATGCTCTCATGACACTCTCTTCATTAAGTTCGTGCTCGAGGAGATCAACTCTCTCTTTTTCCTCTATAAGGAGGTTTTCAACGTTCTCAATAAAGTCATCGCATTCGGCAAGTGACTTAAGGAGATCGCCAAAACGAGCACGAGCTTCACCATGAAGAGTTTTCATGAAAGTCATTATGGACTCCTCATCATTATCCACGCCCTCATCACACTCATCCTCCACTATCTCACATGAGACATTGGGAGTGTAGATGTCAGGTTTCTTAGATTTGGTCTTTGTTTTTACCTCTTTGGCCATGAGGCATCGATGATTGAAAGGCTTGTCCTCGTTTGGAGAATCGAAGAGGCCGATGGTGGAGGAGAAAGTAGTGGCATGCATGGCAATGGCGGTCGAGCCCACTTGATCATCATCACCGTCATCTTCATCTCCGGACATGTATTCTTCATGAACAAGAGCCTTGTCATCCTTCCTCTTTGCAAACTTGGTGAACTTCTTCTTCTTGAGCACAAGCTTCAGGGACTTGTCTTCACGTCTCTCATATGGACAATCATGTACAAAGTGTCTTGGGCTATCACAATTGTAGCATTTCCTTTGTCCAAACTATCTTCCTTAAAGATTCTTCCCTTTGTTTGCCATGGTCCCGGAGTACTTATTGACTAAGAGGGCCAAGTCTTCCGCAAAATTATTTGCTGGGCACAAGGTGTCAATATCCTCCTCACCTATCTCTTCACTCACTTCTTCATCCCTTGAGGGTTAGCTTATCACTTTCTTGGCCTTCAAAGCAAGGTTGGAGTTCTTGGTTGCTTGAGCTATTGCAAAGGTCTTCTTGGACTTGGTTTCCAAAAGAACATGAGTTGAGAAAGTGGAAACAACTTGAGCCGCGGTCAACTTGTGATAACCCGAACGCTGATGTATCATCATGACCATGGTATGTTCTGTGAGAACCATAGCATCTATGAACTTGTCCTTGATGAAGTCATCATTTTCCCAAGTGCACCCAAAGGTTCTCAAGTTGAGCACAAGCGACTTCAACCTTCGGTAAACCTCTTCCATGGACTCGCCCTCATTCCACACAAAGAGATTGACTTCTTGCTTGAGCAAAGCCAATCAAGATTTTCGAATTGCTTCATCTCCTTAGAGAGCCTCCTCAAGACAATCCCAAATTTCCTTTGCGGTTTTAAGAAGAGCAATGGAGTCACTATAGTCTTCGGTCACATCGGTGCACAACATGTTGTGTGCGGTTGCATTGAGTTGGTCATCAACAGCTTCCCTTGAAGTGAGATTGATTGGGTCCTTGGGGTTGAATCCATTGACCACAATCCACCACATTTGAGTTGAAGCACTGCGCATGTAAGACTCCGTATCTAGCTCCCACTTAGCAAACGCATTAGCTTTCAAAGGGGGCAGAGGCCCCACAGGATTAATGCGAGGATGTTGCAATGGTTAAGGTGAGTAAAAGGGTTCCACGACATTGTACTTGGGAACTTGAGTACGAGACCGAGATGCAAGACGTTCTCTCGAGTCATCCACATCATGAATGACATTTGATTCAAATGAGTTTGATGCGGTTGTTGATGGCTTCAAGCGAGCATCAATTTCCTCCTTGACTGAGGACCGAACTTCTTTCAACATAGAGGCTTTGAGGTCCTCAAACATTGAAAGAACATCGGCCGCGACCAAGAGGGCACCCGGGCCAGTAGGAGCGGCGGGAGCAACGACCGGGGCACCAAGTGCCTCAGGCGCGGCGGGGGGTAGGTTTTGACCATACCCCGCAATGAGTGCGCCACCTCCCTCATTCCCTAGATCAACCATATCCTCTAAGGTTGTAAAACCTTATATTAGAGCACGTGGCTCTGATACCAATTGAAAGGATCGATATGATCGACTAGAGGGGGGGTGGATAGGAGACTACAAATTTTAATCTTTCGTGTCAATTTTAAGGCTTAGCGGATAAATAGGGTTCACTAGATATGCAACTAGGTATATGTAACCTATATGACAAGCAAGCTCCAAGTTAAATATGCTAGGCAACAAACTAAGTAGCAAGTCAACAAGCATAAAAAGCAAAGTAAGGTGCGGGAAAGGATTAACCACAAGTGAGACGAGGATGCGGATTTTATCCCGAAGTTCACTCTTCCTTGGGGGAGAGCTACTCTCTGTTTGGAGCGGTGCCGGAGCCAAAGCTTGCGGAACGCCACCGAAGGCTTATCATAATCTCCTTCGACTCACCCCCAACGGATGAGCCTCGAATCGCTCGGGGTTGGTCTTGAAGGCGACCACCACACCTTTACAGACTTCTCCAGAGCATAGCACAAGCAAGGAAGCTTCCGAAGAAACCTCTAACCGCCTAGGAGCCCAAGCTCCAAGAGTAACAAGTCAATGGGGAAGAAACATTGGGAACGCGATTTCATTCCGTCGAGATGTAGATCGGTCTTGCTCTCCCAATCCCAAAAGTTTCAACAAGTTTGGGTGGAGGGATTGAGAGTATTGAGCAAAATGAGGTGTAGCAATAGTGGAGCTCAACAAGACATTAGGGTTAGAGGTTGGAGGTGGAAGAAAGGGATTTATATTGTGTTCTTGGTCGGGTGGGGAAATCTGCTCGTTGGACCCCGTGCACACGGGCTAAGTTAGCCCGTGCGCGCACGGGTACTCGAGCTTTCACACCACCCGTGCGCAATGGTACTCGGAGAGTTTACATTACCCCATGCGCACGGGGTCAAAGACCCGTCTTGCACGGGTACTCAGAGAGTTACGCAGTACCCCGTGCGCACGGGGGTCCAAAGACCCCGTGCGAACAGGGAACCCGGTAACTTTTTGTCGCAAACTTTCTGAATACCACAAGCACACACACTACGGATTTAGGTGGTAGGAGTGGGTAGGCTAAGTGTATATGGTTCGGCAATGGCGTTCCCACACAACTCTCATCCACACAAACCTCTCTTAATAGTGCGGTCTTTTCTACGACTCGAAGCAAACCAAAAACTAAACCTTCGAAGCGTCGGAAGACCACGCCTTTGACCTTTTTGAATTGAGGGGTTGCACATCTCCATCACGGAGCACTTGGAACCAATATCCTGAGATAAACTTTAGTAACCGATATTAGTTCAACTAACCACATTGTCATCACACCAAAATATAGCATAAGTGCCACTTGCACTTTCAACTGTTATCATTGTTTATGTGGCATAGGTGCTAGCGTGAGTGCTATTCCCTTAACCTTATATCAAGAAATTGTGAATGACATAGCACCCGCTGAAATAGAAGATATAGATGCTACTATTAAACCTGCTAATAGAGACACCATCACACCACTTGGGATTGTTAGAGATGTTGAAGTCTTGTGTGGGAAAATAAAATATCCTACTGATTTTCTTGTTGTTGGTTCCCAACAAGATGAATTTTGTCCCATTATCTTTCGTAGACCTTTCTTGAACACCGTTAATGCTAAAATAGATTGTGAGAAACAAACTGTCGGTGCCAGCTTTGGTGATGAGTCTCATGAGTTTAATTTTTCCAAGTTTAGTAGAAAATCTCATAAAAAAGAATTGCCTAGTAAGGATGAAATAATTGGTCTTGCTTCTATTGTTGTGCCTCCTACTGATCCTCTAGAACAATATCTGCTAGACCATGAAAATGATTTACATATGCATGAAAGAAATAAAATAGATAAGATTTTCTTTGAACAACGTCCTCTGCTTAAACACAATTTGCCTATTGAAACTCTAGGAGGTCCTCCGCCACCTAAAGGTGATTGTGTGTTTGAATTCAAACAATTTCCGTTCACTTTGAAATATGCTTATCTTGGTGAGAAGAAGATATATCCTGTTATCATTAGTGCTAACCTTTCAGAACATGAAGAAGAAAGATTATTAAAAGTTCTAAGGAAGAACTAAGCTGCTATTGGATATACTCTTGATGATTTAAAAGGCATTAGTCCCACTCTATGTCAGCACAAGGTTAATATGGAACCTGATGCTAAACCCTTTGTTGATCACCAACGTCGGTTCAATCCGAAGATGAAGGAAGTGGTAAGAACGGAAATATTAGAACTTCTAGAAGCAGGTACAATCTATCCTATAGCTGATAGTAGATGGGTAAGTCATGTTCATTGTGTCCCTAAGAAAGGAGGTATTACTGTTGTTCCCAATGATAAGAATGAACTTACTTCACAAAGAATTGTTATAGGCTATAGAATGGTAATTGATTTTAGAAAATTAAACAAAGCAACTAGGAAAGATCATTACTCTCTGCCTTTTATTAATCAAATGATAGAAAGATTATCTAAGTGATACGTCCATTTTGCATCATACCCGGGGCCCGAAGCTGTCTAAATCCTTGTCTTGTGTTGCGTCTCTCGATTCCAATCAACCCCTCTCAAGCTACCACATAGATGCGTTGGCCTCACGACTAAGTCCTCACACTAGGACATCTCCCGTGACAATTCCACGACACCAGGCCTCGTTTCCATCGGCTGTTCCGTCCAAGCCGGTTGGCTCCCGATGAACAGCACGCGTTTCGTTGCCTCCCGATGAACACGATGCATTCTGTTGCCTCCCCATGAACGCGACGACGATACAGTTTCTCCATTCCGACCCAACCATGTACACGAGCCCTGGTCGTACATATGCGCGAGTAGGCGTTCGAGACCCTGCCCGTATGTACGTACGTGGCCGTATTTACTTTCTTGAACCCTGGCCGCTGTACGTATGTGTACATGATACCTGCGCGCCTCCACTACAACACGTGCGCTCCTCTACTTCGACACGTGCCCTTCCTTACACGGCCACGATTCATCGCTGCAACCTGCAGACTAGCCGATCATATGTACGTACACGTTCGCGACCAGAATGACAACGCTGCGTACGCTTTGACCGGGTGAGTCCCGACTGTCAGGCACTTCCTTGCGTGCGAAGATGTAGCTGGTGGATCCAAGCAGTCGGGGGGGGGGGGGGGGCGAATCATTTTTTTCGCCCGTAATATGGACACACTTCCTTGCGTGCGAAGATGTAGCTGGTGGGTCCCATCAGTCAGGGGGAATGTTTTTTTCACAAAATACGGTGGCCTGTCCGATGGGTCCCTGCTGTCAGGTGGAGGAATAATTATTTTGCACCTAATAAGGAGGCACTTCCTTACTGCGACCATGGACCCAGCTGTCAGCCTCTCCACGTACACTACTCTTCCGATGGAAATCGTTCGTTGACCACATTGACCACGCCGCGCTGAGAGCACCATGGCGGTGGACGACGGTAAGGCCTAGGAAGGGGACGACGCGGAGCCGGGGAAGCCACGGTAGTGGATGCCCATGCGGAGGGGAGTGCGTGGGTTGACTGCTTCGGCTGCGGTGTGAGGCTGCCGTCGCCGGAGAATAACAGGAGCTGTGGGTGAGTATAGAGGGATGGCATGGCCAGCGGTGGCAGCACAGCCTGACACGGGAGGTAGGAACCGGCGGCACGGCCGACGCTTGTTTGGGCGGCTGGAGAAAGAAGACCAGAGGTTGAAGAAGCACTACGGCCGTTGGATGGACATCATACAGTCACTGGAGCTAGAATTGTTCATATTGATTAAGTTGACAAAGCCGTTCGTCCCCGTCTTCTTAGTAGGCCCACAAGTCAGCCTTCCACTATGCTGGGTCCCAGCTAGCAGGGGGAGTATTCATTTTTTTTCTGCATAATAAGGAGGCACTTCCTTGCATGCGAATATATAGCTGGTGGATCCGACCTGTGAGCGGAAGAATGTTTTTTTCACGAAATACAGAGGCCCTTCCGGTGGGTCCCAGCTGTCAGGTGGAGGAATCATTATTTTGCGCGTAATAAGGAGGCATTTCCTTGCATGCGGCCGTGGACCCAGCTGTCAGCCTCTCCACATACAGTCCACTTCCGATGCGTGTCGTTCATTGACCATGTTGACCACGCCGCGCCGAGAGCACCAGGGCGGTGGACGACGGGGAGGCCTAGGAAGGGAACGACATGGAGCCAGGGAAGACTCGGCAGTTGTTTCCCATGCGGAGGAGAGTATGAGGGTTTACTGGTTCGTCTGCCGTCGCCGGAGAATAACAGTAGGTGTGGGTGAGTGGAGGGATGGCTAGGCCAGCGATGGGAGAACGATGGGGCAGTGAGGCTTGCGCGGCAGCATAGCCGGCCGCGGGAGGAGGGAGCAGGCAGTCCTGCCGGCGCTTGTTTGAGCGGCTAGAGCAGGAAGAGCAGAGATTGAATAAGCACGACGGTCGTTGGATGGACATCCAACAGTCACTGCTCTCGTGTGTTGACTAAGTTGACACGACATTGCGTGTGCGTCAACCTTTTTTTAGGAAAGCATACGCGTCAACCTATAGTTGGCGCACAAGTCAGCCTTAAATCTATGGAAAACAACATACAACCCATCTGCCATTATTTCTAATAATTTACAGCCCATTTGCCAATTCTTAAGAATTTTTTTGGAGCCCATCTTCTTTTTGTTAGCATTACACCCCATATTGTGGCCACGGTTAAATATTATACGAAATTTTGCATATTTCGGTGTGGTCAACTATTTTTAATCCCAAAATATCGAGTTACATTCAAACTATTTTGAAAAATAATTTATATAAATATAAAATCCAAATAATTGTCCACGCATAAAAATCAATGGAATTTAAAGTCTTGTAATGAAAAAAAATGAAACTAATTCCTGGTTTGATGTGTTTTAAAAATGTACAGCCCATTTTTGGGCAAACCGAATGAAACTCTCCTCGTCTTGAGAAAGATTTGCAACCCAGCAAGGCTGATAAAGCAAGTAGGCCTCGTTTGGGTATTTCTTTAAAAAAATAGAACTGGGCTAGCCATTTTCAGCAAGAAAAAAACACAACTGGGCTCATGATGTGGTAAAGATAAATAAAACCCTGGCTAGACGGGCCATAGCCCCCGCATAGCCCCGTTGTTACCTTGATCCGTCGCTAAAACACTAAAAATAGTATAAATAACAACTGCTTGATCCTAACAAAGAGTAAATAACAACTGCGCGACCTGCTGGGTCCCTCGTGTCAGCTGCTCGTTGTGTAATTCTCTCGTTTATTGACTACGTTAACAATGGCATGAGCCCCAGATGTCCAACCATTAGGAGGAACCATTTTTTGGGCTTGTAATAACGAGGCACTTGCTTGCATACTGCCATGACGCTGGTGGGTCCCTACTATCATCCTCTCCACGTACAGTCATATCCGTGTTCCTCTCGGTTGTTGACGATGTTGACAATGCAAGAGGGCGGTGCACCACGCACGGTGAGCAAACCAAGGCCGAGGACGACGGTGAGGACTCAGACGGAACGAACAGGAGCCATGGAAGATGCGTCGGTCCAGTCACAGGCGGAGGGGAGTACGAGGGTTGACTTGTTCGGGTGCGGGTGCGTGTTGGGGCTGACGTCGCCGGAGAATAACAGGACATGTGGGGGAATAGAGGAAGGGACTGGCCAACGTTGGAGGGTAAGGTAGGGCGGCGGAGGAGCAGCCAGCCATGGGAGGCGGGAGCAGGCGGAGCCGACGGGGTGGTTTGGTTTGGGCGGCTGGTAGGCAAAATCGTTTGTTGACTAGCTAGTAAGTCGACACCACCTTGGATAGGCTATTTCCTCGTGGGTCCCAAATGTCAAAATCCAAATCTGTCATGGTCATGCAGCCTTTCCTATGAAAATTTACAGCCCATTTGGTGTGCTATTTTGAAATAAGTTTGTGGGTGCTGGTGGGGGCTAATCACTTGGCTTCTATAATGCACAATGAGCTCAAGCAGGCGGCGAGACTGATGTTATTTCCTTTGGTTGGGATTTGTTACAATATTTCACTCTAAATTAAACGAACGGCAAGCCATTTGCCTTGTTTCAAAGAAAATATGACAGCCACAGCCGAGTTGAAAAGGGCAAGAACATCTAACTCGAGCTTACAAACTGTAAAAAAGCACGAGGGTTAATTGTTCATCAGGTTTACACAAAACCCAGGTTGAAAACGGCAACAACATCCAGCTCCAGCACTGTTTTCGGTAGTCACAGTCCAATGGATCGGTCAGGTCCATAGAATGAACATCATGGGTCATAAAATTTACTGGATTATGACCACAATATGTTGTAAATAGAAGCCCGGCACGTTCAGAAGCTCTTTTGCCCACTCGAAACTCCTTTTTTTGCTCTTCGACATACCCATCCGTCAAAACCATGTTGCTGATAAACTTAAGCCTGATGGACAATAGTAACCTCGCATTCAACAGGAAGAATGTGACAAATCTAGTGTTTGCATGGTTGGCTACATATCGTTCTAGCGTTATTGTCTTCAATCGAATGTCATGAGAAGTGAGAAAATTCTGGTGCTTACGAATCCACCGATTGGTTATAACCTTCTTACCCTGTCCTGTTGCCTAAATAGACATGAAGATTGAAAATAGTTAAGGTCTAAAAAAAAGAGTGTGGAAAGAGCAACAGCTGAACGGTTAATTCTAGTACACTATATGCGGGCTTCCAATGTGTGTGAAATTATCACCTTTATATACAACTTCTCCAGACATGGAAAGCATTGCAGCAAGCCAACAATCTTGTTCAGATCGAAACTATTCATTTGGATATATAAGATCTTGACAGAATCCAGCACCATTGATAGGCTATCCATGGAGAAACTCTTCATTGAGCATAGAACATAATATTAGTACAAAATGTGTACTCCGAGATGATATATAACTTATGCGCAGAAATTTAAAATGCAGTTTATGGTTACAAGTGTAGATGATAATATAAAGTACCTGAAGAACTATGGAGAACAAAGATCATGTATTACACCCAAGGTCTCCAGTTTAGGCGCAGAGAGGACGGTTATTTGCGACGGTGAATAACTAGAATCAAGGATCAACCTTTGAAGTGAAGGGGCATCTTGGATGATGAGTTGCCTTCCGTCAAAAGAAATTCCAATTCTTACAAGGTTAGGCGACTTTATTTGGAAACAACCGAATCTAACTGTGAAAAAAAGCACCAAGCACTCCAGGGTAGGGCAACTGGAGTGGATGATGTTGTGCAATGAGGCCTCCGATATACGAACCCGCACAAGTAAAAGTTTCTTGAGAAATGGGAGTCGAAGGTCTAGTACCAGATTGTCCGGTAGGTCGCCTGACAAGGTGGAGGTGTGGAGAGAGGAGGAATACCGCGAGATGGACATCGATGCTAAGGGCACACGTAGATGGCCTTCGGTATCTGGTAGGTGATTTCCAGGGGAATAGTAGAACTCAAGCAGCTGTAGTTCTGTGAATTCAGGGGATTTCCGCCAGGCGTCCACCGTGCAGGGCATGGTATACTTGCTCAGGTAGCATGACGGGATGCAGAGGCTTTGAACGGAGCCCTGGTGGGAGGAGATGATGGCTCTGAGAATTTCAAAATCATTGAAGAGAGATAGCTAGCGACAGTCGAGATTAAGGGGCACGGCGCGCCATAAAGGGCGCCCCGAATTGAGAGGACTTGGGTGTGGCAGCAATCCTTGGTGGGGAGAAGCAAGATGATCTCCCCAAGGATGGCGTCCGGGAGATCGCTGATGCGGTCCAGCCGAGATTCTACGAGTTCCTGGGATTCGGTGGGGGCGGGGTCGCCGCTTCTCGGCCAGCGGTGCGGGTCTGGGATCTACAAGCGCGTTGCATGGCGGGAGCCTCGTCTTCTTGGCGTTGGGGTCATCCGACTCCATTTTCCTCGAGGGCGTCGCGTCGCGCTGATGGATTTGAGCAGAGTAATGAATGACGAGCCTAGTTGTAGCGCGAGTGAAGAAGAAGGGGAGTTGGGGGGTTTTCTGTAGTAGTGAGGAAAAAGGGGAGCTGGGGTTTTCTGTACGAGTGAGGTGAGGAATTTGGGGGTACGAGTGGAGGGAGCTGACGTGAGGTGGGTGGGAGTGAGGAGGAAGAAGAGCACCTAGGTTTTTTGGGGCCGGTGTGCTGGGTGTGAGTAGCGCCTCTCATTAAGTAAATATATGGGCTTTTGAATTGCTTTTATTATTTACTAGGTTGGATGGCCTGTTTTCTCTTGGGCCCAGAGAAACAATTACTACTAGTACAATGGAGACAGTCTACAGCTACCGGAAAAACAATTACTACTAGTACAGTGGATACACTACCGCTTCTGGCTCCTCCTAGGTCATCGAAACGTCTCCCTCTACTGAATGCCATTTTACTTTTTTTTCACCGACATGCGAGCCATACCGCACGCGGGCTCAAATGCCATCCACCAAATTAGAAGGCAGTATGCAGGCTGTCGGAGTAATGGACTACGGGTAGGCAGACCCGAGCCCCTGAACCTTTCAAAACATCGGGGCAGGCTGCGCGCCCTCGGATAAGCGGCTTGTGACGGCCCGACTACCCCCTTTGGGCGAGTCGAGGCACGCCTTGGACAAGCCGACTCCAAGCCAGCGACCTCCAAAGCCCGAGGCCGGCAACCCAGGTCGGCCCGTGACCTCCACCGCCTGGCTGACTGAGGTAAAGCCGCCTCGCGGCCTCCCGCCAGTCATAAAGCGGAGCATGGCTACGAGCGCCCGTACCAGCGGAAGATCTCCCGTCTTGGCGCAGCACTGTTGCCATCTTGCGTACAACGTCATCACCATGGGCGAATTCACCTTGCGTCGGCTGTTATGCATGCGGACCGAAGGCGGCGGGACCCGCTGTCGGCGGGAGTACCAAAACGGCGAGACCACCAAACGGACCCGATGAGTCGGCCTCCGAGCAGCGGCTCTCCCGGATCCGCAGCGCCATTAACCGAGACAAGATAGGCGAGAATGGCGGCGGTGATCGCCCGCCCGGTAGCGGCGCATTGCCATAACCTCACGACCAAGCTTCGCGGCATTAAGAGGCCAGACTCTGATGATACGCGGCCGGCAAGCCCCGCCGTGGCGGACAAGGGCTGCTATCGGCCCCATCTTGAACCGTCGGCAGGAGCCCTAAGTCGGCCCGGGCCCGAAGGTCAGCGGAGAAAGGCGGCGACTTAGAGGCTTGACAGGCCGCCCCAAGCGGATTACCATTGTACCCGAGGGCCTATATAAACCCCGGGGCACCCATGCAAAGGGTTAGAAGCTAGTAGCTTTAGACACACACATAGAGGGAGAGAAGCAAGCCAAGCCCTTCTCCTTCCTCACCCCGAACAACTCAAGGAGCCTCTTGTACCCATTTGCCATAGTGACCATCACGGAGACCCCGGAGTGCGATAGGGGTGTTATCTCCTCGGGAGAGCCACAGGCTAGGTAAGATTCGCCAATTGGCGTGCATGTCTTTGCCTCATCCCGTTTCGGGCACCGGCTGACGTTCTACTCGCCCCGCCATGATAAGCCATCCTTTGGCATATGTAGCATAACCCCGACATTTTAGGCGCCCACCGTGGGGCCTGGTGCACCGTCGTCTGGAGACCTGCTGCAGGCCGAGAACCCTCTTCCTCCACAGCGGCGCAGCCAGCCACGCCATGAGATGGAGTTAAGCGCCCGGCCAGCTGCGTGGAGCTGAGATACTTTGTCTTGACAAGTTGCCTCGCCCGAACTTGTCGGCGAGTTAAACCTCTCCGTGAGCCTGCATCCGGCCTTGAGCCGCAGGCCCAGCCTCCTCGCGGGCCTCCTCGAGCAGCTTCACGTCGGCGGCGAGCCCGCCACCGACACCAGGTCCAGTGGCTCCACCGACTTTGATGCTGAGTGGGATTCCGACACGCGTCGCTCGGCGCGTTCCCCACTGCACGTGGTGGTCTCTGACGAGCCTCTCCCTCGCGCGGAAGCGGCGGGAGCACCGTCCGCAGGTACTCGTCATCGATCATGGCGGAAGCCCTCCGGCGAGGCTCGTGACCCTCTCGACACCGTTACGCAAGGGACTGGCGCCTCCCATTCCGGAGGATACCCGATCAAAGGCGCTGGAGGCGCCGCCTTCAGCTCCTTGAGGCGCCGAAGCTGGCAAGCATGAGATGCTTGTTAGAAAGCCTATCGGCCGAGATGGATCGCACGTGGGCGGCTTCGCCCGGCTCGGCCCGGGCCTAACCGCCTAAGCGGCGGTCCGACTGGCGTGCGACCATCGCCCGATCTGTTTGGGCGGCCGCCCTGTATCATACGCCACGCAATGGTAGAACATTGGCTACTGCCGAGCAGCGGCAGATAAACTGGAATAACCCGAGGCGAGGCGCCGCTGATAAGCGGGCGAGTCCAGACTCCTCGGCAGCGGCCACGCGCGCAAAAAGCAGGCTGCCCGCGCAGGCGCCCTAGCAACGGCGACACGGCGACTTGCCTCCCGCCCGAGATCAAGCGCGACATCTCGGACGCCGGCCCGGCGGCGTCCATGAAGAAAGAACCGAGATCGGCTGCCGGCCATAGCCCGACTCACCTCTCCGCCATGAGCAGCGACGGCCGCCCAGCGAAGCGGTTGGCGCGGGGCGACTATCACCTCCGCCTCCCTTGCGAGAGAAAAGCGAGTCTCCCTGCCGCTCGTCGAGCATCCGACTCTCAGCGACTGCCTTGACGCCCGCAGAGGAAATCAGCGGCCGGCCACGCACCGGATCGGCGACTTCACCGATCCTGGCGCTAGAAGAAGAAGATGAGTTAGGCCCACCCTGTTTGGGACCTCGCATCGCGCAAACCCCCTTCCCGAGATTCACACTCCCAGAGACACCCAAATACACCGGCTCCGTGAAAGCGGAGGATTGGCCCTGATGGACTACTCCACGGCCGTCGGCATAGCAAGCAAGCAGCAACAGCGTGTTGCGTAAAGTATGTTCCCCTCATGCTCCGAGTGCGGCCGGACATGGTTGAACAACTTGAAGCCCCGCAGCATCAGCGGTTGGTCGACTTCACGAGGCCTTCCGTCCGCGCTTCACGAGCACATACAGCGACCTCCCAAGCCTCGTCGGCTGTCCTTATCGCGTACAAAGGCCCCAGCGAGTCCACCTGCTACCTCCTGTATTTGGGCGAAACTCCGGAACTCTGTGAAGGAGTGCACGAAATGCTGACGTCCCAAGTACTTCACCGGAGTGCGAGAAGGCACCCTCCTCTAGCACAAGCTCCTTTGTGATAGCGGAGACCCTCGGCAGCTGCTAGTCATAGCGGACAAATCGCCCTTCTTGACTCCTCCATGAGCGGAGATCAAAAGTCGGTCTGACAGGCAATAGCTCCTCATGCTCCAGAACTCATTTGGCGATCGGCCGGCAGCAATGACGCAGCAGCGAGAATGATCACAAGCGCAAGGCCCAGCCTTGACCTTCCAACGATCGGCGGTGGCGGCAGTCGAACCGGCAGGAAGGGCAGCCTCCTTAGCGGCGAGAAAGCGGCAAGTCCAACTGGTTGCGGCCTTCTCCTGAAGCAGACTACAGGGCGGACCTGCAAGTTCCACAGCCGAAGCCGTCAACCACACCACCGAAAGTGCCCTTTGGCTCACCAGGATCGCCAGGGAGGCGGCCTTGCCCCTCCTCCGGCTGTTGGGCGCCGCCTCCTGCTTGCCCCGGCGGCGAGCATCCGGCCGGTCGGCCTTGATGAAAACGATTACCCGAAGAGCCTGCACCTATGTTGTGTTTACTAGCATGGCGGATGATCGCCGCAGCAGGCGGCAGCAGCAGCAAGAGGTGAATGCTGTAGCATCAGACGCCCCAGAGTTCATGCATTGGTCAGAAGCCCCGCCAGTGAGTCGTCTTTGATCACCCGGAGGTGATGCGAATCCGAGCTCCTCGCCATGGTCTTGGGAGCCACCCTTACCCGCGGATAGGCGGGCGCTCGCTTCTCGCGAGTAGTGATGAGCGGAGGCAGCAACATCAATATCCTGTACAAGGATCTGATGGAGATTAGAATCAAGCGAGCTTGACATAGTCGGAACTGTGTTCCGCAGGAATTGTATGCAGCCTTTCTGCTCCCCCAATTGGCAAGATTCGATGAAGCGTCCTCTTAGGGGACAAGGATCACTTTCGCCGAGAGCGGTCTGGTTCGAAGTGGTGGACCTCGAGCCCTACCATGCCTTGCTTGGCCGACCTGCCTTGGCCAAGTTCATGGCGATCCCCCCTCGCCTACCTCAAGATGAAGATGCGAGTTCAAGGGATCTGACGTGGCCGACTGAGAAAGTCGTCACTGCGCTGCGCCGAAAGCAACTTAGCCAGTCCTTGTGATCGCATGGTGAGAAGCGGCTCTGGATCGAATTACGTGGCGATGGCACAGCAAGCCCGGAGATGTCGTCAAACCCCAAGGAGTCGAGTGAGGGAACTCGTTCAAGCCGGCCAAAGAGACCAAGAAGATACCCTTGGACCGGGCACCCAGAGAAATCTGGCTGTCATAGGTGCGAACCTCGGCAATAAATAGGAAAGGCGAGCTCGTCGATTTCCTCCGTGAGAATGGGACATCTTCGCATGGTCCCCCAAAGACATGCCAGTGTACCCAAGCCAATTCGCCGAGCACAAGTTACATGTCCAGGCCTGATGTAAAGCCCGTCGAGGCAGCCCTTGGCCGCTGTCGGAAGAAGAGAAGAGTTGTTGGAGAAAGAGATAACCCGGCTCCTTGCAGCCGGTTTCATCATGGAAGTTTTCTTTCTAGAATGGTTGGCGAACGGTCCTGGTACTAAAGAAGAACAAGCGATGGCGGATGTGTCACTGACTACTGAAAGCCTCAACAAAGCACTGCCCGAGGACCCGTTCGCTCTACCCGAAATTGATCGGTGATAGACTCCACAGCGGATCACGAGCTGTTGAGCTTCTTAGATGCATATTGAGGATATCACCGGATCAAGTTGAACCCGGCGATTGAAGACGCCTTCATCCGCCATTTGGAGCCATACGCTGCGACCATGACGTTCGGCGTTGACGAGAGCGCGGGGCCACCTTCGGCGTTGCATGCGAAGTGCCTCCTCAAGCGGCTCGGCAAAGCTTGCGTTTACGTGGGCGGACGTGGTAGTGAATCACGGAGGCGAGGCAACGCTGTGGAAGACCTCAAGGAGACCTTTGAAAATTTGCGCCGATTCTAGATTAAAGCTCAACCAGCAGAAAGTGCGTCTTGAGTACGGCCGGCTCTCTCGGCTTCCTGTATCGAGCAGCGGCATAAAGTGCAACCCCGTAAAGATCAAAGGCAATTGAGAGAATGGAGGTGCCGCATTTCTTTGGATGTCTGAAGTTCACGGCTATGGCGTCTATCGGTCGATTCATCGATCAATTTTGGGTGAAAGCCCTTCCCTCATGTCGGCTTATGAAGAAGACCATCTTCTTGAATGGAACTCACAAGAAGCGGTGAAGCTTTTCTCGGATTGAAAAGGATCTTGACTACTCCCCGGTCTTTGGCGGCTCCGACTCCAAAAGGCCAATGCTCTGTATATTACCGCCACCCGGGTAGTCCCAGTAGTTGTTGTGGTTGGCGCAAGGAGGCAAGCTAGCTACTGTCCGAGACCCGATATATTACACAGAAAGTCTTGTCGACCTCCAAGCGAACTACCCCACTAGCGAGAAGATGTGTTCACAGGCGTGCACTTTGCCTTAAGAAGTTGAAGCCTTACTTTCAAGAGCACTCAATCACCGTGGTTTTGCGGCCCCACTAGCAGAGATCATCGGGCCAGAGATGCTTGAGCCGAGTGGCCAAGTGGGCCATAGAGTTGGCCCCCTACACCATCTTTTACCAGCCCCTTTTATACATCAAGTCACAAGACCAGCGACTTCCTCGTCATTGGCCGAGACCCGATGTCTGCCTTGACCCGACTCCACCCATTGGCGGATGCGTTGATGGCTCCAAGATGCGCACCGGCTTGAGAGCAGCGTGGTCCTCACCTCCCTAAAGCGACAAGCTCAAATGCTGCAACTGAGATCCATTTCGCTGCCTCCAACAACGTCGCCCGAATCTGAGGCGCTCATCCACGGGCTCCGGCTTGCCAAGGAACTTCGGCATTCGCGGATCACATGCTATGGCGACTCCGACTTGGGTCCAGATCATCCGTGGGGCATAAAAGATGTAACATGGCGAGCTACGCTTTACGGTACAGCAGCTGAGTGGATGCTGAGGATCACGAATTCCTCCATGTACCAAGAGCGACAATGACCAGCGGGCCATACAGCAAGAATCGGTTCCACCCGGCCAGGCAATACCATCCGCCGTCGCCCTTAACCTTCTCAAGCCATCCGTCAAAACCGTCACGAGAATCGAGACTCCATTTTGTGCGGCTCCCCGAAAGCAGATCCGACTCCAGGCCTCGGCGAGGCACAAGAATCCTTGAAAGATGCCCCAAGAGCATAGCGGTGAAGCCTGCCTGGGACTTGAACCGGCCAGGGGACTGCGGCGACCTTTGCAAAGACTCCGATTACTCGGCCCGAGGGGACTGTGCCGGTCGGCCGGGGACTTCTCCAACGCAAGCTGCTGCGGACTCAACCATACGCCGCCTCGGCCCAGCCGCCCCTCGTCCAAGTAGCGATCTTTGGCGGAAGAAATAGCAGCACCCTCATGGGCTCAGCCCATCTTGAAGTTTTAGTGGCGGAGAGCTGGGCAGTGAAACCTCAGCTCGGCGTGCAGCGCCCGGCGGCATATAATCAATAGAGAGCTGGTGGTATGGCCACGGTGTCTACCGTCTTTGCGTCGAATTAGAAAGCTAGGCCAAGCAATCCTCGAAGACATCCATCGAGTGAGTCGGCCATCATGCAGCCTCGAGCACTTTGTCGCCAAAGCCTTCCGACCACGGTTTCTTACGGCCACCGCCCTCGAAGAAACAAAATTAGTTCAAAAAATGCAAGGGTGCGGTGTTAGCTCCAAGCCGCTTTCGGACCCGGCTTGACAGCTCAAGACAATCCCCATCGCTTTGGCCCTTTCTTGTGCAGGGCCTGAACATGGTGGGACCATTCAAGGCAACAGGTGGCCCTAACTCACCTACTTGTCGCGGTGGACAAGTTCACCAAGTGGATAGAAGCCAAACCCATCAAGAAGTTGAATGGTCCTACGACAGTAACTTTGATCGCCGACATCACGACTCGGTACGGCATACCGAACAGCATCATCACCGACAATGGCGCAAATTTCGCCAAGGGCGCCCTGGCCCGTTTCTGCGCGACACAGGGCATCCGACTGGACTTAGCGTCCGTTGCCCATCCGCAGTCAAACGGCCAGGTGGAGCGAGCGAACGGCCTCATCTTGTCTGGCATCAAGCCTCGCCTGGTCGAACCACTGGAGCGTTCGGCCGGCTGCTGGCTTGAGGAGTTGCCAGCTTTCCTCTGGAGTCTGCGTACGACTCCAAACAAGTCAACCGGCTTCAAACCCTTCTTCCTCGTCTACGGTGCCGAAGCCATCATCCCAACGGATATAGAGTTCGACTCCCCGCGAGTCAGCATGTACACCGCGGAGGAAGCAGAAGAAGCACGTCAAGACGGCGTCGATCTGCTGGAAGAGGGCCGGCTGCTGGCACTCAGCCGGTCCAGCATCTACCAGCAGAGCCTGCGCCGCTACTACAATAAGAAAGTCAAGCCAAGATCATTCTTAGAGGGCAACCTTGTGCTCCGGCTGATTCAGCGAACAGCCGGCCAGCACAAGCTGTCGGCGCCTTGGGAAGGACCGTTCATCATCAGCAAGGTGCTGGGCAACGATTCCTACTACCTGATCGACGCTCAGAAGCCCCGAGCACGCAAGAGGGACGAGTCCGGCAAAGAGACAGAGCGACCATGGAATGCAAATCTCCTCCGGAGATTTTACAGTTGATGCAGTATGTACCACGCTACCCTTTTGTGTTTGAAATACCAAGACTCCGGGCCCCCCGAGACGAGCTCGGGGACTGCCCTCTTTTGTTATCTGTATGATAAGAATTATGCCTTTGGGTATGTTACCCTTTTTTATTATGATGTTTGGCACCGGCTCGACTAGTCGGCCCGGGACTCCGCTTGAGCTATGAAGTGCTTCCTCAAGTCCGGCTAAGTAGCGTGGCGGCGCCCTGCCGCCTCCTCGCCGGGCCGCAGCTCGCAGAAAGTGACTGCTTCAAGGGCAGGAGGAGGTAGAGCGGGCGCCCACGAAAAAAGGGCTAAGGACCCAAAGCATTCACATAGTTGAAACCGGCTCCCAGCCTGCTTTATGAAGCCGATTTTTATGAAGCCGGTGCCGCTTACCCAACTTGCTTAAACGACTCTAAAATTGGTGAAAGTACTTGCCTTCTCAAAGTAGCCGAGCCGACCTAGACAGTCCGCAGAGCGGCGGCCCGACGGGCAAGGCGGCATCCAAGGGAAGGCGGCAAGGGAAAAGCCATAAGAGCACTGAGCAAGAAAACATGAAATCAGAACAATATTTACATAAACTTAGGCCCTTGGCCGGATCTTCGAACAGAGGTTCTGAATACACCCCGCGGGTGGAATTGTGCAAATTAACAAAGTTCTTTCGAAAGACTAACAAGCAGATACAATAAAGCCAACGCAGCGGCTTAAGAAGCAGCGGATGGGGCTGGAAGGCCGGAGGCGGTGGCGGCGTCAGACGCCGGGGCGGCCGGCTGGGCGGTCTCTGCGCTTGATCGCTCGGCAGCCTGTCACTCAGAGGGGCGCGCGCTGCTAGAGGCGCGGTCGAAGCCGAGGCCGGCTGCCCTGGCCTGGCCCTTCCTCCAGCTGCCTCGTCCTCGGCCTGCCCTCATCCTCGGTGCCGGAGTCGATCACCACCGAAGTCCTCGCCGTAGTCCGGGTTCATCCCGAACCACTCCGGCGGCGCCTCCCCACCGTCTTCAACCTGCTCCGGGACGAAGATGCTGGTGTTCGTGTAGTCGGCGATAGCCGCCGCACGCTCGACGAGGGCGGCTCAAGGCTCGCAGCTACCGGCTTCGACCAAACGCTGCCAGCCGGTCCAGGTCAAGCCCTGGATACCATGCCTTGATTTAACTCTGGCTCGGCGAAGCTCCACTGGGCCGTGGAGCCCTTCCAAGCTCAAGACGCAGCCGCTGATTCCTCCGGGCGGTCCGCCGGAGTGCGCAGAATCGCATGTCCGGCCATTGTGGCAGCAATCGCCTGGGCCCCGACATCAAGACGGGCGATCATCCAATGAGCCGCCGCAGATTTAGCTTCAATGCTCAGGAGCTGCTCGTCAAGGGTCCGGGGCGCGGTTGCGATCTTGGCGCCATCCGCCTTCACGTGGTTCGCCCTCAATGGCCTGACACTGCTGATGACCAGGGAAGAAGTCTGCAGGGAAGAAGAAAGTAAGTCAGAAAAGACAAGAGCCGGCTTAACCTATAGTCGGCATCCCAAAAGAGAAAGTAAAGCAAACTTACCATCAACGATATCTTCGATCTCATGGAAGCCGAGGTCGATGCACCTTTCGGTTCGTTCAAAGCGGAGCGCCGCTCAAACTTGGCCAGAGGGCTGCCTCTTTCTTTCTCCGCCTCGGCCCCGCTGCCTTGAGCAACTCCTCTGCTTCCGCCAGCTGCGCGGGCTAGCAGGTCGGCCCTGGCGAAGCTTGCCGTGACTCCTCCTCCTTGGCGCCACAGGGCGGTTCCTGCCGTGCTCACCGATCTCGAGAGCGGCTGGCCTCAAGAACAAAGAAGAAGGACGCGAGGTCGCCGACAAGAAGGTCGCCAGAAGATCCGCCCGACCGCAGCCAGTCGGCCCGAATCTCGGACTACAGCCCGCTGGGTGCAAGCCGCCGCCTCGCGAAGAAGAAAACTCACCTCGGCTTCTCGGCCTGTGTCGGCAGCCTGCTTGTTCAGCTCTTCAACATTACGCTGAAGGCGGTAGCACGGAGGCTGTGATACTCCTGCAACAAGGATCCCAAAACAGATAAAGACTTGAAGTAGCAATAGTTCGTCACTTGCCAAAGAACCACGAAACTCGGGATTCACTCCAGCAGCCGGGCGCCGCCTCACGAGAAGATCAAGAGAAACTTGAAATAAAACTTACCAAGACGGCAGAGCGTGACGCCTGTGCTTTGGAGAGGTTCTGAGGGTGGCGCCTTCGCCCAAGCCTTTGCTTGGACGCCCGTGAGCGCTGTT
Source organism: Aegilops bicornis (assembly GCA_021605145.1). Lineage (NCBI taxonomy): Eukaryota > Viridiplantae > Streptophyta > Magnoliopsida > Poales > Poaceae > Aegilops > Aegilops bicornis. Next base: position 532,261,814 of record CM038671.1, on the reverse strand, counting down.
CAAGAGGTCTGCAGCCGCCTCGCACTCCACTCCAACGGGTGCGCGCCGACGCTTCAAAGATCGTGGATCGCCGAGCCGGCGGGCGCCCGGTCTCCAAGGGGCTGGGAAAGGATTGTCACCACCGCCTCCTTCTGATAGCGATGAACGCGCCGCACAAGAGTTTACGCTGGGCGATGGGTCCCGAGCCGCTTGAAAGAACTCCCCATAGCTCGATGGTGGGAGAACTCGAGGAAACCTTCGTGATAAGGATGCGGGCGGCTAGCGGCACCACCGTGTTGGGGGTGAGCAGCGCGCTGGAGCCCGTAGAACTCCAAGAATGCGCGGAAGAAGCCGCCGCCGACAGCCCCAATTTCAAGAATCGAGGTGCGAAGGAAGACCACCAGCCGCCTCCTCCTCGGGCGTGATTTCGCCCCGGCAGGCGCTGGCTCGCACGAGGTTGCTGTCGGGATGCGCGCTGGCCTGCCGGCGAACTCCACCATATCATCATCGATGACGGAGTTGGCCCCACACGCCGGAGCGCAAGGCGTGGAGCGCGGCGGCTGATGAAGAGCTCATCTCCGCGGCGAGGCAGGAACGTGGCTCGGCGCGGAGGAGCGAGGAAGAAGATGGGGCAGGAGCGGGATGAGAGAGGCGCGTATGCGCCGCTTCTCCCTCTCCCCGCTTACTTATAGGCTACGCTGCGGTTGAAGGGGCGGGCGTGGATTAATCGCGCTTCACGCCCTGCGCCCCATTTATTTAACCCCACGACGTTATCGCGCATAGTAACGGGCGGGGAGCCCAACCGCCCGACGACCGCTAGCTGGATCCATCGCGCCTGGGCATGGTAGTGGCGGGCCCCGCCGACGGGCTGCCGTTGTCACGCTGTGGCTGGAAGATCGCCTCATTGCAGGTGCCGCGTATGGCCCACGACGGTGGTTGCCGTGAAGCTTATCAGCACGCCGCCCGGGTCCCCTGGCCATACCTTCAAACCTTTGAAGAGCAAGACGGCTCTCGCCAAGCCGACTTCGATGGAGACGGCGGCCGAGTCCAGATTGTTCCATCAAGGGAATGAAGTCGTCGAGGCTCCTCGGACGGGCTGCCTCGCACCTCCCCACGGGGATCATCGTCGAGTAATGGACTACGGGTAGGCAGTAACCCGAGCCCCGAACCTTTCAAAACATCGGGCAGCGCGCCTCAAGACCCCAAGATTTAAGAGCCGCCTTCAGATAGGGCGGCAACAGCGACGTGCCGACTACCCTTTGGGCCGAGTCCTGTGGGCCGCCTGTGACAAGCCGACTCCAAGCTGCCGACCTTCAATGAGGCCGGCAACGCTGAGTCGCCCGTGACTCCACCGCCTTACGCTCGGGCGAATCACGGGTAAAGCCGCTCGCGGCCCTCCCCGCTTAAATAAAGGGCAGGTTGTGGCGCCAGATCAACGGAAGATCTCCGTGGTGCAAAGATCGCTATGCCACTCGACATCATCACCATGGGCATTCCTCAGACTCCACGCTTACTCGTCTGCATTTAATTAACACGGGCAGACTCACCACATGGAGTACCAAAGACGGCGAGCACCCCAAAGATGCAAGACCTGATGGAGTCGCCCTCCCAAGCCGGGCCCTCCCCCCGGATCCATGCACCATTAACTGACAAGAACAGGAATGGCAATGCGGACGCCGGCCAAAGCGGTGGCACTGCTATAACCTCACCAACTCAAGCTCACATTAAGAGCAGGGCTACAGGATCTGCAGTCGGCAAGACTCGCTCATGGGCGGACAAGGGCTGGTCGGCCCCCATGCTGACCGTCGGGCCCTGTGAGTCAAGTGAGAAGACGGCGACTTAGAGGATCGGGACGGCTTGGCCCGCCCAAGCCGGATTACATTGTACTTCGGGTAGGCCTATATAACCCCCCGGGGCACCCATGCAAAGGGTTAGAAGCTAGTAGCTTTAGGCACACACATAGAGGGAGAGAAGAGCAAGCCAAGCCCTTCTCCTTCCTCACCCCGAACAGCTCAAGGAGCCTCTTGTACCCATTTTGCCATAGTGACCATGCGGAGACCCCGCAGAGCAAAGCAGAGGGGGTGTTATCTCCCTCGAGAGCCCTCAAGTCGGGGTAAGATTCGCCAAGGCATGTTCGCCCATCCCATTTCCGGGCACCAGCGACGTTCTACTCGCCCCCTCCATGATAAGCCATCCTTTGGCATATGTCGCACCCAACCCCCGACACAGGCAGAGAGTCACCCCAGTCGTAGCGCGACAGTACCGAGCCGTTGTATCACTAAACCCCACCTCCCCGCGGTCTAAGTTTGATGGACGAAGCAACCATCATTTCACTAATCGCTGAATCCCCTTCTCCCTCACCATCTTCAAGAAAGCCAACACTCGTATGTGCCACTGTTCTTCTCTCCCAACGAAGGGAAGGTAGGCGGAACCGTGATATTGGTATATTTTCGTTCAGAGAAAAAAAAGAACTTTTGCAAAGCAGTAACCGATCATCACTCTCTTTTTTGTTTCATTGTCATTGTGATTGTGTTTTCCTTTTAGTGATCTCCTAGTATTCGTCAGTTTCATGATGGACCAAGGAGAACCAGGCAAATATCTGTCGATATTGGAGCAGACGCGGGAGGCTCATCCCCACGAGACAGAGAGCTCCAAGAAAATGGAGCCAGCCACCGAGCCGACCCCAGATACGCTCACGGCCACTACTAAGATGGTCAACGCCCCGTTTGAGGTTACAACCCCCGTGGCACTGCAGGAGCAGTTTTCCCCCTTCGAGGATGTGTCCCCCCCCTCCCTGTTGAGCTGCCCAAGGTGATTTTCTTCTTTGCCGATCTTGATTGTGGTTTTTCATCTAAGTATGTGGTGATGAATAATGCAAAATTCTATTAGCTTCGATGCCATGCTATACATAGTGGTTTAGATAACTTGCATCTCTTATACTGGAAAGTAATTCAAAATTTGGTTATGTTTCAATTTGAGCCCTGATGCAGACAAGGATTGTTTGGTTGTACATGTCACTCGCTATGAGGTGGATGATCTGAATATACGCACTGGGAAAATAGAGTTCTTAGGTTGTTGGATCCTGCAAGCCATTTGCGGTTATACCAATGTTCAGTTGTATTCCAGCCTCACTGTTGCCGGGCATGTTGTCCAGGGTGTACTGAATCACAAGAAGTTCAAAGCTACTCCTTCATTTGTGAGGCATACTGTTCTTGTCAAGATTACGCAGGAAGATGATGTGGCATGCCTCCACAAACAAGTTCATGAGTGGCAAGGCCACAAGGTTATCTTCATGAAGGTTCACAGGATTGAGCTGCTGCCGGACGTCCTCCATGATGTTCATGGCAAGGTCCGTCTTGTGTCCAGCCCAAAGTAGATCGAGGCATTAAATAGTTGTCCCAGCTAGTGTTTAATAGTAGTTTGGATTGTGTCTGATTATCCGAACCTTGCCTATTATCAAGCCCTCTAGGGCTAGTACTCTATTTGAATCCGTCTATGGGAACTGCTGCTACTTTTGTGTGCCCGTGAATCATGTGAGAACCGTCGTAATTGTTGTCAAAACAGATGCGTCCTCACTAATTTTTTCATGAATATGGCATGGTAAGACATAAGTTGTCACGGTTTATCATACGAGCAGTGTGTGTTTGATGAAATAGAGTACTCGTTCGAGAACTGTACGCCGATGATACATAAGTACTTGTAAACACTGTTGGTGCTACCCCACTTGTAAGCAATTGTGCAAAACACGGCACATTGGCTCAGCTCGCTTCAACACTAGGCTATTGACCAGCTAACAATCAATAATTTGTTGTCTGACATATAAGCAACTATGTATCTTGTTACAGTGGTTCATGCAGTTAACTGAGACCACAATGTAAATTCCAAACGTTCACACACTAGTCCAGCGTTCATGTGGAACACTCACATTAAACTCGGCTTCATAAAAAAATTGAAAAGCATAAGTTAAGCAATTTTATACACCTCAATGATTCATAGAACATAACAAACATATACTAGTTCATAGCAAAAGACAAAGTTGTGAGAAGGTTTACAAATCAGGAAAAAACAAGCAAGGCTTCTCTGAGCAAAGGGCCTCCCTAGGCAGGCTTAAATTTCCTGGAGTTCACCCTGTTTTTTTCGGGAGTTCACTCTGGAATGCTGAACTGATGTACTGACCAGCTGAAATTCTTGTGCATTCCACTAAATTTAAGCACCTCTACTTGCAGAAATAAGCAGACAACAATGCCTCTTGTTAGCGTACCCGTCCGAAAAACCTCCGCGCAGCCGTGTCAGCTAGTCCTCGGTCCATGGATCAACTCGTAGAAAGTGCATTCCGAACTAGGATGCAGTTGTTTTCGCTCGTCCCTGCACTGCAATCAGGAAGTAAAACATACGAATCAACTTCTTTTAGATTACGTTAGTCATTCTACCTAGTTACTACCAATGTAGGAATACCTGGAACACTGGAGGTTAGAGGACGGTAGCTAGGAATAACCATCTCATTTTGTGCAATTGTACTAAAACTAAGGTGTGTACATTTGATTGCGCAGATAGAAACGATATGGAGACAGACATCCCTGTTTGCGCAAATACGAAATATGGTTATTTAAACATTGATAGATATTTGCAGTGGCGTATGATTAACAGCAGCATCTATGTGTTATAATTGGCACTAGATTGACATTATGAAAGTGCCCTCAAGTAAGCAGCATCACATCAACACTGCCACTAGATTAAAATGCAGAACAATAGCATTAGTATTACTGTCATGAGAGTAGCACATGGTCAGTAAATGTGCAATCAAATTTGTGCAGTTCCACTGGGATGAAGCAATGTTAGTGGTGTGAGATTTAAGTGTAACTGTAGAAACACAATTCATGGGAAATAAAGCAAGACGGAAGCACTTCATAAAATGGTGGTGGCATTGCTTCAATTTATCGATGCCACTAGACCATTACTTAGTGACATTATGTGGCATTGATTAATGCTTCATGTGATTTTACATTAACGGTAGCGATATGGGAGTAGGGACAGCAGGGGCATAAAGTGGTGAGGCAGATGTGGTTGCCGAGTGCGGCAAACACTCAGGCAGCATGTCTGCATTTGTCCCATTTTTTATCTCCTCGGTGACATTTTCCTATGTGAGCACAGGAAATCTAGACCTGCTCATTCTCATTTGCGTTGTCCCCCAACAACCCTCACTTTCTTTCATTTTTCAACCAAGAGATAGATCCACTTCCCCCCACCCTTTGCCATCCACCATGCTTTCTTCACCTTTTCAACCAAGAGACCAGTTGGGTAGCCAGTATCTACTACTTTCCCCCGTTTCCTCTTAGAACCAAGTCCTAGATTCATGCTACAACTTTCCCACTTTCTTCCTTGTTTGAACCAACTCTTAGATTCGACTGTATGAACTACCTTTACCTGTAATAATAGTAGAAGTCTAGGTGGCTTTGAAACAGCCGACGGAAGTAGAAAAAGATCCACAAGCAGCCATGTGGGGAGCTGGGGCAGTAGAGCAAGGCAGGTTTAGAATGAATATATACCTGAGGGTCGTCGGCATGTGGCAAAGACGACGTCTGGAGGCCGCATCTTGGCCACAATACTGCAGGGAGGAAGAAGGGGTCGGAGGCCCTCCCGAGCCGGCGCTCTATCGGAGAGAACGGCACGGCCGCCGATCGGGATGCGCGGGCAGCCGTTGGTCTCCTCCCTCGCCGCTGATGACAGCGTGAACGATGCACCTACACCCCTGCCCCGGTCGAGGTGGTCCGGTCGGATTTGTGACCAGCCGTGAGCAGAGAGAAAGTGTTGACACCTATGTCTTACTTAGATCTGGAGAGCATGAGAGAGTGAAAGAGAGGAACCCTAGTAAAGCAAGCTCTAAGGCTCCTGCTTATATATATATATATATATATATATATAGTAGAGTGATTTTGTTGTACCAGCTTCAAAAAAATGCGCTCCTACGTGTACCCGCAAGTGGGTGTGAGAGAACTAGTGCGTGCGTGCACCGCTTCTCTTCGTGAGAGTACAATATACTATGCCCAAAGAATGTTCTCCACAAGAGTAATAGTATAAGTGTGTGACGTGTGAGCTAAAATAAAAGGTGCGGGACGTCTTTTGTTTTTTAGAAGTTCTTAGGGTAGGGTGTGAATAGCACATATGTGTGTGGCGTCTACCTGCAGATAGACAGTGGGTGCGAGAGGACTCGGGAGAGTCGTGAATCGTGAGGGTGCGTGTGTGCGTGAGAGAGAGGGGGCACGTATCAATGCAATGCATGTGTCCGTAAATCGTTATCCGACAATCGTTCGCCACAAGCCATTTCCTGACGAACGCCGTAAGAACCGTTAGATCGGCATCCGATAGTGTTTGTTTTGCCATGTCATTTAACAGAACAACCACTCCTCCTACACACAAATCTTCCATGCGAGTGTTAGAAACTGTCGTATTCTCCTCTGTCCGTTCCAAAATGTAGTGCATATAGCTTTGTTTAAAATTCGAACCTCGCAAACTTCTACCGAGTTTTCGTGTACCAAATGCACATATAGAACACCCAGTATATATCATTTCATTCAACTTCGAGAGGTAACTATAAAGATGGGGGAGGCTACAAAGAAAGACCATCATATCACCTGCAGCAATTTCAACCATCCTTTGATGTGGAGAAATATCATAGGAACTCTATATGATATGATTTTTATAGGAATTTTCCTTTAGAGCTAATTGGTTCATAGGAATAGATTCATATACTCCACGTTTCAAAGGAAATAAACATGATATCATTTTTATAGCTTTAGAGCCACTTGGTTCATATGAATGGATTCGTATACTCCCATAATTTCAAAGGAAAATAAACATTAGCGTATATTCAATAGAAAAGTTCCTATGATGTGAACCAAATGACATCTCTTTTCTAATCCCTCCTCATAGGAATTGAGATACATGTCATCTCTAGATTCAATAGAAAAGTTATTATGATGTGAACCAAATGACATCTCTTTTCCAATCCCTACTCACAGGAATTGAGATACATGTCATCTCTTTCCCTACAACTTCCATGTATACATCTTCTATTCCTAAATAGTAGTACAACCCACTAGTAGCTTTTTTTCCTAGACATGCAACTATGGCACAAGAACACGTCATGCATGCAAGTCATAAATCACATTGTTTTTCTACTCTATGCATGCAAGCACCACATCATCAATTCATGCATGTGACTCATAAGTTATTTCTTGCATTAAATTTTGTATTGACAATGTATGTGTTGGTCACGTGCACACATATGTAGTTCACATTCACATTTTTGTTAGAAATGTCATTCTTCTAACTGCAATTCATTTTTTCTCATTGTACTCCCTCCGTCTATGTGTGTAAGTCATCTTCCGAAAACCAAATAGTCCCAAAACACTTTGGCATGGTACATTAGCTCCCTCCTCGTTTCTTGTTTCGTGACATATCAACTAATAAGAGATGTGGGCCGTGCATGATTTCCCAAAACACAAGCACTTCTCCTTTGTTCTAGAATCTTCCGTATCATAATTGTCCAAACTTTTTTTCTAAATGAATTGCCATTATTTGTCTTTTGTTTTATGCTTTACAATGCACAATCCCATGAATCTTAACCTTTTTATAAAACTAATTGATTTTGAATGAGATTAATTACAAGAACTAAATGAACATCTACATCATGCATATATGACTCAAAGCTTTACATGCTATAGTGTGTATTTATTCATAATTTTCTTTCCAAATCTCAGGCGTTCAATGCATGTGTACCTTACTATTTTTGAGTAGAGTAGCAAATTTCACGCGGCCGTGGGTATATCAAAATGTAGGGCCCATGCATCATTGCCTTTCGGCCGAACCTACATCCACAATTTTTACGTATGTCTCCATTGGTCCCCAAACCCAAAATGTTGCCTCGTTCCTGTAAAACCAAGTGGCCCACACATATTAAGGCATCGACTCAAACTCAATCCCTCTCCCGTTTACTATGATGTGGCCCCGCACGCCGTAGTACTCCTACAAACCCTACCGCCGCACGCATCATCGGTTTTCTTCAAGAGGACGAGGGAGAAGCGGATTTGTAGTGGAGGCGCTTTTAGAAAAAAAGGATTATAGTGGAGGCCCCTACCCTAGGGTGCCCTAGGTAGCTTCTGCATGCATCATTGGTTTTCTATTTTCTTTACGCTCTTGCGCCCTAGAGTGAAACGATGGTTGCTTCGTCCGTCCAGCTTAATGCGGGAAAGTTGGGGCTCTGTGATGTGACCCCTCATCGCTCATTTACTACAACTGTGGTGCTACGACCGGGGTGCCTCCAAGTCCAACCGTTGCTTCGAACTGTAATTCGGTGCACTGCACATGGAACAAGACGGTGGATGAGCCACATGTCGGCCAAATGGGTCATGTTAACACGACAGGAGCAGCCTACCACTTGGTTTTGCTCCTTGATGAACCATTTCGTGTGCGGACTGGCCCTGCTTGAGTTGCTACGACAACACGACAGGAGCAGCCTACCACTTGGTTTTGCTCCTTGGTGAATCCCGACTATATTGATCTAAAAAGATACGTACTGTACTACCCTCTCCGTCTGGGTTTATAGGGCGTGCACGTAGTTCTCGGTCATCCATTTGACTAACTAAATATGAGTTACTATGTCACAAAAAGTATATCATTCGATTCTTAAGCGGATGTAGTTTCTAAACATATACTGTTCATCACATATATAGCCAGTTAAATTCTGAAACTAGAACGACATGCATGCCCTGTAAACCGATATGGAGGAAGTAGTAAAAATGAGGTGATTTTACCGAGCGATGGGCGGGGGACCATGGCCTGTCATGTGGTCCCACGTGTCATAATGTACCAAGGCGATGCGCATGTTCCTCTTGAGGCAGAACAATGGCATAATAAATACTAGTACGTGGTTTTCTTGAAGGAGATGATGGCGAAGCGAAGTGTGAAATAAAGGTTGCTTTGTCCGTTCGGGAAGGTGCGGCATTGTGATTTGACGTCTCATTGCTCATTACTACTACTGGGGCGGTACGACTAGGGTGCGTTCCCCTGCTGTTCCGCACTGTTATTTGGTGCATGACACGTTGACCCGGTTGCTATATGTCCCACATGTCAGCGAGAGGAAGTACAAAATTCATGAAAGCAAGCATCGACGGAGGAGTACAAGACACGACTTGGTTTTTGCTGCTTCGTGCGATCCATCAATACAAACCTGGACTAAAAAAGAGGCGAGGGCGGGTCTTTTCCCGTGTGGCAAGCGGGGGAGTTTGGCATAGTCTGTTCGAGGCAACGAGGCAGCAAGGGAAACAAGCAAATAAAGGTTGAGCGACTTAGTTTTTTGAAAATCTGGTTTTACGGAGTACGTACCCACTATGGAGGTAGTATACTACTTACTACTCCCTCCTTTCTGGTTTACAGGGCTCGTCTAAAAAAATCAGTTTTCCGTTTTATAAGTCTCAATTCTGGTAGTAGTAGTAGTACCATCACATGTTGGATTTCGAGGTGCGTTAAATCACCCGATGCAAGCATTGTCAAGAGAAAACTCACCAATGCATGTAGAAGTTCATGGAAATTTAGTGGTCATGCATGCATTCGTTCTAATTAATGCCTCGGTAAACATAACTTATTGAGAAAAACGAGCATACATTACTTGTGCAAACTACAAAATTAATTCCACCACTCACCGTGTACCTTGCTTGGAGAGATTTTGAAATTGAGCCATAAACTGGAAAGGAGGGAGTAGTAACATAGCCTAGGGTAGCTTGCTGCACCACGGACTCCAAGGAAATTGCTGTAGTAGTACCACTCCTATATACCACTGTACTATTCCTACTACTACTAAAAGACATATATTCCAAACAATATGATAATCTCTCTAACCAAGGTAGGGACGAGGAGTAAACGGAGAGAGTAGTAGAATTTTCTCCTCGTCCTGCGAGCCACCGCGTGCGTGGGCGAGGGAGCGGGCGTAAAGCATAGTACTACTACCTCCGTCCTGATTTATAGGTCACCTTTGTAGTTCATGCCAAATTTTGACCAAATATTTTGCTAACTAAATGTTAATGCATGTCAACAAAAATTATATCGTTGGATTCGTATTTCAACATAGTTTTCAATGATATAATTTTTGGTAACATGCACGAACGTTTTGTTAGTTCAATCTATAGTCAAAATTTGACACAATATACAATGGGGACCAATAAACCAGGACAGAGGTAGTACTCCCTCCGTTTCTTTTTAATCTGCATATAAGATTTGGTCAAAGTCAAACTTTAGTAACTTTGACTAAGTTTATTGAAAAAATATCAAGATTCACAATATGAAATCAATATTGTTAGATGCATCATAAAATTAATTTTCATACCTTATAGCTTTAGTATTGTAGATGTTGATATTTTTTCTACAAAGTTGGTATGCATACTAAAAAGAAACGGAGGTGGTAGTAAGCAAGCTTCACCTCGTCCTGCGAGCCACCGCGCCCGTGGGCGGGGGAGACGGTGTAGTAAGAAAGCTTCTCCTCGTTCTGCGAGTTGACGGGACATATCAAAAGTAATACGTACAGAGCATCTCGAGTGTATAGAACCTTGCCTCTAAGGTAGGCCCCACATGGTTTGCCTCTTTTTTAACATAACACGCCAAGTCCCAATTTGTTTGTTCACCCGTGGTAGACGATCCTCCATCAAATTGACAACTAGTACACATGTCAAATTACCACATGGGCTGCCTTTTCGTACAAAAATGAGCTCCACCGTGTACCCGCGCAGGTGTGGTTGGGAAAGAGATGGGAGTACGTGCACCGTGCGTGCACCTCTTCTCTTCATGCACGCCCCCACCTACGTGGGTGTGTGTGAGAGAGATACAAACCTAGACATAATGCATCGTCCATCCCCATGCCTCCACCCAGTCCGACCACCAGTCACCACCACGCCCCACTCCTCCTCACCTTATCTCTCATCTTTCTCGAGAAATCATTTTTTCGATGAAATTCTCGAGCTACCATTTCTCCGATAAAACTCTTGAGATATCATTAGTTTTTACACAGGGGATTACTCCTGCATGGGTCAATCACAACAGGTGTTTTGTAAAAAAATGCATCTTCAGATTCCATGCAATGCACGGGCATCTTGCTAGTCCATGAAAACAACACATGGCAAAATTTCACGGTGAATGAGGGATTTGAATCTGCTGGGAGGGGCTGTTTGGATTTTGCCCGGAGTAGCCAAAATATTGGCGACCCTTTTGTCCACCGGTGCCTTTTGCCACCGATGAACGAGGAATGGCTCGGGTGCTCATGCATCCTCCAGCGCGCATGTTGGAGACGAGCTCGCACGAGCTATGCTTTTTTTGTCCCACCATGCCGTCTGAGCCGGCCGCAGACCGACCGGCGACCCGCATATTACGCCATCCAACCGTAGCCGCACACATTCTGACAACAACTCAACCAACCGGACGAAATTCATGCAAACACGGCGATATTTCTCATAAACAATGACAGAATTCATATAAAATACCGGATTTTCATACAAACATGATGGATTTCATTACATTCAAATCAACTAAGCGGTGCTAGTTCTGGACAGCATAGGTATATAATACCTAGCTTATGGTCGCCCGCCGATCCATTTGTGTTCCTCATGTCCGGCAGCACGATCACCGGACTGCCGGGAGCCCCGGAGGTATATGCTTCAGCGTAAAGGACGGCTCGCTTCCCCACTGCCCAACTGATACGGTTGGCTGATGCCCAAGATGATGGTGGAAGGGGGCTTCTCCGCTTCCGTGGAGCCCATGCGGGATCGGTGAAGGTCCTTGCAACAAAAGGATCCGACAAGACACCTGCTGTGTACACTAGCGTCGCCTCCGCAATGGCCTTCATGGGACCCAAGCGCTGGCGGCCTCCCGTATTCTACTTCTCCTCGATGATGGCGGCGGACGTGGAGGCGCTGGCCACCGACTCGTTGCTCTCCGCGCACCCGGCTTCTGTCTCTGCTTGCATGGCGTGGCCGCCGGCATGGGACTCTCGGCCACAGAAAAGGGAGGCGCGGTCGCAGACACAGGAGGCGCGGTACAAGGCGGCGGCATGGACGGCAGCGGACAACGCCGTCGCCGCGCTCCTTCGAAGCTGGCTGGAAGCGGCGAAGTTCTTTGAACCGCTACCGGCTTGGGGCGGCAACTGGCTCTGTCGGGCGAGGGGAGTGAGGTGGATCAGCGAGCTACATAGCTCATATCCGGCGGGCTCGGTGGGCCACCCAGCCGGCTTGGATGCGGGATAACTACTCTTTGTAAGCCATTGTAAGAGTGGACGAAATGTTGAAGGAGGAGATAGGGGAGCGGCGAAGGTGTGCGATTCTTGGCCAACGTTTGGCCTCGTTTAAATAGGAGATTAAATAGACGGCGGACGGGAGGAGCTCGGCCGGTGTTGCGTTTAATGCCGGACCAGTCATGAATGGACGTGTGTCCAGAGTGGGTTTCTCGGCTTCCACACGGGTTTCATGGAGGCGTTTGAATGCGGCAAGGAGGCGTGTTCAGCCGGGCATGCATCGGGTGGCGCCCTCAACTCTGACGTACGACACTGCGCCGTTCTTCCACCAACATGTGGGCTCTTTGGGTACACGGCCTGCATGTCAGTGACCCAACGCAGGCAGCGCACGGCAAAGGAACTTTTGGTGGGCCAGGGCGGTCAGAATCGGGCATTTCATAAACCGATGATTGTTCATTGAGTGTGACGTCATCTATTTCATCTAGATAAGCCTACTATATAATGTAAGAGAATTTTAAAATTTTCATATATACGTTGATAGCCCATTCGATACGTTGTGATTCATAAAGACCGCTGCAAACATCAATGTTCTGCTTATCACAGATAAGATTGATTAATACCCGTAGCAATCCATGTCCTTATGAAAGGGTGCATGCACGTATAGGTTGAGTGTGTGTCTTGCGTCGTGTGGTGTGTGCATGCAGGCGTGCGAGTGTTGAGTGCGTGCATATGTACGTTTCAGTGTTGCATGCATGTGTACATACGTGCGTGTGTTCATGAGTGAATGTGTACGTGTCAGTGTTGCACGCCTGCATGTGTGCGTGTGTTCTTTATGTGTACGTGCCAGTGTTGCATACCTACATGTGTGTGTGTGTTCGTGCGAGTGTTGCGTGCGTGCATGTGTACGTGCGGGGTGAGCCTACACGTCAGTCGACTGGCCTTTTCATCTCTAGTCAGTTGATTTTCCAGCCGTTGGATACGAAATCAAGGGCCTGCAGTTTATATTCAACCTCCACCCCCCTGAGCCGCCAGCCACCACCGGCCGAACCGCCGGCCGCCGCCCCGCCCGCCTCGAAACCACTCCCAACCGCCGGTCCACTGCGGCCCCAACCATCCCTCTAAGCCCCCCGCGCCGAGCTTTTTCTCCGGCGATCCCCATGCCACCGCCCAATCACCGCGTCCCCCACCGCCGGCGACAGCCAACCATAGGTCTCATGACTTCGAATCCCCACCGACCACTAATTTATTACCATTTCTGTCCTTCATATACGCGCTGACGGGTGGGCCCTATTGTAACGTGCGCTGTTGAATGTGGACCGTATGACTGGTCAATTGATCGTGTCATCAATAAGTTACGGAGCTGTATGGTGAGCCAGTGACCGTATGATCACCCTAAAATGTATTTTATTAACACGGTACAAAATTCAAACTACCATTTCTTTCTTTCATATATGCGCTGACAGGTGGGCCCCAAGGTTACGCGCCCCGATGGTGCAAAACTAGTTGCGCCACGTGGAACGTTTGACTGGTCAATTGATTGTGTCATCAACAAAATACGGAGTTGTACGGGTGAGCCAATGACCGTATAATCGTGACATGTATTTTTTTAACACGGTACAGATGCAAGCGCTCATATATAAGCACTCGCCGCTATAAGCGCACACACGCAAACCCTATCCCTATGAGCACCTTCGAGAGAGTGAGCCAGCATATGATCTTGAGATTTTACAAAGTCACCATAGGTGCCTCGTAGTTGACTGGAACGTCTCCTCCCACTGAATGCACATCGCCGGAAAAATACTGAAATTAACCCAGGATAAATGCGAGCACCAGGACTTTAACCCTGGTGGGCTCGATAAACCACTGTCCTCCTAACCATCCAACCACAGGTTGGTTAGCATCACAAAATGACCGTGAGGAGCTTATTCCGAAGTCCAGTGACCATATCATGCTTTCGCTTCAAATACAATGACCGTAAGTGTCTTCAAAAAAATACAGAGCACGCATCAAAAACAATGTCCGCCAGTGTCATCAACAGAATACGGAGACATATCGTGAGCTAGATACCGTATGATCACCACGAGAATGTATACAGTGACCGTAATGAGCATATTCTGAAGTCCAGTGACCGTATAGTGCTTTCGCTTGAAATACAGTGACCGTCACGCGTGAATGTGTAATGGGCATGCATACTTTTAGAGGGCCGAGAGATAGTTTGTGTGCATACGTGAAAGTGGTGTAGAAAGAGGAGGTGTCCGGTGGAGACAAGGAGAGATATGCCCTTCGTTTCTCTTTCTCGTGACTAATATTTTAGGAGAAAATATAAACATTCACAATGCAGAACAAATATTTTTGGATGCAACATGCAATTAACTTTCATGTATAACATTGTACTATTGTATATGCTTATTTTCTTAGTGGCCGATTACGTGTGTGGTGTGGTGGGCACATCATTTCTAGTTGGGGTGGGCACATCATTTCTAGTTGTGGTGGGTCAACATGAGGAATCATGGGTCGGTTCCATCCTGCGCCACATAGCTTGAACCGAGACACATTCTACGAAGACCCATGTGGAGGACTCGGTGTACAACACAAAGCTACCAGAGTCATGGAGGACTCTATCCCCACTGGTGATAAGCCGACTATATATGATTCTTAACCCTAGGCCCTGAGTATGTTATAGAAGCCTGGGGGCTAGTTCGTCGATAGTACACACACACGCACAATGCCTGGTATTCACGTGTACTTTGTACACACCCCTATCACTAATATACAATACCAGGAGTAGGCTTTTTCCTCAACTGCAAGGGTCCGAACTTGGGTAAAACTTTGCCTCGTATTACCATCCAGCCTAACAGTCAGGGATATCCTACCAAATGATCTGATGGAATCATATCTGCCAACTACTAAGAGAGAGGTGTGTCTGGGGGCGGGGGGGGGGGGGGGCAATGTGAACGAGAGAGGCCTGAAGATAATGTGCGTGTCGGCGACACGTAGGCACATATATGTGCGTATAGAGGGCTAGTAGAGACCGTGCGTGTGTATATATGCATGTGAGAGAAATAGTGTTTTCCAACTGAGATTAGTGAAAAGAGTGGTACATAGTAGTCAGAAAGAGAGAGAGCGAGATACAGAGAGAGTGTTTGCGTGAGACACCCCGACACCCTGGGAGAGATTGTGAGCATGTGTGAAAGATAAATGCCGATGTATATAAAGTGTGTGCACTTATGCGTTAGTTAGAGAGAGATATAGCGCGTTTGTGAGAACGGGCCGAGGCATAGTGCATCTATGTGTAAAAGGAGGTTCTACGCATTAAATTAAAATATAAATGGCATTGTTATTTTTGGATGAGATCATGAATTTTGTAGTTTGTGTATGAACGAAAATCGGTGTATCAGGCACCCATACTCTATTGAATTTGTCGGATTTCGGGTTCCGGCAGACCCTCTAGGTTCGAACTCTGGGGTACACGCGGAGATCGCACCTTCAACCTACCTACGTCTCGTCGCATCGCAAGGATCTAAACTACACTAAGAACAACATAGAGGACACGAGGTTTATACTGGTTCAGGCCACCATTGTGGTGTAATACCCTACTCCAGTGTGTGGTGTGGTGGATTGCCTCAGGGGCTGATGATGAACAGTACAAGGGAAGAACAGCCTCGCGAGGGGCTGTTCTTGAGCTGGTGCGGTGAACTGCTAGGGGAGTTCAGTCGCCTCTCTTTCTCTCTCTCTCTAGATGCCGATCCTCTAGATGCCCATCTGTAAGTGCATCTAGTGCCACCCCTAGTTGGTTTTGGAGTATTGACAACAAATGTGGTTGAGGGACTAATGCGTTTGTGAGAATTGCAGGATAACGCAGGTAGTGTCCCTCATTGATTCGGTTTACCTACCGGAGATGACCCCTAAAAATGTATGAAGACATTGACGACAATGGTGGTATGTGAAGATATTCACATTGAAGACTATGACATGAGAAGACATTGAGTGAAGACTATGGAGCGTGAAGACTGTGTCGTTTCGTTGTTTCCTTTTTCTTCTTTGTTGAGTCGTAGGAACCACCGTACTGTTAAGTGGGGTCCAAGTGATCATAGTTAGAATGACTGAAGTGATGCTCAACCCAAATCCTATGTCTTCGAGCGAAGACAATGAGAGCAAAACTTATCCAGAGCTGGATGAGTGGGCTTTGCTTGTAGCCCAAGTAAAGTTGCCGTGTGTGTTTGAAATCGACCGTTGGAACACGTGTCGGTTCCTTAGTGACCTAGGGTCATTTTGGACATAACAGGTCGGGTTGCCTAGTGGCTATAAATAGCCCACCCCCTACACCATAAATTGGTGGCTGCTCAGAGTTAGTGCACGGCTTTTGTCGTTTGAGAGCAACCCACCTCGAAGCCTTATAGAGAGATAAATCCTTGCGAGGACAAAACCCAAACACCCAGAGCCAAAGAGTGTTAGGCATCACTGAAGTTTTCCTGTCTGTGTGACCTGAAGACTTATTACACTTGAGGACTGTCAATCCTCCAGCCGGTTAGGCATTGCGTTCTGAGCATCCAAGAGTCATTGTGGATTGCCGGTGACCGTCAGTGCATGTAGGTTCGGAAGTCTACCTTGAAGACTTACCAGAGTGATTGGGCGAGGACTGTGTGTTCTTAGCTCAAGGGGAATAAGGTGAAGACGCAGTCTTCTGAGTTGAATCTCAGCCTCCCTAACTAGATGTACAGTTGTCACAGCAACTGGAACTGGTCCAACAAATCATGTGTCTTCAACAAGTGACTGGTTCTATCCCTTCCCTCCTTTACTTAGAGTTTGTCTTCGTGAAGTCATTGCCTCTTTGTGATACCTGTTTGAGTTCATTGCTTGACTGCTTTTGTTGATTGGCTTCATACTATCTTCCATCCTGATCCTTACTACATAGCTGCTATTAGTCTTGTCCGTTCATAGTATTGCATACTTGACTATAGCTTGCTTGTTGTAGTTTATCTTCCGCTGCATATCCATTAGGTCATTTCTGTTGTTTGTCTTCGAAACATTCATGTTTCGAAGACTTCCATAAAAATCGCCTATTCACCCCCCCTCTAGTCGATAACTAGCACTTTCAATTGGTATCAGAGCAAGGTACTCCCTTGTTCTGTGTGATTCGGTTTAACCACCTGGAGTTTTAGCTATGTCGACTGCAGGGATAATCAAAGTCTCCGATGCTTGCCCGTGTTCGATGGGCTGACTATCCCTCTTTGGAAGAATAAGATGCGCATGCATCTTGAAGCCATTGATGTCGACCTACGGTATGTCGTCAAGAACGACGTTCCCAAATCTGGTGAAGGTGTCACCCCTGGCGATGTCAAGAAGTTCATTCAACTGGACTCCTTTGCAAAGAACATCATCTGTGGTCATCGACCAAAGGACGATATGGCCGTGTGAGTGCTCTGGAAGCGTCGAAGCTAGTCTGGACTGGCTATCCAAGGTCAACGAAGGCATCTCAACCCGAGAGAGATCAAAGGATCGGTATTCTTCGCAACCTCTTCAACCGCTTCAAGAGAAAGCGACAATGAAAATGTCCAGCTCACGTTTGATCGCCTCGCGACATCACAAATGAGCTTCATGCTCTCGGCGCCCCGAGATCACCAAGCATGAAATCGTCAAGACACTCTTGAGATCACTTGACAGCTCTTTTGACACCCTTGCCCTCATGATACAAGAACGTCCGACTTCAAGACACTCGATCCATCCGATATACTTGAGAGGCTCAACACACATGAGTTCCAAATTTTACGAGAAAAGAGATGTCTATGGTCCCAACTATGGCCGAACTCGCGCTTTGAAGGCAAAAGTTGTTTCCTCATCCGAAGAAGAATCTCCGTGGTTACGATGATCCACGAAGACATTGGAAAGGAACTTGCTATGCTTGTGAAGAAGTTCAAGAAGTTCACTAGGAAGAAAGGCTTCAGAAAGTCTTCACGATCCAGCTCAAAAGATGATGAAGCTTCCACTCATGACTACAAGAAGAGAACCTGTCACAAGTGCAAGAAAACTGGACACTATATCTCTGAGTGTCCATAGTGGGACAATGAGAAGAAGAAGAAGAAGTGCAAGGAATATGATTACGATGACAAGAAAAGAAGAAATCTTCAAAGTCTTCTTCCAAGTCTTCATCAAAGTCTTCATCGCATAAGAAGAGCTCATCTGGCAAGGCTCGTGCTTTTGTTGGCAAGGAAATGGATTCAGAGGAGGAGTCTGCTTCTGAGGTGGTGGAGGTGGAGTCAAGAGGAGTCCGACCTGGCGTTGCAAGTCGGCTTTGGCCTCGACCTATGTTGCCAAGTCCATCTTCAACATCAAGACAATGACTTCCACACCAACGTGAAGGCGATGACAAGGACGACCCTGCTCCCACCCTCTTTGCTTCATGGCACGCAGCGCCAAGGTAAAATCACGTGATGCTTACTTTCAAACATCAAGTGAAGATGACTCGATTGTGAATCCAAACCCAGCTACAAAACACTTGCTAAAAATGCAACAGAACAACAAACAGCTATTGAACATACTCAAAAACTGTAAGACAAAATCGATGACCTGTAGGACAAGGAAATGAAACTTAAACAGTACTTAGTTGAAGACATTAAAAATCTTCATGCTAAGTACCAAGAACTTGAAAGTCGTCATGAAACGCTCTCAACTACTCATGAAAGGCTCTCCTATGATTATCTTCAAAGGAAGCAAGAGCTTGAGAAATTGAGAGCGGCTCATGAAGATCTTCGAGAAAGAGAATGAGTCACTTGGCGCTCAAGCAGATCAGTCCCTTCGAGATGGATTTGAACCATCATGTCTAAAATGTCTTGAGCGTGATATCACTACCTCTGTTCTTTGAATGTTCAATCTACTGCTCTTGTTGCATTGTCTTCAATCGCTAATGTGGTAACTAACCCCTCTGCGGAGGATACCACTGCTATTGTGATGAAAATGCTAGGTTGAAGACATTGCTTGAAACAGGATGTATAAAAAGTGCGAAAGGGCATCGGACACTTTGCGATGTCCTCAAAAGCAGATTCTGAACCGAAACCCTAGGAAAGAGGGTGTTGGGTTCGAGAGGAAAATGAATGTTGATGGTTCCTACTGGAAGCCTGAGCAGTATCCCAAAACCACATGGGTTGCTGCAAAGGGACCTTCAGTGGATCCATCCACCTTATCTGGTTTTACCTGTGCTAACCCTATTATCATTGATGAATCCTTTAATGCAAACTATAAGCTGTTCAAGAATCAGAATGGTGAAGTGTTTGCCAGGTATATTGGTACTAACTACAGGAATGGACCGCCTATGAAGAAGATCTAGGGTTCCCAAAAGCTGTCTCGAGAATCTTCCAGTGAATGTCATCATGACACCACCTGGGAAGAAGACAAACCCCAGACCTAAAGTGTCATATGGTCCAAAGGCTTCATACAGACAGAGGACTCACCTGAGTCACCCTAACGCCAATGTTTTGCAGGGAAACCGTACTCAAATTTATGAATATGAGCGTGTGTCTTCAAACCGCTATGTCCATAGAACTAAGAACTTTCTGCTTATTCATATGAGTATCATTCATCTCCTGCAAGGCTATTTGCTAGGGCTCCAAAGCCGAAATTCTCAGATGCTGCACTTAGACTCATTGCTTCTAAGTCACCCCTGAAGATGTGGGTGGTTAAGAAGAATTAACTCTCTTTTGCGTGAAAGGGTCTCCAAAGAAAGTCAAAGGCGTCGATGCTATTCTTTGGGGACCTAAAACATCTTGTAGGGCACAAGATCAAATGCCCAAATGGTCTCACTATGTATTTTGTTCCTAAATCGTTTGCCATTCATCCTACCAGTCCTAATCTTGATTTAAGCTTCAATAATCCACTAGCCTGTCAAATGTTTATGCTTCACAATGCTCTTGGTGAAGCCTGTCCCCCTAACTGTATTGTAGTGTATGACACCTCATGCTTCAGAATGGATTATGGACAGTGGATGCACTAATCATATGACTGGTGATCGAAGTCTTCTCATGGACTCAACCTTACATCCATCAGACAAGAGTCACATCACATTTGCTGACACTGGTAAAAGCAAGGTATTGGGTCTAGGCAGAGTTGCAATCTCAAAAGGTCAGCACATGGATAAAGTGATGCTTGTTGAATCCCTTGGTTTCAACTTGATGTCTGTCTCAATGCTTTGTGACTTGAACATGATTGTGATATTCGGAAAATATCGTTGCCTCGTACTAATGGAATCTTACAAGTCTCTAGTCCTTGAAGGGTATAGGAAAGATGATCTATACATGGTAGATTTCTCAGCAGGTCCACAGCTTGCCGTATGTCTTCTCGCAAAAGCTTCAGAATGCTGGCTCACGGCATCGGAGAGGCTGGGGCACGCTGGCATGAGGAACTTACACACACTCGCCAAGAAGAAGCATGTCATAGGCATCGAAGGTGTCAAGTTCAAGAAGGATCATTTGTGTGGTGCCTGTGAAGATGGAAAGATGACTAGGGCAAAGCACCCCTCGAAGACAATCATGACCACATCTCAACCCTTCGAGCTGTTACACATGGATTTGTTTGGTCCTACTCATTACTCTACCCTCACAACAACTGCTTGTCTCTATGGCTTCGTCATTGTTGATGACTACTCAAGATACACATGGGTGCACATAATTCTCTACAAGACCGAAGTGCAAGATGTCTTGACGCAACCAATCGAGCAATGAACAATTATGGCGTCAAGATCAAGCATATCAGAAGTGATAACGGCACTGAATTCAAGAACACCGGGCTTGATCTTTATCTGGATACCATGGGAATCACTCATGAGTTCTCTGCTACATACACAGCTCAGCAAAATGGCATCATGGAGCGCAAGAACAGAACCCTCATTGAGATGGCTCGAACAATGCTCGACGAGTAGAAGACACCAAGAAAGTTCTGGCCTGAAGCCATTGATACAGCTTGTCACGTCATCAGCCGTGTTTATATCCATAAGCTTCGAACAAAACATCCTATGAGCTCCTTCTTGGCAAGAAGCTAAATGTCGATTACTTTAGAGTATTTGGGGCTAAGTCTTTGGATCAAGGATCCCCATCACAAGTCAAAATTTGAACCCAAAGCTCACGAAGGCTTCATGCTCGATTCTGGAAAGGACTCACACTCTTACAGAGTCTTCAATCTCTATCTCTACAAAATCGTCGAAACTGTAGATTTGCGATTTGATGAAACCAATGGTTCACAAAGAGAGTTCCTGCCAAGCACGCTAGACGAAGCTCCGCCCAGCGAATCTATCAAGCTGATGGGAACTGGTGAAATCATGCCAAATGAAGCACAGCCTGAAGAGGAACTTATCATTTACGCACCTAATCAACTCAAGACAATGCTCAGCCTGAAGACAATCCTCCCAATAATGACAATGATCAGCATGAGCAAAGTCTTCGTCCAGTTCATCCTCGAGTTGCAAATGAAGTACAGATTGAGAAGATAATTGATAGCATCAATGCACCTGGTCCGCTTACTCGCTCAAGAGCAACACAGCTAGCAAATTTCGTGGGCACTTTTCATTTGTGTCAATATCGTAACCCAAGAAAGTTGCTGAAGCTTTTATGGAACCAGAATGGATACAAGCTATGCAAGAAGAACTTCAACAGTTCAAGCTGAATAATGTTTGGGAACTTGTCAAGTGTCCTGACCCTCGCAAGCATAACATTATTGGCACCAAATGGATATATCGAAACAAGCAAGATGAGCATGGTCAAGTCGTCAGAAACAAAGCAAGGCTTGTGGCTCAAGGATATACTCAAGTTGAAGGAATTGACTTCGATGAAACATTTGCTCCTGTAGCTAGGCTTGAAGCTATTCACATACTACTAGCCTATGCTAACCACCACAACATCTTGCTCTATCAAATGGATGTGAAGAGTGCATTTCTCAACGGCAAGATTGAAGAAGTATATGTCGCTCAACCACTTGGCTTTGAAGATCCAAAACATCCTGATATGGTGTACAAGCTAAATAAAGCACTGTATGGCCTCAAACAAGCTCCTCGCGCCTGGTATGATACAATCAAAGACTTCCTAAAGAGCAAAGGCTTCAAACCTGGATCCCTTGATCCCACACTCTTCACGAAGACATATGATGGTGAACTGTTTGTATGCCAAATATATGTGGATGACATTATCTTCTACTGCACCAACCGTAAGTATAGTGATGAATTTGGATACATGATGCAAGAACAATATCAGATGTCCATGATGGGAGAGTTCAAGTTCTTCCTTGGTCTTCAAATTCGCCAGCAAAGGAATGGCATCTTTATATCTCAAGAAAAATACCTCCAAGATTGTCTGAAGAAGTTTGGAATGCAAGAGTCCAAAGGATACACGACGCCAATGCCAGCCAAACACCACTTGGGTCCCGACGACAATGGTAAAGAGTTCGATCAAAAGGTATACCGCTCCATGATTGGTTCATTACTTTACCTATGTGCATCTAGGCCAGATATTATGCTTATTGTTTGCATGTGTGCTCGATTCCAAGTGGCACCAAAGGAATCGCATCACTTAGCTGTGAAGCGAATTCTTCGATATTTGGCTCACACCCCAACACTCGGATTATGGTATCCAAAGGGCTCAAAATTTGATTTGGTTGGATTTTCGGATGCTGATTATGCTGGTGACAAGGTGGATCGCAAGTCTACATCAGGCACATGTCACTTTCTGGGACGATCACTTGTCTGTTGGTCTTCAAAGAAGCAGAACTTTGTGTCACTCTCAACTGCAGAATCTGAATACATTGCTGATGGATCCTGCTGTGCTCAGCTTCTATGGATGAAGCAAACTCTCAAGGACTATGGCATAAATCTGACACAAGTACCTCTCTTCTGCGACAACGAAAGCGCCATCAAGATTGCCAACAATCCAGTCCAGCACTCGAAGACAAAGCACATTGAAATTCGTCATCATTTTCTCGGAGATCATGTCATGAAGAAAGATATTGACATCATTCACGTCAACACTGAAGAGCAATTGGCAGATATCTTCACAAAGCCCTTGGATGAGAAAAGGTTTTGCAAGTTACGATGTGAGCTAAATATCTTGGAATCCTCAAATGTCCTGTGATCAAGCACACATCCTAACACTTATGCATGTTGATGACTTAGATGTGCAACACACGAAGTAACGTATATCTTCAATCAATGAAGACTTACATTCTGAGTGTGAATACATTAACGTGGAATTTTACTTCGGAGCGCCATGATAATTGTGCGCCGTGTCTAGGTCTAATACTTCCTATACGGTGGGTAACGCCACCACCAAATTTCTTTGTTTGAAGTGTTTCACTCATGGCGTTATTTCTTGAAGCTATTTGCATTTGATTTGTCTTCAACTTCAACTTACCTTGATTATGTTGATTTGGTTGTTGTCTGATATATATATACATATATATATATATATATATATATATATATATATATATATATATATATATATATATATATATATATATATATATATATATATATATATATATATATATATATTGATTCTGTCCTCTACAGCATTCACTTATAAGCTATGTCTTCAAGTTGAATCTTTTGAACTAAGTGAATGTGATCGGGCCCTAATCTCTCTATGCTTCCTATCTCAAACTCTATCTGTCCAAATCATATGCATTCTATTGAAACTGTCGAATGTCTTCTCTGCGTCCTTGTCGTGAGAAGACACGAGACAAACTTTAAGTCTGTTTTAAATGATTCATCATTCTTTGTTGAACTCCGGAGAAGCCGGAACGACCCTCCGACAAACCGGGAGAGCGTGGGAACGTGGGACATCTCAGAGTATGTTGCATGTGTGCCACGTGCCCCTCAGATGTGAACCGCCAGGGGCACCTGCGTAATTGCGCTGCGCCGCACATCTCGTTATAAATACATGTCCCCTGCGGTAAAGAAACTCTTCTTCCACCTCTCCACCTTATCAAAACCCTAGCGCCACCGCTAGCTCTCGACGACGCCGGCGACGAAGCGCTTAGCTGCCGCGACCTCTCCGACGCCGTCCTCACGCCGGCCGCGAACATCTTCATCTCCGCCGCCGCCGTAGGTGTCCTCCGTCGCCAAGTTAGGGCGCGGTGGACTGAACTGCTCGGCCTCCTTTCTTCCCGTCTAGCAGTTCTTCGAAGCGGTAAATATAACTCTATTTTTACCATCTTTTTTATCTTCAAGATTCATCCTACTTGCCAAAATTGGTTTCTACCCATACTATGTTAGATCTATTCTATCTGCATCTCGTACTGCCTAGTATATTCACTTAAGCTTCATAACTAGTTAGATTCCTCACTTGTACTTATTCACGGATTCGTACAAATCTGGAACCAACTCTCAGCGTATAAGTGAATGTCTTCGCATCATGAGGTCAATGTATTCAAACCGATTTATCTTAAAAATCTTCTGAGAATGCATATGACCTCTTCCCCTTCCCTCGCATCTCTAATGCTGTCACCGGTACATGTCCGTGGGAGAATCCCTTGGTTCTCATAGTCTGCATTCGTTTGCAGAATTCTTACAGCATCAAACTAACTCTCCCGAAGCCAGTTCCTGTCTGTCCAGCAAACGCAAGCCTTTGAAGCCTTTGAACATGAAGCCATTCAGTTTGAAGCTCATGGCTACAGATAAATCAGTCGGGGAAGGGCGGCGGAACAGCGTCGTGAGGGAACCTCAAAAGATCTGCTGATGACCTCGCAGAGCTGTACAAGACAGATCCGAAGAGTCTTACAATCAGCGCAAGACGCGAATCCAATGGATTCGTCGATATTAGGCTGAACGATGGTTCAAGTACAATTTCGTCACACAAGAATATGCCGAGAAGAATTCCATCGAAGCCCTTGGGGTGATATTCATTTGAGGCCTCCCTCCCAAGAACATGGCTGAAGCTATTGCACAAGGTTTCTATCCTTGCATGGTCCGTGGACCTCGGCTGAGAATGCCGACCAGCGTCTTTGCTCTGGTGCCGTGATGACAATCTCTTCAAGCGCAATTTCCAGCATGCAAAGGCTTCTGCAAAGGAAAACAAGAAGTCATTGGGATTATACTTCAACCCTGGTCCCTCTGCTCCCCGTGCTGACGGCTCACATGACGTTGAACCCAATGTCATCGGTCCCTTTTCAAGCCTTGATGGCCTCATCACTTACATCTTGGTCCAGGCTGCCAAAGTGGATCACTCTGATGACGAGGCTGATTCTGATGAAGCCCCAGCTCCAGCTCCTGCTCCTGCTCCAAAGCCGCAGAAGCTTAAGAAAGTCAAGGCTCCAAAGTCAGATGCTCCTCCAAAAGCTTCACGTGTGAAGCCACTGGCCACTGCACCTCCTGAAGCTAGTGCACAGTCTGAGGATCAATCCCGCATCTCCAAGAAGACGGAGAAGAGAAAGAAAATTGTCAAGAACACTCAATTGACACTGACCCCTGCGGCCATTCTGCGTGAAGAGCACATTGATCTGTCAAGTGATGACGATCTTGCAGATGATGCTCTTGAGCAACTTATCAAGAGCAAAGAAGAAGCAGAAATCTTCAACAACTTGCCTCTCTTTGAAGTGGCAATCATCCATCACTTCATTGATGAGTGGTTTGATACCCCAAACATCAGCTTTGAAGATCTGCAACTTCCTATTGGCCTCAGCGTCTCCTTCAATGGCGCCATTGCTTCTAAGCTAGCTCTAGCCCAGCGGATTGTTGAACTGAAGCACAAGATTGACTATGAAAAGGCTCAGTTCAAGAAGCATATGGCTGCACTCAGTGTGCAAGACGTCAAAAACTTCAAGGTCATGCTGCACGACCTCAAAGAAAACTTTGTCAAGAAGCGTGAAGAAGCCAGAGGATCTCGTGAGCGCATGAAGGCTCTGGCCGATAAGTGTGTGCTTGCCTACAATGAAATTTGAGAAGCGCCAAGGCTCTTGGCCGTCTGGCATCGACCGGGATGGCTGCAAAGAAAAGGAAGTCTTCAATGAGCAAGCTGCACCTTCAAAGGCGGGAAGAGCCCGCATAGTCTTCCCAAGCAGCATGGTGGCTCGAAGCCAAAGGTACGATCAACGCTTGAACAGAAGAAGAAGGCGAGGGCTGCGAGGCTGAAGCGAAAAAAGGAAAAATCGGCGCCTCGATCTTGCTCCTCCAAGAAGAAACTAAAGACCAAGAAGAATCGGGCTGCTTCCACTGAGCCCTTGATTGTTGAACCCATTTCTATGGTTCGTCCCGCGTCTGCAACCCAAGAACTTTGCATGACTGTTCATGAGCTTGCTTCCATAGAGGCTCTTGAAGCTGAAGAGATTCCAACAGCTGATCCCATCACTGCTGAAGACATTGGTCACCATGACAATGTTGAAGATGATGAAGTTCTTCCTCAAATTGAATACAATGTGGTATGATCGCCTGTTCGTACGAACAGAGAACTAATCAGCATTGGTCATCCTCTGACGCCAATTGCACAGGATGCTTCATGGGCTGATCGCCCGGAACAACAAGACTCCCCCAGTACTCCCCAACATCAAGTCACTCCCCAACAACAACAACAAGATGAAGAGGAAGACTTTGAGGCCCAGGCAACCCCATCTCCAAAGGCGTCGCCCGACATTCCATGAGCTTCGCCAAAGGTCAAAGGCCTCAAGTACCTCTCTCGAGCATTCGAGAAGGAGAAGTGCACCACCAACCTGTTGCACGTCAAGTGTTTTCGAAGCCACTCCAACTGTGAATGTCTCTGAGTCTGAAGCCAAAGCTGCTGAAGACAATCCGGCTGCATCAGCCGCAGACACCCAAGAAGAAGAAGAATGTGTCCCTACACCCCCTGTAACTGAAGAAGTCATACCTGATATCAACGTGCCAGTGCCCGACCCTCCAGCTCCTCAAGTGAAGGTTGAGAACATTGAGGCTGCCACCTCCAACACCAATGAAGCCAATGACGTGGTAATAGCTGAAGCCAATGTGGAGCCTGTCCCAACTGCTCCTGAAGCCACTGAAGGAAATGTGCCTGAAGCCAATGAGGCAACTGCTCCTGAAGCATCTGGCTGAGCAACTGAAGCCTCGATTCTTTGCCCTTGCTCCTGTTCCGCCACCAAGGCCCTACACAATCGAGCAAGCATACAACTATGGCGAGCTAGTCACAGTAAGATGGCCCGTTCTGGTCCCTCCGCCTCATGCCTCTGGTCCTCAGTTCGACTATCATATTGAGCATAGGCCTCAGGTCCAGAAGCCGAAGCCAAGACTGCCAAGGTTTCCAGGCACTGCCACCTCAACGGGTTCTTTCAATGCAAATGGCTTCAAAGCCCATCATACCTTCTTTGACAGTGCAAAGAACCCCTACACAAGGCCAAGGATCTCATCTGACCGGTTCTGGAGCTATCAGCAAAGAAGCTATTACTCATGTGTTCTGTATGACCAAGGCCGCATTTTCCCTCATATGTGCCTTGACACTGAAGCCATTGTCGGACTGTCGTGCTTAGAAGAAGCACTTGACTGCTTTCATGACGCAGGTCTGCTTGGTTTCGTTACAGACAAAGAACACTGGAATGAAGAATTAGTGCTTCAATTCTATGCTACCCTCCACATCCGCGGCTACAACAGAGACACAAAGACATGGGTTCTCGAGTGGATGACTGGAAATGTTCATTATGAAGCCAAAGCTCTTGACATCATTGAGCTCACAGGCCTACCCACTCCCGGAGAGTTGTTTGAACCTGGATGTCAACTCCACCGCGATGCCTTGGAGAGCATATTTCATAAGCCTGAACCAGACATGAGTCAGATGCTGAGCATGATGAAGCCACTGCCACACGATGCTGAATACCCTTAGCACTTCTTTGTTGATGACCTTGAGTATCTGCCTCGCACCATATATCACATCATCAGGCGAACTCTATGGCCAATCAAAGGGCATTCATCGTCTGCAAAGCTTGAAGGAGCAATGATGACATTGGTCTTCTACATCCTCAATGGCATCAGCTTCAACATGCAAGATTTCTTCATCCGACAACTGGCAGCGTCCGGATCTGATCTGTTTGGTCTGAATTGCTATGCTCCATGGGTCATGCGCCTCATCAAGATGCACTCTGCTATCAACTATCAACCCTCTGCTCGCAATCATCTGATCTTTCTACCAGAGGTTGATATGTCTGTTGAAGCCATATACCCTGAGCCTGCCAAAATGCCACTAAGTCTTCAGAATGCAGATCACCACAGCTTCTCTCAACCCATGGAAGGCGTCCCAGCAATATCTCGTGTCTATCCTCTGGCTGGGAACACACGTCTGCCTCATCGTGCCTGCAATTTGAAGCCGAGAGCACAATTGGCCAAAGGCCTCGGAAGCGCTCTCGAGTCCTCAATGATCGAGAACTTCTTGTGGCGCTGCATCAAAAGCAAGATAAGCATCACTCCTGGCTAAAGCGTCAAATGCAAAGCCGCTTGGTGGACGTCAATCGCATTCGAAACCTTTCCACCAAGAATGCTTTTGTCACTCACGAGACATGTCGGCGATCATGGAAGAGTTTGACCACCTTTCGGTGCTAAGCGAGATCTTCAAGACGATGGCTTCACCGAACGCTTCAAGTTTGACTCCACTCCTCCATGGAATGCAGTCCTCTGACGAACTCCATCACTTGAAGACTCGACTATTCTTCCTCCACGGCAGCTGTCAATGCCAGAGTGATCGACGATGAAGCCGGCGCTACTTCACCGCCCCTACTTACGCGCGAATCGACCTTTGCGCCAAGCTCGTACGCACCGCCAACCAACAACGACAACCCTGCTCCATCATCTTCTTGAGAAGAGGGCGAGTAGATGCTCTATGTCTTCAAACCTTTTGGTCCTTCTTGACAAAGGGGAGAAGCATATGAGTTTGATAGTCTTCAAGTGGGTTCATAAGGGCGGTTGCATAAATATTTTGCCTAGTGTTTACAACTCTCGCTTTTGATACATTTGGTTCTTTGAGTTGTAACACTTAAACTCGATGGTCGTCTGCTACTTATTTGCTTTACTCTAGTGCGATGGTAAATTCCGCATGTGCGACGATAACTTCCGCACTTAGATCATTCTGCAGACGTCCATTTTTCATTATGCATGTCATTCTCTTAGCTATATCATTTCATGCATGATGAATTATCTTCATAAGTTGAAGAGGATCTCCACAAGTACAACCTACCATGTGCATTTGCATTCCAAAAGCAAACTACTTATATGCACATCTTCAGAGGGAGCCTTTTCCACTTATGAAGAAAATTCCCTATCCTTTACAATTTCACATATTTTATCCCCGTTGAAAACTTTAACCAGTTTGTCATCAATCACCAAAAAGGGGGAGATTGTAAGTGCATCTAGTGCCACCCCTAGTTGGTTTTGGAGTATTGACGACAAAGGTGGTTGAGGACTAATGCGTTTGTGAGAATTGCAGGATAACGCAGGTAGTGTCCCTCATTGATTCGGTTTACCTAGGAGATGACCCCTAAAATGTATGAAGACATTGGCGACAATGGTGGTATGTGAAGATATTCACATTGAAGACTATGACATGAGAAGACATTGAGTGAAGACTATGGAGCCAAGATCGTATGTCGTTTTCGTTGTTTCCTTTTTCTTCTTTGTTGAGTCGTAGGAACCACCGTCTTTGTTAAGTGGGGTCCAAGTGATCATAGTCGGAATGATCAAGTGATGCTCAACCCAAATCCTATGTCTTCGAGCGAAGACAATGAGAGCAAAACTTATCCAGATTTGGATGAGTCAGCTTTGCTTGTAGCCCAAGTAAAGTTGGCGTGTGTGTTTGAAATCTGACCGTTGGAACACGTGTCAGTTCCTTAGTGACCCAGGGTCATTTCGAACATAACAGGTCGGGTTGCCTAGTGGCTATAAATAGCCCACCCCCTACACCATAAATTGGTGGTTGCTCAGAGTTAGTGCACGGATTTTGTCGTTTGAGAGCAAACCACCTCGAAGCCTTTGAGAGAGAGAAATCCTTGCGAGGACAAAGCCCAAACACCCAGAGCCAAAGAGTGTTAGGCATCATTGAAGTTTTCCTTTCTGTGTGACCTGAAGACTTATTACACTTGAGGACTGTGAATCCTCCAGCCGGTTAGGCGTCGCGTTCTGAGCATCCAAGAGTCATTGTGGATTGCCGGTGAACATCGTCTGTGAAGGTTCGGAAGTCTACCTTGAAGACTTACCAGAGTGATTGGGCGAGGACTGTGTGTCCTTAGATCAAGGGGAATAAGGTGAAGACGCAGTCTTATGAGTTGAATCTCGGCCTCCCTAACCCGGATGTCACAGCTTGTCACGACAAGCTGGGCCAGTCCAACAAATCATGTGTCTTCAACAAGTGACTGGTTCTATCCCTTCCCTCCTTTACTTAGAGTTTGTCTTACGTGAAGTCATTGCCTCTTTGTCATACCTGTTTGACTTCATTGCTTGACTACTTTTGTTGATTGGCTTCATACTATCTTCCATCCTGATCCTTACTACATAGCTGCTATTAGTCTTGTCCGTTCACAGTATTGCATACTTGACTATGGCTTGCTTGTTGTAGTTTATCTTCCGCTGCATATCCATTAGGTCATTTCTGTTGTTTGTCTTCGAAACATTCGTGTTTTGAAGACTTTCATAAAAATCGCCTATTCACCCCCCCTCTAGTCGATAACTAGCACTTTCACCATCCTCTACCCTCTGGGTGGCTAGTCCTATTTATAGGCAGAGGCCCTGGGCCTCTCCCCAAATATTGAGCGGGAAGGGCGCCAACAATTGGCCATTTTGAAGGGAAACATCTAGTACACTTATCCTGAATAAGTCGGTCCTCGCCTGCCAAAGACTCAGCGATGGCCTTGGCTTGGGCTCCATGATGACCTCCTTCCTGCCGTTCTGCTGGTCTTGGTCTTGTTGCACGAAATGGTTGCCTTTGCACGATGCCTTGGCTCGCTTGCCTCCTTTGCACCAAAGGGAAATGAGGACCTTTTCTTGGCTGGCCCCGCCTGGCGCCCTTGGTGCGTCATGGCTTGCGTCATGGGCACCTCGTGAGGTACCTGCCTTGATCTCTCCGCCTCCTCGCGAGCCCGGCTGACGAGGCCGTGCTCGAGGAAGCTTCACTGTCCGCCCATGAGGCTTGGCCCTCGTGAGGGTCTTGAGCTTGTGTTGATGAAGATGGGCCGTCTTGGGCCACCCCTTGAGCCAGGCCGCGGGCAGTGCGAAACAAGTCTGGGTACCCCCGTTCCCGGAAACGCCGTGATAGCCCCGGGCCAAAGGCGCTGAACTTGGCTTAGCAGAGAAGCGAAGGGGCAAGTGTGAAGCGCCGCGGGCCCCAACAGCCTGCGGCCTTGGGCGCCGCGTGGCGGTTGATTGGACACGGGTGTCCCTGCTTCCCCACAATGCCTGAGCAACTGCACGAATCGACAAGTCCCTGCATGCAAAGTGGGTCATGATTACCTGTGATCGTGGAGGTCGACGGTTGGCCTCCCCCGGCTATATGTACGGAACGGCGCGAGCCCTTCCAGTCCATCTCTCCTTGCTACTCCTTCTTCTCCATCCTTTCCCTTGCTCCACATTGTGACAATGGCTCCGATCCGCCGGTTCTCCGCAGAAGAGAAAGGAAAGGCCCCCCGAGAGGGTCCCGATCCGCTTCCGCCGAAAAAACGGCTAGCCCTCTGTCTCCGAGATGAGGGTGCCTGGCAGGAGGTGTCGAGGCCCTGGTACGAGCGACCACCGCCAGGGTTCCCGCTGCCCTTGTACGCCCGCATTGAGGGCCCTAAAGAAGTTGACGCCGAGCGCCACGGACGACGCCGCCGTCGGTGTCGGCGGGTCACGGCGGTGCGTGTTATTCCTCCCGGAGTCCATGCCGAGGGCTCCTCCCGAGAGCTTGTGCTCCACGCCGTCATGCCTCCTCAGTCTTGGATTCACCTTCCTCCCTCCTTCACCTTCGTGATTCCACAGAGGGGCTCTCTGGAGCTCTGGTTGCAGCATGCTGGCTGCGGCACCCCTGAGACCGGAGCGGAGGTTGCGGTCGTCGCTTCGGGCAAGGTCTTCATGACCCGAGGCTGGGGCGAGATCGCCCGGGTCTTGCGGACGAGGGGTGCCCTCGTGATCCACCTGGAGTACGATGGCGCTTCCATGATGTTCTTCAAGGTCTTCGATGCGGAAGGACGCCGGCTGGAGTGCTGCCCTGAGAGAGGCGGCTGGGGCCCTGCCGTGGTGAGGACTAGGCTCGCCGACCGCTCCCCCAGCAGCTCCTCAGGCAGCAGAGGCGTAGTAGGATCCAGCAACTTCGCCGAGCTCTTCGCGACTTCGGAGACGAGCGATGACAGCTACGAGCCTCCGAGCTTGCACCGCGCTCGGAGCCGGGCGGGCGCGTCAGGCTTCCAGCGCCGGTGATCTAGATGGGGTTGGCGCCGGTGCCTAGTGACCCACTGTTGATGATGGCATCTCCTTGCGGAGACGCGCGTAGTTAGCGCTCTTTTAGGATCTGCTCCTTTTGTTCCCTGCGAGGAATCGAAGAACACACCCCGTGGGGGCTTGTAAGGTGCACGCGGTTCTGTTTGTTAATATGATCCTTGTCGTGAAGTGGTGCGAGATGCCCTCGCAGATGCGCCAGGTAGGGGTGCATCGGAATCCGCCTTCCGCCACCCTGCTCTTCGCCGCCCCTCGCATCCATGTCAGACGCTCGTCGAGCCCGTGCCGAGCGTCGGGCCGCTGTCGCTACTCGCGTCGCCCAGACGGCTCCCGTCGGTGGCCGCCCCCTCCGTTCCCCGTCGTCTGCCGTCAACGCCGCCACCGGCCCGGCGGGGAACGAGCAGCGGGCGTCGTCCCTGCATCCTTCGGTACGGCGAGAAGGCCGAACCACCACCCCGTCGCTGACTCCAGCCGGTTCTTCGTCCCACGCTCGTCGCGCTCCTGCGGATGCGCACGCCGCGTTGCTCCTGGCACGGGAACTCCTGCACTACCATCCCGTCGATGACCTCTATGACGAGTGGATCGCCCGCATCACCAAGCTCGTCAGCGCCGCTGGGGGCTCCCCTGCGCCATCCCTCTCGCTGCACCGCGCCCCGCCTTGTGCTGGCGATGAAGCTCCGGGGGCGCCTCAGCCGCCTCCCCCTCAAGAAGGCGCCTTGGCCCCAAGGCGCGTGGCCCCTGGGCGGAACCCACTCCGTCCGGCACCGGCCACAAGAAGAGAAGAGCTGCCAAGAGGTCCCTCGTCCCCAAGAAGCTGCCAGTGCTCCCCGCACCGCCCGTCACGACAAGGCTCCTACTCCGGTAGCGCCAAGACCACTGCTGCTCTGGCGGCGGCCACGGAGACCTCCAAGATCAAGCCCTCCGTTTCCAAAGGCCTCCCGTGGCCACTGCAGGCTGTCGTGCCTTCACCGCCGAGCTGTGCAGCGTGGCCTGGCCGGGCAAGTTCAAGCCAGACCTGCCCCCACGCTACGATGGCACGGCCGACCCTGCGGAGTTCCTCCAGCTCTATGAGCTGGGAATCAAAGCCGCCAATGGGGACGAGAAGGTCATTGCGAACTGGTTTCCCATGGCGCTCAAGGACGGTGCTCGCACCTGGCTCCTGAACCTGGCTCCTGGCACGATTTCCTCCTGGAACGAGATGCGCACCCGATTCTTCGCCAACTTCCAAGGCACCCGCGATCGGCCCCCGGCCATGAGGGACTTGCGCTGCATCAAGCAGCAGTCAGGGGAGACCCTGCAAAAGTTCATCCAACGTTTCAACAACACTCGCCTTAAGATCCCCAGGGTGTCTGAGGAGGCCATCATCTCAGCCTTCTCCGACGTTGTGCGTGACGTCAACATGAAGGAAGAGCTCGCGATCCATGAAGACCTGTGCACATCCCTGGAGCTGTTCAACTTGGCGACCAAGTGCGCCAGGGCTGAGGAAGGACGCATTTCCCTTCTCGAGCTGCCGGACACCGACCCAGAAGAGAAGAAGCCCAAGGTGAAGGACGTGAAGCGCAAGGGGGCTGCCGTGCTTGCAGCAGAGCCGGACACCAAGCGAGGAAGGGATCAGCCTGAGTCATCCAAGGGCAGTCGGTACTGCGTGTACCATGACCTCCACACCCATAACACCAATGAATGCCAAGAGCTCAGGGCCGTGCGGGACGTGCGTGCCGCCCGACGCCCCGAGCGCAGCGAACGGGGCTATGGCCGAGGAGGAGGAAGAGGTGGAGGATGATGGGAAGACCGTGGCCCTCACCAAGGGTGGCGTGACCGACCTCGCAAGGACCGCTGGCAGGATCAGCCTCGCGAGGGAGCTTGGAGGGACCCACCTCGCGAGGGAGGCTGGAGGGATCACCCTCGCGAGGATCGCCCACAAGGCAACGCATGCCTCCCTCCTCTGCCACCGCAGCCAAGGAGAAATGAAGACCATCATCAAGACGAGGGGGTTGGGGGCTTCCAGGAGCCGCGCGCAATCGCTTGCATCCTGGGCGGAGCACAAGCCCCAGCCTCTCAGCGCATCGTCAAGCAGTTCGCCCGCGAAGTGAATGCAGTCCTCCCTAGGCTCGAAGCCACACGCCCCCTCAGGTGGTCAGCGTGCGCCATCACATTCAGCTCAGCGGATCAGCTCAAGTGCGCAGCCACAGCCGGAGTCCTCCCGATGCTTTGTTCCCCAATCATCAGCAATGTGCAAGTCACCAGGACCCTCATCGATGGCGGAGCAGGGCTCAATGTCCTGTCCGTCGAGACATTCAACAATCTCCAAGTGCCATACAATCAGCTTCAGCCAACCAAGCCTTTCTCCGGAGTCACTGATGGTTCCACAGTTCCGATAGGGCAGGTCCGCCTTCCTGTCACCTTCGGGATGTGCGACAACTACCGCACCGAGTTCATTGACTTCGACGTCACGCACATTCGCCTGCCGTACAATGCCATCCTCGGGTACCCAGCTCTGGCCAAATTCATGGCCGTGACTCATCACGGCTACAATGTCCTCAAGATGCCAGGAAGCGGTGGAGTCATCACGGTGCCTTGTGAAGAGAGAAATGCAGTGTGTTCCCTGGAGCGTGCTTTTCAAGCCGCGTCGATTGAAGATCCAGATCGCAGGAGCGGAGAGCTTCCCGAGGTGGTCCCTAAGAAGAAGAAGACATCGCCTGGCCCGACCCCTCGGGAGGCAGGCCCCTCAGGGTCCGCGCCTGTTCAGGGGCACCTCCCTCTGTCGCATAGGAAGGCGCGCCCGACGCCCTCTTCGAGCAAGGCTCGGGGGCTCTCTCCTAGAGGGCCACCGACTTTGCTAAGATCACGAGGGAGGCGCTCGGGCACCACTTGGAGGCGTGTTTCAAAGCACGTTTCCCTCAGGAAGGAGCAAGGCAAGGAGGGCCAAACCCTCAGG
Organism: Aegilops bicornis; assembly: GCA_021605145.1. NCBI lineage: Eukaryota > Viridiplantae > Streptophyta > Magnoliopsida > Poales > Poaceae > Aegilops > Aegilops bicornis. The sequence continues at coordinate 532,226,237 of CM038671.1, read as the reverse complement.
AGTTCGTCAGCAAGATCATTCAGGAGCTTCAGGAGTCAAGAGTCATGAGTGGCAGCCACCGCTTACCCGCCGTAGCTCCCCATCCAGGCGAGGATGGTGGGTTGCGTGTCTGCATCGACATACCAGGGCTCAACCGAGCCGCCTCTCGAGCGCCTCGGCCCCTCACGTGGCGGCTGTGAATGTCCACCCCACAGCTATGTTCACATGCCTAACGGCTTGCCGAACGCGGCTGCCGTGCGGCAGCGCCTCATGAGGAGCATCCTGGAGGTTCAAGTGGCCAGGCGTTTCGGGTTCCGACAGACCCTCTAGGTTCGAACTCTAGGGTGCACGCGGAGATCGCACCTCCAACCTACCTACGTCTCGTCGCCTCGCAAGGATCTAAACTACACGAAGAACAACACAGAGGACACGAGGTTTATACTGGTTCAGGCACCATTGTGGTGTAATACCCTACTCCAGTGTGTGGTGTGGTGGATTGCCTCTGGGGCTGATGATGAACAGTACAAGGGAAGAACAGCCTCGCGAGGGGCTGTTCTTGAGCTGGTGCGATGAACTGCTAGGGGAGTTCAGCCGCCTCTCTTTCTCTCTCTCTAGATGCCGATCCTCTACCCTGTGAGTGGCTAGTCCTATTTATAGGCAGAGGCCCTGGGCCTCTCACCAAATATTGAGCGGGAAGGGCGCCAACAATTGGCCATTTTGAAGGGGAACATCTAGTACACTTATCCTGACTAAAGTCGGTCCTCGCCTGCGAAAGACTATGACGGTGGCCTTGGCTTGGGCTCCACGATGACCTCCTTCCTGCCGTTCTGCTGGTCTTGGTCTTGTTGCACCGAAATGGTTGCCTTTGCCTGATGCCTTGGCCTGCGCTTGCCTCCTTTGCACCAAAGGGGAAATGAGGACACTATGCGGGCTGGCGCCCGCCTGGTGCCCTCGGTCGTCATGGCTTGCGTCATGGGCACCTCGTGCGGTACCCCGCCATGATCTCTCCGCCTCCTCGCAAGCCAGCCTGACGAGGCCGTGCCCGAGGAAGCTTCCTGTCGTACGCACCGCGAGGCTTGGCCCCTCGTGAGGGTCTTGAGCTTGTGTTGATGAAGATGGGCCGTACTGGGCCACCTTGAGCCACGCCGCAGCCGCAGTGCGAGCAAGTCTGGGTACCCCCGTTCCCGCCGACAAGAGCCCCCGGGCCCAAGGTGCGCCTGGACTTGGCTTAGCAGAGAAGCGAAAGGGCAAGTGCGAAGCGCTGCGGGCCCCAACAGCCTGCGGCCTTGGGCGCCGTGTGGCGGTTGATTGGACGTGGGCGTCCCTGCTTCCCCACGTCTCCTTATTTTGTGCCCAGCTAGGCGGACCCGCAATTGCACACAGTCATCCCTCTTCTCGCCGCGCGCGCGCCTCCCGCTCTTCCTCCTCTTGAGCTCCAGCTTCTGCTTCCAATCCAATCTCGAATCCTCCCCCTTCCTGTCGCCATGGCGCCGACGAAGAAGGGGAAAGGGCGGAAGCTTGTGCCTTCGCCCCGCTCGCCGTCGCCGATGGCTCCTGCTATCGATCGGTCGATCATACTCAACTTGGAAGGCTTGGGCAAGGTCAGTTCGGCCCTCGCCACCATCTTCAACGAGTGTGGGAGGACGATGGTCTGGCCCGCGTCTCACTTCTCCATTGACAGAATAATCACCGAGGTCCCAGATTACCGACGCCTGTGGGCGGGACTGGTTCCCCCCTTTTCTGATTTCTTCAACGCCATACTTTCCCATTACCAGATCCACATGATGCATTTGGGTCCCGAATCCATTACTCTCCTTGCTGTTTTCGCCTTTGTTTGCGAGGCGATGGTCGGCATTCCTCCTTCAGTTGCCTTGCTGCGCCACTTCTTCTCTTTGCGCCTCAGCGACCCCACCCAATGCTCGGGGTGCGTGAGTTTCCTTGCCGCGCCAGAAACGGCGGCCTCGGGGATTGATTTCAGCCTTCCCCCGCCTGCGACTGGGTTCCGAGAGCGGTGGCTGTACGTGGATGTTGGAGTGCCAAGCCCCCTGCTCTCGGAGCCTACCTCGCCCGCTATCCCCAATTCGGGCTGGGGCCAGGAGACGCTCATGAGCCCTCGGCTCGTCTTCGTCTGGCGTCGCTTTGCGAACTTGAGGGCGCTCGGTATGACAGCCCCCAAGGTGGTGAAGGAGTTCCTCCTATGCCGCATAGCCCCTCTCCTGCGCCATTCTCACCGGATGTGGGCCTTCGTGGGGCACGAAGACCACATCAGGCTTCAGGAGGATGATCTGACGCCTGAAGTGCTGAGGAAGGTTCTCATTATCCTGACTGGGGACCCTTCCCCCGGCAGCCTCCGGCGAGAGGGTGCCCTGTTGTACCTTTGCTCGAGCAGGGCCGATTTCGTGAAGCAGATGCCCAGCTTTGACGAATGGGGGCTGCACCCCATGGGCCTCATGGGGCCTCGTGAGAACCCAGTTGTGGTGGTTGCCCGCGGCGGTCCTTCCTCGAGTGGTGGAGCTGGGAGGCAAGGGCCGCCTGGGGCTGAGGAGGCCGTCGTCGAGACGATGATGCCATGCGGAACTCCTGAGGCGGCAGCCCCTGAGGCCCGCCCTGCAGCGGCTGGAGGTGTTGAGCCGCGGACCGCTGCTCCCGTGGCAGAGGCCCCTGAGGCCCCGGCCACCCTTCATGGGGCGGCATCTGGCGGCGTGGGCAGGCGATGCCCCGACGCCGGGTCACGTTGGCGCTTCTTCCTTGTCGCAGGCCGACCCCTGCGCCGAGCTCCTAGGCCGCTTCCGTGTGGACTTCGAGGCTCTCCGAAAGAGAAAGGAGGCCTTGGGTGATGATTACCCTTGCCTCCTATTGAAGCGCAGGAAGTGCCGCCATTGATGAGTAAGCCTTCCCCTTTCTTAGTTCCTTACTTTCCCGTTGCTTCAACTGATCATTGCCCTGCAGGGCCCTTCCTGCCGAGCTGACGGAGACGGCTGAGGAGCCATCCCCCCAGGCCTCGCCCTCCCCACCATCCCCAAGCGCCCCGAGCTCAAGCACTGCCCTCGTGGTGAGGCCGGTTGGAGAGGTGAGCCATCCAGTGATGCATCATGATTCTGCGCACCTCGCGACCGTCCTTCGCGAGCCCTCCCTGGGTATAGCCAGCCTGCCTTGGGCTCTTCAATTGGTCGTGGACGACGACTGGCTGTGGTCGGCCTTGCGTTCTTCCTTTGAGGACGAGCCGGCTCTGGGCCTGGCTTCTAGCAAGGCGCATCCGGCCATCGCGAGGGCGCCAGCCCCCAGCCCCGCCCGGAGGGGGGAGGTTGGTTCATGCCCCCCGCGCACGCCTGGGGCAGAGGACGACGCGGAAGACGTGCTCGAGCGTGCCCGGGAGCGCCGCGCCCTTCGCCAAGGGTTTCTCCGGAGGGCGGCTGACGCAGTGAGCCAGCTGCTTGTAGAGCTTGCTGACGAGGACGCGCGCCTTGAGGCCGAGGGCCTGCGCCTAGCTGAAGAGAGGCGCAAGCTGAAGGTGGTTGTTGCCCTTGCGCACCACCAGCGTGACCTTGACAATGAGAAAGCCGAGGTGTCGCTGGCGGCTTCTCGAGAGGCCCGCTCCCGGGCCATCGCGGAGGCTCGGGAGGCTGACCCGCGGCGCGAGGCTGTGGAGGAGCGGGCGCGGGAGCTCCAGGCCTGGAGTAACTCCCTGGAGCAGCAAGTGGAGCTGCGTGAGGAGGCCCTTGCGTCTATGAAGGGGGCTTCGGTCGACCAGGCAGAGCTCCAGAGTCGTGAGGAGGCACTAACGCTGGAAGCCGCCGAGCGCGCCCGTGACCTTGAGCGGCTGGAGACGAGAGAGCGCTTGGTGGCGCAGGCGGAGGACGATGTCGCTGCGCGGGAGGCCCGAGTCTTGGAAGAGGTTGATTGCCGGGTGGCGGCGGCCCGCTCGAACCTCGAGCGCGAGTTCGGGGAGAGGCTGGAGTTGATTAAGGTCGAAGCAGAAGGCAGGACCGCCGCCCTGAAGGCCAAGCTGGATGAAGTGACGCGGCGGGCGGACGCTGCCCGGGCCGCCCTTGGCGCGGCACAGGGGGAGCTGACTTCCTCCCGCGCCGAGGTGCTTCTTCTCTGTCAAAAGGTGGACGCGGCTGAGGCCGTCGCGCGGCGGAGCGAGGACGAGATACACCAGCGGTAGACCCTGGAGCACGAGCATGGCCTATGCTCCGCACGCTCCGGGAAAGAGCTAACATGGCCTTGGGCAACATCTGTGAGGCGGCCGTTGGGGAGCCTCATGTGGTTAACTATGCTGGTAACCTCCAGTTCTTCACTGATGTGGTGACACAGCTGGAGGCGCGGTCGGGCAGAGCCAACAGGTTGGTGGAGGAGAGGAGTCGTGCCCTGCTCAGGCGTGCTTTTTCTCGCGTCTTCAGTCATCTTCAGAACATGGGTCCCCACTTTGACTATGATGCCGCCATCGCCCCGGTACCCCTGGCCATCCGGGACGACCTGGCGCACTTGGCGGGAGACAACGTAGATGCCCTCGTCAGGGCCTTCACTACTGAGAACGACGGCGTGGTCGTGGTTGCTGATGAAGGCGGCGTGGTGAACGGCCCGGACGCTACCGACGGCGAAGCGGAGGGTGATGGCGAGGCCAGCGACGCCAGTGACGATTTAGGAGGTGCCCTTGAGGATGCACTGGGGGATTTATCCGATTGACCGCGTGTTGTACCCGCTTTCTACCTTGCGCAGAGGAAGTTCGGGCTTGGCCCTGAAGGTTGTAAGAGCATTTTGGGAGGGGGAGCCCCTCGTGTAAAAACTTGCAGTTAGTGCATTAGTAGACACGATATCACCCGTACGCCTACGCCAAGTGGCTGGTCTTGCGACGAGCCGACTGGCTTGTTTACCTTCGACCCGCGTGGGCCCCAAGATAGCCTGCGGAGGGCTGTGGTGTCCTGAGTGCCTCTTGCATGAGCCCATTGAACCTGCAGTGAGAACCTCCTGAGAGGGCATGGTGACGGCAGTCCGGGCTGCACGCATGCTAGGCCTGGCCCGGCTCGCAAGGGGCTCACGAGGGGAAGCAGCTGAGGTGGGATGGACGCAAAGAGGTAACCAGAACGCGAGAGATTGCTCGAACGAGAGTAAACACCCCTTCCCCGAACACACACAAGTCTCAAACTCAAATCCAACTTAAATCCAAACGGGGGGAAAAACGACAACCAAAGGAAAGGCAAAAAGAAGCAGAAAGGCCGCGTCCGGCACCTAGTCTAGTCTTCGACGTCTTCTCACCAGCGCGGAGCTAAGTGCTGCCACTGGGCGTGGGCGGGAGCCCCCGAGGCCCGAGGGCGGCTCTCCGGAGACTCCGGGGCGTGTACAACCCCACTCATTATTACGTGAGAGTGTCACGGGGCGGCGAGTTTCACAGGCACTGGGCCTTCTTCACAGGTACCGGCCTTGCTTCATATCGCCAGACAAGGGCCCCGCCTTGCACCACACTCTATTGCCATCAACGACGGCCGGAGACCGAGGACGCCGCCGATGGGATAGAGCGGTCGCCAGCGGTTCCCCCGACGACCACGGGTCCTCTGCCGGGGGTAGGCCCTGAGGCACCTCCCCGGCAGAGGGCCTACCTCCTGAGGATGCCTTGCTCCAAACGCCGCGGTGGTGATGCCGGATCTCGGCCCCTCTCCTGCAGCCCCTGGCGCCCTCCTCCTGAGGGGTGGGAAGCTGCTGGATTGGGGCAGCCATCCGCCGCGACGACCTGTACCTCCTGCGATCCATGGTTAGTGTATGCCTGCTCCTGAGGAATTAGCGGTACCCGATAATCGCTGCCTCCAACACGGTCGAAGGGGCTATCACGGGGCTCCTGAAAGAGCTCAGCTTCGGGTGTCTCTTCCCCCCAGCTTGGGCCGAGGAGTGAGCCATGGTCTTCCTCCTGCGCGTGCCCTTGATCCATCATGTGGGGCACATACTCTTCCGGGGCCGCCACCCCGAATGCTTCGCTGTAGTGCCCCGTGTGCCACGCAGCCCTGCTCGAGGCGCCAACCTGGGGGTGGTAGCGCGGCGGCCCACCGGGACCGTGGGCTGTGGCGAGTCCTCCTTCGCTGGCCGGGGGCGGAGGCGGCGCCATTGTTAGCCCGGTGTTGACGACCTGGTTGGCGTTGGAGTGGCCTTGGAATCCGCTCGGAGCTGCGCGGGCGCGCGAGGCCTCCGTCTGAGCGGTCCGCCTTGACCCGAGGCGGCGGGTTGGGTGCGTAAGGGTGAGCCCCGATCTTGGCGGCCAGGAGCTCTGCCATCCGCTCCAGCAGCACGTCGCGGCCGCCCTCCAGCAGCATGCATTGTAGTAGCTCTCGGGCCATCGTGAGCGCGGCCCTTGAGTTCTCTGCTCCCGTCGGGTGTATGCGGCACCGTGGCATGGCGTGGCTCAAGGCCCTCGCCACGACCGCACTCTGCCGTGGCGTGAGAGCTGACGCGTTCGACTGCGCCGCCCGCTGCCCGCACCGCCCGGATCATGGGCCGCCTATGGCATAGGGTTGAGGTTGCCCTGGGCGAGCGGCTCTGCGCGGGCGGGCCAGGCTGCCCAGGCATCGGGATTGCCCGTTGGGTCGCCGGACATGATGATGACGATGCGACGGGGCGCGAGGCGGCAGAACCCGGATTCTGGTGCACCCCTACCTGGCGCGCCAAATGTCGGATTTCGGGTTCCGGCAGACCCTCTAGGTTTGAACTCTGGGGTGCACGCGGAGATCGCACCTCCAACCTACCTACGTCTCGTCGCCTCGCAAGGATCTAAACTACACGAAGAACAACACAGAGGACACGAGGTTTATACTGGTTCAGGCCACCATTGTGGTGTAATACCCTACTCCAGTGTGTGGTGTGGTGGATTGCCTCAGGGGCTGATGATGAACAGTACAAGGGAAGAATAGCCTCGCGAGGGGCTGTTCTTGAGCTGGTGCGATGAACTGCTACGGGAGTTCAGTCGCCTCTCTTTCTCTCTCTCTAGATGCCGATCCTCTAGATGCCCATCCTCTACCCTGTGGGTGGCTAGTCCTATTTATAGGCAGAGGCCCTGGGCCTCTCCCCAAATATTGAGTGGGAAGGGCGCCAACAATTGGCCATTTTGAAGGGGAACATCTAGTACACTTATCCTAACTATAGACTGACGGTGACGCCGGCTTGGGCTCCACGATGACCTCCTTCCTGCCGTTCTGCTGGTCTTGGTCTTGTTGCACCAAAATGGTTGCATTTGCCTGATGCCTTGGCCTGCGCTTGCCTCCTTTGCACCAAAGGGGAAATGAGGACACTGCGCGGGCTGGCGCCCTCCTGGCGCCCTCGGTCGTCATGGCTTGCGTCATGGGCACCTCGTGAGGTACCCCGCCTTGATCTCTCCGCCTCCTCATGAGCCAGCCTGACAAGGCCGTGCCTGAGGAAGCTTCCTGTCGTCCGCCCCGCGAGGGTCTTGAGCTTGTGTTGATGAAGATGGGCCGTACTGGGCCACCCCTTGAGCCACGCCGCAGGCCGGAGGCAGGGAAGTCTGGGTACCCCCATTCCCAGAACGCTGACAGAATTCTAGCATGTGCATGTGTTTATTTCATATTATTGATCCATAGAGTGAGAGCGGTTTGAAATACAGGCAATGCATTGCTTTTGCAATTCATATATAAACCTTAATTAGTGCACTCCATGTTGTTAGTGTGAAGCACTTTATACATTTATCACTTACATGGATACATTCCAAATTGCTAGCTACGAAATAGCATACATGTTGAGTTCAACATAAAGGGGGTTTCGGACATTCGAATTCACAGGAAGTGCATTCATCTATTTGAACCCGAGATAATGGCATTTGTAAATCAGATCTAAAAGGGGGCATCAATCTTTGTTGTGCGTTTGAACATGCTATATATTCATACGCACGTCTAACTAATTTTTTGCAACCAAGGAGATTATATCTGGAACCATGCATGAACTGAGGTAAGTTGCATATTTTTTAATATATACTCGTGTACAATTTATATTCAAATGTACGCCCTCCATTCCAAAATAAACATAGTTTTAGGATTTTCAAGAGTAAAGATTTGTGAAGTTTGACAAATCCTGAAAGTTCAATTCAAGAGCACCGAAAACGTTAATGCTTCTGCTCCCAAATATTGAACGAAGCGCCAAATAAGCCACTGGTCACCCGAAACCACGCGAGATTAATGTTTGGTGGTAGGAAATTACCGTCCTGACTCTGGCACGTGTAGCCCATCAGCCCGTTGTCCAAAGGTCTAAACTGGGGTAGGTTTGTAACTTCACCAAGATGCCAGTCTCAACCGCCTCCGAGAAGCATTCATACATCGTGGGCGCCTAAACACCCATGTGCTCGGCCGAAATCTATCTCGCCCACCATTTGGGATACCTGAGATTACTGTCCAACCCCCAACCCGCAATATGTCCGAAATTTTAGATGGGGGCAAAGTTTGTAACTTTCCCCAAATTTCAAATAAGCGTGTCCCAAACCGAAACATTGTTCACCCTAAGTTCCCCCTCCCTCTGTTTCCCCATTCATACTCCGTGGGCGCCAAAATGCCCTCTCCACAGCCGCGAAACCCCAGCCTCCTCCGTCCTCCACCCCATCTCGCCAAATCCACCCCCGCCCTCCTCCATCACGCCGGAGCCGGTACCCCGACGTCGTCGTCCAACGCAACCGCAACCGCAACGCCATCAAGGACTTAGCAGCTGAAGCCGAGGCAGAGCTACCTCCACGACACCGATGCCGACGTGCGCTGTACAAGAACGACTTCGACAATGCCATCCCGCGCCTCACCGCTGTCGCTCCACTGTCGCAACCGTCAACCGCACCAGAGCTGTTCCCTCTAGGCCGTCGTTTGCCGCCTCGGATCTGGTTCCACGCCGCCGACAGACGGCCACCGCACCACACTCAACAACTTGGCCATGGGTTCGTCCAAGGCTCCACCGTCCTCCACAACTTCTCGTTTCTAGCGAACCACAAGAAGATCGTTGGAAAAATAGAAGGAGGACACAGCACTGCCAGCAGAAAGAGGTACTCCTCTTCCCTTATTCATGCAAATCTTACGTCTCTGCTCACACCGTATTCATCCCACGAAATAAATTAGTTGAGTGCTTCGTACTGCATCTTCTTTGTGATACTAAATGCACAAGGTTTCCTCCCATTTACTATTTCACCTTTGCTAGAGGTCAGTAGCCCGCCCAGATTTCAATTCAGGGTCAGTCGAATCACAATTAAAAGAAGCAGCACCTGCTTAGTCACGCGGAGCACCATAGTCCGCCTGTTCGCCGGGTAAGCGGCGCATCGGTGTCTATCATAGGGGTGTGGGGCGCAGGAGCTGCTTGCGCCCGATCTGGAGGTCGACCAGGCTTGAAGGGATGGCCAGGGAGGTGCCAAGCACGATGGTGCTGTGAGGTCGAGGGGAGGGCGGAGGCAGGGGACTGGGCTGGTGGTCGCTGGCGTTCCGAGGAAGATCGTAACACTGACTGGCTGGAGGTAGATGAAGGCGATCTGCCCGTTCTTTGTACATCGGACGGTGCAGAAAAAATGGACTGACCTATTTGTTTCCAGTCAACTGTTATTTTCATAGGACCACACCTTGTGGTGTGCTGGAGGAGCATCTGCATTTCCCAGCCATCCCTGTGCTCACATTTCAAAATCCTAGAATCTAGTAATTTCGTGTGCCATGCATGTTGTAGAGCTATCATATGTCTCCCCTCATTTATTTCTCACCGACCTGCTATCTGCTACCTTTACACTGTACTACTTGTGCACACACTTCACCCATACTCACACTATTGTTTTTTTATGCATGGGTATTTCAGACTCTGATGCAGTGTTGATGAATACAAAAATGAAAAACAGAAGTCGCTCTAGTGTAATTCAAAGATAAGCACTAAGCATCTCAGCGCTCTAGGGTGCAGTGCCAGCAGATGGAGACAGTAAACGTAGCTCTACAGTTGATGATCTCAATTGCCAGACACAACCATCCCAGGTGCTTGCTTTAACTTCGCGCTGTCAAATGTGGTTGCATGTTGCATATGGTGTCTAGCTTGTATTGCTTCCAATTTGGTTAAATTGCATCGGCTTACTTTACACATTATACCTTTGATAATGACATGCCTTCATGTTTTTGATACATACTACATATGTCTATTAACCATGTACGTACATCAAACTAATGCTCTTTTGTATCCCTCGTCAATTAGTTATGACAAGACAGTCACCCCAGTGGGTTACTGTAAGACGCGCTACTCGTTTAAAGAGTGCAGTGTCATCCTCCCCACATGATTCTCAAGAAACATCAAGGCTAAATGAAGATAGTCAACGTAGCTCTCTAGTTGATGACCAAAATTCCCCCACACCACCATCGCAGGTGCTTGCTCTTACTTGGCAGTGTGATATGTGGTTGCATGTTGCATATGGTGTCTACCTTGTAATGCTTCTAATCAGGGTAAATTGTATCTGCTTAGTTAACACATTATACCTGTGAATATGACATGTGTTCCTGTTTTTGGTACATATTACGTCTTTCTATTAACCATGTTCTTACATCAAACTACTTTTCTTGTGTATCCCTCATCAATCACTTCTGACGAGACACCTTCAAGTTGACAGTGTAATATTGGTTGCATCTTGCATATCATTTCAAACATGTATTGCCTCTAATTTGTTGAAGTGCCACTTATAATGAGACACATCTAACTTGGTAGAGTGATTTTGGTTGGATCTTTCATATGGTGTCTAGATTGCATTGCTTCCAATTTGTTGAAATGCCTTCTGCTTAGCATTTTTTCATACATATTCCATCCTCCTAAAATGTGGTTGCCATACATAAAAGTTGTGTTCATCAGTATCATGCATCAAAGAATTTGGAAGTACGAATTTCATTCCTTTTTCTTGTATGTTTACTTGACAAGGCAAAATCTAAAAGGACGAAGGCACGGAATGATGGTGGTCCTCTGGAGCAACCGAAACAGATGATCTCTGCAGATTCTCCAGCTACTCCTACTACAGTGCAAGTTCCAAATCTCATATCCCCTACTCCACAACCCTAGGTGCTTGCTCTAACATGGTAGTGTGATATCTGGTTGCATGTTGCATATGGTGCCTAGCTTGTATTGCTCCTAATTTGTTAAGTTGCATCTCCTTAGCTTACACATTATACATGTGAATATGACACGACTTCCTGTTTTTTCTACATACTACATCTGCCTATCACACCATGTTCTTACATCAAACTACTGTTCTAGTGTATCCTACATCTATCGCTTATGATGAGACAGTCACGCCCGTGGGTTAGTATGGGACGCGCTACTCTTATAAAGACTGCAGTTTCATCCTCTCCACATGATTCTCAAGAAACAGCAAGCCTAAATGAAGATATTAAACGTAGCTCTGTACTTGAAGACCGTGACTTCTACACCACCATCGCCGGTGCTTGCTCTAACTTCAAAGGTGATATGTGGTTGCATGTTGCATACGGTGTCTAGCTTGTAATGCTTCTAATTAGGGTAAATTGCATCTGCTTAGTTTATACATTATACCGTTGAATATGACATGCCTTCCTATTTTTGGTACACACTACATCTATGTGTTAACCATGTTCTTACATGAAGCTACCTCTCTTCTGTATCCTGCATCAATAACTTATGATGAGACACCTTTATTCGTTGCATATTGCATATTATTTCTAGCCTGTTGCTATGTATTGCTTCTAATTTGGTCAAATACATTTGTTAGGCCACCCTTTTAATTTGGCAGAGTGATATTGGTTTCATATTTCATATGATTTCTAGATTGCATTGCTTCTAACTAGTTCAAACACCTTGTGCTTAGTTTACACTTTATACATCATACATGTAAATATGTCATGTCGTCCTTGAGGGAGTCCTGGACTAAGGGGTCCTCGGGCGTCCGGCCTATTATCAATGAGCCGGACTAGTGGGCTGTGAAGACATGAAGGCCGAAGACTGTACCCGTGTCCGGATTGGACTCTCCTTGGCGTGGAAGGCAAGCTTGGCGACCAACTATGAATATTCCTTCTTATGTAACCGACTCTATGTAACCCTAGATCCCCCGGGTGTCTATATAAACCGGAGGGTGTAGTATGGAAAGGAGATACTCATGACCATAGTCATACAGGCTAGGCTTCTAGGGTTTAGCCATAACGATCTTGTGGTAGATCAACTCTTGTAATACTCATATTCATCAAGATCAATCAAGCAGGAAGTAGGGTATTACCTCCATAGAGAGGGCCCGAACCTGGGTAAACATCATGTCCCATGTCTCCTGTAACCATCGATCTTAGACGCACAGTTCGGGACCCCCTACCCGAGATCCACCGGTTTTGACACCGACATTGGTGCTTTCATTGAGAGTTCCACTGTGCCGTCGACGAAAGGTTCGATGGCCCCTTCGATCGTCAATAATGACGTTGTCCAAGGAGAAACCTTCCTCCTCGGACAGATTTTTGTATTCGGTAGCTTCGTATTGCGGGCCAAATCGCTTGACCATCTGGAGCAGATCGATAGCTACGCCCCTGGCCACCAGGTCAGATTTGGAAGCTTGAACTAAATTGCGGACATCCATGGAGACTTGATATTCAATGGATTTGAGACTGCGGCGATTGCTCCCCCTCGCTCTGATGAACATAACTTAAATCTATCATCGGACCATATTCAGGAGATGGTTCCTGTAACTGCTACGGCCTTAGATCCGGAGCATATCGCGCCATCCGAAGCCACAGAGTCCGCGACGTTGGAGCCGCACACAGACTCAACACCAGGGAATATCTGCGTCAACGGAATTCCGGACTCGTTTCCGGCAATATGTTCCGAACCACGTACGCCTGCAGACACCGAGCTGGATCGGTCATCGATCTACGAGTTCAGCACCGCAGACATCTTCCAACACTCGCCCTTGGGTGATGTGCTAAATTCATTAAAAACATGTCCTTGGCGGGGGACTCACAGCCGAACTATGTCCGGTTTGAACTAGAGGCTGATGATGGATAATTTCGCTTCCCACCCGCGACCCACTTCATAGCCACTGTCGAGGACTTAACCGACGTGCTTGATTATGGCTCCAAAGACATCGACGGTATGGACGACAACGCCGACAAGGAGCGAGGCCAAGACCCGGCGTTCACTGGACGTTGGACAGCCACCTCTTCGTACGATGTGTACATGGTTGACACACCTAAAAAAGCTAGCGACGATGACAAAGAAGATCCAGTTGCGAATAAACCTTCTGAGACACAGTCCAAGCGTCGGTGCCCTAAACATCGCTCTAAGTCACGTCGCTCAAAAGATAGAAACACTGGCACCGGAGAAAATAGTACTCTGGACGACGCTGAAAACAATGAGGACCCTGTTGGAGCAACATCCGAATAGGAGGAGCAAGACAACGGGCAAGTTAACCCTGATAAATAGGCCATGCCCAACGACCCGGATGACGATAGTTACCGTCCACTCTCCGAGGATGAGGAGAGCCTCGGCAACGAGGATTTCATCGTGCCTGAGGCACCCCTTGAGCAGGAGCGCTTCAAGCGCCAGCTAATAGCTACTTCAAGAAGCGTGAAGAAAAGGCAGCAGCTTCAAGCTGATCAAGACCTACTCAATGATAGATGGACTGATGTCCTGGCAGCCGAAGAATAAGGCCTCAAGCGTCCAGCCAAGAGTCACCCGAAACGCAGACTGTTGCCTCAGTTCGATGAGGAGGCGCCAGTGCCCATACCTCCCTCGCGCAATGCGGAACGATCACCACGTGGTCGGGATAGTGCGGCGGACCGACCACCCCGCAGTCGGGATAAAACGGCAACTCAGGCCGAACAGCAGCCCGCCCCACCGCCTCGTAAAAACAGAGACAAAACAACTCGGGACTATACATATGACCTTCGGCAGGACCTGGAGAGTACAGAAGGACACACAAGATCAATCTACGGATCACGAGGACGCTTTTCGACTCGCGATGACGGCTACCTATTCGGACGTGACAAACCTAGTCACGCCCGGGCCGATAACCGCAGGCGGACTTCATCGGAGGTGCGCCGCGACGCGGCCCGATATAGAGGCGCCGCACACCCTCTTTGCTTCACAGACAAAGTAATGGATCATTCCCCGAGGGGTTCAAGCCCGTCAATATTGAATCATACGATGGAACAACCAATCCCGCAGTATGGATCGAGGATTTTATTCTCCACATCCATATGGCCCGAGGAGACGATCTCCACGCCATCAAATACCTCCCACTTAAACTAAAAGGGCCAGCTAGACACTGGCTAAATAGCCTGTCGGAAAATTCCATCAGCAGCTGGAAGGACTTGGAAGAAGCTTTTCTTGACAACTTCCAAGGTACTTATGTCCAGCCACCAGACGCCGTTGACTTAAGTCATATAGTTCAACAACCTGGAGAATTAGCCAGAAAGTTCTGGACTAGGTTCCTAACCAAAAAGAACCAGATCATTGACTGTCCGGATGCCGAAGCCCTAGCGGCCTTCAAAAACAGCATCCGTGACGAATGGCTCGCCCACCACCTCGGCCAAGAAAGGCCAAATCTATGGCAGCCCTCACGGCACTCATGACCAGCTTTTGCGCAGGTGAGGACAGTTGGCTGGCTCGTAGAAAAAACAAAACCAGCGAGGCAGGCCCCTCCGAGGCCAAGAACTGCACCGGCAAGCTCCGACGCATTAGACAAAAACACCAAAGCAATGGCGATAACACCAATGACACTGCAGTTCACGTCAGTTTTGGTGGCTCCAAGTCCGGCCAGCGGAAGAAGCCTTATAAAAGGAACAGCGAGGGACCATCCAGCTTGGACCGCATACTCGATCGTCCGTGCCAGATACATGGCACCCTAGACAAACAAGCCAATCATACCAACAGAGATTGCCGAGTTTTCAGGCAAGCCAGCAAGTCAAATGCCGAGAGCAATGAAATGGGATCACAAAGCGAGGACGACAACGCAGAGCCCAGGCAGCCGAACACTGGGGGGCATAAGAAATTCCCCCCACAAGTCAAAACGGTGAACATGATATATGCTATACACATCACCAAAAGGGGGCGCAGGCGCGCACTCAGGGACGTCCATGATGTAGAGCCAGTCGTTCCAAAATTCAATCCGTGGTCGTCACTCCCGATTACCTTTGATCGTCGAGATCATCTGACTAGTATCCGTCATGGCGGTTCGGCCGCACTGGTCCTCGACCCAATCATTGACGGATTTCACCTGACATGAGTCCTAATGGACGGTGGAAGCAGCCTCAACCTGCTCTATCAGGATACATTGCGCAAAATGGGCATTAATCCCGCACGAATCAAGCCCACGGAGACTACCTTTAAAGGAGTCATACCAGGCATAGAGGCCCGTTGTACGGGCTCAAACACGCTGGAGGTGGTCTTCGGTTCCCCGGACAACTTCCGAAGCGAAGAGCTAATCTTCGATATCGTCCCCTTCCGCAGTGGCTACCACGCACTGCTCGGACGAACCGCGTTTGCTAGATTCAACGTGCTGCCACACTACGCTTATATCAAGCTCAAGATGCCTGGTCCACGCGGCATCATAACAGTCAATGGAAACACGGAACGCTCCCTCCGTACAGCGGATGTCGGTGTTCTGGGAACGGGGGTCCCCAGACTTGCCTGCCTGTGGCGTGGCTCAAGTGGGGGGCCAGCGTGGCCCAGTTTCATCAGCTCAAGCTCAAGACCCTCGCGAGGGGCCAAGACTCGCGGGGCGGACGACAGGAACCTTCCTCAGGAGCGGCCTCGTCAGGCAGGCTCGCGAGGAGGCGGAGAGATCAAGGAAGGGTACCTCACAAGGGTGACCCGTGACGCAAGCCATGACGAACGAGACCAGGCGGGCGCCAGCCCGCGCAGTGTCCTTGTTTCCCCTTTGGTGCAAAGGAGGCAAGCACAGGCCAAGGCATCAGGCAAAGGTTGCCGCTTCGGTGCAACAAGACCAAGACCAGCAGAGCGGCGGGGCCGGAGGTCATCGTGGATCCCAGGGCGGCGTCACCGTGAGCCTTTGGCAGCCAAGACCAACTTTAGTCGAGGATAAGTGTACTAGATGTTCCCCTTCAAAATGGCCAATTGTTGGCGCCCTTCCCGCTCATTATTTTGGAAGAGGCCCAGGGCCTCCCTCTATAAATAGGACTAGCCACCACAAAGGTAGGGACAGAGAGGAATCGGTCGACGAGACGCAGGTTGAACCTACCAGAGAGAGAGAGAGAGAGGCAACTGAACTCACCCAAGCAGTTCATCGCACCAGCTAAAGAACACCCCCTCGCGAGGTTGTTCTCCCTTTGTATTGTTCATCATCAGCCCCTGAGGCAATCCACCACACCACACACTGGAGTAGGGTATTACACCACAACGGTGGCCCGAACCAGTATAAACCTCGTGTCTCTTGTGTTGTTCATCGTTCATAGTTCAGATCCCTCGCAAACCATCAACGCGTGAGCTGGTAGGGGAAAGATCTCCGCGCGCACCCGAGTGTTCGAACCTCAAGGGTCTGCCGGAACCCGAAATCCGACATTTGGCGCGCCAGGTAGGGGGGCGCCGGAATCTTTCTTCCGCTGGTCACGTGTGATCTTCCGTCGTGTCCATGGCTCGAGTCGCCCAGACGGTTCCCGTCGGTGGACACCCCCGTCGTTCCTCGTCGCTTTGCCGCCAAGCAGCGCCACGGCCAGCGAAACGGCGGCAGCAGGCCTCGTCCCTGCATCCATCGGTGAGGCGAGAAGGCCGCACCGCTACTCCTTCGCTCGCCCCTGCTGGTTCTTCGTCCCGCGTGCACCGTCCTCCCATGGAGGCCCGAGCCGCGCTCATCGCGGCGAACGAGCTCCTGCGCTACCGCCCTGTCGACGACGTCTACGAGGAGTGGCTCGACCGCGTCGCCGAGCTCGTCCATGCCGCAAGGGGCTCCCCCGCGCCGTCCCTCTCGCTGCCTTGCCCTTCACCCCGCGCGGGAGGCAGGGAGCCGGAGGTGCCCCCGCCGCCTCCTCCTCAGGAAGGCGCCCTGGCTCCAAGGCGCGTGGTCCCAGGCCGAGACCCTCCGCGTGCAGCGCCCGTGCAACAAGAAAGGAGCTGCCAGGAGATCCCTCGTCCCCAAGAAGGTGCTCGCGTGCTCCCAGCACCGGAGCACCGTGATCACGTTCCAGCGCCACCACGTCAAAATCCCGCGCTGCTCCAGGCAGCGTGCGCGGGAATCCACAAGAGCAAGCTCCACATCAGCAGAGAGCCTCGGTGGCCACCGTAGGCTGCCGCGCCTTCACCGCCGAGCTACGTAGCGTCGTGTGGCCCGGCAAGTTCAAGCCAGACCTGCCTCCTCACTACGACGGCACCGCCGACCCCGCGGAGTTCCTTCAGCTCTACGAGCTGGGCATCGAAGCCACCAACGGGGACGAAAAGGTCATGGAGAATTGGTTCCCCATGGTGCTCAAGGACGGAGACCGGACCTGGCTCCTGAACCTCGCTCCCGACACGATCTCCTCCTGGGACGAGATGCGCACCCGCTTCATCGCCAACTTCCAAGGCACTCGCGACCGGCCTCCGGCCGTGAGCGACATGCGCCGCATCAAGCTGCAGCCAGGAGAGACCCTGCAGAAGTACATCCAGCGCTTCAACAACGCTCGCCTCAAAATCCCAAAGGTGACCGAGGAAGCCATCATCTCAGCCTTCTCCGATGGCGTGCGTGACGTCAAGATGAAGGAGGAGCTAGCAATGCATGAAGACCTGTGCACATCCCTAGAGCTGTTCAACTTGGCGACCAAATGCGCCAGGGCTGAGGAAGGGCGCCTCTCCCTCCTCGAGCTTCCGGCTGCCGACCCAGAAGAGAAGAAGCCCAAGGCCAAGGACGTGAATCGCAAGGGGGCTGCCGTGCTTTCATGGCGTAACCAGACACCAAGCAAGGCAGGGATCAGCCCGAGTCATCCAAGGGCAGCCTGTACTGCGTGTACCACGACCTCCACACCCACAACACCAACGAATACCAGGAGCTCAGGGCCGTGCGAGAAGTGCGTATCGGCCGACGCCCCGAGTGCAATGATCGGGGCTACGGCCGAGGAGGACGAAGAGGCGCAGGACGCTGGGAAGACCGTGGCCCTCGCCAGGGATGGCGTGACAGACCTTGCAAGGACCGCTGGCAGGACCGTCCTCGCGAGGGAGGTTGGAGAGACCAGCCTCGTGAGGACCGCCCTCAAGGCAACGCAGGGCTCCCACCTTTGCCGTAGCCGCCAAGGAGGTACGAAGACAATCATCAGGACGAGGGGGCTGGGGGCTTCCAGGAGCCACGCGCGATCACTTGCATCCTGGGTGGCGCTCAGGCCCCAGCCTCTCAGCACATCTTCAAGCAGTTTGCTCGCAAGGTGAATGCAGTCCTCCCCAAGCCTGAGGGCACACGCCCTCTCAGGTGGTCATCGTGCGCTATCACGTTCAGCTTAGCGGATCAGCTCAAGTGCGCGGCAACATCCGGAGTCCTCCCCATGCTTTGCTCACCAGTCATCAGCAACGTGCAAGTCACCAGGACCCTCATCGATGGCGGAGCAGGACTCAACGTCCTATCTGTCGAGACATTCAATGATCTCCAGGTGTCGTACGGTCAGCTTCAGCCGACCAAGCCTTTCTCAGGAGTCACCGATGGTTCCACCATCCCTATAGGGCAAGTTCGCCTTCCTGTCACCTTCGGACAGCGCAACAACTACCACACCGAGCTCATCGACTTCGACGTCGCCCACATTCGCCTGCCATACAATGCCATCCTCGGGTACCCAGCTTTGGCCAAGTTCATGGCAGTGACTCACCATGGCTACAATGTCCTCAAGATGCCAGGAAGCGGAGGAGACATCACAGTGCCTTGTGAGGAAAGGGATGCAGTGTGCTCTCTTGGGCATGCCTTCCAAGCTGCAGCAATCGAAGACCCAGATCACAGGAGCGGGAGACTTCCCGAGGCGATCCCTAAGAAGAAGAAGGCTTCACCTGGTCCAAGCCCTCATGGGGTAGGCTCCTCCGGAGGCGTGGCAGCAGGACCTGCACCCGTCCAAGGGGTGCCATCCTCTGTCGCATAGGAAGGCGCGCCCGACACCCTCCTCAGGAGGGGCTCAGGGGCTCTTTCATGGTGAGCCACCGACCTAGCCAGGGTCACGAGGGAGGCGCCCGGGCAGCACTTGGAGGCGTGCTTCAAGGCATGTTTCCCTCAGGAAAGTATGAGGCAAGGAGGGCCAAACCCTTAGGAGTTCATCACGAGGAGCATCCAGGAGCTACAGGAGTCAAGAGTCATGCGCGGCTGTCGCCGCTTGCTCGACGTGGCCCCACATCCAGGCGGCGATGTAGGGCTACGAATCTGCATCGACATACCAGGGCTCAACCGGGCCGCATCTTAGGAGCGCCTCTGGCCCTTGCGCGTGGGACGTTGCGAGGGTCCGCCTCACAGCTGCGTTCGCATGCCTTTCGGCCTGCCAAACGCGGTTGCCGCCCATCAGCGCCTGCTGAGGCGCGCTCTGGAGGCTCAGGAGGTCAAGCAGCGCGTGATCCTGGCGGAGATGGAGATGGCCCATGAGGAACCCCCCGTGCCCCCGGAGCCTCCCGTGGCTCCAGGTCCAGAGGGCTCGTGAGGGCCGGCTTCCTCATCACGCGTCGTCCGCTACCTCAACATCCCGCCATCTCCGACCATATCAGGTGACACCTTACCAAGTTCCGTTTTCAGCTGGGAGCGCCCCTCGGGCTGCATCATCCCCAGGCCACGTGGGTCCGTCCCTGCGGCATGTATCTGTTTTGCTTATGTTTTTTACTTACCTTGTTGGGGGCGCCCCTCGGGCTGCATTATCCCCAAGCTGCTCGGGCCAGACCAAGTGGCGTATGCCTTCTCCGCACCTATCTAGATGGATTTGCTTATTCACACATAACATGCTTGACCTAATCGCCTGCTCGATTGACACCAACCTTTGGAGCCGCTCGCTCCGGCACGGTGCTTTCGCACGGGTCCGTCCCTGCAACACTGATAAATCTGAGTGGCTGAGCTTTGGCCGTGGCAGCCCCGCAAGGCGCCACCTCGCCAAGCCCTCAGTGCCCTCGATCACTCCCTCGGAGCGACCAATGGTTCGCTGCCAACCGTAACGACTAACCTTGTTTTCCCTCGTGATTGGTACACAGGACCTGCTCCAGGAGTAACGCTGGCGGCCTCACGAGCCTTCTCTCCTCCTCTCCGGCGCGATCCGCTTGCATGTTAAAAGGAGGGTACCTGAGCATCGCGACTCATGGGATCTTACTGGCTCTCCAGCCCTCACCCCCTGGCCTTGACCCACGGCATCGCAACATGTCATACCAGCGGCGGCTGAGCTCGCTCGAGGGTCGGGACCTGAGGAGGTAGAGCATTAAGGAAACCGCGGGGGAGAGGGAAGAAGCTCGCGAGGACCAAACCCAGCAACACCTCAGTTGCCGTCGCGCAGGAACGGCACCTCATCGAACGCCGCTCCAAACCCGCAAGATAAGTCACGCAAAAACTGATCCGACTCAGCGCTAGACCCTCACCTACTGCTGCTCTGTCATGGCAAAGCTGCCTACCTTTCTTGCCCAGCGGAGGCTGCTTGAGCGCTAAAGGGGACCTCCTGAGCATCGCGACTCAGGGGCTCTTACTGGACCTCGGGCCGCTCACCTCTTGGCCTTGACCCACGACATCGCGACCTGTCATACCAGCGATGGCTGAAGCCTACCTGGGGACCGTGACCTGTCAGCGCAGAGCACCAGGCCCTTGTGAGGAAAGAAAGGGGGAGTTGAGCCGCAACAAAACAAGCATCTCACAACGATTCATCATAAGGACATAATATTCACAAAAACATGGCCAGCGCCTTACATACCCCCGCAGGGTGCTACTTCGATTCTTTGCAGGAAATAAAGGGTGCTAATCCTAAGGAACGTTGACTACGCGTGCCTCCGCAGGAGACGCCACCATCAACAGTGGGCCGCCAGGCGCCGGCGCCAACCCCATCCAGATCACCAGCGCCAGTCGCCTGAAGCGCCCGCCCGGCTCCGAGCGCGACGCGAGCTCGGGGGCTCGTAGCTGTCGTCGCTCGTCTCCGGAGTCGCCAGAAGCTCGGTGGAGGCGCTAGACCCTCCAGTCCCTTCGCTGCTTCCCGAGGAGCTGCCGACGGGGCGACCGGCGGGCCTAGTCCTCGCCACGACGACGCCCCGACCGCCCTTCTTGTGGCAGCATTCCAGCCGGCATCCTTCCGCATCGAAGACCTTGAAGAACATCAAGTAAGCGCCATTGTATTCCAAATGGATCACGAGGGCGCCCCTCGTTCGGCAGACCCGGGCGATCTCGCTCCAGCCTCAGGTCATGTAGACCTAGCTCGAAGCGACAACCGCAACCTCCGCTCCGGTCGCAGGGGTGCTGCAGCCAGCGTGCTGCAACCAGAGCTCCAGAGAGCCCCTCTGCGGGATCTCGAAGGCGAAGGAGGGAGGAAGGTGAATCCAAGATTGAGGAGGCATGGCGGCGTGGAGCACAAGCTGTCGGGAGGAGCCCTCGGCATGGACTCCGGGGAGGAACGACACGCACCGCCGTGACCCGCCGGCGCCGACGGCGGCGTCGTCCGTGGCGCTCGGCGTCTACTCCTCCAGGGCCCTCAATGCGGGCGTACAAGGGCAGCGGGAACCCTGGCGGCGGCCGCTCGTACCAGGGCCTCGACACCTCCTGCATGGCGCCCTCATCCCGGCGGCAGAGGACTAGCCGTTTCTTTGGCGGAAGCGGGTCGGGACCCTCTCGGGGGGCTTTCCCTTCTCTTATGCGGAAAACCGGCGGATCGGAGCCATTGTCGCAATATGGAGCAAGGGCAAAGATGAAGAGAAAGGAGCAGCAAGAGGAGATGGATTGGAAGGGCTTGCGCCGTTCCGTACTTATAGCCGGAGGAGGCCAACCGTCGGCCTCCACGATCGCAGGTAATCATGACCCATTTCTGCGTGCAGTGACTTGTCAAGTCATGCGGTTGCCGAGGCATCATGGGGAAGCGGAGACGCCCACGACCAATCAGTCGCCACGCGGCGCCCAAGACCGCAGGCTGTTGGGGCCCACGGCGCTTCACACTTGCCCCTTCACACTTGCCCGGGGGCTACTGTCGGTGTTCTGGGAACGGGGGTCCCCAGACTTGCCTGCCTGCGGCCTGGCTCAAGTGGGGGCCCAGCGTGGCCCAGCTTCATCAGCTCAAGCTCAAGACCATTGCGAGGGGCCAAGCCTCATGGGCGGAACGTGAACCTTCCTCAGGAGCGGCCTCGTCAGGCAGGCTCGCGAGGAGGCGGAGAGATCAAGGCAGGGTACCTCACGAGGGTGACCCGTGACGCAAGCCATGACAAACGAGACCAGGCGGGCGCCAGCCCGCGCAGTGTCCTTGTTTCCCCTTTGGTGCAAAGGAGTTAAGCACAGGCCAAGGCATCAGGCAAAGGTTGCCGCTTCGGTGCAACAAGACCAAGATCAGCAGAGCAGCAGGACGGAGGTCGTCTTGGAGCCCAGGACAGTGTCACCGTTAGAGCCTTTGGCAGCCGAAGACCAACTTTAGTCAGGATAAGTGTACTAGATGTTCCCCTTCAAAATGGCCAATTGTTGGCGCCCTTCCCGCTCATTATTTGGGAAGAGGCCCAGGGCCTCCCTCTATAAATAGGACTAGCCACCACAAAGGTAGGGACAGAGAGGTATCGGTCGACGAGACGCAGGTCGAACCTACCAGATAGAGAGAGAGAGAGGCGACTGAACTCACCCAAGCAGTTCATCGCACCAGCTCAAGAACAGCCCCTCGCGAGGCTGTTCTCCCTTTGTATTGTTCATCATCAGCCCCTGAGGCAATCCACCACACCACACACTGGAGTAGGGTATTACACCACAACGATGGCCCGAACCAGTATAAACCTCATGTCTCTTATGTTGTTCATCGTTCATAGTTTAGATCCCTCGCAAACCATCAACGCGTGAGCTGGTAGGGGAAAGATCTCCGTGCGCACCCCAGTGTTCGAACCTCAAGGGTCTGCCGGAACCCGAAATCCAACAGCGGAGCACAGAGCCACCCTAGCGGCAGAGGTACAGAGCGGCCTTCTCAAGCAAAACCATAATCCGGCTGCCGAGCCCCTGGACATCGTAGAGAGGGCCCGGACTACACTGCAACAGGACAACTCAGCTTGTCAAGAGCTCAATTAGCAATTCGGCCTCCGTCCCACCCCCGAAGAGGGAGTGGCATTCGTACCGCGCGCATATGATCTCGCGCCCAGAATCCCATGAGTACGGGCGCGATCCACAGTGCGGCTCGACCGACCCCAGGATTCGCGCACCTTCGTTTTTCTTTTTCATTTCAGGTTCTTTCTCTCTTTTCGAGGTTTTTTATGACAACCCGTTTGTCGGACACACCAAGGAGGCAAGGAGCTTTGGCGTACAAGGGAATCCCCAGGTGGCCTCTGCTAACGATTGCTATACCTATTTTACATACCCGCATGCAGCTCGCACTTGGTCTTGGCATGTTAAATAGCCTTTCTTGCTTATCGTATTACATGTACAAGTACGCCTCGACGTATTAGCCGCATTACAAATAAAGGGTAGCGTTAGCTTATTACTTAATTTTCCCTTTTTTCTTTGTATTTATTACTCATTGCAGATGTACACTCTGGTACGTATTACTATGCCAGGGGCTTCATCACGCCCCGCATTACGGCAAACAAAAGTTCGAACACTTTTACAGTACAATTCGGCACCCCGAACTTATAGCATTATATGCATCGGCTCCGAATCATGTCTTTGGTCAATAGTTGGGTTGCCCGGCTACTGTGCTTACTACCTTACGTTCCGCTATATCGGCTAGGGTAGTAAAGGGAGAACTACTGCGATTGTGTTCCGGTTCTTCCGGATGAGCACCTCAGTAGAGAAAGCCGAAAACTGACTGTCATGATGCGGCGAGAGCTGGTCAGCTGTTCGAGAGGTCTCAAATCCCTAGAGATTTTTTTTCCGCTTTATGCGAGGAATCGGTTTTTCTCCAATTAGGCGTGTATAGCGCCCCTAGTTCGGCCTTCCGAACACCAGGGGCTTTGCCGAAAATTTCACTGTCAAACTCCTATGGCTAAGTGAGGTAATAAAGGTTGTATAGTCTGATTGCCTTGTTCATTGCGCTAAACACCTCCTTTAAGGGCCAGAATGTGGAGTAAAGAGTGTTTAGATTTATCCCGAACACCCCCGTAGTATCTACATGGGGGCAGAAGCCGACGACTGGTCAACCCTCAAATTTTAATAAACGGCCGCACAGGAGGTAAAATTTCATTACAAGCATCATATTACATACCGATCTTGTTTCATATTACAGTACAACCCGAATGTTTTCACGGGAATATCACGTCCCTTGTACATTGCTCCGCCCCAAGGCGGGATGCTTCCAGGACTGCGTCAAAATATAGCTCGGGTCGACGATGCTCCTTGCCCTCAGGTGGCCCCTTGGTCATCAACTTCTTGGCATCCATCTTCGCCCAGTGCGTCTTGACGCGTGCGAATGCCATCCGTGCACCTTCAATGCAGACCGATCGCTTCACGGCTTCGAGCCGCGGGCAGGCACTCACAAGCCGCTTCACAAGTCCGAAGTAGCTATCGGGTATGGGCTCGGCAGGCCACAGCCAGACTATTAGGTCCTTCATGGCTAGCTCGGCCGACCAGTGCAGCTCGACCAGCTGCTTCAGCTGGTCGCTAAAGGGCACCGGATGTTCTGGTCCAACATATTGAGACCAGAATAGCTTCTCCATAGACATCCCCTCTTCGGCCCGATAAAACTCGGCAACATCGGATATGCTGCGCGGTAGATCTGTAAACGCCCCTGGAAAACCCAAATTCGGGTAAGTACAAGGAATGTTTTCTTCGCATACTTCCTTTGCATAGCGAAAGACTTACCCGCCGCAATCTTCTCGGCTGCTTAAATCTCCTGGAGGGTGCTCTGGGCTTCGGCTCGGGCATCTTGCGCGCTCTGGCGGACCTTTGCAAGTTCACACTCTTGCATCCTAAAACCACGCTCCAAGGACTCGAGCTTCTCGACGGCGTCCTGGAGCTCTTGCTGGGCCTTGTTAACCAGGGCCGCGTGCTTCTCACGCGCAGCGCATTCCTTGGCCGCTTTGTCCTCGGCCTCGGCTAACGCCTTATTGAGGGCCGCCACCTCAGTCGTGGCCCCTAATAAAGTTCACGACACTTTAGCCCGCACGGACCATTCATCCTTATTAAATGTACACGCAGGTTACTGCATACCTTGGCTATCCTCCAGCTGCTTCTTCATGAAGCCGAGCTCTCCCTCGGCCCGCTCCAGTTTCTGCTTCAGTCCGAAGACCTCACAGTATGAGCGGTAGCAGCCCACAACGAGGCCTGCTTATTCACATAGACACCTCATGTTAGACTCCTGCGAGAATTATTTTTGATCCTTTGTTCGGCTTTTTCTTTCCGAACACCAAACAGAGCATCAGGGGCTACTGTCTACGCTGTGATATTCTTCTTACAATTACATTACTCACCTCAAAGCCTGTTAGAAGGCTAGCACAGGCTTCGGTCAGTCCGTTTTTGGCGGACTGAACCTTTTCGATCACCGTACCCATATGGGCACGGTGCTCATCCACAATGGAGGCGCCTTGCAGCGCTTTCAGCAGATGATTCGGTGCCTCCGGTTGGACAGAGCTCACCGGCAGCACACCCCCTCTTTTCGGGAAAGGCTGTTCGCCGGACTCCGGAGCCGTATAGGTCTCCAATAGAATCCGGCTGAGTGTTGAGTAGAACTTGGCTCGCATCATCCGTCTCTGTAGGGGCTTTTTCCCTCATATGTCCGGCGGCCTGGGAGTCATCCTGGGGCGCCACCCTGACGATCTCCGGAGCCTTCCCCCGGTCTGAGGAGGTCCTTTGGGGCGCCTCCTCGTCATCACCCTTGGCCGAGGGAGAGTAAGCAGGCGGCGGTGACATGTT
Source organism: Aegilops bicornis (assembly GCA_021605145.1). NCBI lineage: Eukaryota > Viridiplantae > Streptophyta > Magnoliopsida > Poales > Poaceae > Aegilops > Aegilops bicornis. Next base: position 532,200,322 of record CM038671.1, on the reverse strand, counting down.
GGCCCTCTCCTTTGGGTCTAGCGAACCTTCTGATGAAGATCGCGGAGAACTGTCCCGTGTCGGACTGCAATAACATGATTCAAACATATCAATATTACAAGGCGGAAATGCCAGACGTTTGGGCGTGCATAATAATTTTGATACTTACGATGCGGCCCGAGGCTTGGTCTAGGGATGTCGCTCCGGACTGCTGTCGACGTCCCACACGGAGTTATCCGCGAGGGAGCCTTTCCCCCTCTTGGGCGCCTTCGCCTCCAGGTTTGTGGAGGCCGCTCTCTTCTTCCTCCCCACCTCAGGTGGGGAGTCATCTTCCTCCTCCTCTTCATCATCCTCGTCGGACGAAGAGCGAGTCTCGTCTTCGTACATCACGTCCGGAGCACCTTTTTGGCGAGGGCCCCTCGGGGCCCCTTTGGCCGCTTTATTGGCCGTCTTCTCCGGCACCTCATAAGGTGCTGGAAACAGCATTTTCGTCAGTAAGGGGAATTCTGGGTCTTGAAGCGTGGGCGGACGATTAATCCCCCCTGCTACCTCGATCCAAGCCTGAAAACATGGATAGGAAGGCTTAGGCTTTTTCCTCGGAATATGCTAGTAAAGGGTATGCCTTGAAAACATGAAAGAATTTACCGAATTAGCCTGACGTTTTAAGCTGAGCCCACAATCCTCGGTCGTGGGCGGTGGTGTCTCGCCGGCCTTGAAGAGCACTTTCCAGATGTGTTCGTGCATCGTGCCGAAGAGCTCTAGTAGCATCTGATGCTTGGCCAGATCGTACTCCCACAGATAGCAAGTCCGGTGTTGGCACGGAAGGACCCAACGAATGAGCATGACCTGGATCACGTTGACGAGCTTGATTTTCCTGTCTATCATGTTCTGGACGCACGTCTGGAGCCCTGTCAGCTCGTTCGAGGGACCCCAGGTTAGGCCCCTCTCTTGCTAGGAGGTGATCCGCATCGGGATTCCGGATCAGAATTTGGGGGTCGTCGCCCAGTCAGTGTCGCACGGCTCGGTGATGTAAAACCACCCCGATTGCCACCCCTTCACCGTCTCCACAAAGGAGCCTTCGGGCCAGGTAACATTGGGCATCTTACCCACCATGGCGCCTCCGCACTCTGCTTGTTGTCCACTCACCACCTTTGGCTTCACATTGAAGGTCTTCAGCCATAGGCCGAAATGAGGTGGGATGCGGAGAAAGGCCTCGCACACGACAATGAATGCCGTGATGTTGAGAATGAAGTTGGGGGCCAGGTCATGAAAGTCTAGCACATAGTAAAACATCAGTCCGCAGACGAACGATTGGATAGGGAATCCCAGCTCGCGGACAAAGTGTGTGAGAAACACAACCCTCTCATGCGGCTCTGGAGTGGGGATGATCTGTCCTTTGACCAGGAGTCGGTGAGCAATCTCCTTGGCCAGGTATCCGGCCTCCCGGAGCTCCGTGATGTCCTTCTTCTTAACAAAGGAGGCCATCCACTTGCCTCCAGCTCCGGGTCGGTACATGTTTGGAGCGCTTTCTCGAACGAGGAAAAGCTAAAGCTTGGGCGCTGGAGCTCAAGGACGGAAGGGCTGAGGGAGAGAAAAGGTGTGGGTGAAAAAAGGGAATCCTTATCCCCTTATAAAGGCCGCGAATATCAAGCGCCTCCCCACTCGCCCTAAAAGCTCGCCTATTCCCAAGGCCTGTGTAAACAGCACGGTTAGGTTACCCATACCCACAATGATGAGAATCCCACGATAAGGGGGCATGATCTCTGCTTTGACAAGACGTGTCTATGGCAACCGCGTCTCGGGACATGGAGCGGCGGCCACAAAACAGTCTGGAATTATGACCGGTCGGACGTGATGTCATGCTACAAAAATTTGTCAGCGGATCGGACTCGTGTAAAATTATATTCTCTCTGTGGTTGTGTATGGTGTGTGTGACAGGTCCGGGTACTATCATCACGTCCGAAGACTATCTTGGAGTTCAGAAAGAAGGGAACCCGCCTTGTGATGCCAAAGACAATCTGCACGCCGGACTCCTCGTCATTGAAGCCAGGTTCAGGGGCTACTGAGGGAGTCCTGGACTAAGGGGTCCTCGGGCGTCTGGCCTATTATCAATGGGCCGGACTGGTGGGCTGTGAAGACATGAAGGCCGAAGACTATACCCGTGTCCAGATTGGACTCTCCTTGGCGTGGAAGGCAAGCTTGGCGACCAACTATGAATATTCCTTCTTATGTAACCGACTATATGTAACCCTAGATCCCCCCGGTGTCTATATAAACCGGAGGGTGTAGTCCGGAAAGGAGATACTCATGACCATAGTCATACAGGCTATGCCTCTAGGGTTTAGCCATTACGATCTCGTGGTAGATCAACTCTTGTAATACTCATATTCATCAAGATCAATCAAGCAGGAAGTAGGGTATTACCTCCATAGAGAGGGCCCAAACATGGGTAAACATCGTGTCCCTTGTCTCCTGTAACCATCAACCTTAGACGCACAGTTCGGGACCCCCTACCCGAGATCCGCCGGTTTTGACACCGACAGTCCTGTTTTTCATACATATTACATCCTCCTATCATGCGACTATCTTACATGAAAGTAGTGTTCGTCAGTATCATGCATCAATGAGTTCTGAAGAGCAAATTTTATTCCTTTTTCTTATGGGTTTGACTTGACAAGGCAAAATCAAAAAGAGGAAGGAAAAGAGTAAGGAAAGGCGATGATGGTGGTCCTCTGACAAGAATGTAAAGGGAGCATCTATACGGATTCTCCTTGTCTTTGCTAGTGCATTACAAGTTCCAAGTCTCCGCTCCCCTACTCCACCATCCAAGGTGCTTGCTCTAACTTGGCGATGTTATATCTGGTTGCATGTTGCATATGGTGTCTAGCTTGTATTGCTCCTAATTAGTGTAAACTGCATCTGCTTAGCTTACACATGATACGTGTGAATATGACACGCTTTCCTGTTTTTGGTACATACTATATATGTCCATCACACCATGTTCTTACATGAAACTACTCTTCTTGTGTATCCTGCGTCAGTCACATATGATGGGACACCTTTAAGTTGGCAGTGTGATATTGTCCGCGTCTTGAATTTGATTTCTAGCATGTAGTGCTTCTAGTTTGATGAACACCACCTATGACGAGACAGGTTTAACTTGGCAGAGTGATATTGATTGCACCGTCCATATGGTGTCTAGCTTGTAGTGCTTCTAATTTGTTGAAGTGACTTCTGCTTAGTTACCACATCATAGGTGTGAATATGTCAAGCCGTCCAGTTTTTAGTACACATTCCATCCTCGTATCATGACTTTGCCTTTCATCAGAGTAGTGTTCGTCAGTATCATGCATGAATGAGCTCTGAAGAGCAAATTTTATTCCCTTTTTCTTGTTGGTTTGACCTCACAATGCAAAATCAATAAAGTGGAAGGAAATTGATAAGGCATTGGATGATGGTGGTCCTTCCGAGCAACTGAAATGGAGGGTCTCTACAGATTCTACTCTGCCATCCTCCCAACAAGATTCGCAAGACAACGCAAGGCTAGATAGTCAACGTAGCTGTGTAGATGATGAGCACATCTCCCCTACTCCACCAACGCAGGTGCTTGCCCTGACTTGGCACTATTATATGTGGTTGCATGTTGCGTATGATGTCTAGCTTATATTGCTTCTAACTTTGTTGAATTGCATCTGCTTAATTTACACATAATGCCTGTGAATATGACACATGTTCCTGTTTCTAGAACATACGTGTAGATGATGAGCACATATCCCATACTCCACCATCACAGGTGCTTGCTCTAACTTGGAACTGTTATATGTGGTTGCATGTTCCGTATGATGTCTAGTTTGTATTGCTTCTGATTTTGTTGAATTGCATCTGTGTAGCTTACAACTTATACCTGCAACGATCACTTACCCATAAGACACATCTAACTTGGGAGTGTGATGTAGGTTGCATATTGCATTGTCTTCTAGCTTGTACTACTTCTAATTTCTTGAAATGGCACTTACGACGAGACACTTTTTACCTGATAGAGTGATATTGATTGCATGTTCATATGGTTCCTAGCTTTCATTTCTTCTAATTTTGCTGAAATGCCTTCTGCTTACTATTTTTCATACATATTTCATCCTCCTATCGTACGTCTGAATATGCAATGCTGTCTTTTTTTGTATATATTCCATCCTCCTATCCTGCGCTTGCCTTAGATCAAAGTAGTGTTCGTTCGTATCATGCATCAACCAGTTATGCAGAGCTAATTTTATTCATCTTCTTTTGGTTTTGACTTCATAAGGAAATATCAGAAAATAGGAAGGAAAAGAGTAAGTTAGGGGATGTTGGTGGTCCTCCGGACCGACGCAAAGAGAGACTCTCTAGATTTGCCACTTCTACTGCTAATGAAGTTGAAGTCCCAAGTCTACATGATGAGTTCATCTCCCGTACTACACCATCGCAGGTGCTTGCTCTAAGTTGATAGTGTGATAATTGATTTCATGTTGCATATGTTGTCTAGCCTGTATTTCTTCTATTTTGATTAAATTGCACCTGCTGAGTTTATATGTTATACATGTGCATATGACATGCCTTTCTGTGTCTAGAATACACTGCATCTATCAATCATACCATGTTCTTACATCAAAGTACTGCTGTTGTGTATCCCGCATCAGTCACTCATCATTGGACGCTTTTAACATGGCAGTTTGATAATGGTTGCATCTTGCATTGATTTCTACATTGTACTACTTCTAATTTTTCAAAATGCCACTTATGACAAGACACTTTTAACTAGGCAGAGTGATACTGGTTGCATCTTTCATATGGTGTCTAGCATGCATTACTTCTATTTTCTCGAAAATCCTTCTGCTTAGTTTACACATCGTACCTAAGAATATGTCACGCCGTCCTATTTTTCTTACATATTCCATCCTCATACGGTTGTCTTAGATCAAAGTATTGCTTGTCTGTATCATGCATCAATGAATTCTGAAGAGCGATTTTATTCTTTTGTGTTGTGGGTACGGCTTGACATGGCAAAGTCAAAAAAGAGCAAGGAATAGAATATAGTAGGGAATGGTGTTACTGCGTCTGTGAAGCGGAAAAGGATCTGCCCTCGAGATTACTGTTGGTACTTGTAGTGCGATGAAGGTCCAAGTCCATCGGCTAAATCTACAAACACGGTATCACTGCTCCACCAATGCGACATCCGCTTCAACTATACCAGCATCTCAACGAGTTACTCGTTCGTTTGCTCCGGAACTGGCCAGTTCCCAAGTTTCCTTCACACCTAACACTACTTCCGAAGCACTGCTGACACAACATGACTTGGCAAGATCAGATAAACCTCATGAGCATGATCACCAAGACGGTACCTGACCGATTCAAGTTGCAGTTGCATGCTCCTTTATATGTACTCCCACAGTTTGATGTGCACCAACACTTTCAATATTCGTTGTTGAACTAGCACCACGGTGCATGCGGAAACAGACATCAGGGATAATGCTTGACAGATAAACAAAATCTAAAGGAGTAAGAATGGAGATCCATTTTGAGGCAGGTTTAAAAAGGCCACGTGATGCTACAGAGTCAGCCAAGTTAGTATCAGAGGCAGCCATTGCCGTTAGGTGTCATGCACGTATCCTCCCAACGTGGATCCAGTACAAGAATGATAGAGACAATACCCAGTTTAACACCTTCCTTGACCATTTATCCGTAAGTAATGTTATTCATCACAATTTGTAATTGTCTTGCTCTGTGCCATACTTTCTAGCTTCCTCCTAATAAGACTCACATTCTTTTTTCAACAGATGAGGTTCAAGTTGGATCCAAAAGATGATGCAACTAAACAAGCATGCACTCATGTTTTTCGATGCGCTCTATGACAATATCGGTACCACCTTAGAAAATCTCACTTTGAAGGCAAGGCTAACAATGAAATCGCCCAAACATCTCCAGTGGAATATATTACAGATGAAGACTGGACAACCCTTGTTAAACACTGGTATGATCCAAAGTATCAGGTAGGGTATATGTATTTGATCAGACCACATATTGAACTTGTATTTACGTATGTGCCTTACAAGTGTATCTTCTTCTAGGCTAACTGTTTGAAGAATAAGACCAACCGTTCTAAAGTGAAATTCCAACAGACAACAGGATCTCGTAGCTATATTGCACACTGCGAGGCTCTTGTAAATAGCTGCTAGTTTCTTCTTTTTTCTGTGCCATATTATCAAATCTATATTGACTTGTTCCAAATACAAAGGAAAACCCGTGCAGACCAAAAAGAACCTGAACCGAATGCAGTGCAAATCTTCAAGGATTGCCACACCAGCAAGAAGAAGGGCATGAGCACACCAGTTCAGGCCGTTGTTGTAAGTCCTTACTCCTCCTACCTTTGAATTGATTGGTACTTTGATGTGTTCATTTAACTGCTTGATTTGCAGCCAATGTCAGTTACTCTGTTCACTTTTATACACAGTTGTCTTAATGTATCATTTCACCTTACATGGTTTAAAAGAGATGAAGGGTATTCTTTCTGTCTTGATCTGTAATCTAGTTGTGATGTTGACGTGCGCACACAATGATACAATAGCATGTTTGATTTATATCTGTTTGCCCATGATATGAATGATGTCATACTATGTTCATCCTACTTTAAACCATGTCTCTTTATCCTTAGATGTCAACGAATGTGAGGAAATAGACAATACAGTAGGCATGCTACATGGACATATGTCCCGAAAGTGATTTTGTTATGTAGTTGGCACTACAATACATGCTAATGTATTACAGTAGTTCACCAAAATAAGTTATGTATAAACGTGAAACTTACTTTGTTTGTTTTTGTCTCATTAGTAACTTATCTGGTACACTAATCTACAAGTTCAAACTTTCAAAGAAGCTATAGAACAAATGATTGAACAGCCACAACCACACGAAGGTGACGAGGCTACCAGTGCACAATGTCACCTCTTGTTGCGATGCGTCAAGATCTCTCCACTAACAGTGCAAAACGCACCTTCCTGCGTAATTCTGGGTTGGTTGTCAAGGTAACCTCGTCCAACTCGCCTACTGAACAAAATCTTTCGGCTAGACAGAGTGATATATCTGTGCTCCATACACAAGTCCAATCCCTAATGGACGTTGTGTGGGAAACAAAAATAGTGGTTGACAAATGTCGTGAAGATATGAATGGTTTTGAAACCAGAATATCATACATTTTCTTCGTTGTTCAAGAGGAATGGCGTAAAAAAGGGGAAGATCATGCTGCTCCATCAGATTCTACAGCCTGAAACATTAGCACTCAGGTGAAATGATCTGTGCTTCTATACATCTGATGGTGCTTTTATCTACAAGGGTTGTAAACTTTATGCCAACAAGCCTTTTGTTGTGTGGTTGGAATTTATTTTGTTGTGATACAGCATTTATGATGCTGCCAAAGGTTGCAACAATTACGACGCTATTTTTGCATAGTGTAGGTTTATCTTAGTAATGTATTCAGCCAAAAGCTTCATAGGAGCCCAACATGCCAACATTCGTCGGGCCCATACCAATTGAGCTAAAAACGATTCTAGGCCGAAATTTGCATGCAGCCCACTAAAAATATCTGGGCCTAAATCATCATAAGCTTTCATATTTTTCTGGTAGGCCTGTGCCCATAGTGGGCCTTTAACAGGCTAAACATAATTTGGGCCCTCGATAATAATAGGCCGTTTACATGTGTAAATATCTCGAGCCCACAAAAAACATGGGCCTTTAATAGGCCAAAAGTAAGATTGGGCCCTGATTGTGCCAAATAACCCACTGGTCTTAGCGGGCCGAAATGGTGGCCCATTTATAATGCGCCGACCTACTACACAGGCCTTTAATAGGTCGGAACTTCGGTCGGGCTTGATTAGTGTCATTTTTATATGGGTCGTTAGTAGGCCCGATATGGCATTGGGCCACATATGGCCCATGGATTTCGTCCGACGTTAACAGGCCGAAAGTCACAACAGGTTGAAAGTGGCCCAAGTCTATAATGGGCCTCTAATAGGCCGAATGTCAGACATGACCGAATATGACCCATATCCTTCACGGTCGTTTATGGGCCGAAAGTTTCAATGGCCTATAAATGGGCCCAAATGAAGCAGGACCTTTAACAGGCCGGAAACACACCGGGCCATAATTTGGCCCAAATTCTTAGCAGACTGTTAACGGGCCAGAAGTGACCATGGGCTGCGATGATGACAATTTTAGGACGGGCCGTTGACGGGCCGATTTGACACTAGCGGTACGAGCCTTAACTAAGAACGTTGGGCCTTTAGCTGGGCCGGCCCATTATGGTTTGCAAAATCTTGTGGGCCTTTAGATGGGCCGTCCCATTTAATCTTTATGGGCCACTTGTGGGCCGGTCCACGTGTCCACGTATCATAGGCGCATCTCGCCCATTGGATGAGTGACACATGTGCCAACGCGGAGCTGACACGTGGTTCCGTCAGCCAATGAGAATTTTACATGTGCAAAATCGGCATTGGTCGTGGCTGTTAGCGGGTTATCGGATCCAAAACCGAACCCGATAGCTTGACGGCGTCCTGTTATGGTGGATGCCACGCATCGGTCACCCTTGACGAAAGCACTTCTATGACGCGCGATTTATCGTTATGGAAGTGGACACTTCCGTGATGATAATTTTGGTAATGTCATGGAACACTTCTACGACAGCACAGGTATGACTATCTTGATTCTGTCATAAAATTTTCATGGATGTACATGCATGACAGAAAACGTGACCTACTGTGACAAACACGTATCATCACGGAAGTGTATTTTTTTGTAGTGCGCCCTGGTGTCTTGTGCTCACCAGGTGGCCCCCTCTGGTGGTTATTTGCTCCAGTATTTCTTATTTATTCCATAAGAAATCCTCGTGAAGTTTCAACTCATTTGGAGTTGTGCAAAATAGGTAGCCTAAGGTAGCTTTTTCAGGTCCAGATTTCCAGCTGCCGGAATTCTCCCTCTTTGTGTGTACCTTGCATATTATGAGAGAAAAGGCATTAGAATTACTCCAAAAGCATTATTATGCATAAAAACATTATAAATAACAGTAGGTAAATGAGGACCCACAAGTATAGGGGATCAATTGTAGCTCTTTTCGATAAGTAAAAGTGTCGAACCCAACAAGGAGCAGAAGGAAATGACAAGTAGTTTTCTGCAACGTAATGTCTACAAGTGCTGAAATTGTAAGTAGCGGAGTAGTTTGATAGCAAGATAGTTTGTAACGAGCAAGTAACGATAATAGTAACAAGTATGCAGCAAGGTAGCCCAATCCTTTTGAGGCAAAGGACAGGCCAAAACGGTCTCTTATGATAAGCAAAGAGTTCTTGAGGGTACACGGGAATTTCATCTAGTCACTTTCATCATGTTGGTTTAATTCGTGTTCGCTACTTTGATAATTTGATATGTGGGTGGACAGGTGCTTAGGTGTTGTTCTTACTTGAACAAACCTCCTACTTATGATTAACCCTCCCGCAAGCATCCGCAACTACGAGAAAAGTATTAAGAATAAATTCTAACCGTAGCATTAAACTCTTGGGTCCAATCGGTTCCTTACGGAATAGCGCATAAACTGGGGTTTAAGATTCTGTCACTCTGGAAACCCATCATCTATTTGCTACTCCACAATGCATTCCCTTAGGCCCAGATATGGTGTGAAGTGTCATGTAGTCGATGTTCACATGACACCACTAAGGGAATCACAACATACATACTATCAAAATATCAAACACATATCAAATTCACATGATTACTTACAACATGATTTATCCCGTGACCTCAAGAACAAAAGTAACTACTCAGAAATAATAATCATGCTCATGATCAGAGGAGTATTAAATAGCATCATGGATCTGAACATATAATCTTCCACCAAATGAACCATATAGTAATCAACTACAAGATGTAATCAACACTACTAGTCACCCACTAGCACCAATCTATTGTTCCGGTAACAAGATTAAATACAAGAGATGAACTAGGGTTTGAGATGAGATGGTGCTGTTGAAGATGTTGATGGAGATTGCCCTCCCCAAGATGGGAGAGTTGTTGGTGATGATGATGATGATTTCCCCCATCGGGAGGGAAGTTCCCCCAGCGGAATCGCTCCGCCGGAGGGAAAAAGTGCTCCCGCCCAAGTTCAGCCTCGAGACAACGACGCTCCGTCCGAAAAGTCTTCTCCCTATATTTTGTAGGTAAAAATGACTTATATACCAGAAAATGGGCACCGGATGTGGGCCGAGGGTACAACCCACCAGGGCACGACTGGGCTCCCAGGCGCGCACAGGTGGGTCGTGCCCACCTGGTGGCCCCCCTCTGGTAGTTATTTGCTCCAATATTTCTTATATATTCCATAAAGAATATCCATAAAGTTTCAGCTTGTTTGGAGTTGTGCAGAATAGGTGGCCTGACGTAGCTTTTTCAGGTCCAGATTTCCAGCTGCCAGAATTTTCCCTCTTGGCGTGTACCTTGCAAATTGTGAGAGAAAAGGCATTAGAATTGCTCCAAAAAGCATTATTATGGATAAAAACATTATAAATAACAGTAAGAAAACAAGATGCAAAATGGACGTATCAGTAAACATGATGCAAAATGGACGTATCAATGCTCATATTGGCTCCTACATATTCTACGAAGATCTTTATTGGTTGAACCGTTATGAAAACATACGTAATTCCCTTTATCCATCGGTATGTTACTTGCCCAAGATTCGATCGTCAGTATCTTCATACCTAGTTCAATCTCATTACTGGCTAGTCTCTTTAATCGTTCCGTAATATATCATCTCGTGACTAACTCCTTAGTCGTTTGCTTGCAAGCTTATAATGTGTATTACCGAGAGGGCCCAGAGATACCTCTCTGATACTCGGAGTGACAAATCCTAATCTTGAACTATGCCAACTAAACAGACACCTTCAGAGATACATGTAGAGCATCTTTATAATCACCCAGTTACATTGTGACATTTGATAGCACACAAGGTATTCCTCCGGTATCCGGGAGTTGCATAATCTCATAGTCGAAGGAAAATGTAGTTGACATGAAGAAAGCAATAGCAATAAACTGAACGATCATTATGCTAAGCTAACGGATGGGTCTTGTCCATCACATCATTCCCCTAATGATGTGATCCCGTTATCTAATGACAACTCATGACCATGGTTAGGAAACCTTAACCATCTTTGATCAACGAGCTAGTCTAGTAGAGGTTTACTAGGGACACTATGTTTGTGTATGTATTCACACATGTATTAAGGATTCCGATCAATACAGTTCTAGCATGAATAATAAACCTTTATCATGAATAAGGAAATATAAAATAACAACTTTATTATTGCCTCTAGGGCATATTTCCTTCAGTCTCCCACTTGCACTAGAGTCAATAATATAGTTCACATCGTCATGTGATTAACACCCATAGTTCACATCGTCATGTGAACAATACCCAAAGAGTTTACTAGAGTCAATAATCTAGTTCACATCACTATGTGATGAACACCCAAAGGGTACTTACGTGTGACCATGTTTTGCTTGTGAGAGAGGTTTAGTCAACGGGTCTGCCACATTCAGATCCGTATGTATTTCGTAAATTTTTATGTCTACAATGCTCTGCATGGAGCTACTCTAGCTAATTGCTCCCACTTTCAATATGTATCCAGACTGAGACTCAGAGTTATCTGAAACGGTGTCAAAGCTTGCATCGACGTAACTTTTTACGACGAACTCTTTATCACCTCCATAATCGAGAAATATTTACTTAGTCCTCTAAGGATAATTTTGACCGTTGTCTAGTGATCTACTCCAAGATCACTATTGTACCTCTTGCCAAACTCATGGAAAGGCACACAATAGGTCTGGTACACAACATGGCATACTTTATAGAACCTATGGCTGAGGCATAGGGAATGACTTTCATTCTCTCTCTATCTTCTGCCGTGGTCGGGCTTTGAGTCTTACTCAACTTCACACCTTACAATACAGGCTAGAACTGCTTCTTTGATCGATCCATTTTGAACTCCTTCAAAATCTTGTCAAGGTATGTACTCATTGAAAATCTTGTCGAGCGTATTGATATATCTCCATAGATCTTTATGCCCAATATGTAAGCAGCTTCACCAAGGTCTTTCATTGAAAAATACTTTATTCAAGTATCCTTTTATGCTATCCGGAAATTCTATATCATTTCCAATCAGCAATATGTCATCCACATATAATATTTGAAATGCTATAGAGCTCCCACTCACTTTCTTGTAAATACATGCTTCACCGTAAGTCTGTATTAAGCCATATGCTTTGATCACCTCATCAAAGCGTATATTCCAACTCCGAGATGCTTGCACCAGTTCATAGATGGATTGCTGGAGCTTGCACACTTTGTTAGCACCTTTAGGAGTGACAAAACCTTCTGATTGCATCATATACAACTCTTCTTTAAGATATCCATTAAGGAATGCAGTTTTCACATCCATTTGCCAGATTTCATAATGTGGCAATTGCTAACATGATTCGGACGGACTTAAGCATCGCTACGGGTGAGAAAGTCTCATCGTAGTCAACTCCTTGAACTTGTCGAAAACCTTTTCCGACAAGTTGAGCTTTGTGGATAGTAACATTACCATCAGTGTCAGTGTTCCTCTTGAAGAACCATTCATTCTCTATGGTTTGTCGATCATCGGGCAAGTCCGCCAAAGTCCACACTTTATTCTCATACATGGATCCTATCTCAGATTTCATGGCCTCAAGCCTGTCGGAATCTGGGCTCATCATAGCTTCTTCATAGTTCCTAGGTTCATCATGGTCTAGTGACATGACTTCTAGGACATAATTACCATGCCACTCTTGTGCGGAACATGCTCTGTTCAACCTACAAGGTCCAGTAGTAACTTGATCTGAAGTGTCATGATCATCTTCATTAGCTTCCTCACTAGTTGGTGTAGGCATCATGGGAACAGATTTCACTGATGTGCTACTTTCCAATTCGAGAGAAGGTACAATTACCTTATCAAGTTCTACTTTCCTCCCACTCACTTCTTTTGAGAGAAACTCCTTCTCTAGAGAGGACCCATTCTTAGCAACAAAGATCTTGCCTTTGGATCTATGGTAGAAGGTGTACCCAATACTTTATTTAGGGTATCCTATGAAGATGCACTTCTCCGATTTAGGTTTGAGCTTATCAGGTTGAAGCCTTTTGACATAAGCATCGCATCCCCAAACTTTAAGAAATAACAGCTTAGGTTTCTTGCCAAACCACAGTTCATACGGTGTCGTCTCAACAGATTTAGACGGTGCCCTATTTAACGTGAATGCGGTTGTCTCTGATGCTGAACCCCAAACGATAGTGATAAATTGGTAAGAGACATCATACATCGCACCATATCTAATAAAGTACAGTTACGATGTTCGGACACACCATTACGTTGTGGTGTTTGATACATCTCCAACGTATCTATAATTTTTGATTGTTCCATGTGGTTATATTATCATTCTTGGATGTTTTACAATCATTTTATAGTCATTTCCTATCATTTTTTGGTACTAACCTATTCACATAGTGCCCAGTGCCAGTTGTTGTTTTCTTCATGTTTTTTTCGTAGGAAATCAATACCAAATGGAGTCCAAACATAGCGAAACTTTTTGTGGGTTTTTTTGGACGAGAAGACATCCAGTGGGCCAAAGATGTACCGAAGAGGAAGCCCGAGTTGAGCACAAGACATCAGGGCGCGCTAGGAGACCCAGGCGCACCCTGGTGGGTTGTGCCCACCTCGGTGGCCTCCTGCACCACCTCTTTGCTCTGTAAATACCCCAATATTCCAGAAACCCTAGGGAAGACGACGAAAATCAATTCCAGACGCGCAACTTCCAGAACCACCAGGTCCAATCTAGACACCATCACGGAGGGGTTCATCATGCCCATTGGTGCCTCTGCGATGATACGTGAGTGGTTCTTTGTAGACCTACGAGTCCGTAGTTAGTAGCTAGATGGCTTCCTCTCTCTCTTTTGATTCTAAGTACAATGGTCTCTTGGAGATCTATATGATGTAACTCTTTTTGCGGTGTGTTTGTTGGGATCCGATGAACTCTGAGTTTATGGTCAGATCTATCTTTTTATCCATGAAAGTTATTTGAGTCTTATTTGATCTCTTATATGCATGATTTCTTATAGCCTCGTATTTCTTCTCCGATATTTGGGTTTTGTTTGGCCAACTTGATCTATTTATCTTGCAATGGGAAAAGGTGCTTTGTAATGGGTTCGATCTTAGGGTGCTTGATCCCAGTGACAGAAGGGGAACCGACACGTATGTATCATTGCTATTAAGGATAACAAGATGGGGTCTATTTCTACATAAATAGATCTTGTCTACATCATGTCATCGTTCTTATTGCATTACTCCGTTTTTCCATGAACTTAATACACTAGATGCATGCTGGAAAGAGGTCGATGTGTGGAGTAATAGTAGTAGATGCAGGCAGGAGTCGGTCTACTAATCTTGGACGTGATGCCTATATAATGATCATTGCGAGGATATCGTCATGATTATTTGAAGTTCTATCAATTGCCCAACAGTAATTCGTTTACCCACCATTTGTTATTTTTCTCGAGAGAAGCCACTAGTGAAATCTACGGCCCCCGTGTCTCTTCTTTATTATATTTGCCTTCGCGATCTATTTTTATTTGCTTTTCTATTCAGATCTATTAAACCAAAAATACAAAAATACCTTGTTGCACTTTATCTTATTTGCGATCCATTTATTCAATCTATTACAACTTTCTCATGTCCATTTGCCAATTTCTGGCGGCGTTGCCCGAAAGGGATTGACAACCCCTTTAACACGTCGGGTTGTGAGCATTTGTTAGTTGTGTGCAGGTGTTGTTTACATAGTGTTGCTTGGTTCTCCTACTGGTTCGATAACCTTGGTCTCATCACTGAGGGAAATACCTACCGTTGCTGTGCTGCATCATCCCTTGCTCTTTGGAGAAATACCGACGTAGTTCTAACAAACATCAAAAGGAATTTCTGGCACCGTTGTCGGGGAGACGTCATCAACATTCACCAGGTTCGTAATCACAAATCTCATCTCCTTGCAATTTACTTTATTTGCCATTTGCCTCTTGTTTTCCTCTCCCCCACTTCACAAAAATGTGTCGTCTTATTCGCCCTCTTTTTCGTTCGCCGTTTTCTCGTCAAATCTATTTTTGTGTGCAATCTTGTTTGCCATTTTTTTCGTCATGGATAGTTCTTCGTCTATTGCGTGCACTCCCAAGAAATAGGTTCTCGACTTTAAACAAAAGGGAGGGGAGAATTTAAAATATGCTTGGTATAGGATTTGTAATGCTCATAATAGATCTATTCGTAAGCAATCTACCATTGTTCTTCTTTGTTGTTTTTATGTGGGCATCACCTATAGATTCGTCCTTGATACGATTACCTGTGGGAATTTCTTGATGTGTCCCTCTCTTGATGATTTTAATGCTATGGGAAATCTAGTGGGCTCGCCACCTCTTATGATTAATGAAACAACTTTGACTCTTGAGCATGTCAGGGAAAGACTAGATGATATTGAAAAGAAAATGCTTATCGAAGAACATATTGAAAACTTGCATAAAAAGATGCATAATTTTGCCACTAAAATTGGGTCAAAAGTTGGAGAAGTTTTTAAGCTGTTAAAAGAAAAAGGACCATAATACATGAAAGAATCGAAGAAAGCCCGTCTCAGATTGATAAACTGGAAGAAATCTAGTAATTTAAGTACGGATTTTGCTTCCGCTAAAACTATCGAAAAAACTCCGTAAAAATTGGCAAGATTACTCAAGTTACTAAGAACAAGGGTGCAACTTCTAGTCATAACAATAAAGAAGATCTTAAGATGATTAGTATTCACACGGACTTTATCGAAGTTATAAGAGATCATTTGTGCAAAAATGAATTCTTTAAACTTGTTCCTAGGAGCATTGTCATTGAAAAATTGTATGCTAAATTCTTAAAGAATTCTAAGTGTTTGATTGAAGAGTTGGAAAACAAAGATGACAATACGTAGATCCTTGCTTTATGCCTAGCTAAGGGCGTAAAACGATAGCGCTTGTTGGGAGGCAACCCAATGAATAAACTTTAATTTTGTCTTTTTCTTTCTGTTTTTGAGTGTTTGCACAATTATGCTACTGTTATGATTGTGTTTTTTGTGTTTTAGTTAGTGTTTGTGCCAAGCAAAGCCTTTAGGATTATGTTGGGTGATAGTTGATTTGATCTTGCTGAAAAACAGAAACTTTTGCGATCACGAAAATAATTCTAATTTTTAACAAAAGCATGATAAAATACCAATTGTTTTTGTGGAAGATTAATATACAAATTTCTTACGTGGTCCTAAAGTTTTAGAATTTTTTGAGTTGCAGAAGTATTCGAAATATCCAGATTGCTACAGACTGTTCTGTTTTTGATAGATTCTGTTTTCTTTGCGTTGTGTGCTTGTTTCGATGATTCTATGATTTTCTTTGAAGAGTTTTTGCCATAGAAAAGTTGGAATACAGTAGATATAATGCAAGAATAAAATATGAATGGGTTTGCAACAGTTCTTATAGTAGTGATTTGTTTTATTATACTAACAGATCTCACAAAGGTTTTGTTGAGTTTTGTGTGATTGAAGTTTTCAAGTTTTGGGTGATGTTATGATGGATGAAGGAATAAGGAGTAATAAGAGCCTAAGGTTGGGCATCCCAAGCTATTATCCAAAGAGAAGCAAGCAACTAAGTTTGGGAATGCCCGAGTGGCATCCCCACTTTCTTCTAATGACCACCGGTATTTTACTCGGAACTATACTTTTATTCGTCACATACTATGAGTTTTGCTTGGAGCGTATTGTATGATATGAGTCTTTGCTTGTTTCGCCTTTTATTTTAAGTCTTGAATCCTTGCTGGACACACCTATTTGAGAGAGCCAAAATTATGCCATGATCTGTTAGAATTGCTCTCTATGCTTCACTTAAATCTTTATGAGCTATGGAATTGCTCTAGTGCTTCACTTATATCTTTTTGAGAATGGTGTGCTTTATTATTTTTGAAGAAATTCTCTCTTGCTTCACTTAAATTATTTTGAGAGAAAGAAATATTTATGCTCATGATCTTCACTTATATTCGTTTGAGCTTATCAAAAGCAACACATGAAAATTAGTCCCAAAGTGATAGATATCCAAGGAGGATATAATAAAAACTTACATGAAGATCATTGGACAAAATAAACTTGATTCCTTGTAATAGTTTTGAGATATGATGATGTGATATGTGAGTCATGTTGATGAGTAATTATGCTTTAGTAAGAATTTTGGTGTTAAGTTTTGTGATTCCCTATGCAAGCATGAAAGTCAATAGTTATGCAATGAAATTACATCCTACTTGTGGTGCATTATTCGGCGTTAATTATGCTTAGTGCTCGCTTATGAGATTTTTCATTTCTTTGTTGGTCACTTCTCAATCTTTTGCTAGCTTTCATTTTGCACTAAGTATGATCTCTACTTGTGCGTCCAAAATCCCTTAAACCAGTTTTGCCACATGAGTCCATGATACGTCTCCAACGTATCTATAATTTTTGATTGCTCCATGCTATATTATCTTCTGTTTTGGACATTATTGGGCATTATTATTCACTTTTATATTATTTTTGGGACTAACCTATTAACTGGAGGCCCAACTCAGAATTGTTGTTTTTTGCCTATTTCAGAGTTTCGCGGAAAAAGAATATCAAACGGAGTCCAAACGGAATGAAACCTTCGGGAACGTGATTTTCGAAACGAACATGATCCAGAGGACTTGGACCCTACGTCAAGAAATCAAGCAGGAAGCCACGAGGTAGGGGGCGCGCCTACCCCCCCCCCCCCCCACACACCCCCCCCCCCGGGCGCGCCCTCCACCCTCGTGGGCCCCATGTTGCTCCACCGATGTAATCCTTCCTCCTATATAAACCTACGTACCCCCAAACGATCAGATACGGAGCCAAAAACCTAATTCCACCGCCGCAACCTTCTGTACCCACGAGATCCCATCTTGGGGCCTGTTTGAGCTCACGGAGGGGCATCAATCACGAAGGGCTTCTACATCAACACCGAGCCTCTCCAATGAAGTGTGAGTAGTTTACCTCTGACCTTCGGGTCCATAGTTATTAGCTAGATGGCTTCTTCTCCCTTTTGGATCTCAATACAATGTTCTCCCCCTCTCTTGTGGAGATCTATTCGATGTAATCTTCTTTTGTGGTGTGTTTGTTGAGACCGATGAATTGTGGGTTTATGATCAAGTTTATCTTTGAACAATATTTGAATCTTCTGAATTCTTTTATGTATGATTGGTTATCTTTGCAAGTCTCTTCAATTATCAGTTTGGTTTGGCCTACTAGATTGATCTTTCTTGCAATGGGAGAAGTGCTTAGCTTTGGGTTCAATCTTGTGGTGTCCTTTCCCGATGTGATGGGGCAGCAAGGCACGTATTGTATTGTTGCCATCGAGGATAACAAGATGGGTTTTTTATCATACTGCATGAATTTATCCCTCTACATCATGTCATCTTGCTTAAGGCGTTACTCCGTTCTTATGAACTTAATACTCTAGATGCATGCTGGATAGCGGTCAATGTGTGGAGTAATAGTAGTAGATGCATGTAGGAGTCGGTGTACTTGTCTCGGACGTGATGCCTATATACATGATCATACCTAGATATTCTCATAACTATGCTCAATTCTGTCAATTGCTCAACAGCAATTTGTTCACCCACCGTAAAGTACTTATGCTCTTGAGAGAAGCCACTAGTGAAACCTATGGCCCCCGGGTCTATTTTCCATCATATTAATCTTCCAACACTTAGTTATTTCCGTTGCTTTTATTTTACTTTGCATCTTTATCATAAAAATACCAAAAATATTATCCTATCAGATCTCACTCTCGTAAGTGACCGTGTAGGGATTGACAACCCCTTATCGCGTTGGTTGCGAGGATTTATTTGTTTGTGTAGGTGTGAGGGACTCGCGCGTAGCCTCCTACTGGATTGATACCTTGGTTCTCAAAAACTGAAGGAAATACTTACGCTACTTTGCTGCATCACCCTTTCCTCTTCAAGGGAAAATCAAAGCGGTGCTCAAGAGGTAGCAAGAAGGATTTCTGGCGCAGTTGCCGGGGAGGCTTACGCAAGATCAAGTCAAGATTTGGACTCCCGACAACGAGCCATTTCTAGCACCGTTGCCGGGGAGGTCTACGCAAAAGTCAACATACCAAGTACCCATCACAAACCCTTATCTCCCGCATTACATTATTTGCCATTTTCCTCTCGTTTTCCTCTCCCCCACTTCACCCTTGCCGTTTTAGTCGCCCTCTCTTTTTCGTTCGCCTCTTTTTCGCTTGTTTCTTGTTCGCTCGTGTGTTGGATTGCTAGCTTGTCACGATGGCTCAAGATAATACCAAATTATATGACTTTACCAATACCAAGAATAATGATTTCCTTAGCACTCCGATTGTTCCTCTTCCCGATACTGAATCTTGTGAAATCAATGCTGCTTTGTTGAATCTTGTCATGAAAGATCTATTCGTCGGCCTTCCTAGTGAAGATGTCGCTACTCATGTAAATAGCTTCGTTGATTTGTGTGATATGCAAAAGAATAAAGATGTTGACAATGATATTGTTAAATTGAAGCTATTTCCCTTTTCGCTTAGAGATCGTGCTAAAGCTTGGTTTTTGTCTTTGCCTAGAAATAGTATTGATTCTTGGAATAAGTGCAAAGATGCTTTTATCTCTAAGTATTTTCCTCCCGCTAAGATTATCTCTCTGAGAAACGATATTATGAATTTTAAGCAACTTGATCATGAACATGTTGCACAAGCTTGGGAGAGAATGAAATTAATGATACGTAATTGCCCTACTCATGGTTTGAATTTGTGGATGATTATACAAAAAATTTATGCCGGATTGAATTTTGCTTCTAGAAATCTTTTAGATTCGGCCGCGGGAGGGACTTTTATGGAAATCACTTTTGGAGAAGCTACTAAACTCCTAGATAATATTATGGTTAATTATTCTCAATGGCACACTGAAAGATCTACTAATAAAAAAGTGCATGCGATAGAAGAAATTAATGTTTTGAATGGAAAGAGGGGTGAACTTATGAAATTATTTGCTAGTAAGAGTGGTTCTTCTGATCCTAATGATATGCCTTTGTCTACTTTGATTGAGAATAATAATGAATCTATGGATGTAAATTTTGTTTGTAGGAATAATTTTGGTAACAACGCATATATAGGAAACTTTAATCATAGGCCTTATCCTAGCAAATCCTCTAATAATTATGGTAATTCCTACAACAATTCTTATGGAAACTTTAATAAGATGCCCTCTGAATTTGAGACTAGTGTTAAATAGTTTTTGATTTCGCAAAAGAATTTCAATGCTTTTATTGAAGAAAAATTGCTTAAAGTTGATGAATTGGCTAGGAACGTTGATAGAATTTCTCTTGATGTTGATTCTTTGAAACTTAGATCTATTCCACCTAAGCATGATATCAATGAGTCTCTCAAATCCATAAGAATTTCCATTGATGAGTGCAAAGAAAGAACCGCTAGGATCCGTGCTAAGAAAGATTGCTTTATAAAAGTGTGTTCTTCAAATTTTTATGAAAATAAAGATGAAGATCTAAAAGTTATTGATCTGCCCCCTATTAAATCATTGTTTTGCAATACGAATCTTGATAATGATGGGACTGAATATGATCCACCTTTACCTAGAAGGCGTTCCGAAAATTCGGAGTTTTTAGATCTTGATGCTAAAATTGATAAAAGTGGGATAGAAGAGATCAAAACCCTAGATATTAATAAACCCACTATTTTGGATTTCAAGGAATTTAATTATGATAATTGCTCTTTGATAGATTGTATTTCCTTGTTGCAATCCATGCAAAATTCTCCTCATGCTTATAGTCAAAATAAAGCTTTTACCAAACATATCGTTGATACTTTGATGCAATCTTATGAAGAAAAACTTGAGTTGGAAGTTTCTATCCCTAGAAAACTTTATGATGAGTGGGAACCTACTATTAAAATTAAGATTAAAGATAATGAATGCTATGCTTTGTGTGATTTGGGTGCTAGTGTTTCCACGATTCCAAAAACTTTGTTCGATTTGCTAGGTTTCCGTGATTTCGATGATTGCTCTTTAAACTTGCACCTTGCGGATTCCACTATTAAGAAACCTATGGAAAGAATTAATGATGTTATTATTGTTGCAAATAGGAACTATGTGCCCGTAGATTTTATCGTTCTTGATATAGATTGCAATCCTTCATGTCCTATTATTCTTGGTAGACCTTTCCTTAGAACGATTGGTGCAATTATTGATATGAAGGAAGGGAATATTAGATTCTAATTTCCATTAAATAAAGGCATGGAACACTTCCCTAGGAATAAAATAAAATTACCATATGAATCTATCATGAGAGCCACTTATGGATTGCCTACCAAAGATGGCAATACCTAGATCTATCCTTGCTATTATGCCTAGCTAGGGGCGTTAAACGATAGCGCTTGTTGGGAGGCAACCCAATTTTATTTTTAGTTTTTTGCTTTTTGATTCTGTTTAGGAATAAATATTTGATCTAGCCTCTGCTTAGATGTGTTTTTATGTTTTAATTAGTGTTTGTGCCAAGTTAAACCTATAGGATCTTATTGGATGATAGTTATTTGATCTTGCTGTAATTTCCAGAAACTTTCTGTTCACGAAAATAATTGTTAAAAATCACTAGAACGTGATAAAATATTGATTCAATTGCTGATGATCAATAAACAAATTGCCTAGGTCTTCCTATTTTGGATGATTTTTTGGAGTTCCATAAGTTTGCGTTAGTTACAGATTACTACAGGCTGTTCTGTTTTTGACAGATTCTGTTTTTCGTGTGTTGTTTGCTTATTTTGATGAATCTATGGCCAGTAAAACAGTTTATAAACCATATAGAAGTTGGAACATGGTAGATTTAACACCAATATAAATAAATAATGAGTTCATTACAGTACCTTGAAGTGGTGTTTTGTTTTCTTTCGCTAACTGAGCTCACGAGATTTTCTGCTGAGTTTTGTGTTGTGAAGTTTTCAAGTTTTGGGTGAAAGATTTGATGGATTATGGAACAAGGAGTGGAAAGAGCCTAAGCTTGGGGGTGCCCATGGCACCCCCAAGATAATCTAAGGACACCAAAAATCCAAAGCTTGGGGATGCCCCGGAAGGCATCCCCTCTTTCGTCTACTTCCATCGGTAACTTTATTTGGAGCTATATTTTTATTCAGCACATGATATGTGTTTTGCTTGGAGCGTCTTGTATGATTTGAGTCTTTGTTTGTTATCTTACCACAATCATCCTTTCTGTACACACCTTTTGAGAGAGATACACATGATTCAGAAATTATTAGAATAATCTATGTGCTTCACTTATATCTTTTGAGTTATATAGTTTTTGCTCTAGTGCTTCACCTATATCTTTTAGAGCACGGTGGTGGATTTGTTTTATAGAAACTATTGATCTCTCATGCTTCACTTATATTATTTTGAGAGCCTTAAAATAGCATGGCAATTTGCTTTAATTAATATCATGAGAAATTTGATGCTTGATAATTGTTTTGAGATATAAAGGTGGTAATATCATAGTTGAGCTAGTTGAGTAATTGTGGAATTGAAAAATACATGTCTTGGAGTTTGTGATTCCCGTAGCATGAACGTATGGTGAACCGTTATGTAACAAAGTCGGAGCATGAAGTATTTGTTGATTGTCTTCCTTTGTGTGGCGGTCGGGATCGCGCGATGGTTAACTCCTACCAACCCTTCCCCTAGGAGCATGCGTAGTAGTACTTTGCTTCGAGGGCTAATAAATTTTTGCAATAAGTATATGAATTCTTTATGACTAAAGTGAGTCCATGGATTATACGCACACTTACCTTTCCGCAATTTTCTAGCCTCTTCGGTACCGCGCATTGCCCTTTCTCACCTTGAGAGTTGGTGCAAACTTCGTAAGTGCATCCAAACCCCGTGATATGATACGCTCTATCACACATAAACCTCCTTATATCTTCCTCAAAACAGCCACCATACCTACCTATCGTGGCATTTCCATAGCCATTCCGAGATATATTGCCATGCAACTTTCCGCCGCTTCATTTATCATGACATACTCCATCATTGTCATATTGCTTTGCATGATCATGTAGTTGACATTGTATTTGTGGCAAAGCCACCGTTCATAATTCTTTTATACATGTCGCTCTTGATTCATTGCATATCTCGGTACACCGCCGGAGGCATTCATATAGAGTCATATTTTGTTCTAAGTATTGAGTTGTAATTCATGAGTTGTAAGTAAATAAAAGTGTGATGATCATCATTATTAGAGCATTGTCCCAAGTGAGGAAAGGATGATGGAGACTATGGTTCCCCACAAGTCGGGATGAGACTCCGGACTAAAAAAGAGGCCATAAAAAAGAAAATGCCCAAATAAAAATGAGAGAAAAGAGAGAAGGGGCAATGTTACTATCCTTTTACCACACTTGTGCTTCAAAGTAGCACCGTGATCTTCATAATAGAGAGTCTCTCATTTTGTCACTTTCATATACTAGTGGGAAATTTCATTATAGAACTTGTCTTGTATATTCCAATGATGGGCTTCCTCAAATGCCCGAGGTCTTTGTGAGCAAGCAACTTGGATGCACACCCACTTAGTTTCTTTTTGAGCTTTCATACACTTATAGCTCTAGTGCATCCGTTGCATGGCAATCCCTACTCCTCGCATTAACATCAATTGATGGGCATCTCCATAGCCCGTTGATTAGCCTTGTTGATATGAGGCTTTCTACTTTCTTTGTCTTCTCACATAACCCCTACCATTATACCTTATTCCACCATAGTGCTATATCCATGGCTTGCGCTCATGTATTGCGTAAGAGTTGAAAAGGCTGAAGCGCGTTAAAAGTATGAACCAATTGCTTGGCTAAAACCGTGGTCATACATGATATGAATATTTTGTGTGGGGAAGATGGAGCATAGACATACTATATGATTTTGTAGGGATAACTTGCTTTGCCTATGTTATTTTGATAAGACATAATTGCTTAGTTAGTATGCTTGAAATTTTTTTTATGTCAACATTAAACTTTTGTCTTGAATCATATCAAATCTGAACATTCATGCCACAGTAAGAAGAATTACATTCACATTATGCTAAGTAGCATTCCACATCAAAAATTCTGTTTTTATCATTTACCTACTTGAGGACGAGCAGGAATTAAGCTTGGGGATACTTGATATGTCTCCAGCGTATCTATAATTTTTGATTTCTCCATGCTATATTATCTCCTGTTTGGGACATTATTGGGCTTTATTATTCACTTTTATATTATTTTTGGGACTAACCTATTAACCGGAGGCCCAACCCAGAATTGCTGTTTTTTGCCTATTTCAGAGTTTCACAGAAAAAGAATATCAAACGGAGTCCAAACGGAATGAAACCTTCGGGAACGTGATTTTCGGAACGAACATGATCCAGAGGACTTGGACCCTACGTCAAGAAAATCAAGCAGGAAGCCACGAGGTAGGGGGCGCGCCTACCCCCTGGGCGCGCCCTCCACCCTCGTGGGCCCCACGTTGCTCCACCGACGTACTCCTTCCTCCTATATATACCTACGTACCCCCAAACGATTAGATACGGAGCCAAAAACCTAATTCCACCGCCGCAACCTTCTCGTATCCACGAGATCCCATCTTGGGGCCTATTAGGAGCTCACGGAAGGGCATCAATCACGGAGGGCTTCTACATCAACGCCATAGCCTCTCCGATGAAGTGTGAGTAGTTTACCTCAGACCTTCGGGTCCATAGTTATTAGCTAGATGGCTTCTTCTCTCTTTTTGGATCTCAATACAATGTTCTCCCCTCTCTTGTGGAGATCTATTCGATGTAATCTTCTTTTGCGGTGTGTTTGTTGAGACCGATGAATTGTGGGTTTATGATCAAGTTTATCTATGAACAATATTTGAATCTTCCGAATTCTTTTATGTATGATTGGTTATCTTTGCAAGTCTCTTCGAATTATCAGTTTGGTTTGGCCTATTAGATTGATCTTTCTTGCAATGGGAGAAGTGCTTAGCTTTGGGTTCAATCTTGCGGTGTCCTTTCCCAGTGACAGTAGGGGCAGCAAGGCACGTATTGTATTATTGCCATCGAGGATAACAAGATGGGTTTTTTATCATATTGCATGAATTTATCCCTCTACATCATGTCATCTTGCTTAAGGCGTTACTCTGTTCTTATGAACTCAATACTCTAGATGCATGTTGGATAGCGGTCAATGTGTGGAGTAATAGTAGTAGATGCAGGCATGAGTCGGTCTACTTGTCTCGGACGTGATGCCTATATACATGATCATCCTAGATATTCTCATAACTATGCTCAATTCTGTCAATTGCTCAACAGTAATTTGTTCACCCACCGTAAAATACTTATGCTCTTGAGAGAAGCCACTAATGAAACCTATGGCCCCCGGGTCTATTTTCCATCATATTAATCTTTCAACACTTAGTTATTTCCGTTGCTTTTATTTTACTTTGCATCTTTATCATAAAAATACCAAAAATATTATCCTATCATATCTATCAGATCTCACTCTCGTAAGTGACCGTGTAGGGATTGACAACCCCTTATCGCGTTGGTTGCGAGGATTTATTTGTTTGTGTAGGTCCGAGGGACTCGCGTGTAGCCTCCTACTGCATTGATACCTTGGTTCTCAAAAACTGAGGGAAATTCTTACGCTACTTTCCTGCATCACCCTTTCCTCTTCAAGGGAAAACCAACACAGTGCTCAAGAGGTAGCAGTCCACCATACCTACCTATATGCGGTATTCTTTTGCCGTTCTAAGCAAATTTGTATGTGCCATCTCTAATTTTCAAAATAAATTTCTCTGTTGTGTGCTCGTACCGCTCATGGAACGGTAGGGGGTGGCTAATATATTTCCATGCTAGATATTTTATTCTGACGATGAGTGTTTATTCACTTGTAGTTGCATGAGAGTAAGGCAAAGGTATTAGGGATGCCCAGTCCCAAAATGAAAAATGAATTTACTTCATGTTGTCAAATAATAAATTCCTTGGAATGCATTGTATGGAAGGCACCCACGGATACCGCTAGACATGGAAAGTGAAAGTATGGTTGAAAAAGGAATAAACTTTAATTTCTTTTTGGGAACCACCTATGATATATCTAGCATGGAAAGTATTGGGAACTACTCGATCATTTTCATTGACAGGAAAAGCATGCCTCCGAAAATGTTTTATCTCTATCTTTTTCGCTTTGAGCTCTCTCACCTCTTCAAATCCCTACTTCCCTCAGTAAAGGGCCCTTCTTTTACTTTATGCAATTTTTATTTGAGTCTCCATCTTCTCTTATAAGGCACCAACTAAGGGGCACTATGATCATGCTTGAGTATTGAGTGTAGCTAATATGTGAGTGTGTTTCATGAATGGATCAATGATTGAGCATAATGGGCTAGGGATAACTTAATTTAGCGTTGATATTTTGAAATACATGGTTGCTTGTTGATATGCTTGAGTATTGGAATTATCATGTCAAAACTAGACTATTGCTTTGAACCATATAAAAGTCCAAATTTTTATGCTACAGAGAAAAGAATATGGGATGAACATGTTAGGCAGCGATACATCGGAAGCGGTGATATGGCCCACGAACACCTATGGGACAAAGGACCGAGCCCCTTCGGTTCGTGATGAAGGTCGACGAAGAGCGGTCGGCGAAACACACCAGCGGTTTACCCAGCCGGAGCACTCCAGAGATAACACTCCTCTGCTGCGTATGCGAGTGTATTGAGTTCTTGCTCGGGAGTGCTTGAGTGCTACAAGACACACAAGCTGCTAACGAGACCGGCGTGTGCGGCTTCGAACCTCCTGAACCCCCGCCACGTTGCATGGGCCTCCTTTTATATGCTAAAGGGTCTCCGACAGGTGGCAACGTAGACAAGGGTAAAATGGAAAAGGAGTGGTTGGTACAGCTACTTGTACATTAGGTACGATGTCAGTATCATACCTAACCCTAACGGCGGGGACAAAGGCATTAAATGCCCGTCTCGTCGCCCTAACGGTCGAAAAGGACCGTCGGCGCCACCGCTTGCCACGATGGAAATCTTGTCGTGCCGCATGCCACAAAGTGCTCACCGGGCCTGACCTCTTGCCACGCTGCTACCGAAAGGTCCTGAGGCGACACGTTAGTGGATGTGTTGGAGCGCAGGTGCAGAGTGGTGGTCTACCACGGCAAGCGCCTTGCCGCGGTTGTTGTCTTGTCGCGTCCGAAAGCTTGTCGCTCACCGGGCCTTCCCGACAAGCTCCTCTTGCCGGGGCCTTGTCTCCTAGGTGCCTTGGGTGGCCTTCCCGGCAAGCTCCTCTTGCCGGGGCCTTATCTCCTTGGCTTGAATACTTTGTTCTTTAATGGCTCCAAAGGAACCACGGAGGACCTTGGCGTTCACCCGGTAAGCCTTGCCGCGGAGGGCTGCAACTGCCCGTGCACAAGTTCGGGATACTAGGGTACCCCTACTCTAGTACACCGGCAGAGCCCCAGGCTGGGCCACACACGGTGCCGAAGCGCTGTTGGGCCAGGCCCAAAACAGGCTGCGACGCCGCCCGGGTTCTGCCAGAACTCACCCTGACCCACCACGCCCTCCACGCAGCCAGCGTCGAATGCGGCGTCGTGTGAGAGATCGTGGGCGAGATCGTGGGTGGTTTCTTTATTCGGAAAAAGCGGGCGTCCGCCCCTCCCTCTTTATAAGCGGGGAAGCGAGGCAGTCCGCCCATCTCGCCGATTCTTTGTCCAATCTCGAAAACCCCGCTGCTCCCCTTCTTCCCAAGGCTGAAGAGAGAAGCGGCGCTCCATCATTGCAACCAGCATCACCAACGCCGTTGATCTCCCTCGCCACCTCCGCCATGGCTCCGAAAGCCGACAAGGGGAAGGCCGTGAAGTCGGCCGAGGCGCGGCAACTTGGCGGCCGCGGAAGGAGCGGGCAATCTTTCCCCCAACGCGAGGGAGCTGAGGGAGAACTACTACCTCTTACGGTCGACGGAGACGCGAGCACATCCAGCGCACGAAGGTACTTCCAGCTGCTTGCCCGGAACTAGCTCGGCGGATATCCCTTCTTCGCGCTCTTCTTCTACTGCGGGCTGTGCCCGCCTTTCTCTGAATTTTTCTGCGATATCATGAACACCTACGGGTTCCGCCTCCTTGACTTCACCCCCAATGTTGTTCTGACCATGGCAGTTTTCGCACATCTCTGCGAAAACTTTGTCGGAGTCCATCCAAACGTAGCCCTTTTCCGCCACTTCTTTATGCCCCGAAAGTTGAGAGAGGGAGCCTCTTGTGGAATCGCTTGGATCTCAAGGATTGGCAAGAAGGAAGCTTATGCGGAGGGAGCTCCGCAGCAAGTGGGAGGAGTGGAGGCAGATTGGTCTTTGAGTGTCGAGGAGAACCGCAGCCATTTACCGCCCAGCGCCAAACCCCAATAGTCTTGTGACAGCGATTGAACAACGTGGCCCCGGAAGATGCTAGGCTGAAGATTGCGATCACCGAATCCTTCGCCTTAGACTTGCCGGGCTCACCGTAGGTACCGTTAGCGCAGACTTTCTTCGCCGCCCGCGCCATCCCTTGCGGGGAGAGGAGGAGACCCACAGGAGTTTGAGCGGCGAGATATCATGAGGCTGCGCCCAGGCCTCAACTTCAACTTCACCGTTTTGGAACTTGATGCGATGCTCTTGGAGCTGTTCAAGCCCGATCCTGATCATCCGAAATGTTTAGGTTGCGAGGGCGTCGTTCGCTGTGCAACAATTCCTCGCTGACCGCATCCGTGCAATGATCTTTGTTGTCGCGACTCGCATGGAATTGTCCCAACTTGGCAAGAGCCTGCAGATGACGTCGTCGCGGCAGTTCTTTGACGATCTGGTAGAAGTGCCGATCCGCCCGACGAGCGTAAGAAGCCTCACCAGCGACACCACCGATGATGAGATGCAGCGCCGCCATACCAGGGAAGAGGCGGCAGCAACGCGGCCGTGGGCGAATTCGGATTCACCGTGGAGGAGGCAGAGGCAGCAGAGGTGGCAAGCCTTGTCGGCGAAGGAGTTTGCCGGCGAGGAGGAGCTTGTCGAGCCTGAAGCTGAGTCGAGCGAGCCCGCCGAGCGCGCCTCCTCCCCACCTTCAAACAGCTTGCCGCGAGCGGAGCCCCCAGCTCCCTGGCGCGCCAAAGATGTCGGCGCAGGCTGATATGGCCCACGAACACCTATGGGACCGGCGGACCGAGCCCCTTTCGGTTCGGCGGGGGGCGGAGGTTGCACGAAGAGCAGATCGAGGCGAAACACACGAGCGGTTTACCCAGCTTCGGAGCTCTCCGGAGAGATAACACTCCTACTGCTGCATGTCTGAGTGTATTGAGTTCTTGCTCGGGAGTGCTGAGTGCTACAGTACACACAAGCTGCTAACGAGACCGAGCGTGTCTGGCTTCGAACCTCCTGAACCCCCCGCTACGTTGCGCATGGGCCTCCTTTTATATGCTAAAGGGGTCTCCGACAGGTGGCAACGTAGACAAGGGTAAAAATGGAAAAGGAGTGGTTGGTACAGCTACTTACGATTTGTACGATGTCTGATGTATCATACCTACCCCTGGCGGCAGGGGACAAAGGCATTAAATGCCCGTCTACGTCGCCCTAACAGTGCAGAAAGGGACCTTCAGGCGCCACCGCTTGCCACAATGGCAATCTTGTCAGCGCTGCATGCCAGCTCACCGGTCAAGACGGCCTCTTGCCACGCTGCTACCGAAAGGTCCCGAGGCGACACGTTAGTGGATGCGTTGGAGTGCAGGTCTTGAGTGGTGGTCTGCTGCAAGCGCCTTGCGCGTTGTTGTCTTGTCGCGTCCGGAAGCTTGTCGCTCATCGGGCCTTCCGGCAAGCTCCTCTTGCGGGGCCTTGTCTCCTAGGTGCCTTGGGTGGCCTTCCCGGCAAGCTCCTCTTGCCGGGCCTTGTCTCCTTGGCTTGAATACTTTGTTCTTGAATGGCTCCAAAGGAACCACGGAGGACCTTGGCGGTCACCGGTAAGCCTTGCAGCGGAGGGCTGCAACTGCCCGTGCACAAATTCGGGATACTAGGGTACCCTACTCTAGTACACCGGCAGAGCCCCGGGCCTGGGCCACACTGCAGTGCGGCTGTTGGGCCAGGCCCAAAACAGGCACGCAGACACGCGTGGCACTGGGTTACGCCGTAACTCACCCCGGACCCACCACGCCCTCCACAGGCAGCCACGCGTCCGAATCTGGCGTCGTGTGAGAGATCGTGGGCGAGATCGTGGGTGGTTTCTTTATTCGAAAAGCGGAACGTCCGCCCCTCCCTCTTTATAAGCGAGGAACAGGGCAGTCCACCCATCTCGCCGATTGCTGTCCAATCTCGAAAAAACCCGCTGCTCCCCTTCTTCCCAAGGTGAAGAGAGCAGTGCTCCGCCCATCGCCACCGGCATCACCAACGCCGTCGATCTCCCTCACCACCTCCGCCATGGCTCCGGAAGCCGACAAGGGAAGGCCGTGAAGTTGGCGGCGCAGCGGCTTCGCGCTGCGGAAGGAGCGGGCAATCTTCCCCCCGCTGCGCGAGGCTGAGGAGAACTACTACCTCTTACGGTCGATGGAGACGCAAGCGCATCCGCGCACGAAGGTACTTCCAGTTGCTGCTTCGGAACTAGCTCCGAACAGATATCCCTTCTTCGCGCTCTTCTTCTACTGCAGGCTCTGCCCGCCTTTCTCTGAATTTTTCTGCGATATCATGAACACCTACGGGTTCCGCCTCCTTGACTTCACCCCCAATGCTGTTCTGACCATGGCAGTTTTCGCACATCTCTCACGAAAACTTTGTCGGAGTCCATCCAAGCGTAGCCCTTTTCCGCCACTTCTTTATGCCCCGAGTTGAGAGAGGGAGCCTCTTGCCTTGGAATCGCTTGGATCTCAAGGATTGGCAAGAAGGAAGCTTATCTGGAGGGGAGCTCCGCGCAGCAAGTGGGAGGAGTGGAGGGCAGATTGGTGCTGGATTGTCGAGGAGAACCGCAGCCATTTACCGCCCGGCCAAACCCCAATAGTGCGCGGCAATGATTGGAGCAACGTGGCCCCGGAAGATGCTAGGCTGAAGATTGCGATCACCGAATCCTTCGCCTTAGACTTGTCGGGCTCACCGTAAGTACCGTTAGCGCAGACTTTCTTCGCCGCCCGCTTCTTGCAGGAGAGGAGGAGACCCGCCTGGGAGGTTCAGAACGCGGCAGATATCATGAGGCTGCGCCCAGGCCTCAACTTCAACTTCACCGTTTTGGAACTTGACGCGATGCTCTTGGAGTTGTTCAAGCCCGATCCTGATCATCCATAAATGTTTAGGTTGCCGAGGGGCGTCGTTCCGCTGTGCAACAATTCCTCGCTTGACCGCATCCGTGCAATGATGCCGTTGTCAGCGACTTCGCATGGAATTGTCCCAACTTGGCAAGAGCCTGCAGATGACGCGTCGTCTGGCGGTTCTTTGTGATCTGGTAGAAGTGCCGATCCGCCCGGCGAGCGTAAGAGCCTCACCTGCGACACCACCGATGATGAGATGCGCGCGCCGCCACCGAACTAGAAGAGGCGGCTGCAGCTGCGGCCATGGGCGAGTTCAGTTCACCGTGGAGGAGGCGAGGCAGCGGGCGGCAAGCCTTGTCGAGCGAAGGAGTTTGCCGCGGCGAGGAGCTTGCCAAGCCTGAAGCTGAGTCGGCGAGCCCGCCGGCGCCTCCTCCCCACCTTCAAACAACTTGCCGCGAGCGGAGCCCCCAGCTCCACCAAGAAGGCGTCTTCGCAAGGCCGGAGACGTAGCGGGGCGGCAGATGGGCCAACAGCCGCAGCGCTGCGCGACGCGCTCCACCGCGGCAAGCACTGTTGCCGCGGGAGCACCTTACGCCGCTACGGCAACTAGAGCGGGGCCCTCGCAGACCACCGGTTCTGCGCCCGCCAATCGGCCAAGGGAACCTACTCCTCCGCCTCGTCGTACTGGAGGCGGGCCAGGTGATCTCTCCGCTCAGCTCAGGCGAGGAAGAAGAAGAGTAAGATTCTTTGCGGCATTTGTAGTTCTTGACTTGTTGCTTTGTCTTGTATCTGATTTGCTTCATTCTCAACCCATTCCTTTTCGTGACGCTGGCCCAGAGTGTCGAAGAGGGCCAAGGCCCCGGTGATTGTCGTCGAGGACGAACCCACATGACGAGGCGCGTCCGAGACCACCTTCTTGCCGGACGCTGCAACTCTTCCTCAAAGCAGCCCCCAGCGCAGCCCCCAGCGTAAGTATATGGTTTACTTCCTGTTGTTAGGCGGGCATGGGTGCCCTTTCTTTGCTGATATCTGACTGCTGATTTGTGTAGGAGCAGAGCAGCCTTACCAGGAGTGCCCTGAAGCCGCTCCTGACATGCCTTCTCCTTTGACTACACCGCCAAGGGAGGATTCCCAGGCAAGGGAGCGTTCTCCGGCAAGGGAGACTTCTCCGGCAAGGGGCAGTTCTCCGGCAAGGGACAGCTCTCCGGCAAGGGACAACACGGGTAATCCTCTTGCTTGAAAACTTTCCTTGTGTCGGGGCAGGCTGATATGGCCCACGAACACCTATGGGACCGGCGGACCGAGCCCCTTTCGGTTCGGCGGGGGGCGGAGGTCGCACGAAGAGCAGATCGAGGCGAAACACACCAGCGGTTTACCCAGCTTCGAGCTCTCCGGAGAGATAACACTCCTCTTGCTGCATGTCTGAGGTGTATTGAGTTCTTGCTCGGGAGTCTTTGAGTGCTACAATACACACAAGCTGCTAACAGACCGAGTGTGTCCGGCGAACCTCTGAACCCCCGCTACGTTGCGCATGGGCCTCCTTTTATATGCTAAAGGGGTCTCCGACAGGTGGCAACGTAGACAAGGGTAAAAATGGAAAAGGAGTGGTTGGTACAGCTACTTGTGAAGTGTACAGTGTACAGTGTATCACACCTAACCCTGACGGCAGGGGACAAAGGCATTAAATGCCCGTCTACGTCGCCCTAACAGTGCAGAAAGGGACCGTCAGGGGCGCCACCGCTTGCCACGATGGCAATCTTGTCAGCGCCGCCTGCCACCAGCGCTCCGCGGCCGCCTGACCTCTTGCCACCTGTAGCGCTGGAAAGGTCCCAGGCGACACGTTAGTGGATGTGTTGGAGCCTTGGTGCGTAGTGGTGATGCCTTGTGACAAGCGCCTTGCATGATTTGTTGTCTTGTCGGCGTCCGAAGCTTGTCGCTCACCGGGCCTTTCCGGCAAGCTCCTCTTGTCGGGGCCTTGTCTCCTAGGTGCCTTGGGTGGCCTTCCCGGCAAGCTCCTCTTGCCGGGGCCTTGTCTCCTTGGCTTGAATACTTTGTTCTTGAATGGCTCCAAAGGAACCATGGAGGACCTTGGCGGTCACCCGGTAAGCCTTGCCGCGGAGGGCTGCAACTGCCTGTGCACAAGTTCGGGATACTAGGGTACCCCTACTCTAGTACACCGACACATTCCACATCAAAAATTCTGTTTTTATCATTTACCTACTCGAGGACGAGCAGGAATTAAGCTTGGGGTTGCTGATACGTCTCCAATGTATCTATAATTTCTGATTGTTCAATGCTGTTATATTATCATTCTTGGATGTTTTACAATCATTTTAATAGTCATTTTATATCATTTTTTGATACTAACCTATTGACATAGTGCCCAGTGCCAGTTGCTGTTTTCTGCATATTTTTTACATTTTGGGCTGAACGAAAAAAATTTCTGTCATACATATGACACCTCTATGACGATAATTATGACAAAACCCGGTATCATCATAGATGTGGTGGGCTCCTACTTCTATGACAAGAAATCATGACAGAAAATGGGCTTTTCGTCATGGGCGGGCCGGAGGCGATTGCATGACATTCTTTGGGCCGTCCATGATGGAAAAAACCGTGGTAGAAGCGAGGGAGGAAAATTTCGGGAGTTCGATTCACGGTGGGAGGTTGGGGCCGGCGATCTGCTGCGTTTCTCTCGTACTGCGTCTGGCGTGTGTGTGCAAGGCGTTGGCTCTAATCGAACCCGGCGATTACAGACGGAGCTACAGCGTTCTTGAACCCGGCGATCGATCGATGGCTGTTAACTAAACCCGATTGAGCGATTCGCCGCTCTTGATGCTAATCGAAGCCGATCGATTGGATGGACAGATGGCGTTGCGGGGGGTTGGATGAACAGTGGCGGTGGCGTTGCCTCTGGATGAACAGGACCCGTGGTGTGGAGGGCTGGATGAGCGATGAGAGCGGTGGAGGGGTGCCCGTGGAGGGTGGTTGAACAGACCCGTGGTGTGGAGGGTTGGATGAGCGATGAAGCGATGGAGGGGTGCCCGTGGAGGGGTGGTTGAACAGTAGCCGGTGGAGTAGTGCACGGTGGAGGCTGGATGAACAGGAGCTCGTGGAGGCTGGAGGAGGTCGACGGTAGCCCGTGGAGGCTGGAGGAGGTCGACGGTGGAGATGAACAGTATCCCGTGGAGTCCGTTTTGCGATGCCACACCCCTCCGGATGAACGGGACCCCGTTTCACCGTAGGGAGGTCTATTTTGTCCGTTTTGCGATGCGCCACACCCTCTCGATCCACGGGACCCCTGTTTGACCGTGGGAGGTCCGTTTCTCTGCTTTTGTGGTACGCCACACCTCCCGATCAACAGGACCCCCGTTTCGACCGTAGGAGGTCCTTTTCTCCATTTTGCGGTACACCACACCCCTCCCGATCAACAGGACCCCCATTTCGACCGTAGGAGGTCCGTTTCCTCCGTTTTGCGGTACGCCACACTCCTCCCGATCAACAGGACCCCCGTTCCGACCGTAGGAGGTCCGTTTCCTCCGTTTTGCGGTACGCCACACCCCTCCCCATGAACACGACGCATTCTGTTTCCTCCCAATGAACACGACGCATTCCGTTGCCTCCCCATGAACACGACGATGACGCTGTTTCTCCGTTCTGACCCAGCCCTGTACACGAGCCATGGCCGTACGTATGCGCGAGTAGGCGTTCGAGACCCCGCCCGTATGTACACATACGTGGCTGTATTTTCTCTCTTGCACCCTGGCCGCTGTACGTACATGTACATGCTACGTGCGCGCCTCTACTATGACACGTGCGCGCCTCTACTATGACACGTGCGCGCGTCTACATCGACCAGTATGTACGTACACGTTCGCGACCAGGATGACAACGCTACGTACGCTTCGACCAGGTGGGTCCCGGTATCGCCGTGCACTTCCTTACTGCGAAGATGTAGCCGTGGATCCCGGCGATCGAGGCAAATCATTTTTTTTTGCCCGGACGCACTTCCTTGGGTGCGAAGATGTAGCCGGTGGGTCCCAGCAGTCAGGGGTGCGAATTGTTTTTTTTCCTGGGCGCACTTCCTTGCGTGCGAAGGTGTAGCTGGTGGGTCCCAGCAGTCAGGGGGCGAATCGTTTTTTTATTTGCCCGGACGCACTTCCTTGCGTGCGAAGATGAAGCTGGTGGGTCCCAGCAGTCAGGGGGAAATGTTTTTTCTGTGAAATACAGTGGCCCGTCCGATGGGTCCTAGCTGTCAGGTGGAGGAATCATTATTTTCCACGTAATAAGGAGGCACTTCCTTCTCAGTAGCCGTGGACCCAGGTATCGGCCTCTCCACATACTGATCTTTGTTGGTGTTACGGGAACGGGGTCCCCAGACTTGCTGCCTGCGGCTGCGGCGTGGCTCAAGTGGTGGCCCAGTCGGCCCATCTTCATCAAGACAAGACTCAAGACCCTCGTGAGGCCAAGCCTCATGGGCGGACGACACAAGACTTCCTCGGGGAGCGGCCTCGCCCGAGCAGGCTCGCGAGGAGGCGGAGAGATCAAGGCAGGTACCTCGCGAGGTGCTCGTGACACAAGCCGTGACGATCGAGACCAGGCGGGCGCCAGGCGGGCGCCGGCCTGCGCAGTGTCCTTGTTTCTCCTTTGGTGCAAAGGGGGCAAGCTCAGACGCGGAGTACCGAGGCATCAGGCAAAGGTTGCCATTTCGGTGCAGCGAGACCAAGACTAGCGGAGCGGCAGGATGGAGGTCACCGTGGAGCCCAATACGGCATCATCGCCAGTGCTTTAGGCAGCCGAAGACCAACTTTAGTCAAGATAAATCGTACTAGATGTTCCCCTTCAAAATGGCCGTTGTTGGCACCCTTCCCGCTCGATATTTGGGAAGAGGACCAGTGCCTCTATAAATAGGACTAGCCACCACAGTAGTAGGCATCTCATCTTGAGCTGATCCTTAGCCACACACAAGCACAAGAACACCTTTCGCGAGGCAGTTCTTCCCTTGTACTGTTCATCATCAGCCCCTGAGGCAATCCACCACACCACACACTGGAGTAGGGTATTACACCACATCGGTGGCCCGAACCAGTATAAATCTTGTGTTCGTCGTGTTGTTCATCGCCTAGC
This sequence comes from Aegilops bicornis, assembly GCA_021605145.1. Classification (NCBI taxonomy): domain Eukaryota; kingdom Viridiplantae; phylum Streptophyta; class Magnoliopsida; order Poales; family Poaceae; genus Aegilops; species Aegilops bicornis. The sequence continues at coordinate 532,163,771 of CM038671.1, read as the reverse complement.
CTAGATCTCACGAGGGGTTCGGACGTAGATCGGTAGGGGAGAGATCTCCGCGCGCACCCCAGTGTTCGAACCTCAAGGGTCTGTCGGAACCCTAAATCTGACATTTGGCACGCCAGGTAGGGGTGCACCGGAATCTTCCTTCTTCCGTCTTGCGTTCCGCCGCTTCACCACCTCCATGTCCGGCGACGCGACGGCCAACTCCGAACGCTGGGCGGCATGGCATGTCCATGCCATGCCGCCTGCCCAAGGTGACCTCAACCCCACACCCCAGGCAGCCCGCGCCCCGCAGAATGCTGCGGGGCGTGGGTGGCGCGGTCCGGCATCACCGGCCCTCACTCCGCGGCAAGTACGATCGGCGGCGAGTGCCTCAAGCCACGCCGTGGACATGGCGCCACACACCCGGCGGGAACAAGTGAACATGCGGGCGGCACTTACGGTGGTAAGAGAGCTGCTGCGATGCAGGCTGATGGAGAGCGGACGGGACACACTACTCGAGTGAGTCGCTGAGCTGCTGGACACGGCGGCGTCAGGAGCACCACCCTTCTGCTACCGACCCCCCTCAGGCCGCTGCAGGGCTGCACGATCATCATCACCACGTCTGCGTGCCAGCAACTACGCACGGGGGCTTCGTCAACATTAGCACGGCCGGCGGCGCAGGGGGCTCCAATCCCCCCATGCCGCACTCGATGAGCACAAGCACAAACGTCATCCCCCACGATTCCGGTGGGGTGCCGTATCGTCATCCCCAGGATGCCATCATGGGTGGAGCAATGGGGAGCATGGGGCACCATGGCGAGGTGTTCGGGGTGACGGCCCCGGAAGCCTACGTGCCCCGCATGGTGAACCAAGAGTACGCACCAGAGGATGACACCAGCTCGTTCACTGGAGAAGATTGGAGAGAAGAGGCGCTAGGAGTGGAAGCTTTCCAATAGCCCACGGGGAACCACAGCGATCGCGCCAACAGCGGCAATCACAGGGTACCACTAGTCCCCCAAGAACAAGTTTACGCTAGCCATGGGCTACAGATAAACCAGGTTGCCGTGTCGGTCGACGACCCGGGCGCGGCGACACCCGCCCCAGCAAGGGAGACGCGCTGGGGGCCACCGAGAGGGATCTAGGAGTGAGGCCCCTCCCCGCGGCGCGCGTCGCCTGACGACACCCGGAGGTAGGCCCTCTGCCGGGGAGGCTTCGCCAACCCTTCCCCCGGCAGAGGACCTGTGGTCACCGAGGGAACCGCTGGCGTCCTCTCTTCCTCTTCTGTTTCGTCCTGGTCTCCGGCCGACTCAGGGGAGGTCGAGAGCGGCGCAAGGCGGGGCCCTCGTCTGGCGATATGAAACAAGGCCGGTACCTGTGAAGAAGGCCCGGTTCCTGTGAAGCTCGCCGCCCGTGACACGCTCATGTAATAATGAGTTGGGGTTGTACACTCCCCGGAGTCTCAGGAGTGCCGGCCTCAGGCCCTGAGGCTCCCTCCCACGCCCAGTGGCAGCACTTAGCTCCGCGCTGGTGAGAAGACGTCAAAGACTAGACTAGGTTCCGGACGCGGCGTTTTGCTCTTGCTTTCTTTTTCGTGCGATCAAGCTCTCTCGTTTCAGATCTAAGTTGAAGTTGAATTTGTGTTTGCGTATGCGGGGAGGGGTGTCGTGTCTTATTCGTGTGCTTTCTCGTGCTCCGATTTCTGTTCTAATTGGGATTCAAACTAGCTGCCTCCCTCTCGCGGGCTCCTCGCGAGTAGGGCAGGGCCCAGCATGTGCGCCCGCCGTCCCGCGGCCGGCGTTCGCTCCAGCCAAGCTCTCGCTGCAAGGTCAAATGGGATCCTCGTTAGGCCCACGGGCAGACACCGCGAGCCCGCACAAAGCTCGTCGAGACAAAGGTAAAAGCACGACAACCTACACATCGCGAAAGTCACGACATCATGCGGGCACCCGTCCGGCGCCGATCTAGACAGCACATCCGACAACAATCTTTTTACATGAGGGGCTTCCCCTCCCAAAATGCTCTCACAACCTCTGGGGCCACGCCCGAGTCTCTTCCTGCGCAGGGCAAACAGCGCGGGGGGGGGGGGGGGGACGCGTGAGATCAATCGGACATATCACTCACCGCATCCCCCAAGGCGTCCCCGGAGACGTCGCTAGTACCACCGTCATCGTCGCCTTCCTCTTCATCGCCGTTGTTAGCACTGTCCTCACCACCGTTCACCACGTCGCCTTCGTCAGCAACGACGATCACCCCATCGTCATCGGAGGTGAAGGCCCGGACGAGCGCGTCTACATTGTCCTCCAGCCACCGTGCTAGGTCGCCTCGGACGGCCTCAGGCACTGGGGCGATGGCGGCATCGAAGTCAAAGAGGGGATCGAGGTTCTGGAGATGGCTGAAGATGCGGGAGAATACTCGTGCGAGCAGGCTGCGGCTTCGTTCCTCCACCAGCTGGCGAGACCTCTCAGAGCGGTTCTCCAAATGCGTCACCACGTCGGTGAAAAACCGGAGGTTGCCGGCGTAGTTGGTCACGTGCGGCTCCACGACAGCGGCTTCGCAGATGTTGCCCAAGGCCGCGTTAGCTCTTTCCCTGAGCGTCCGGAGCATGGGGCCGTGCATGTGTTCCAACGTCTGCCGCTGAAGAATCTCGTCTGCATTCCACCGCGCGACGGCCTCGGCATCATCAACCCCCCGTTGAAGAAGGAGCAGTTCGGCACGAGACGAGGCCAGCTCAGCCTGCACCGAGCTTAGTGCGGCAGTGGTGGCCTCGGCTCGCTGTGTGGCTTCAGTCAACCTGGTCCTGAGGGCAGAAGTCCTGCCCTTGGCTTCAGTCCTGATCAACTCCAGCCGCTCTTCATACTCGCGCTCAAGGCCAGCGCTTGCCTCCGCCACGCAACGGTCGATCTCCTCCTGGATTCGGGCCTCCCGCGTGCCAACGTCGCCCTCTGCCTGGGCGACCTGGCGCTCCCTCGTCTCCAATCGCTCCAGATCAAGGTTGCGCTCAGCAGTCTCCAGCGTCAGTTCTTACTCACGCCTCTGGAGCTCCTCCTCTTCAACGGGCCCTCCCTTCAGCAGCGCAAGGGCGGCTCGGCGCAGCTCCACCTGCTGCCCCAAGGAATTGCACTAGTCTTGGAGCTCCCACGCGTGCTCCTTCGCAGCTTCACGTCGCCTGTCTGCCTCCTGAGCTTCCTCAAGGGCCCGGGAGCAGGCCTCCCGAGAGGCCGCCAGGGACGCCTCAGCCTTGGCATTTTCAAGATCGCGCTGGTAGCACGCAAGACCAACATCCACTTTCAGCTTACGCTGCTCCTCGACTAGCCTCAAGCCTTCAGCTTCGAGACGCGCGTCCTCGCCTGCAAGCTCCACACCAAGCTGGCTCACTGCCTCCTTCGCCTTCTGGAGGAACTCTCGTCGGGCAGTGCTGCGCTCCCGCGCACGCTTGACCACGTCTTCAGCATCATTCTCCGCCATCGATGCTGGCGGAGGACCCTAGAGCGGCTCGCCCCTTCTCGGCAGGGGGCTGGCGCCCCCACGATCGCCGGACGGGTCACGCAAGGGACCCGGCTGGGTGTTGCACCACCTTCAGCTGAAGACCCGAGGATCGACTTCTGCCACTCGCCGCCTAGGATCAGCGGAGGAGCTCGGGGCAAGCTGGTCGTGCCCAAGGAGGGCTCACGAGGGAAGAGCGGCGCGCCGGCGGGTTCAAGATGCGCCATGGGCCGGCCTGCCTCACTAGCCGAGCTTGTGCCAAGGATGGCACGCAAGCTCGGAGCAATCGAGGACGGTGATGGAGGGGAAGCCTGAGGAAGCGGCTCGTCAGCTGGCTCCGCGGGCTCGTCAGAAGGAATCCTGAAAGACCATGGTCAGCAAAGGGAGATGCAGACGAGGAGCTGCAAGAAGGGGGGACTTACTCATCCATGGCGAAGTACTTCCTGTGCTTCAGAGGGCGAAACAGGCGATCATCACCACCGGAAGCCTCCTTCCTCTTGCGAAGGACCTCGAAGCCTATGCGGAACCGGCCCAAGCTCGCTACGTGAGGGTCGGCACGCAGCATAGGAGCTGGAGAATCAAGACGGCCTACACCAAGGGCGCCAGCCAGAGAGGGGTGATCAGGCGCCGTCTCTTGGTGGCCAGCCGAGGCCCCGGGGGCTTCGGCCTCGACAGCCTCAGGTCATGCCCCCTCATCAGTCAGCACCTCGTGCGGAGCTTTGCAAGCTCTGGAGGACGACGCCTCGGGACCCCCGCGTGACGTCAGCACCTCGACATCAGCCCCCCCAGCTCCTGCCAATGCTTGCCTCCCAGCATCGACTCCTGAGGCAAGGTCAGCGCGTGCGACTGGAGGAAGGGCTACAGCAACTGGATTCTCGCGGGGCCCTGCGAGGCCAGCCGGGCGCAACCCCCACTCATCGAAGCGGGGCATTTGCCTCACAAACTCGACCTTGTTTGTGCAAAGATACAACCGGGCGCCTCCATGACCAATGCTGCCGGGAGAGGGGTTGCCAGTCAGGACCTGCAGCACCTTCTTCAGCGTCTCAGGCGCAAGATCCCCTTCCTGGAGCCTCATACGGTCCTGAAGGCCGTAGTAAGCCCACATCGAGCGGGAATGGCACTGGAGAGGAGCGATGCGGCGCCATAGGAACTCCTTCACCACCTTTGGCGCCGTCACACCGAGCTTTCTCAGCCTCTCGAAGCGATGCCAGGTGAAAGCAAGCTGGGGGCCCGTAAGTTCCTCGTGACCCCAACCAGGATTGGGAATAGCAGGCAGCGTCGGGTGCGCAAGAAGGGGGCTGGGCACCCCGACGTCCACATACAGCCACCGCTCTCGGAACCCGCTCGCAGAAGGGGGAAGGCCGAAATCGATCCCCAAGGCGGCCGTCTCCGGCACGGCCTGAAAGCTCATGCATCTCGAACATTGGGAAGGATCAGACAGGCGCAGAGAGATGAAGTGGCGCAGAAATGCTATGGAAGGAGGAATCCCCACCATGGCCTCGCAGACGAAGGCGAAGACAGCAAGCAGCGCAATGGATTGGGGGCCAAGATGCATCGTGTGGATCTGGTAATGGGACAACACCGCATTGAAGAAATTGGAAAAGGTGGGAACCAGGCCCGCCCACAAGGCGTCAGCAAAGAATTGGACCTCAGTAACGATCCTGTCAAAGGAGGCATGGGATGCGGGCCAGACCGTCGTCCTCCCGCACTCATTGAAGCTGGAGGCAAGCGCAGAGCGGACCTTCTCCAAGGCTTCCAGATTGAGTATGATTGACTTGTCGATGGCCGGAGCAGCCGCCGGAGGCACACTGGTCGAAGGCATAGGCTTCTTCCCCCTATCTTTTTCGTTGGTGCCATGGCGATGGAAAGGGGGAAGAACTCAAGATGGATTGGAAGCAGAAGCAAAGGCTCGAGGAGGAAAAAGGAACAAGAAGCGCGCAAGGAGGATAACTGCGTACAAGCCTCGTGGCCGTCTAGCCAGGCGCTTAATGGGGCAGCATGCGGAAGCGGAGACGCCCACATCCAATCAACCAACACGCGGCGCCCAAGGCCGCAGGCTGATGGGGCCCGCGGTGCTCTGCACTTGCCCCTCAGGAGCGGCCTCGCCAGGCAGGCTCGCGAGGAGGCGGAGAGATCAAGGCAGGGTACCTCGCGAGGTGCTCGTAACGCAAGCCGTGACGATCGAGACCAGGCGGGCGCCGACCTGCGCAGTGTCCTTGTTTCCCCTTTGGTGCAAAGGGGGCAAGCTCAGACCTGGAGTACCGAGGCAGCAGGCAAAGGTTGCCATTTCGGTGCAACGAGACCAAGACCAGCAAAGCGGCAGGATGGAGGTCACCGTGGAGCCCAAGACGGCGTCATCGCCAGTGCTTTTGGCATCCGAAGACCAACTTTAGTCAAGATAACTCGTACTAGATGTTCCCCTTCAAAATGGCCGTTGTTGGCACCCTTCCCGCTCGATATTTGGGAAGAGGACCAATGCCTCTATAAATAGGACTAGACACCACAGTAGTAGGCATCTCATCTTGAGCTAATCCTTAGCCACACACAAGCACAAGAACACCTTTCGCGTGGCAGTTCCTCCCTTGTACTGTTCATCATCAGCCCCTGAGGCAATCCACCACACCACACATTGGAGTAGGGTATTACACCACATCGTTGGCCCGAACCAGTATAAATCTTGCGTTCCTCGTGTTGTTCATTGCATAGCCCATATCTCACGAGGGGTTCGGACGTAGATCGGTAGGGGAGAGATCTCCGTGCGCACCCCAGTGTTTGAACCTCAAGGGTCTGCCGGAACCCTAAATCTGACAAGTCCACGTCCGATGGAAGTCGTTCCTTGACCATTGACCAGGCCGCGCCGAGAGCACTACGGCGGTGGACGACGGCGAGGCCTAGGAAGGGGACGACGCGGAGCCGCGGAAGAAGCGGCACTGGAAGCCCGCGCGGAGAGGAGTACGAGGGTTCACTGGTTTGGCTGCGGTGTGAGGTTGCCATTGCCGCAGGGCCTGGCCAGCGGTGGGAATAGTAGGGGGCAGTGAGGCCTCCAGCGGCAACCTGACCCGGCCATGGGAGGCAGGAGCACGCGGCACGACCGGCGCTGCTTTGGGCGGCTGGAGCAAGAAGACCAGAGGTTGAAGAAGCACTACGGCCGTTGGATGGACATCGTACGGTCACTGGAGCTAGAATTGTTCATGTTGACTAAGTTGACAAAGCCCTCCGTCCCCGTCAACTTAGTTGGCCCACAAGTCATCCTCCCACTATGGTGGGTCCCAACTAGCAGGGGGTATTCATTTTTTGTGCGTAATAAGGAGGCACTTCCTTGCGTGCGAAGATATAGCTGGTGGGTCCGACATGTCAGCGGGGGGAACGTTTTTTCGCGAAATACAGAGGCCCTTCCGGTGGGTCCCAGCTGTCAGGTGGAGGAATCATTATTTTGCGCGTACAGTCCACGGCCGATGGATGTCGTTCGTTGACCACGTTGACCAGGCCGCGCCGAGAGCACCATGGAGGTGGACGACGGCGAGGCCTAGGAAGGGAACGACACGGAGTCGGGAAGACTCGGCAATGGTTGCCACGCGGTGGGGAATCTGAAGGTTTCTTGGTTGGTTGCCGTCGCGGAAAATAACAGGAGGTGTGGGTGAGTAGAGGAATATCCTGCCAGCAATGAAGTAGGGTGGGGCGGTGCGGCTGTCAGCGGCAAAGACAGCCGCCACGGAGGCGGAGCGAGCAATCCCACCGGAGCTGGTTTGGGCGGCTGGAGCAAGAAGATCAGATATTGAAGAAGTAGCACGGCCGTTGGATTAACATCCAACGGTCACTGCTGCTAGAATCATTTGTGAACTAAGTTGACAAAGCCAAAGTACACGTCAACCTAGTAGACCCACAAGTCAGCCTCCAAATCTGTCCCAAACAGCATACAGCCCGAAATTTCTAGCCAGATTCAAATTAATTTTAAATCTAAATATACCTTAATTTAAATTCATTGAAATTTTACCCGCACAAAAACAATGAAATTTAAAATATCAAAATCCGAAAGAAAGCAGTATTTTGGAACTAATTGCCTGTTTGCTGTATTTTTTCATTTTACAGCCCATTTATTATTACTTATAGCCCATTTCTTATTACTTATAGCCCATTTTCTGGGCAAAATGCATCCCTCCTCGTCTTGAAAGATTTCCGGCCCAGCAGGGCGTAGAAAAGCAAGTAGGCCTAAGTTGGTTATTCTGCAAAAAAATAGCTGGCTAGCCATTTTCAAAAAGGGAAAAAACAAACTAGGCTGGTCATGTGCTAAACATATGAAATAAAAGCCTGGGCTAGACGGGCCACGGGTCCCGCACAACCCAGTTGATACCCTTCTCCGTCCCGAAAAAAAAAATTACAATCGCTCTTTGGGTCCCTACTGTCATCCTCACCATGTACAGTCATCTCCTTATTCCTCTCGGTTGTTGACCATGTTGACAACACCGGAGGGCGGCGCCGCAGAGAGCGAACCAAGGCGGAGGACGATGGTGAGGCCTCGGACGGGAACGAACAGGAGCCGGGGAAGATCACAGTCAGCCATGGGAGGCGGGAGCAGGCGGTCCCGCCGGCGCTCGTTTGGCTTTGGCGGCTCGAGGAAGAAGAGATCGAAGAAAGCGTGATGACGTTGAATGTCAATCCAACGGTCAAGGTTGGCACAATCGTTTGTTGACTAAGCGGACAACAAGTAGCATACTTTTTTATATATAGGAATAAAACTGCGAGGAAAATGCGTTAAATGCTGCCGTCCTCCTCACGAGGAACGTTAAGCCACATAAGTGACTAGCACCCTTGGTTTTCAACCGAGAGGTCTTGGGTTTGAGTCCCAGGAACTCTCAATTTTGTCCTCCTTCCTTCCTCACAAAAAAAGGGAAAGAAAATCAAAGACTTGGGAGGGCATACAGAACAAGCTAGTGTACCAGTAAAGAGACATTGCCGAGTTTTAGAAAAAAGAAAGACGTGCTCCTGTAGCTGGTTCGAATCCAAACCTAGACTATGACTATATATGGTGCTATGCTACTCTGCAAGTAATGAAACTGACATATCCAACATTCGCTTCTCCTCTTCTCTACTTACTCTACCTAGCATCAGAAGCTCTGGCCGCAGCAACCATGTCCGCTGGCTGCTCGTCCACCTGCTTCTTCAAAGAGTAACAACAAGATATGCGCCAAGTCGCCACCTGTACCATCGCCTGTGGGTCTCATCACACCCCCGCCGGCATGCGCACCGCAGCCGATTGCTCATCGCAACCCGCTGCCGTTGGTGTGGTGCCACTGCTGCAAATCACGCAGAGTCATCCGTCGCGTCTCAACCACAATCCGCAACCCCGCCGAAGTCTTCTACAAATGCCCGAATCATGGGGTAATAATATGTTTAAGTGTTGTTCTGCTGCTTTCAGTTGCTGAATTTTTTTAATAGTTTGGTTGATGATCTTCCAGTTTGATTCATGCAGAAAAGGGAAGATTCGTGTGATTTGTATTTTTGGGAAGTTGCTGATATGGGGGAATGCAACTATGCTGATTATTTGGTTAGCTGAGGAATCCCAATACCAGCAGGTTGGGGTGTTGGACAAGTAACTGAAGGAACGGTAGAAGAGGAAGATGCAGAGCAGAAGGTTAAAGATGCAGTTCCTCTGATCATTGCCAAGCAACAGCTGTTGAACGGCCTTGACAGCAATATGGAGATGAAAGAACTGGTGAAGATAATGTGCAAAATTGATGTGCTCTGTAGGATGATTGTCTCTTTATTTGCAGTGTATGTAGCACTCATGATGTATTCAATGGCTTTGACATGAGCACTTTGCTGAAACTAGTAATGAATGAAACCTGTGTAGCAGTCAAGGGCGTAGTGTTGTGAACATCTAATGATTTCTATTAACGGAAATCAGGGGGTATCCCCCTTTGCTCATATAAATAAATAAATAGCAGAGGCCCTGTCGGGTCAGCTTTGTTCTCATTCGAAGACGTCGAGCAAATTGCAGTCCAACAGCAAACTATGTCATCAAATTCAAGTTTCACAGCCAAATATGAGTACAACTAAACAACAATGTCATCATGTTTTAGTTGTCATACAATCACCAAACACAAATCAGCATACATAACAAGTGATGTTCTCACAAAGAAAATACTAAACAACATGTTCATCGTGTTTCAGCTTGTCATAGCAAACACAATTTCACATAGTAGATAAAAAAAACGTCTTCTGACAGGCAAATACAACAAAAGCAATGTAATCATCATCCGCAGCAGCAGCGTCAACATCTTCGCCATGTGTATCAGTCTGAATCGTAATTCCCCATGGTGTCATCTTCTTCTTCGTCCTCAACGTCCTCGAACCTTGGCTTCTTATTGATCAACTCTTGTATGTCCACAGCACGACAGGCAATCTTTTCGCCCGTGTCATTGACGTGATGGTTCTCAAAGATATTAGGAACATCTGTGTTATCTTGTACATCAGGAGCAGTGTAAGCATCATCTTGTTGTGCAACTTCATTAAACGAATTCCTCTGCTCAAACCTTTGCAATACTCTCCAGTCATCGCTACGTGCAAATGTGTCTTCCAAGAAAAATATTTGTGTAGCTTGATTTGCCAAAATAAAAGGATCGTTGGTCTGGTACGCCGCCTTGACATTGATGGATTTGAAATAATCATCAGCTCTGGGTTTTGCAATCCTGGAAAACAGGTTATACCAACGACAAAGACAATGTAACCACACACCGATGATCCTCGAAACTAGACATATACTGCAACTGAACAATGTCTGTTATGTTAGCATACATTTCAGTTGTCTCTTTGTCATACGTATCCATGCTCATGATGGCACTGTTTTGTGTCTTCCTGCCTTCATCTCATGCAAGGGTGTTGTAGCGCACATCTCCAACAACGCAAGATTCATAATGTCTTACCCGAGTATCAGGACCCATTGCTAGTGAGTAAAGGGCATCATCAACTGCCTGCCCATCCTCCCGCATCTTCTTAACCTATGGTTAGAAAATAGACAAGCTGATCATCTTATGTACTCAATATATTAAAAAACTGACAGTGCACTTCAAAAGCTTACATGGTTCTTGAACCATTTCGCAAATCCTGCCATAACCAGTTTGTCAATGTTTCTTGGATTTTGCAGCAGTAACTCCTCTTTGTAGATGCTGCACAACATAGTGATCGCGCCAAACATCTAAATATATAAGAATGTGCTGCAAGTTTAGTAGATTACGATGTATAAGCTGCGCATACTACACTTACTTGATATAAGGTAGTATCTCGGGATAGTTATTCAACACATACCAAACCATTTTGTCCAAATCTTTAGGTTTGTCCTCTTGTCGACTCTTCCACATAACTTTCCGAACATAATAATCGAAAACATTGAGCCCGGTATTGTCTTCACCCACCTATTTGCTAAGTCGATCACCGTTTCAATGTATTTTGAGCGAGAATGTCAACGCTTAGAAAGCAATGTAGGCCTCTGCAATGGAACCCTCGGGTCTAGCTCTGTTCCTAACATAGCCCTTGAAAGTGCCTAGCCGCCTTTCAATAGGGTACATCCAGCAATACTGTACTGGACCTCTAAGTAGTGCCTCATCAGGTAGATGAACAGCCAAATGCACCATCACATCAAAGAAGGCTGGAGGGTATATCTTCTCAAGGTCGCATAGGATAGTTGGTATCTTGTCTCTAAGACGCTCCAAAGCATCTGTCATGATATTCCTACTGCAGAGTTCCCTGAAGAATAGTCCCAACTCGCAATCGCTCAGATAAGTCGTATGCCCAATCCTCTAAGGATAACAGGTAAAACCCTTTGAAGTAGGATGTGGCAGTCATGATTTTTCAACCCTTGTACCTTGTTTCCATCTTGCCGACTCTCCTTTCAGGGTTGGAAGCAAATCCATGTGGGAATCTCACACATGACAGGACCTCGCAGAATTCTTTTCTTTTTACCTTGTCCAAGACGTACACAGCTGGTGCCATATCCTGTGGTTTACCTTCATCTTGCACCTGCAAATCCTAGATTTTAAGATATCTTTCATATTGCCTTCAATATTAAGAAGTGTGCCAATAATGTTGTCACATATATTTTCTTGATGTGCATCACACCAAGATTATGCCGCAGATCCAAATCTTTCCAATACTCCAAGTCCCACAAAGTGGACCTGCGGGTAAACAATAATCTCTCTTCTACCCTGCCACTCTTCCTTTTCCCGCTACCATTACCAGGATGGTTTCAGGGTGTAATATGCTGACCTTCTCTAATTCCACTTGCAACTCATCGGCGGTGAGCCTCTTTGGCGCATCACGGTTTTCATGCTTTGCATTGAACACATGTCTTCGGTATTTTCTAGGATGCGGCTTGTACTTGGCAAGGAAACGGCGGTGTCCAATGTAACAGATCTTGCTAAGTATTGCATATGACAATGATTCTGTCACAATGAACACATGCATTGTAACCATGTGTCGCTCATACGACATAGTGCCCAAAGCCGGATAATCATGGATGCACCAAATTATAACAAAGACGCAGAAAGAAATCAGCTGGTGGGCTGCTATATAGGTCTCGAGTGAGAACACCCTTCCATAGCTGTTGAAGTTCCTCCACAAGAGGCTCCATGAACAAATCAAAATCCTTTCCGGGACTTTTTGGACCTGGGATGAGCAAGGCCATCATGTAGTTTGATTCTTTGGTGCGTACATTTGGAGGCATGTTGTAAGGATAACAAGCACCGCCACATGCTATATGTGGCCCTCACGGTGGCCAAATGGGTTAAATCCATCCAAGCTAAGCCAAGTCTAATGTTTCTCGTGTCAGCAGCAAACTCTTTGTGTTTATCATTGAAGCTTTTACACTCACTACCATGAGATGGATGGCTCATTACATTACGATCTCTGTACTCCTGGTTCCTAGAATGCCACAAGACATCCTCTCTTGTTTCAAAGATCATGAAACAACCTCTGCAATCTTGGTGTAATTGGAAAATGTCTCGTAACATTATGAGGAATCCTCTTCACAGATCGCCATCTTTCCATCTTGATGATTTGCATTTCGGGCATTCACTTAAGTTGGCATAATCCTTCCGGAACATAACACAATTATTCTTACAAACATGGATCATATCATATCCAATTCCAACTGCAAGAAGGAAATTCTTCATTTTACTGTAGGTGTGTGGCAGCTCAGACGCATCTGGGAAAGATTCGCGGAAAGCAGCCAACATCGCATCGAATGATTTGTTGGTCATCCACTCAGATGTCTTCACCTGAAGAAAGGTGACCATAGCTGAGAAAACTGACATCTTATTTCCTGGGGTGACAGCAACGTTGCATTGTTCCAACATGCGGGCCCATCGTTTTTCTTCTGCAGGTGAAAGTTCACGGAATGCACGAGCATTTCGTAGCATTGTTTCAATGTTGGTCAAACTCACTGGCTCCGCCACCACCACCTCCTCTTCCTCTTCCACCTGAGCATCGAGCGAGATCAAGATGGTGATCTGCTGCTTCCACGTAGTCAATAACATTGACGTTCACAGCTTCACCATGATGAACCCACCTAGTATATGTGACCGACATCCCATACAAGTGTAGATGATTTTGCACAGTTGATGGGGTCTTGTAACTGAATTCATACAACTGCTACAGGCAGAGCACATCTGATTTCGGACCACCGTACTCAGCTCGATAAAGTTCATGAAGTTTTCAACCCCTCGACATATGCAGCGGAGAATCTTCGAGCAGAAGTTATCCAAGTCATGTCCATCTGTTAAACATACAAATTAGTTCTTCTACTAGATATTACAGGAAAAACATATATGCTTTTTAATGAAGTCCAGAAAAAAATACGTAGGTCGATGTCTAAAGCTATGGCAAGATATTTGGACGAGCAGATCTAAGTATCGAAATATATGTAAAGCTAATTCAGCAAACAGATTTGAGTGCCAAATTATGGCAGGCTGTTTCAGCAGTCAATGAGGCCGAGCACACAGCCATCAAACTATCGAAGGCCATATCAGCAACAAAGATCGAGTATAAAACGGTGTAGAGCTATTTCACCTAACAGATTGGCTACTAGACCATGGCAATCTACGTCAGAATAAATATATGGCAGGATATTTTAGCAACTAATCGGCCTTGGCATGCCATCTCAGCTAAGCAGATTGAGTGCAGAATAGGGCAAGGAAGCTTCTTAAGCAGAGCATATTGACAGTAAACTACTTCGGCAAACAGTGAGATTAACAGCGTCTATCAGCTAACATTCAGCGCTACACCGACATGAACGGGGCCTCAGTTTAGAATGCGCGTACCGTGGGAGAAGCTAACCGCCGTGCGTCTCCACATGAACGTCGCCAGGGTGGCGGCGCTGACCGCCGTGCGCCTCCACAAGAACGTAGCCAGAGGTGGCGGCGCGGCTAGAGGACGGCGATCTACGAGAGCATCTTGTGGAGCGAGAGGATCGCCGAACAGCGGTGCCGGCGTGTCGGCCTTGGCGGGAAGAAGCGGCTTTAAGCGGAAGCGAATGGAGTGGAGGGGGACAGGGGAGGGGGGTTTGGGGGAATATTATTAGCTAGTTAGCCGAAGGGCGGTCGAATCGGATTTGGGGGGAATTTTTGGGTGAGGGGAGGATTTTCAGCGGTGGGCGGGGGAGTTTGGCGCATGGTCGGTTTCTCCAAGTGCAGTCCCACGTGTCGGTGAAGAGGCAAGCGAGCGTGTTCCGTTTGCATGAGCCGTGTGTGCAGGACCCGAGCGTGTGTCGGGTGCAATGCGACCGCGACAGAGTGCCGTGAGTGTACCGCCTTTTTCCTTTTAAACTAGGTGCTTCGCCCCTCAAAAAAATGTTGCTTCGCGCGATCAATCTATACTACTACTAGTAATCCGGTAATCACAACTAAAACAGCACGGACTGGTCTTTTAACGCTCGATATGCTGGGAGGTTGGCTTAGTTGGGTTTTTTAGGACGAGTAATGCTACACCTACGTAATCCCAGTTACGTAATTAACGTAATGTGAAACGTGTGAGCTGTTGATTGTAGATTGGGGGTAGGGAGGGGCCCACCACCATGAAAATCAGGTGAGGAGAGAGAGAGTCAATTTACGTTAACCCTTTCGTAGGTTCCCGTAGATGTAGAAAGATGTGAAATGCGTGAATGTGTAGTGGACGTACTATTGGAGTGCCTAAGATAATTTGTGTATGTATAGACCCTATGTGTTTATTTTACTTCGCATGTTAGATTTGTCTCGGTTCAATAAAAAGCAGAGTTGGTGATGATGGTGTGCCTGTCATCCTGCAATATAGGCCGTCCGATCTATATCTAACGGATAGGAAGGAAACTATGATAATTTACCTGCACTCCTATCCACATTTGCAGATAAGGCTTTCCCTCGTTCATCCTTTTCTCCCACAAGATCTTGATCTTCCGTGCAACACACGGGCATCTTGCTAGTACTCCTACAATATGTATATTATTGTGAAAGTTCATATACACCAGCCGAGATTAATGTAAACACGGCAGATTTTCATTACATTTCGAACTTCTATAGGACAGAAAAATAAAAGAAACCCGACCCTAAACCTATTATACGGCGGTGACCGACGTCCTCCATCTGCGATCTCTATGTACGGGGGCGGCGTTCAAGACCCGTGAAGTGAAGGTGCGGTCTCCGGCGAGGAAGAGTAGAACACGGGATACGGACCGGCCAGTTGGCACACCATGCCCTGCCGCCTCCCATGCCCTACTCATCCTCGGAGGAGTCCCCGACCTCGGCGGTGTCGGACGTTGGACGGCGGCAAGTAGGACGCGTGGCTGACGGTGCTCCCGTCGTCGGCCGCCAGCGTGGCCACCGCTTGTGCGGTCGCTTCCGCGTCCGGCTACGCCGCTATTGCGTCGCGAGAGGCGACTTGAGCGAGGGCGGCGACCTCGAGCTTCATCCCCGAAGACAAGCTCTCCCACAGAGCGTTTGCACTTGCGGTCATGGCGGATGTGGTGCCATGTAGGAGGACGATGCGCTATGGTGTGGAGGTTAGCTGGGCGTTGCCGCTTTAAGTAGCGCATTTCGGTGAGACCAAGCGTCCGGGTGCGTCATTAAGTCACCGGAGTTGGTTCCTCGGGCACCGAGCCTCTTAACGATGACATACAAATGGACAACATGAATGCGGGCAGCTGGCGCCGGCTGGGAACGCACCGCGCGACGGCGCGAGGGACGAGGGTTTTGGTCTGCCAGGGTAGTCAGCTGCGGTCGTGGCAACGTTGGAGATGTCCTTTGCTCACATGCGATCCCCGCATGTCATTGAAAAAGCAAGACAACCCAGCATGGTCTCAAGTCCAGAGGATGCAGTTGGTCGCGCTACACCACTCCACGGACGTGTAGCGGTGCCCCGTGCATCCTCGACGAGCCGGGTGTTGGGGTGTGTTTGGATTGTGGCCAAAGTGCACCTTACCAAAATTTTGGTCATGACCCAAAGATTGGTCTTTGTTTGGATGGTTGTCATTTTTTTTGGCATGCCAATGAACTCTAGCCAACTCTAGTTCATTTTTCTTGCCAATGTCGGCCAAATCATGGGCAACCAATACCTCAACCAAAATTTTGGTCATGACCCAAAGATTGGTCTTTATTTGGATGGTTGCCATTTCTTTGGCATGCCAATGAACTCTAGTTCATTTTTCTTGACAATGTCGGCCAAATCTTGGGCAACCAATACCTCAACCAAAATATTGGCTACCCAATGCTTTGATGGGGCAACCTTGGGCACAAACCAAACATACTGTTGGTCGTGCCACAGCACAAACGCCACCCTGGGCACACTGAAACCGACCGTGTCTAGCGACGATATGAGCGTGTCACTCACCGCGGTCACCGTGTCGAGAGGCGGTGCTGGAGCTGCGCCCCGTTGTTGGCCCCAACGAGCCACATGAACGGTTGTCGGTGGCGAGGAGGTCGTGGGCCAGCTCCTCCATTGGACTAGTTTGCGCTACGTCATCCCGACGGGTGTGCCCCACATGTTGTTTTCCCTGGTTTCCTGGCGATATTCGAGCGTCAGTGCTCCGCATTGCGCATTAGGCCTTTCACTATGTAGGCCAAGCGAGACAACTTATTGTTTATTTGAGCCCTTCAAGTATAATCATGTGGCGTTTGCTTATTTCTCATTCCTCTCCAACCTTCTTCTCCATCGATCATGTCGCCCTCCAGTCGAGTCCATCCTCCCGCATGCCTCATTTGAACATTCCGCCGAGTATCATTCGCATGTACCCACCCTAGTCCTCTTTCAATAGATCTCCGGACCCCGAGATGAAATCGAGAGGGAACGAGTGGGGGCACGTGATACCTAAGGCGGATTCAAAAAATTTAACCGGTGATCATAGCATCCGCAAATCATATATAAAGGGTATTCAATGCTTGTTTCATTTTTGAACATACAATATACTCACTCCTATCCTTTCTAGTTTACATATAAGTTTTATGTGTAGTCAAAGTATCTCTACTTTTATCAAAAAGGTATCAACATTCAACAACCCCCACTCAATATTGTTAGATTCGTACGTACTCCTAGATTTCTACTCGAGATGGTTTCTAATTTGACTATTGACAAGATTAGTAGTACATGAGATGTATAATGTGAAAATTATATCATTGGAAACTCCTTTCACATACGAATTTGACCGTATGCTTTTTGTAAGTTGCATATCATATATTATTACTCTAACATTTGGTCAAAGTTAGCCTCAAAAAACGCATTAGACCCTGTATGCTTTGTGTAAGTTGCATGTCATATATTATTACTCTAACATTTGTGTAAGTTGCATGTCATATATTATTACTCTAACATTTGGTCAAAGTAGTATAGTGGAAGTGGATCCTCTAACGTAGGTATCCCTGCCTTACCCTCCCTTTCGGTCACTTACTGGCGGACTCCATGCTTGCTAGGCCTCGCATGTCAGTTACTCAATGGGTTCGGCCACGTCAGGGGATCCTCGTCCATAGTATACTCCCTCTATTTTTATTTACTCCGCATAAAACGGAGGGAGTGGTGGTATAATAAATGACGCGGGCGGGGGAGGGGGAGGGACGTCGGTTTGCTCTCAACTGCGGTCCCACAAGCGAGCGAAAATGCAAGACGAAGCGCGTTCCATTCGGTGAGCGACGTGGAGGGTCCAGCGTGCCGGGCTGCAACGCGAACGCGACAAGAGCGATGTACAGTCAAAACCGATTGACCGGTCGTCACCGGAACCACTATTCACACCAGAACCTTCGCTGCTGGCCTCGCCAGCCATCGGCCCTAAAACCACACCAAATCTCCAGCCCGTTCCCCCACCTTTCGATCCCCTAGCCCGCATCAAGCGTCCTCTAGTTCGCCGGAAAGCCATGGTGCGCCGCAAGATCACTTACTACAAGATGCTGACGCCGGAGCGCCGCGCAGAAATCGCGGCGGCGGTCGGCGCCACGAACCTCCGTTCCCAAGCTCACTTTGCGGCGGGTCAATCCCCGAGTTCTCTGGAGCCAAGCTACGAGGAGGAAGCAGATCCAATGTTCATGGCGGAGGTCACGGCGCAGAAGGCCCCCAATGGGTATGAGACAATGGATGTCGACTTCGTGCCGGCGTT
The DNA here is from genome assembly GCA_021605145.1 of Aegilops bicornis. NCBI lineage: Eukaryota > Viridiplantae > Streptophyta > Magnoliopsida > Poales > Poaceae > Aegilops > Aegilops bicornis. Next base: position 532,145,707 of record CM038671.1, on the reverse strand, counting down.
CGAGTCCCCCATGGTGCAGGCGGACCAGCGGTTCAACATGGCGATACTAAAGGAGGACAGGGAGGCAGAGGCTAAACTCGACGCGGAGCGCGCGCATGCCGCTACCATCGAGGCTCTCCTGCAGGCGGAACCGGATGTCGTGGATGTGAATCGGGCGGCGAAGGCTCAACTTGAGGCGTGGCGCGCGGATGCCGCTGCCATCGAGGCCCTGCTGCAGGCGGAACCGGATGTCCTGGACTTGAACCGGGCGGATGGGGCTCGACTCGATGCAGAGCGCGCGGATTCCGCTCTCATCGACGCCCTCCTGCAGGCGGAACCGGACGTCCTGGACTTGAACCGGGCGGCGGAGGCTCGACTCTACGCGGAGCGCGTGGATGCCGCTGTCATCAAGGCCCTCCTGCAGGCGGAACCGGACGTCCTCGACTTGAACCGGTCTATGCTCTCGTTCGTGCACAGCGCCCACACGCTCCGATTGAACGAGTATCTGGAGGCCGAGGACAACCACGGTGCGGAGACACACGTCGGCAGCGACGGCTGGTTCGCGCCGGCAGCCAAAGACGACGAGGCCATTTCTTTCCGCGAGCAGTGATAGTTTTTCTTTATGTTGTCGTTTTTATGGATCTTTTGCTGTGTAAAAACATATATTTGTTATGCAAGTCGCCTGACTTGGGTCAGTCTACCATTTCAGGTGGTTGGATGAATATCCTACGTCTCCTAACCCTTCTTTCCTTCTTCCTCACCTCTTCTTCTTCCCCAACAGACCACCGCACGGGCCGTATGGATACTCCCCAACATGCAGTTGGATAAACATACTCTATGAACGAAAATTATGTGTCAGCGATAGGATGGCTGAGTTTGGTTTGTTCACATGCGACAACACGTGTCAGTGAGGGTGGGTTCCCTTGGTTGGGTTTGCGGCGTGCAGGAGCGGAGTGTGAGGGTGCGGTGCGACGCGATGTCTTGAGGAGCGACCGTGTGTGGGTGCGGTGCGACGCGACAACCCGTCTTGTAAGTGTACCTCCTTCTCATTTTGAAAACTTTAGGCAAGCTTGGCAAAAATGTGTGGCGAAGTTTGGCAATGCAAGACCTAGACCCAAACAGGATAAGTACGTACGTACTAGGAATACTAGTGTTAAAAAAGAAAGATAGGGTTTTCCTTCGCGGGATTTAATCGATACAAATCCTCGCTTCATGTGTCAATTAATGCGTATTTTTTCTCCAAAGACCAAAGAGCTAACCATCTCACTCCTCATCGCTTGATTAATGCAGCGCCATGCAAACCAACCTTCTCACTTCCGCATGCATGCAGGGGATATTAATGTCCTTGGTTGCTAACCCCATCAATTTTGCCTCGATTAGTGTTAGTGGCCCTTTGCAAATTGTAATTTTGATATACTGGCCTCGGGTACAAAAAAATGGAGGTAGTAACTGTATTTGACTTCCTTCCCCATTGTGGTGACGTTGACGATATCTTTTTTTTGGTGGTTTGGCGAAGTGCATTCGACGGAGAACACCATTGAGGGAGACCACGGTAAGTCGTTCGCAAGTGCCGCCTACAAGCCGAGATAACCGCCTTATTTGCATCCAGGAAGTCCTTTACTAGTACTACTAGGAGTACTAGTGCGGTGTGATGGTTTCTCGAAGAAGACGATGGAGAAGCGGAGTCGGCGAAGAGTGAAATGATGGTTGCTTCGTCCGTGCTTTTGTGATTTGACGCCTCACTGCTTTGTGATTTGTGATAGAAGGGACAGGGGAGTAGACTACATGCTCTATATTGTACTACATGCGTCCAAGCATGGGAGAAAGAGGAAAGACATTGCATTTTATATTCCTTCAATCAATCAATCGTGGAGCTTCGGTTCCATCTTTTTGGCTTTGGCAACACCGTCCACAATGGTTCCCACGATGCCAAAAGCTATTTTCACATTTGGCTACACATTGTGGATGCCCTTAACCGTACCACTTGGTTTTGCTCCTGTGTGCTATCTATACAAATCTCAATTATATTGATCTAAAAAATTATAGAATCAAGATTAGTAAAAAGTAGGTGATTTTGCCGCGCGGATGGCGGGGGGGGTTTCTTATTTGAGCAATGCTACATCCACGTAATGGTTTACGTAAAGTTACGAACTGATGTGATGTGGGACAATTTGATTGGATTAAAGGAGAGGATTAGGCCCACACCACCTGAAAATCAGGGGGGCATATATAGATTAGATGGAAAGTATACGTAGCAGCTACATAGCCCTTTATAAGTCTAGGATTAGGCTTTATTTTCGGAGGATGTTGTCCTGGCGGTTTGCTAACATGCGGTCCCACGTGTCAGTGCTTTACCAAGCCGATTCGCGTCCCACATGAGGCAGAACAACGGCAGAAGCAACACGTGGTTAAGTTGAAGAAGATGAGGGAGAAGCGGATTCAGCAACGAGTGAAATGATAGTTGCTTCGTCCCTCCAACTTCTTTTTTAGCATTATTACTTGTCCCTCCAACTTAATCAAGGGAAAGGTGCAGCTTTGTGATTTGACGCCTCATTGCTCATTACTACGCCGGCGCCATGACTGGGTGCTTCACCCCGCTGCTCTGCATCAGTATTCCGGTATGGCTCATGGACCCGGTAGCTTGACGTCCCACATGTCGGCGAAAGGGACTAGAAGATTTATGAAAACGAGCGCTCCACTCTTACGACGGAGGAGTAGACGACACGGCGGCCCAGTGAACTGTCACTTGTACTGTATAGTACTATAGTTTTGTTGTTTCACACAATCCATCGAAACAAACCCGATTAAATAGGAAAGGGCGGGATTTTTCCCGCGCGGTAGATGATACTGGCCATACATTTCAAAGGCAATTTTAATGTATGCAAACTGAATAATTATAAGTAACAATATGATATCTAGTAAAACTAAAACACATATGATTTATTGTGTTAGAGTGTAGTAGTAGTGTTGTATTGCATAGTTGTTAGATGTAACATGCGAGAACGTGTAGAGATGTAGTTTTGGAGGGCCTATAGAGAGAAAAGCGTAATATGGTCACCGAACTTCAGAATAAGCTGATTACGGTCACTATATACGTTTTGCGGTGATTATACGGTCACTTGCTCACATTTCAGCATCGGATTGCACTCATTGACCGCCAAATAGTCTGCGTGGCGCCATGTTGACTAGTTAAATTGACCATGTTCCTTGTGGGTCCCACCTGTCAGTTCACATAGGCAAAAGGACAGATAAACACAAATTTACACAGGCGCAACAAGGCTCCAACCCATGCGCGGGAATCACCTGGTTGTGTATGTGTCTGTCAGGGCCTGATGTGTGCGCATGCACGTGTAGGTTGAGCACTTGAGCGTGAGAGTGTGTGTTGGTCGTGTGGTATACTGGTGTGTGCATGCACGCGTGCGTGTGTGCGTGTGAGTGTTGCATGCGTGCGTGGCTGCGTGTGTACGTGTGAGTGTTGCGTGCGTGTGTGGGTGCATGTGTTTGTGCGAGTGTTGCGTGGATGCAGTTCGTGTGCATGCGTGCGTGTGTGTATAATCACCACACCAACTCCTGTGTGTTAAAACAGATGGCTCAGCATACCAATACAAGGCCACCTTGTCCGCTGTGCCCGCGGTCATGACTTCAAACCACCGTCCAAATATTTTTTTGTCATTCGTTTTCATTTTTACTAGCAAGATGCTCGTGCGTTGCACGTAACATCAAGATGCATTTGTATGACTTGTTTATCTTGTGAGAGAAAAGGATGAACGAGGGAAGGCCTTATTTGCAAATGTGGAGAGGTGTGTGGGTACCTTTTTGCAAAATTGCCATAGTTTATTTTCTATCCGTCAGATATAAATCAGACGACCTATATTGTAGGATGGCAGGCACACCATAATCACCAACTCTGCTTTTTATAAGAGTGTATTTTATGTATTTTATAAGAGTGTAGATGTAGAGTAGATACAAGTCGACACGTGGGCACGATGGTAGTGAGATAATGTGATGCAACACTAGAGGTGCCACGTGGAGCGCGAATCGCTCAACTAGTCATGTCATGAGCAAATACTGAGTTGTACGGTGAGCCTGCGTGATCGTATAATAACCACTAAACATAAATGGTGACCGTAATGAGTGGATTCTCAAGTCCAATGTATGTATCGTGCTTTCGCTTCAAATACAATGATCATCATTGCATATATCGCGAGAGAAAGATGAAACATGCGTGAATTTTCTGGGGCTTAGTTTTAGAGGACTTGGAGATAGTTTTGTGTGCATACGTGAAAGGGGCGTACAGGGGGGTATGCGATGGAGAGAGAGATGCTCTTCGTTTCTCTTTATTATGACTAACTTTGTATATAGTATAAAAATATACAAATTAACAGTGCGGAATAAATATCATTATAGGCACCATGCAATGCAAATTAGCGTTCGTACTCCTCCATATAACTTTGTAATGTTGTATATATGTAAAAACTCTAAAATATTTTTTTGGCCCCACTTTATTCAAAAGGAATGTTTTATGCGAAATAAACGTGAAGAGAGGACTTTTTAGATCAATGGGGTACGTGATGTAACATGTGTGAATGTGTAGTTTATGCATTTGGCGGGGCCTAGAGAGGTATGTGTGTGTATTACGTATTCGAGAGAGGCATCGATAGAGGGGCCGACGGGGGGGCGTGGGAGATATAGCACGAGAAATGAGAGTGGTCTAGAGAGAGAGAGAGACAAATATGACATCACGACAAGAGATTCCATTCTCTGGAGTGTGTATATGCAAGGGGGGGGGGAATAGAGGCACCAGGAGAAATTTTCTGTGTGTGTGGTGTTTGTGTTGGTATGTGTGGGTGTGAGAAGATAATGAGACGTTGGGGCAGAGGGTGTGTCACCGCGTGAGGTCCGGTGGGTCGAGGTGAGGCCCTTCGTTCGGTTCCTTCCTGCACCACATTGGTCGGCCCGTGACGCATTTAGGAAGACCCATGGATGACTAGTCGTACAAGACAAAGATAGCAGAATTGTGAAGGACTCTGTGTCCACTGACAAAGCCGGCTAGGATTTGTAACCCTAGGTTCTCGGACTAAGGTAACCCCTTTATCTCCGATATTACTATTCATCCAACCTAACTTTAAGGGCATCCTACAAAATGCTCTGCTAGAATCATACTAAATCGATTAGGAAGAGAGGTGTGAGACAATGCGTGAGAGACAGGCGTAAAGATAATGTGCGTACATGAGACACGTAGGCAGGTCTATGTATATAGAAAGGGTCGATGAGGATTGTGCGTGTGTAATTTTGCAAGAGGAAGAGTGCTTGTGATAAAGGTTAGTGAAAACAGTTGTAAATGGTTACGAGAGGGAGGGAGGGTTATATCTAGAGCATGTGTGCGAGAAAGACACCTCGGGAGAGTGTGTGAGCATGTGTGAGAGACCACCGATGGAGAGTGAAACTACACGTAAAGACTGCTCTACACATTGATTAAAGATATAAATTTTATCCAAATATTAGGATGGGATCATGATATTTGCAATTCGCGTAAGGAGCGGTCATTGATCCATCAGACATCTACATTCTATCGAATTTGAGCATGTCTACGTTATTATTCGACACAATTGATCCACATAGTTAGTATTTTTAACTCCAAAAGGCATCGCTTTTAGCAATCGAATATAAACGTGAGTATAGTTCATGTTGTGTGTGTAAAGCACATTATACATCTGAAAGTTACACAATGGACATTATAAATAGCTACCTATGAACTAGCATACATTTGAATTCAACTTAAGGTGGTTTAAAAAATCGAATTCAACATGAAGTCCATTCAATTATTTGAATTTGATATCATGGCATTTGTAAACCATACCTAAATTATGGGGGCACCAATCTTTGCTCGATTTTGTACATAATAGCATATGTAGTCGTGTACAAAATAGATTCAAATTTAGCTCCTCCATTCCAAAATAATCGTAGTTATAGGATTTTCAAGTGTCAAAATTTCAAAAAGAAGCGGATAATTTAATGAGGTTTTCAAACATACAAGGTCAAATATAATGTTGTCTATTTAGGTCAATCCTCATAGTTCAAGAGTACTCTAAACGTGAATGCTTGTGTTTCAAAATTTCGAACGAAGCGCCAAAAGAGCATCTACTACTTGAAACCGCGCGTGAGACCAATGTTTGGTAGTACAAGGTAATTACTTTTCTAATAACTCCGACCGTGAAACCTACCGCCCGACGTCCAAAGGTCTAAACCGGGGTAGGTTTGTTGCTTCATATAGACGCCACGCAACCGCATCCGAAAAACATTCATACACAATTGCCGCTTAAGCACACATGCTGGCGAAATCGCCCCGCCCACTATTTGGGACACTGGGATTACCATCCTACCCCGACCATGATGAGATCTAAAATTTAAGAGGGGGCAAAGTTTGTACTTTCCCCAAATTTCAAACAAGCGAGTCCCATCTTCTGTTCAAAAAGCCAAAAACAAGCGTGTCCTGCATCAAACATGGTTCCCCCCACCCGTCTGATTCCCCATTCATACTCCGTGGGCGCCAAAACTACCTCTGCACCAGCCGCGAAACCCCGGCGTCCTCCGTCCTCCACCCCATCCCACCCATCAACTGCCGCCCTCCTCCATCACGCTGGAGCCGATACCCCGTCGTCCACCGCAACCTCAACCGCAACGCCCTCCACAGCTAGTAGTTGAAGCCGAGGCCGAGTCGTCCGTACCCAAGCCAGTTCAACCACGCCGTCATGCGCCTCACCGCTGTCGCTCCAACTTCGCCACCCTCCACCGCACCGGAGCTGTTCCTGCTACTCCGTCCTTCGCCGCCTCAGATCTGCTTCCCCTCCGCCGACATACGGCCACGGCAACACAGTAAACAATTTGGCAATGGGTTCGTCCAAGCCTGCACCCTCCAGAACATCGGTTTCCCTGGTAAAAAGAAGAACATCGGCGCGACATGTGGAGGTGACCACACCGGCAACCGAAAAAGGTACTCCTCTTCCCTTATTCGTGCAAATCTTACGTCTCTGCTTGCATGGTATTCATCCCACAGAAGACACTAGTTGACCGCTTCTTCTTGATACTAGATGTTCCTAGTAACTCGCGATGCACAAGGTTTCTCCTCATATACTATTTCACCTTAGCTAGAGGTCTGTCGCCCCCTGAATTTCAATTTCTGGCCAGTTGATTCCCAATTAACGGAAGCATTCCCCGGTGTAACAGGCGCTAGTACGCCTATTACGCCGGGGAAGCAGCGCCTTGGTGTTTATCTTAGGGGCGTGTGCGGCCTAGAGCTACTGGCGCCCGATCTGGAGGTCGGCCGGGATTAAAGGGATGGCCTGGGGGCGCTGCCAAGCACGGCGGTGGTGTGAGGTCGATGGGAGGGCGGGGCGGCGGAGGCAGGGGTCTGGGCCGATGGTCGCTAGCGGTTCGAGAAAGATCGTCAACAAGGATCAAGGGAGGTAAGCGAAGGCCATCTGCCCGTTCCTTATAGATCGGACAGTTCATTAAAAAATCGACTGACCTATTTATTTTCAGTCGACTGTTATCTTAGATATGACCACATGTGGTGGTGTGTTGGAGGAGTACCTGCATTTCCTGTGCTCATATATTACAAAATCATACGGAGTAGAATCTAATTTTGTTTGCCATGCAATGTTGTAGAGCTATCATATGTCTCTTGTCATTATTTTTCAGCCACCTGCTATCTGCTACTTTTACAGTGCACTAGTTCTGCACACACTTCACCCTTACTCCCACTATTGTGTTTTTATGCAAGGGTATTTCATACTCTGCGGCCATGAGAGAAGCCAAAAAGAAAAGAGAGAAGTCGCTCCAGCTTCGTATGCGGGTAGGCAAGACACGTTACAGCGCTATAAAGGGTGCGGGTCGTGAGATGGAGACGGTAAACATAGCTCGAGTTGATGACCTCGCTGCAATGAACCACCATCCTGTGTGCTTGCTTTAACTTCACGGTGTCATATGTGGTTGCATGTTCCATATGGTGTCTAGCTTGTATTCGAAAGGTCAAGTCGGTAAGATAAGGAAAGATATATTTTTACATGAACCACCATCCTGTGAGCACCGGAAGACAAATAGCTAGTCGGGAGCCTTTGGTGAGCCAGTGACAAGCCCAACAAAGATAGGCATCACACGGAAGCCAACTAAAAGTTGTGATGGTGGCGAAGCAGCCCGCCTCCCACCGTGCTCTCAAGTCCTAGATGATCATGCTCCCACTCCAGCCGGATGTCTAGCTTGTATTGCTTCCAATTTGGTTAAATTGCATCTGCTTAGCTTACACATTATACCTTTGAATATGACATGCCTTTCTATTTTTGGTACATACTAGTACATCTGTGTATTAACCATGTTCTTACATCAAACTAATGTTCTTGTGTATCCCTCATCAATCACTTATGACGAGGCAGGCAGGCAAGGGGACTACTCCTCATTTAAAGAAAGCGGCGTCGACCTCCGACATGATTCTCAAGAAATGTAAATGCTAGATGAAGATAGTGAACATAGCTCTGTAGTTGATTACAACATTTCCCCTACACTAGCATTGCAGGTGCTTGCTCTAACTTGGCAGCATGATATGTGGTTGCATGTTGCATATGGTGTCTAGATTGTAATTCTTCCAATACTGGTTAAATTGCATGTGCTAGTCTGCTTAGCTTATACATTATACCTGTTAACGTGACATGCCTTCCTGTAATTAGTACATAGTACATCTGTCTATTAAGCATGTCCTTACATAAAACTATTGTTTTTTTTGTATCCCGCATCAAACAACATGACGGGACACCTTTAGTATATGCAGTGCGATATTAGTTGCATCTTTCATATGATTTATAGCATGCGTTGCTTCTAATTTGTTGAAATTCCATTTATGATGGGACGCTTTTAACTTGGCAGAGTCATATTTGTTGCATCTTTCATGTGGTGTCTAGCTTGCATTGCTTCTTATTTGGAATGGTTTCGCTTAGTTTACACAAACAGTTGTGAACATGCCATGCCGTCCTGTTTTTCGTACATATTCCATCCTGGTATCATGTGTTTGCCTTACATGAAAGTAGTGATTGTCAGTATCATGCATGAATGAGTTCTGAAGAGAGAATTTTATTGCTTTTTCTTGTCGGTTTTACTTGACAATTCAAAATCAATAAAGCGGAAGGAAGTTAGCAAGGCAGCGGATAAAGGTGCTCCTTCTGAATGGAGGGCCTCTACAGTTTCTACTCCTCCACACCCCCAAGATGATTTCCAAGACAACTCATGCATAGACACTCAACAAAGCTATGTTTATGATGAGCACGTCTCCCCTAGTGCAGCATCACCGGTGCTCCCTCTAACTTGGCACTGTTATATGTGGTTGCTTGTTTTGTGTGATGTCTAGCTTGTATTTCTTCTAATTTTTTTGAATTCCATCTGCTTACTTTACACATTATACTTGAATAAGACACGTGTTCCTGTTTCTAGAACATACAATATCTGTCTATCACACCATGTTCTTACATCAAATTACTACTGTTGTGTAACCTACAACAATCACTTATCATAAGACACGTTTGACTTTGGAGTGTGATATAGGTTGCATCTCACATTCTTTTCTAGCTTGTACTACTAATTAGTTGAAATGGCACTTATGACGAGACAATTTTAACTTGGTAGAGTGATATTCGTTGCATCTTTCATATGGTGTCTAGCTTTCATTGCTTCTAATTTGTTGAAATGTCTTCTCCTTAGTTTACACATCATAAGATGTGAATATGCAATGATGTGAATATGCAATGGCACTAATGACGAGAGACCTCTAACATGGTAGTGTGATGTTGTTTGCATCTTGCATATGATTTATTTCTTGTACTGCTTCACATTTGTTTAAACGCCATTTATGATGAGACACTGTTAACTCGGCAGAGCGATATTTGTAGCATCTTTCATATGGTGTCTACCTTCCATTGCATTGCTTCTAATTTGGTGAAATGTCTTCTTCTTAGTTTACACATCATAGTTCTGGTTATCTCTTCTGTCCTGTCCTGTTTTTCTTACATATTACATCCTCCTATCATGTGGTTGTCTAACATCAAAGTTCAGTTAAATGCGCATCACGCATCAATTTGTTCTCAAGAACTAAATTGTTATTCGCTTTTCTTGTCGGCTTGACTTAACATGGCACGTAGAAAGAGGAAGAAACACAGAATGGCAGGGAATGAGAAGAGGATGAATCCTGCAGATTCTGCTGGTACTGATGGTGCAATAGAAGGTCAAAGTCCAGCGGAAAATTCTACAAACACGGCATCCCATGCTACACGAGTTGCAAAAAAAGCCAAACAGAAACAAATAGCTGCCACCAAACAAGCAGAGACAGCCCTAGTTCTTGCAACACCTACCACAGTACTACCAGCTGCATGACTTACTCGTGCGTCAACTGAGCTAGTAGCATGTTCCCAAGCTCCCTTGCCACCTGACACTACTTCCCAAGCACTCTTGACACAAGATGAGTTCGCAATATCAGATGAACCTTGTGAGCTTAAACAGCAAGAAGGTAGTTGCTTTGGAGTCAAATTCTGATTGCATGCTTCTTTATATGTAGTCTCACAGTTTGATGTACACTAACACTTCCTATGTTCGCTGTTGGACTAGCACCTAGGCGCAAGAGGAAACAAACATCAGGGATAATGCTCGATAGGTTAACTAAATCTAGACGAGGAAGAATGGAGATCTGTTTTGAGGTAGGTTTAAAAAGGCCACGTGATGCTACAAAGTCAGCCAAGTTAGTATCAGAGGCAACGGTTGTCGTTAGGTGTCATGTACGTATCCTCCCAACATGGATTTAGTACAGGAATGACAAAGACGAAACCCAGTTCAACACCTTCCTCGACCATTTATCTGTAGAGTATGGTTATGTATGGAAACTAGTAATATCGTCTTGCTCATCCCATACTTTCTAGGTTGTTGATAATGAGACTCCCATAATTTTCAACAGATGAGGTTCAAGTTGGATAGCCAAGATGATGCAAACCGCATAAGCTTGCACCCATGTTTCCAAGTCCGCTCATGACAAGATCGGTATAACTTGAGGAAAACTCACTTTGAAGGCAAGGCTAATAGTGAACTTTCCCAAACATCTCCAGTGGAAAATATATCGGATGAAGACTGGAGGGGCCTTGTTAAACACTGGTCTGATCCGAAGTATCAGGTACATTATATATATGTGATCAGATCACATGTTGAAGTCATATTTACGCATGTGCCACACAAATCTATCTTCTTGTAGGTGAACTGTTCAAATAACAAGGCCAACTGCATTTAAAGTGAAATTCCAATGCATTTACGTGATCTCGTAGCTATATTGCACACTGCGAGGCTCTTGTAATTAGTTGTTGTTTCACTCTTTTCGCTGTACCATATTATCATATCTATATTGACTTGTTTGAAATGTAGAGGAAAGCACGCAAGGACCAAAAAGTACCTGAACCAAATGCTATGGAAATCTTCAAGGACTGTCACACCAGCAAGAAGAAGGGCATGACTACACCAGTCAAAGCCGCTATTGTAAGTCCTTAATCCTCATGCCTTTTAACTACTACTTACTCTGACTTGTGCCTTGAACTGCATGGTTTGCAGCCAATGTCTATTACTCTTTTCAATTTTATACACAATTGTCTTAGCGTATCATTGCACCTTACAAGGTTCAAAAGAGAGGAGTGATGTTCCTTTGATCTTGACCCATAATCTAGTTCCGTCTTTGGACTTGCCCACACAATGTTACAATTGCATGTTTTTCTATTCTCAGTTGTTTTGTGATATGAATGATGTCATACTATGCTTACCGTGTTATAAACTTCGTCTCTTTATCCTTAGCCCTCAATACAATGTGAAGAAATAGACAATACATTAGCGATGGTACATGGTCATATGTTTGGAACCTGGTTTTATTATGTACTTTGCAATAAAATACAACTAATATTTACATGGGTTCACCGTAATAAGTTCTCAGATATAGACCAAAGCTATTTTGTTTGGTTTTGCTGCCTCCTTAATATCTTACATTACGGTACTACTAATGTAAAAGCTCAACTTTTCAAATGAGCTATGGAAAAAATGGTGGAACCGCCGCCTTCCTCAAGGTGGCGAGGCAACTATAACCGCAATGTCGCCTTCTTGCTGCAGTGGGTCGGTACTTGTCCACTAACAGTGCCAAAAGCACGTTCCTGCGTAATACTGGGTTGGTTGTTAAGGCAATATCGTCCAAACTGCCTCATGATCAAGATATGCAAGCTCAAAGCAATGTTGTATCTCAAGGCCTGCATACAAGTCAATTCCCTAACAGAGACCATTTGTGAAACAAGGAGAAACATTACTCAATGTCGCCAAGATATGCATGGTTTTGAAACCGGACTATCGGACATTTGTTATGTTGTTCAGAGCCTAGGGAAATGAAGGCGAGGGTTATGGTGCTCCATCGGATAATAAAGCATGAAAACATAACGGTCGGTCAAATGAATCGAAGCTTACGAACTTCGGTGGTGCATTTATCTGCTAGACGGTTAAGTTTTATGCCAACCTTCCTTTTGTTATATAGTTGTAATTTGTTTTGGTGCGATACAAAATTTATTCTTAACGTGCAGCCACCGGCTGAAAAGAAAACAACAAGCCATTTTTGTATAGTGTAGGGTGTTCCCTATATTTGCACTGGTGGCGATCTTTGATGCCGAGTGGATGTAATCTGTGCAATCGCCTTAATAGCCTAGCGTTAGTTTCGGCCTTATTTATTTCCTAGTCTTCTTTTTCCTTGGTTTGCTAGTGGCCGCAACTACCATGGGCCATATACGGGCCGTAGGATCCATGGGTCTCCTACGGGCCATCGATAAATGGGCCCGTAATCGGTGGGCCTCAGGCCGTCGGATAAATGGGTCTACATGGGCCGTAATCGGGCGTAATTGCTATCGGCCCGCGGTAATGGCCCGTTAACGTGCCGTAGGGACAGCAAAGGCTTAATTACATCACGGGCATAACGGGTCGTTAATGGGTCCGTAATATAGGACAGTGGAAAGCGGCGCAGGGTTAACAGGCCAAAAGCGGGGCCAACTCTTGCCATGGGCGAATTTGGCCCATTAGGGTAACAGCGATGAACGGGCCAACTCTTGCCATGGGCCGAATTTGGCCCATTAGGGGAACATGCCAGTAACGGGCCGACTCTTGCCATGGGCTGAATTTGGCCCATTAGGGGAACATGCCAGTAACGGGCCGGAAGTAATCGAGGGCCGAAAAGGAACCCAAGAACGTATACGCCATCAATAGGCCGAAAGCTAACACGGGCTGGAAACGGCCCATGTAAATCACGGGTCGTTAACGGGTATAAAGAAAATTATTGTTCATTATGGGCTAGAGTCACCGTGGGCCTGTAAAGGGCCGAAAGATACGAAGGCCTCATATGGGCCGAAAGACGTCGTGGGCCATACATGGGCCGAAAGTGAAATGGGCTGGTGTTATATTCGATGGCCCACATGACGTTGTTGGGCCGATTTCCTTTAGGGCCTAACAGGCCGTGAGTTAATGGGTCGTAAAATGGGCTATTTCCGAAGAGACCGTTAACAGGCTTTTCATGGGCCAGCCCGTTAACTTTTGACCAAGTTAAACGGGTCGGCTTTGTAAGCTAAATGGGCCAGTGGTGGGTCGTGGCACGTGTCGACATATCATAGGCGCCTATCTGACCCACTAACGAGCTGACACGTGTTTCATCCGGCCAATAAGAATTTTACACATGGAAATTTCCCATTGGTCGGGGCTGTTAACGGGTTATTGGATCCAAAACCCGACCCGATAGCTTAACGGCGTTCCTTTATTGTGGATGCCACGTGTCGGTCACCCTTGACGAAAGCACTTCTATGACACGCGATTTATCGTCATGGAAGTGGACACTTCCGTGATGGTAATTTTGATAATGTCATGGAACACTTCTACGACAACACATGTATGACTATCTTGATTCTGTCATAAAATCGTCATGGATGTACATGCATGACAAAAAACGCGACCTACTGTGACAAACACGTATCATCATGGAAGTGTATTTTTTTTGTAGTGAAATGGAGTCCAAACGCAGCGAAACTTTTTGTGGATTTGTTTTGGACAAGAAGACATCTAGTGGCCCAAAGAAGTACCGAAGAGGGAGCCCGAGGAGAGCACAAGACACCAGGGCGAGCCTGGGCCAACCTCAGTGGCCTCCCGTACCGCCTCTTTGCTCTATAAATACCCCAATATTCTAGAAACCCTAGGGGAGTCGACGAAAATCAATTCCAGCCGTCACAAGTTCCGGAACCACCAGATCCAATCTAGACACCATCACAGAGGGGTTCATCATGCCCATTGGTGCCTCTCCGATGATGCGTGAGTAGTTCTTTGTAGACCTATGGGTCTGTAGTTAGTAGCTAGATGGCTTCCTCTCTCTCTTTTGATTCTCAATACAATGATCTCTTGGAGATCCATATGATGTAACTATTTTTGCGGTGTGTTTGTTGGGATCCGATGAACTTTGAGTTTAAGATTAGATCTATCTTTTATCCATGAAAGTTATTTGAGTCTTCTTTACTCTCTTATATGCATGATTGCTTATAGCCTCGTATTTCTTCATCTATATTTGGGTTTTGTTTGGCCAACTTGATCTATTTATCTTGCAATGGGAAGAGGTGCTTTGTAATGGGTTCGATCTTATGGTGCTTGATCCCAGTGACGGAAGGGGAACCGACACGTATGTATCGTTGCTATTAAGGATAACAAGATGGGGTCTATTTCTACATAAATAGATCTTGTATGCATCATGTCATCATTCTTATTGCATTACTCCGTTTTTCCATGAACTTAATACACTAGATGCATGTTGGATAGCGATCTATGTGTGGAGTAAGTAGATGCAGGCAGGAGTCGGTCTACTAATCCTAGACGTGATGCCTATATAATGATCATTTCCTGGATATGGTCATGATTATTTGAAGTTCTATCAATTGCCCAACAGTAATTCTTTTACCCGCTGTTTGCTATTTTTCTCGAGAGAAGCCACTAGTGAAATCTACGGCTCCTGGGTCTCTTCTTTATTATATTTGCCTTCGCGATATATTTTTATTTGCTTTTATTTTCAGATCTATTAAACCGGAAATACAAAAATACCTTGCTGCACTTTATCTTATTTGTGATCCATTTATTCAATCTATTACAACTTTTTCACGTCCATTTGCCAATTTCTGGCGCTGTTGCCCGAAAGGGATTGACAACCCCTTTAACACGCCGGGTTGCGAGTATTTGTTATTTGTGTGCAGGTGTTGTTTACGTAGTGTTGATTGGTTCTCCTATTGGTTCGATAACCTTGGTCTCATCACTGAGGGAAATATCTACCATTGTTGTGCTGCATCATCCCTTCCCCTTTGGGGAAATACCGATGTAGTTCTAGCAGACATCAATGTTCCAGGTGGCGTGAGTTGTGAAACAATTCCACATTGTTTTAAATGAAGGCCAAACTCGTAACTCAAATATTCGCCTCCGTGATCAGGTCGTAGAAACTTTATTTTCTTGTTACGATGATTCTCCACTTCACTCTGAAATTCTTTGAACTTTTCAAATGTTTCAGACTTGTGTTTCATCAAGTAGATATACCCATACCTACTCAAATCATCTATAAAGGCCAGAAAATAACGATACCCGCCGCGTGCCTCAACACTCATCGGACCACATACATCGGTTTGTATTATTTCCAGTAAGTCATTAGCTCGCTCCATTGTTCCGGAGAATGGAGTTTTAGTCATCTTGCCTATGAGCCATGGTTCACAAGCATCAAATGATTCATAATCAAGTGATTCCAAAAGTCCATCTGCATGGAGTTTCTTCATGCGCTTTACACCAATATGACCTAAATGGCAGTGTCACAAGTATGTTGCACTATCATTATCAACTTTGCATCTTTTGGCATCAATCTTATGAATATGTGTATCACTACGATCAAGATTCAATAAACCATTCACATTGGGTGTATGACCATATAAGGTTTTATTCATGTAAATAGAACAACAATTATTCTCTGACTTAAATGAATAACCATATTGCAATAAACATGATCAAATCATATTCACGCTCAACACAAACACCAAATAACATTTATTTAGGTTCAACACTAATCCCGAAGGTAGAGGGAGTGTGCGATGGTGATCGTATCAACCTTGGAATCACTTCCAACACACATCGTCACCTCGCCCTTAACTAGTTTATGTTTATTCTGCAACTCCTGTTTCGAGTTACTAATCTTAGCAACTGAACTGGTATCAAATACCCAGGGGCTACTACGAACACTAGCAATGTACACATCAATAACATGTATATCAAATATGCCTTTGTTCACTTTGCCATCCTTCTTATCCGCCAAGTATTTGGGGCAGTTCTGCATCTAGTGACCATTTCCTTTGCAGTAGAGGCACTCAGTTTTAGGCTTGGGTACAACTTTGGGCTTCTTCATGGGAGCGACAACTTGCTTTGCCATTCTTCTTAAAGATCCCTTTCTTTCCCTTTCCCTTTTTTTGAAACTAGTGGTCTTGTTAATCATCAACACTTGATGCTCTTTCTTGATTTGTACCTTCGCCGATTTCACCATCGCAAAGAGCTCGGGAATCTTTTTCGTTTATCCCTTGCACATTATAGTTCACACGAAGTTCTAGTAGCTTGGTGATAGTGACCAGAGAACTCTGTTAATCACTATCTTATCTGGAAGATCAAATCCCACTTGATTCAAGCGATTGTAGTACCTAGACATTCTGAGCACATGCTCACTAGCTGAGCTATTCTCCTCCATCTTGTAGGCAAACTACTTGTCAAAGGTCTCATACCTCTCGACACGGGCATGAGTCTGAAATACCAATTTCAGCTCTTGGAACATCTCATATGCTCCGTGGCGTTCAAAAAAATTTTGAAGTACAAGTTCTAAGCCGTAAAGCATGGCACACTAAACTATTAAGAAGTCATCATATCGAGCTTGCCAAACATTCATAACGTCTGCATTTGCTCCTGCAATAGGTCTGTCACCTAGAGGTGCATCAAGGACATAATTCTTCTGTGTAGCAATGAGGATAATCCTCAGATCACGAACCCAATCCGCATCATTGCTACTATCATCTTTCAACTTATTTTTCTCTAGAAACATATCAAAAATAGGGGAGCTACATCGCAAGCTTATTGATCTACAACATAGGTTTGCAAATACTATCAGGACTAAGTTCATGATAAATTAAGTTCAATTAATCAAATTACTAATGAACTCCCACTTAAATAGACATCCCTCAAGTCATCTAAGTGATAAGTGATCCAAATCAACTAATCCATGTCCGATCATCACGTGAGATGGAGTAGTCATCAATGGTGAAAATCTCTATGTTGATCATATCTACTATATGATTTACATTCGACCTTTCAGTCTCCAATGTTCTGAGACCATGTTTGTACATGCTAGGCTCGTCAAGCTTAACCCAAGTATTCCGCATGTGCAAAACTGTCTTGCACCTGTTGTATGTGAACATAGAGTCTATCACACCCGATCATCACGTGATGTCTCAACACGATGAACTGTAGCAACAGTGCATACTCAAGAAGAACACTTTTACATTGAAATTTAGTTAAGGGACCATCTTATAATGCTACCGCCGTACTAAGCAAAATAAGATGCATATAAGATAAACATCACGTGCAATCAAAATATGTGACATGATATGGCCATCATCTTGTGCTTTTGATCTCCATCTCCAAAGCATCGTCATGATCTCCATCGTCACCGGCTTGACACCTTGATCTCCGTCGTTGCGTCGTGGTCGTCTCGCCAACTATTGCTTCTCCAACTATCGCTAACTGATACGTCTCCAACGTATCTATAATTTTTGATTGTTCAATGCTATTATATTATCTATCTTGAATGTTATATATGCATTTTTATGCTATTTTATATGATTTTTGGGACTAACCTACTAACCTAGAGCCCAGTGCCAGTTTCTGGTTTTTCCTTGTTTTTGAGTTTCACAGAAAAGGAATATCAAACGGAGTCCAATTGACCTAAAAATTTATGGAGATTATTTTTGGAAAATATAAAAAATACTGGAACGAAAAGATATCGGAGAAGAGTCCCGAGGCCACCACAAGGGTGGAGGGCGTGCCACCCGTCATTGTCGTCGCCTCGTGGGACCCCTTGACTTGTTCCCAACGCCAACACCTCCTATAAATCCCAAAACCTCTAGAACAGAACCTAGATCGGGAGTTCCGCCGCCGCAAGCCTCTGTAGCCACGAAACACCAATCAGGAGCCCGTTCCGGCACCCTGACGGAGGGGGAAACCATCACCGGTGGACATCTTCATCATCCCAGCGCTCTCCATGACGAGGAGGGAGTAGTTCACCCTCGGGGCTGAGGGTATGTACCAGTAGCTATGTGTTTGATCTCTCTCTCTCTCGTGTTCTTGATTTGGTACGATCTTGATGTACCATGAGCTTTGCTATTATAGTTGGATCTTATGATGTTTCTCCCCCTCTACCTTCTTGCAATGGATTGAGTTTTCCCTTCGAAGTTATCTTATCAGATTGAGTCTTTAAGGAATTGAGAACACTTGATGTATGTATTGCATGTGCTTATCTGTGGTGACAATGGGATATTCACGTGATCCACTTGATGTATGTTTTGATGATCAACTTGCGGGTTCTGTGACCTTGTGAACTTATGCATAGGGGATGGCACACGTTTTTGTCTTGACTCTCCGGTAGAAACTTTGGGGCACTCTTTGAAGTTCTTTGTGTTGGTTTGAATAGATGAGCCTGAGATTGTGTGATGCATATCGTATAATCAAACCCGCGGATACTTGTGCTGACATTGGAGTATCTAGGTGACATTAGGGTTTTCGTCGATGTGTATCTTAAGGTGTTATTTTAGTATGAACTCTAGGGTTGTTTGCGGCACTTATAGGAATAGCCCAATAGATCGATCGGTAAGAATAACTTTGAGGTGGTTTCGTACCCTACAATAATCTCTTCGTTTGTTCTCCGCTATTAGTGACTTTGGAGTGACTCTTTTTTGCACGTTGAGGGATTATTATATGATCTAATTATGTTATCATTGTTGAGAGAACTTGCACTAGTGAAAGTATGAACCCTAGGCCTTCTTTTCAAGCATTGCAATACCGTTTTTGCTCACTTTCGTTACTAGTTACCTTGCTATTTTTATATTTTCAGATTACAAAAACCTATATCTACCATCCATATTACACTTGTATCACCATATCTTCGCCAAACTAGTGCACCTATACAATATACCATTGTATTGGGTGTGTTGGGGACACAAGAGACTCTTTGTTATTTGGTTGCAGGGTTGTTTGAGAGAGACCATCTTCATCGTATGCCTCCCACGGATTGATAAACCTTAGGTCATCCACTTGAGGGAAATTTGCTACTGTCCTACAGAACTCTGCGCTTGGTGGCCCAACACGAGTCTACAAGAAGAAGGTTGCGTAGTAGACATCACTAACGCATAGTGTAAAGTAAAGCAATTACATGGCATTTGCATTTCATACAATAAACAAACAACCATAAGGCTCCTGCCGGTTGCCGATAACTTTTACAAAACATGATCATCTCATACAATAACGTATATCACATCATGTCTTGACCATATCACATCACAACATGCCCTGCAAAAACAAGTTAGACGCCCTCTACCTTGTTGTTGCATATTTTACGTGGCTGCTATGGGCTTCTAGCAAGAACCGTTCTTACCTACGTACAAAACCACAATGGTGTTTCGTCTAGTTTGTTGTTTTAACCTTCTTCAAGGACCGGTCGTAGTCAAATTGGATTCAAGTTAAGTAGGAGAAACAGACACCCGCCAACCACCTTTATGCAAAATTAGTTGCATGTCTGTCAATGGAACCGCTCTCATGTACGTGGACATGTAAGGTGGTCCAGACCGCTTCATCTTACAATATCGCCGAATCAAAATAAGACGTTGGTGGTAAGCAGTATGACTATCACCGCCCACAACCCTTTGTGTTCTACTCATGCATATCATCTATGCATAGACTTGACTCTGATACCACTGTTGGGAAATGTAACATGGAAAAAAAATCTACGCACACACAATGATCTATCCATGGAGATGCATAGCAACGAGGGGAGAGCGTGTCTACGTACCCTCGTAGAACGTAAGCGGAAGCGTTTCATAACGCGGTTGATGTAGTCGAACTTCTTCGCGCTTCAACCGATCAAGTACCGAACGCACGACACCTCCGTGTTCTGCACATGTTCAACTCGGTGGCGTCCCTCATCTTCTTGTTCCAGTAAGACATCGAGGTAGAAGATGAGTTCCGTCAGCACGACGGCATGGTGACGGTGATGGTGAAGTGATCCTCGCAGGGCTTCGCCTAAGCACCGCGAGAATATGACCGGGGGTGTAAACTATGGAGGGGGGCGTCGCACACGGCTAACAATTGATGTTATGTGTGCAAGGCACCCCCCTCCCACATATATATAGGTGTGGGGCGGAGGAGGGAGCAGCCAGGAGGTGCCCCAAGTAGGTCGAATCCTACTTGGGGTCCTCCCAAGTGGTGCCCCCCCTTCCTTATTTGCCGGAGGGGGAAGGAAAGATAGGGGAGAGAAGGAAGGGGGAGGCCGAATCCCCCCTTTCCTTCTCCCTTCCCCTCTTTCCTTCTCCTTCCGTTTCCGCCCATATGGGGGCGCACCAGCCCCTTGTGGCTGGTGCATTTCCCCTCTTGGCCCATAAGGCCCATATATTTTGTCAGGGGTGCCCGGAACCCCTTCCGGTGACTCGATATGTACTCGGTACCCTTCGGAACACTTTGGGTGTCCGAATACTATTGTCCTATATATCAATCTTTACCTCTCGACCATTTCGAGACTCCTCATCATGTCCTTGATCTCATCTGGGACTCCGAACAACATTCGGCCACCAAATCACATAACTCATATAATACTATATATATTGTCATCGAACGTAAAACGTGCGGACCCTACGGGTTCGAGAACTATGTAGACATGACCGAGACACCTCTTCGGTCAATAACCAATAGCGGAACCTAGATGCTGATATTGGCTCTTACATATTCTACGAAGATCTTTATCGATCGAACCGTTATGACAACATTCGTAATTCCCTTTATCCACCGGTATGTTACTTGCCCAAGATTCGATCGTCGGTATCTTCATACCCAGTTCATCCTTATTACCGGCAAGTCTCTTTACTCGTTATGTAATACATTATCTCGTGACTAACTCCTTAGTCGTTTGCTTGCAAGCTTATGATGTGTATTACCGAGAGGGCCCAGAGATACCTCTTTGATACTCGGAGTGACAAATCCTAATCTTGATCTATGCCAACTCAACAGACACCTTCGGATATACCTGTAGAGCATCTTTACAATCACCCAGTTATGTTGTGACATTTGATAGCACACAAGGTATTCCTCTGGTATCCGGGAGTTGCATAATCTTATAGTCGAAGGAATATGTAGTTGACATGAAGAAAGCAATAGCAATAAAACTGAATGATCATTATGCTAAGCTAACGGATGGGTCTTGTCCATCACATCATTCCCCTAATGATGTGATCCCGTTATGAAATGACAACTCATGTCCATGGTTAGGAAACCTTAACCATCTTTGGTCAACGAGCTAGTCTAGTAGAGGCTTACTATGGACACTATGTTTGTTTACGTATTCACACATGTATTAAAGTTTCCGATCAATACAATTCTAGCATTAATAATAAACCTTTATCATGAATAAGGAAATATAAAATAACAACTTTATTATTGCCTCTAGGGCATATTTCCTTCACAAACATGGTAGCATTATGCACTAGCTCAAACACCAGCATACTGCCATGTCATGATCATGCATCATATTTTTGCATTGCATTGATTGTGTTCCTTCTCTGTTTGCCTGTGTTTGTTCCTTATTGGTAGAAGACGATTACGAGTCGTGATCGTTGACACCTATGAAGAGCTATACTATCTTCATAAGTGCTAGGCAAGCAACCCCCCTTGATCATTCCGATACAATCTCAGTCTCTCGCTCCAGCTCTCTTTTACTGCATTAGGATAACAATGATTCAACAATTACATGTTGCGATAGCTGAACCCATTCCTCTTCATGACCTTTCTTTGCCACGGTAAATAGTAAAATCCACTAGCATGAGTAGGAGTTGTTTGAGCCATGATGTGCCTACTCATTCATGCATGTATGCTATGCCGGCTATGCTTAGAGTTGTGTCAGGTCTGATTCATCTGGGATGGATTGGAATGGTGGTGTTCATGTCCTACTGTGTGAGAGCTAAGTGTGTGAACATGATTTGGTAAAGGTAGCGATGAGAGGCCATGTAGGAGTACATGGTGGGTTGTCTCATTGAAACCGTCCCCAGGATCTGTGTTTTGTGTTTGTGATCCAAGATAGTTACTACCACACATTGGGATACGGGTGCTCCAAGCTCTCTCGACTTATTAATCGCCTCGATCTCTATCCAGGAGTCGCAACTAGTTTCTAGCGTTTGTAGGATATGTGTTGGAGGCCATGCATAGCGCTGACCTTAGGGGTGGGCTATGACGCGGTATAGATACCGTGGCACAGTGTACTAAGGCACCCGTTTGGTGGGATTGGGAACCCTGCACACATCGTTTGAGGCCGTGAATGAAACCTTGGTCGGACTTCCTTTACGGGTACAACCTCAAATAAGAGATACACCTAGACTAGAGTATTGTGTGGTTAGTCAGGTCGTGGCCGACACCCTCGCCAGGCTTCCGCTTGAAGGTTGCCGAGATACATGAAGTGTATATGGTGGTAAATGATGAGAGCGTGTGTGAAGAAGTGCACCCCTGCAGGGTTATCAAACTATTCAAATAGCCACGTCCTCGGATATGGACTACTTGGAAAGCTTATATTGTTCATAGATAACTTGAAGTGGATACTCTAAAATGTGCAAGATAAGCGTGAGTGCTATGGATGGCCTTCTCGTAGGGAGACGGGAGCGGATCCATAGTGGTGTATTGATATGGTGAATATGTGGACTCGTGTGTGCTTTCCCACCTCAAATAAAATATTGGTAGTCGTAGTACAAGATAGCCAATAAGTCAAAGCTGGCTTGCTGCAGTTAAACCCCACAACCCACATTGTTGATACTGATTCATAAGTAGATAGTTCTGATGTAAGTCTTGTTGAGTACATTTGTACTCACGGTTGCTTAATGAATGATTTTGCAGAGGAGACTTCGGTCTCACTAGTGGTTTCTACGATGAGTTCGATGTTGACCGATTAGTTTGGGAATCCCAGACAGAGGTCTGGTTCCTATGGAGGGTCTTGTAGATAGTCAGTCTTCTCAACCTTTTTCTTTTGTAGTTGTCTGTACTCAGACATGTTATGCTTCCGTTGCTTGTATGACCTTGTATGTTGGGTCATGAGATCCATGTTTGTAATATCATGCTATGTATGGCTCCTCGGAGCCTCTTAAAAAAATACTTTGAGTTGTACAATTATGTTGTGATGCCATGTTGTATCTACACATATCGAGCATATTGTGCATATGTTATTGAAATGCTTTGGTATGTGTGAGATTCGACACCTAGTTGTTTATTCTTGATAGCCTTCCTTATGGGGAAATACCTCTTAGTGCTTCCATCCTGAACACATGGATTGACAGACATGTGTCCTTTGCTCCTGTGTTTGTCCCTACGGGGAAATGTCATGCGGTGTTTACTAGAGTCCTTTGTAACCTCGCTACGACTCGGTTACACTCGCTGCTGACCGACATGTCCATTGCTGGGTCATGTATGCCTGTCCCTGTAAGTTTGTGCCACCTTGGTTTATGACTAGTCACGTCGACCGGGGTTCTTTGTCATATGGCCGCTAGCATCGCAATCATATAGGTGAGCCAAAAGACGCAAACGGTTGAGGGAGTCCTAGACTGAGGGGTCCTCGGGCGTCTGGCCTGTTAGCCATGGGCCGGACTGATGGGCTATGAAGATACGAAGACCGAAGACTGCACCCGTGTCTGGATGGGACTCTCCTTGGCGTGGAAGGCAAGCTTGGCGACCAAATATGTAGATTCCCTTCTTTGTAACCGACCATGTGTAACCCTAGATCCTCCTGGTGTCTATATAAACCGGAGGACTTAGTCCGAAGGGAGTGATACTCATTACCATAGTCATACATGCTAGACTTCTAGGGTTTAGCCATTACGATTTCGTGGTAGATCAACTCTTGTAATACTCATATTCATCAAGATCAACCAAGCAGGAAGTAGGGTATTACCTCCATAGAGAGGGCCCGAACCTGGGTAAACATTGTGTCCCATGTCTCCTGTTACCATCAACCTAAGACGCACAGTTCGGGACCCCCTACCCGAGATCCGCCAGTTTTGACACCGACATTGGTGCTTTCATTGAGAGTTCCACTGTGTCGTCCCCAAAAAAGGTTTCGATGGCCCCTTCGTTCGTCAACACTGACGCTTGTCAGGACCCCGATTCCAAATCACATCGACCTAGCCGGTAACACCTCATATCACTTTGCGGCCTCACGCACGGTATTCCCACGGGTGTTGCCTTACCATGGCCCGGGACTGTTTGCGCCTTTTGGCTCACGTATATGATAGTGTCGCTAGCATCCACATGACAGAGAACCCGGGCCGACATGGCTAGTCGTGAACCCAAAGCGGCACTAACCCATGGGGACAGGCATACATGAATCACATCGAGCATGTCGGTCATCAACGTATGAATCCGGGCTGTAGCACCTTTGGGCTAACGGGACTCCGGTAACCGGGCCGTAGCGAGCTAGGCAGGACTCCGGATATCACCGCGTGACATTTCCCGAAGGGAACGGACATAGGAACGAAGTGAAACACATGCGGCCGATCAAGTGTCCAAAGCAGTAGTCTTTGGGCTAGCGAGGACTCCGGTGAACCGGGCTGTAGCGGACTACTATCGCTCGAGAAACACTAGACTACATTTCCCCATATGAGAGGCTGCCAAGGATAAACAACTAGATTGTCGGATCCCACACATACCAAGCATTTCAAACATACACACAATATGGTCAATATGTGTAAATACAACATGGCATCACAACATAACTCTACGACTCAAATATTTATTCATTAGGCTCCGAGGAGCGAGATATTACAAACATGGGTCTCACGACCCAACACTCGTAGCACACAAGTCAAAGCACAAGCGGAAGCTTAACATGTCCGAGTACGTACATCTACAAATGAAAAAGGCTGAGAAGCCTGACTATCTACCAGATCCCGCCGAGGGCACAAGATCGTAGCTGAGGTAACAAGCTAAGCGTCGAAGTCCACGCGGAACTACTAGCGAGACTGACTTCTCTCTGCAAAAACATAAAATAGACCAACGTGAGTACAATTGTACTCAAAGAAGACTTACATCGTAACTAACTACATATGCATCTTTATCAAAAAGGGGGTGGTGGAGTTTGACCGCAGCAAAGGCAGCTTTGACTCGGTGGCTATCCTGAACTACGATTGCAAGTAACTCTTCCGAGGTGGCGCTGCAGTCCACATATTCACCATATCAATACACCACTATGGACCCGCTCCGTCTCCTCACGAGAACACCATCCATAGCACTCACGCTTATCTTGCGCATTTTAGAGTATCCACTTTCACTTGTCTATGAACTGATATAGGCAACCCAGAAGTCCTTTTTCATGAGACACGGCTATTGAATAGATCATATTAACCTGCGAGGGTGTACTTCTTCACACACGCTCTCACCACTTACCGCCGTTTACCACGACATGTACTCGACAACCTTCAAGCGGAAGCCCAGCGAGGTGTCGGCCACGGCCTACCTAAACACTCAAGTCCCTAGTCCAGGTTTATCGCCTATTCGGGTTCCATCCGCAGGGAGTCCGGCCGAGGTTTCCACTAACGGCCCCGAACGATGTGTGCAGGGTTCCCGAGACACCAAACAGGCGAATCGGTACACCGGGCCACGGTGTATCTACCGCATCATAGCCCACCCCTAGGGTCGGCCTTCGCACGGCCTCCAACACATATCCTACAAACACCGGAAACTAGTTGCAACTCCCCGGACAGAGAAGCGAGGGTGGTTAAGAAGCCGAGAGAGTCAATTAAGGATCCCAATGTGTGGTAGTAACTGTTTCATGAATCACAAACACGTAACTCAGTTCTCGAGGGCGGCTTCAATGAGACAACCCACCATGTACTCCTACATGGCCTCTCACCGCTACCTTTACCAAATCGTGTTCACACACTTAGCTCACACAGTGGGACATGTTCACACACCATTCCAATTCATTCCCGATGAATCGGACTGACTCAACTCTAAGCGGTAGTAGGCATGACAAACAAGCATGAATGAGTAGGCACATCAGGCTCAAACAACTCCTACTCATGCTAGTGGGTTTCATCTAATTCTTGTGGAATGACGAGGTCATGTAGAGGATAAAGGGGTTCAGCTACCGCAGCAAGTAACACATGAGTCGTTGTTGTCCTAATGCAATAAAATAGAGCAGGAAGCGAGAGAGTGGGATTATATCGGAATGAACAAGGGAGTTTTGCTTGCTCGGCACTTCCGAAGATAATATAGTTCTTCATCGGTGTCATCGATCACGTCGTCGGTACCGTCCTCTTCGAGAGGGACAAGCACCGCAAACAAAGAAGAAGCGCAATCAATGCAATTCACAAATATGATGCATGATAATGTCATGGCAATATGCTGTTGATCGAGCTAGTGCAACTAGCAACCATATTAAATGAAGTTGGTTTGAACCAAGGGGTCAAATTCAAACTCCATATGTGAAATTCAAATGCCATTTAATTGAAATGTCCTAAACAGCAACTTTAAGTTGTTCCAACATGCATTAGAATGGTACAGATGGATAGATTGGATTTTTCTGATCATTTTTCATATATAACTTATTTAATTTGGAGTTACGGTTGAATTTATATGATTTTTAGAAGTTTAGGACATTTTCTGGAATTTCCTGAATTAAAATAAATCCAGAAAATACATGTTGCGTCAGCATGACGTCACCCTGATGTCAGCAGGTCAACTAGGCGCCTCCAGGTCAAACCTGACGTGTGGGGTCCACACGTCAGTGACACAGCTAGTTAACAGGGGTTATTGCTAATCTAATTAAAGGATTAGGGCTCGGGGCCACCGCCGGTGTCATAGGTGGGGGGTTAGTGCTAACTAACTCCCGGCCGGTGGGGTCCACCTGCCCGGCCGGGCGAGTCGTCGCCGGCGACCACGGGACACGGCGGTGTCCGGGTTCTGAGCCACGGGCGGCGGCTAAGGGCACTGGGCATAGCCTGCTCTCGCGCATCCGTGGGAGGCGACGGAGGAGGGCAGAGGTGGCTTGAGCTTCACGGGAAGCTCGTGGCGGCGCGGCCGGAGTTCGGCTTCGACGGCGGGGCTAGCTGAGCGCAAAAAGACGGCAGGGTTAGGAAGTGCGGCGGAGCTCACAATGGATTCGCGGAGGTGTCAGGCGTCGGGGAGGCCGAGCAGCGATGAATTGACGGCGGCGATCCTCGGTGGCCGAGGAGGAACGGAGCTAGAGGCATCCAGGCGTCCGGTGCCTTTCGTCTGCAGGTGAGGATGTAGAGGCGAGGCGGAGCTTCTGGGCGTGGCGAGGCGGGAGGTGGCTGTGGTCTTGTGAACAGCGTCGGTGGCGACGGTGGCGCTGGGCCTTGGCCAGAGAGAAACAGAGGAGGGGGAGGGAGAGCGGCGAGGGGGAGAGGAGAGAGGGGTCCGGGGGGTGCGTGGCGTCTCCGGGGCGTCGAGGAGGAGCCAGGCAGGCTGGGAGGGAGGAGGTGGCCAGGGCACGTGCCCACGTGCGACGACCACACGCCCTCCCGCCATCTTGGCGGAGGTTGAAGAGTGGGGCGCTGGCCAGGCTGGGCCAACAGCGATCTTTGGGCCGCTGTGTAGGTTCCGTGAGGTGGCACAGTGGCCTCTTCTCTCTCTCTCTTAATTGTTTTTGTTTTCTAATTTTACGTAAATTTTGTAGCTTTACTAAAAATACTAAAACAGATCCAAAATCATAAAACTGCTCAATGCCACCGTTTGGAATATAACAACAAAGAACCATTTTAGTTTATGATTATTTGAGCATTTAAAATATTTTATAGTATTTAAATGCCCAAATGAAAATACCATATGATTTAATTCAGAGCCCAAATATGTCATGGAAAATGTGCATCACCTCAGCTCACATTTACGATGATTTACCATAAATGATGAACATTTTTGTAAGACATTTGGACTTTCTGAAAAATATTTTAGGTAAATATAGTGAATTCCTTTAATTCTAGGGTTAGGCAATCCCCATTTCAAGTTTCTTAGAAATTTAAACATGATGACATGATGAGCAAGCAAAAGTCAAACAAGGCCGATCTGGGTCAGTGATAGCTCACCCCCACTAAACAAGAATCTCGGTCCCGAGATTCAAGGCGTGAGGTAAAAAGTCAAAGGGTCACAAGCTAACACGATCTTCACGATCCAACTGTCCTTCTCAAGATGTTGATTCATTGCTTCATATTGATCTTGACGTCTTTGCTTTCGAGAACTTCATCCAACACGACAACGAGAAGAAAAGGGGGAATTTAGAGGAATCGATCTTCTTGAGGTTCAAACAATTTAGGATCATTTTAACGATCCAAGATCAACTCATGGAATGAGACGTTGAAACATCTCTTGAGTTGGGACACAAAATATACATCAAGATGGATGGAAAAACAAACAACGAGGTTTGATTTGGTGGCATCAATTCCACGCTTAGAGAGATGGTGGATGGTGTCAAGGTGGCGAGGAAGTAATTGCCAGGATTCCGTAACGGGGCACCTTGGGAAAAGTGACTCGTTGAGCTGTTCCCGTAAGTGGCAAAAGAACTACTTTTGATCCATAGATCATTGGAACTCTTTATACCAGCCTAAAGGCAATCACAATCGATCATTTGAAAGAGTTCGAAGAATGACATACTCGGACTAGAATGGATGATGTGGACTACCTTGTTGAAGAAAACGCGATGGATGATTTTGCTTATCATCAGAAATGGATGGGACCCATGGTAAGTCCACTTTTGAGGATGATCCTAGACATCAATTATCGAGAAGAGCAGCCCATGGAAAATTGGCACGATGGGATGCAAATTTGGGAACAAAATGCAAATGTTGGGAAGGTTCCAACCATCATATCTGCTGAGATTCAGATCTGGTTGGTGTTAGGATATTCCAGACTCATCGAGTCTAGAAAGAAAATGAAAGTTTGCAACACAAATCGACGAAAAGATGTTGCGAGATTCTCGGGAATGAACTACGATAGCAAGCTCCAAAAGATGAGCTGGTTCTGCTACAAACAAGTGAACACGTTGTCCCAGACAAGCATGACCACGTAGTAGTCTTATAATACAACACTACCGAGTTCAGGTGGGGCACCATCAACAAGGATATCGAAGTCGTGTGCATGAACTAGTATTCGCACATCAACTCCTTTTCCTTGAACAAATCAATCAGTGGCTTGGTGTGCTAGGGAATTCATATGGAATGAAGATGATCACCTATCGCACCATAGAATACTTCGCACATGCATGACTGACTCGGGATGATTCCACAGGAAGCAAACAAGCTTTCTCGAATCCACGGCGACAACTTACATCAAATGCACGTGAGTTCGAGGAAGTCACTTCTTTCATCCAAGCATAGGCTTCATGAACGGATAACGAAGGCATTGCTTACAAAGTTTCAACACTAGGTTGATGTTCAAAATGAATCATGGGGGAGACAAAAATGCTGCTGATGGGCTCAACAACAACTCATCGAAATTTTCATATCACTGGACTTCCGCCATCATGTGAACACAGTGATAGTATTGGTCAGACCAAAAGATGTAATGGTGTATGCTCAAGGGATCAACCACGAGTAAGACAACAATACGAACATCGTTGGTTCTGATTTGACTTAATAATAGCCCATACTCAAGTCAAAGTATGATAAGACAATAGTTTCAACAACATATCACGGGGATCATTCGATGAAGATATCATCTTCCTTCAACACACACTACACAAGAATATCCCTTTGGAACGAACTAAGTTAGGCAAGCTTTTATCTTCCAACTCTCCAAGTTGTTGTCTGGCTTAACCAACTAGCTCAGGTATATCCGACACAGATTCTTGGAGAAAGGGGTGGTTCACAAGAAACCAACTTGATCATGAGCTCAACATAACAGTCAGGAAACAACCCGGTAACACTTCCAAGAAGATATTTGGAAGGTCACGAACCACCGGTATGTTACTAAGCTTGAGAACAATCTTGCTTCTGAGGGCAAGACGATATGATCAAATGAATGAGGACTTGACAAGATCCTAACTCATCAATCGAAGTGTGCACCAGAAATAAGGACTAGGTAGCACGATCAATCTTAGGATGATGATTTAATAACCAACACGCTAAGAATGGGAATATTGTCCATTTACTACTAAGCAACATGGTTGCTAGAAGTGTTGATTTCACACATCACAGTGCACTTGTCGGCATTCCGGTTACAACAACACGAGGACCGAGGAATGAATGATGATGGTGAGAAGTATCACTACGTCAAGAATTCATGAGAGTTGGTGCAGTTCTCATGTCAATTCTGACATAAAGGGGTAATACTCCAAGGTAGAAGCGTAACAAGGCTGAATTGGCATTTTGATCTGCGGGATACAACTACTTTGACCCAATCCTAGAAATGGATGAGGTATCGAGTTTGTTTCTCCTAGTCATTCGTGATGTAATGGCTTGACGGACCACAAGAATAATGGGCATCGATAAGCGAATGCACGCATACCCTTGACTATCAATTGACGGTGAGGGTCGAATACAACTAAGGAGGAACAACTCGAGGAGCATATAACTTTCTGAGTTGTGGATGCATAGGTTAGTATGTCGAATCAAGTTCAACATTTCTCCCGGATAAACCATGCAGAAAGGTAGAACTGGCAGAGTCGCAATTATGAATGGAGAACTCCTCAAGAGTACTCTGATTGTGATCCTTTAGTTCAGCGAGGAACTTATGCCATAAGCGGTTCATAGCATTTGGAAGAAGGAAATACCACGGACCTCGAGGACTAATGCAAAGGTTACTAATATCCTAAAGGAACTAGCAAATACTAACAACAGGAAGTAGGGTGAATCTCGGGTTCAGAAACCCAGAATAGAATGCCTACTAACTAATAACATCAAGGGATGCTTTCAAGAATAATGGCGTAATCATCACACCGGGATACAAAAGCATTGCTAAATTGCTAGGTGACTTCCTAAACACCTAGGGTCATAATAATAGTTCCAACATATATGTCAAGGCAATAAATTACCTCAACGCATTTGGTTAGTGTGCTTATTACGACCAAAAGGACATCGAGCGGAAGGGAAGGATTTGCAAATGCATCAGACTATTTAGAGACCTGGGATGACTCGGACAGCATAACGGCTGTAATTGCTCAAAATGATTTGAGACATAATGCAAAATGGTGGCATAACCACTCTACAACATCACAACAAGATTCTGAGATCAACAGTTAACATACAGAAATAGTAGGAACTGAACTGAGGTTTAAAACCAACAATCTTAAAGGTCTATGGATTAGTAACACGTCATCCTGATAGATAGATGAGAAGGCCTAGTTCTTAATACTCGTAGAAGAGAAGAGGATGACTCAGATCAGAAGGCCATGAGGTATAAGGAGTAAAAAGAGCCTTACGTTCCCTTCCCCAATCAATTCCCTTACATAACTAAAGCATTTCTAGACACAACTTCGACCGGTTTGGCTTGGTAGTCCTCTGACGATCGGGGCTCGATACCAACGCTGTCAGACCCGATTCCAAATCACATCGACCTAGCCGGTAACACCTCATATCACTTTGCGGCCTCACGCATGGTATTCCCACTGTCGCCTTACCATGGCCGGGACCGTTTATGCCTTTTGGCTCACGTATATGATAGTGTCGCTAGCATCCACATGACAGAGAACCCGGCCGACATGGCTAGTCGTGAACCCAAAGCGGCACTAACCCATGGGGACAGGCATACATGAATCACATCGAGCATGTCGGTCATCAACGTATGAATCCGGGCTGTAGCAACTGGGCTAACAGGACTCATTAACCCGTAGCTGTAGCAGGCTAGGCGGGGACTCGGATATCACCGCGTGACATTTCCCGAAGGGACGGACATAGGAACGGTGAAACACATGCCGGCCAAATCAAGTGTCCAAAGCAAGAGTCTTTGGGCTAGCGAGGACTCCGGTGAACCGGCTGTAGCGGACTACTATCGCTCAGGAAGCACTAGACTACATTTCCCCATATGAGAGGCTGCCAAGGATAAACAACTAGATTGTCGGATCCCACACATACCAAGCATTTCAAACATACACACAATATGGTCAATATGTGTAAATACAACATGGCATCACAACATAACTCTACGACTCAAATATTTATTCATTAGGCTCCGAGGAGCGAGATATTACAAACATGGGTCTCACGACCCAACACTCAGAGCATACAAGTCAAAACACAAGTGGAAGCTTAACATGTCTGAGTACAGACATCTACAAATGAAAAAGGCTGAGAAGCCTGACTATCTACCAGATCCTGCCGAGGGCACAAGATCGTAGCTGAGGTAACAAGCTAAACGTCGAAGTCCACGCGGAACTACTAGCGAGACTGTCGTCTCTCTGAAAAAGCATAAAATAGGCAAACGTGAGTACAATTGTACTCAGCAAGACTTACATCAGAACTAACTACATATGCATCTTTATCAAAAGGGGGTGGTGGAGTTTGACTGCAGACAAGCCACTTTTGACTCGGTGGCTATCACGAACTACATTTGCAAGTAACTCTTTCCGAGGTGGCTTACACGAGTCCACATATTCACCATATCAATACACCACTATGGACCCGCTCCCGTCTCCCTACGAGAACGCCATCCATAGCACTCACGCTTATCTTGGCGCATTTTAGAGTATCCACTTTCACTTGTCTATGAACTGATATAGGCAACCCGTAAGTCCTTTTCCGGACATGGCTATTCGAATAGATCATATTAACCCTGCGGTGTACTTCTTCACACACGCTCACCACTTACCGCCGCGTTTACACGACATGTACTCGGCAACCTTCAAGCGGAAGCCCAGCGAGGGTGTCGGCCACGGCCTACCTAAACACTCAAGTCCCTAGTCCAGGTTTATCGCCTATTCGGGTTCCATCCGCAGGAGTCCGCCGAGGTTTCCACTAACGGCCCCGAACGATGTGGGCGGGGTTCCCGAGACACCAAGCAGGCGAATCGGTACACCGGCCACGGTGTATCTACCGCAACACAACCCACCCCTAAGGTCGATTACGCACGGCCTCCAACACATATCCTACAAACACCGAAACTAGTTGCAACTCACAGACGGAGAGAACAAGGGTGGTTAAGAAGCCGAGAGAGTCAATTAAGGATCCCAATGTGTGGTAGTAACTGTTTCATGAATCACAAACACGTAACTCAGTTCTCGAGGACGGCTTCAATGAGACAACCCACCATGTACTCCTACATGGCCTCTCACCGCTACCTTTACCAAATCGTGTTCACACACTTAGCTCACACACGATGGGACATGTTCACACACCATTCCAATTCATTCCCGATGAATCGACCTGACTCAACTCTAAGCGGTAGTAGGCATGACAAACAAGCATGAATGAGTAGGCACATCAGGCTCAAACAACTCCTACTCATGCTAGTGGGTTTCATCTAATTCTTGTGGAATGACAGGTCATGCAAGAGGATAAAGGGGTTCAGCTACTGTAGCAAGTAACACATGAGTCGTTGTTGTCCTAATGCAATAAAATAGAGCAGGAGCGAGAGAGTGGGATTATATCGAATGAACAAGGGGTTTTGCTTGCACAGCACTTCAAGATAATATAGTTCTTCATCGGTGTCATCGATCACGTCGTCGGTACATCGTCTTCTTGAGAGGGACAAGCACCGCAAACAAAGAAGAAGCGCAATCAATGCAATTCACAAATATGATGCATGATAATGTCATGGCAATATGTCATTGATCGAGCTAGTGCAACTAGCAACCATATTAAATGAAGTTGGTTTGAACCAAGGGGTCAAATTCAAACTCCATATGTGAAATTCAAATGCCATTTAATTGAAATGTCCTAAGCAGCAACTTTAAGTTGTTCCAACATGCATGAAAATGGTACAGATGGATAGATTGGATTTTTCTGACCATTTTTCATATATAACTTATTTAATTTGGAGTTATGATTGAATTTATATGATTTTTAGAAGTTTAGGACATTTTTGGAATTTCCTGAATTAAAATAAATCCAGAAAATACATGTTGCGTCGGCATGACGTCACCCCGATGTCAAGAGGTCAACTAGGCGCCTCGAGTCAAACCCGACGGCGTGTGGGGTCCACACGTCGATGACACAACTAGTTAACGAGGGTTATTGCTAATCTAATTAAAGGATTAGGGCTCGGGGCCCACCGTCGATGTCATAGGTGGGGGGTTAGTGCTAACTAACTCTGGCGGTGGGGTCCACACCTAAGCCCGAGGTCGTCAGCGACCACTGGACATGGCGGTGTCCAGTTACAGATGCTACGGGCGGCGGCTAAGGCAGGCATAGCTCCGGGCTCTCAGCATCCGTGGGAGGCGACGGGAGGACGCAGAGGTGGCCGGAGCTCACGGAGAAGCTGGCTTCGAGGCGGCGGCCGAGTTCGGCCGACGGGGCTAGCTACTGAGCACAAAAGACCGGTAGGGTTAGGGGGAAGTCTGGCGGAGCTCACAATGGATTCTGCCGGAGGTGTCGGCGTGCTCGGGGAGGCCGAGCAGCGGCAGATTCGGACGACAGCGATCCTCGGTGGCCGAGGAGGGAACGGCAGAGCTAAGCGGCATCCAGGGCGTCCGGCGCCTTCGTCTGGGGTGAGGATGAAGAGGGGGCGAGGCGGAGCTTCTGGGCGTCGGGCGAGGCGGGAGGTGGGCTGTGGTCACGTGAGCAGCGTCGGTGGCGACGGTGGCGCCAGGGGGTAGGAGAAAGCAGAGGAGGAGGGAGAGCGGCGAGGGAGAGGAGAGAGAGGGTCCGGGTGCGTGGTGTCTCCGGGGCGTCGAGGAGGAGCCAGGCAGGCTGGGAGGGAGGAGGTGGCTAGGGCACGTGCCCACATGCGACGACCACGCCCTCCCGCCCTCTTGGCAGTTAGTTGAAAAGGCTGGGGGCGCTCTTGGGCTAGGCCAGCGATCTTTGGGCCCGCAGTGGGCCGCCAGTAGGTTCGGTAGGTGGCCTGGTGGCCTCTTCTCTCTCTCTCTTAATTGTTTTTGTTTTCTAATTTTCTGTAAATTTTGTAGCTTTACTAAAAATACTAAAACAGATCCAAAAATCATAAAACTGCTCAATGCCACTGTTTGGAATATAACAAACAGCAACCATTTTAGTTTATGATTATTTGAGCATTTAAAATATTTTATAGTATTTAAATGCCCAAATGAAAATACCATATGATTTAATTCAGAGCCCAAATATGTCATGGAAAAATGTGCATCACCTGCTAAAGCTCTTTGTTTACATTATTTACCATAAATGATGAACATTTTTGAAAGCCATTTGGACTTCTTGAAAAATACTTTAGGTAAATCTAGTGAATTCCTTTAATGCTAGGGTTAGGCAATCCCCATTTCAAGTTTCTTAGAAATTTAAACATGATGACATGATGAGCAAGCAAAGTCAAACAAGGCCGATCTGGGGCTGTGACAACGCTGTCCAAGGAGAAACCTTCCTCCCCGGACAGATCTTCGTGTTCGGCGACTTCGCATTGCGGGCCAACTCGTTTGGCCATCTGGAGCAGATCAATAGCTACGCCCCTGGCCATCGGGTCATATTTGGGAGCTTGAACTATGTCGCGGACATCCGCGGAGATTTGATCTTCGCCGGATTCGAGACCGCGGCGACCGCTCCTGATCACCTCGATGAACATGACCTAAATAGGTCATCGGACTGCGTTCAGGAGATAGCTCCTGTAACTACTCTGGCCTTAGATCTGGAGCATACTACGCCATCCAAGGATTGGAGGCTCAACTCCGCACATGGACTTAACCTCACACAATATTTATGTCACCGGAACGCCGGACTCGTCTCTAGGTGTAAGTTCCGAACCATGTGAGTCCGCGGATGCCGGACTTGATCGTTTATCGATCTTTGAGTTCAGCGCCGCAGACATCTTCGAGCACTCGCCCTTGGGCGATGTGCTAAGCTCATTAAAGAACATGTCCTTGGCGGGGGACCCACAGCCGAGCTATGTCCGGTTCGAACTAGGGGCTGATGATGGAGAATTTTGTTTCCCACCCGCCACCCCACTTCATAGCCACGGTCGAGGATTTAACCGACACGCTTGATTACGGCTCCGAAGACATCGACGGTATGGACGAGATGCTGATGAGGAGCAAAACCAAAATCCGCCATTAACTGCACGACGGACGGACACTTCTTCGTACAACGTGTACATGGTGGATAAACCTAAAGAAACCAACAACGATGACCAAAAAGATCCAGTTGAGAATAAAACTCCTGAGACACAGAACAAACGGCGGCGTCCTCGGCGCCGCTCTAAGTCACGTCCTTCCAAAGACAACAACACTGGCACCTGAGCCAATAATACTCCGGAAGATGCCGGAAACGATGAAGACCCTGTTGAGGCAACTTCCGAACAGGAGGAACCAGGATACGGGCAAGTTAGCCTTGATGAATAGGCCACACATGACAATTTGGAGGATGACAATTATCTCCCGCTCTCTGAAGATGAGACAAGCCTCGGCGACAAAGAATTCATCGTGCCAGAGGAACCCTCCGAGCAGGAGCACTACAAGCACCGGCTCATTGCCACAGCAAGAAGCCTGGAAAAGAGAAGGCAGCAGCTTCAAGCTGACCAAGATCTGCTCAACGACAGATGGACCAATGTCCTAGCAGCCGAAGAATACGACCTCAAACGCCCAGCCAAGAGTTACCCGAAGCGCAAACTGCTGCCTCAGTTCGATGAGGATGCACCAAAGTCTGTACCTCCCTCGTGCAATACGGCTAACAGACCACTACATGGTCGGGAGGAAGCGGAAATTCAAGCCGAACAACAGCCTATACCATCGGAGCATGAAAATAAATATAAAGCAACCCAGAATTATAAACACGGCACTCGGCAAGACCTGGGCAGCAGAACAGGATATACCAGATTGGTCTATGGATCGCAAAGACGCACCTCAACACGCGACAACGGCCATCTATTCGGACGTACCGAACCTCGCCACACCCGGGCCGAAAACCGCAGACGAACTCCATTAGAGATACGTTGCGGAGCCGCACACCCCCTTTGCTTCACTGATGAGGTGATGGATCATGAATTCCCTGAAGGGTTTAAACCCGTAAATATTGAATCATACGATGGAACAACCGATCCCGCGGTGTGGATTGAGGATTTCCTTCTCCATATCCATATGGCCCATGAGACGACCTTCATGCCATCAAATACCTCCCGTTAAAACTCAAAGGACCAGCTCGGCACTGGTTAAATAGTGCCACGAAAACTTCGATTGGCGGTGGGAGGATCTGGAAGACGCCTTCCGCGGCAACTTCCAGGGTACATATATCCGGCCACCGGATGCCGATGATTTAAGTCACATTGTCCAGCAGCCCGGGGAGTCCGCCAGGAAGCTCTGGACTAGGTTCTTAGTTACAAAAAACCAAATCGTAGACTGTCCGGACGCAAAAGCCCTAGCGGCCTTCAAACACAGCGTCCGGGATGAGTGGCTCGCCCGCCACCTTGATCAGGAAAGACCAAAATCCATGTCATCCCTTACGGCTATGATGACCCGCTTTTGCGCGGGAGAAGACAGTTGGCTCGCTCGTAAAAACAATAATGCCAACAACCCGGGCACTTTCCGAAGTCTGGGACGGCAATGGGAAGCCACGATGCAATAAAAATAAGCACCTCAATAACAATGAGGGAACACGTGACACAGCGGTCAACGCTGGATTCAGCGGCCCCAGTCCCGGCCAACGAAAAAAGTTGTTCACGGCAAAAAGGGACGGACCATCCAATTTAGACAGAATATTGGACAGACCCTGCCAGATTCATGGCCACCCCAATAAACCAGCTAATCACACCAATAGAAGTTGTTGGGTTTTCAAACAGGTCGGCAAGTTGAATGCTGGACACAAGGAGAAGGGGCCGCCCGACGATAGGGACGGCGAAGAGACTCACCAACAGAACACCGGGCGACAAAAGCAGTTTCCTCCCGAAGTAAAAACATTAAACATGGTATATGTCACATACACCCCTAGAGGTTAACGCACGGAAAACTCCCCCCATACAGAAGATCATACTATGGATACCTCAACCGAACTACAAAGCGGCCTCATCTCACCGCATACCTCATCGGCCAGGGCACCGCCGGTCTCCGTTCAATGCGACCGGTCAATGTCCATACTAGACTAGCAACTCGGCTTCCGCCGCTCACCTAATACGCCTGCGAAGTCGGTTCCACGCATACATAATTATGCACTTAAAATGTAGACCGTACTCAGTATTTCGAGCATGTAAAGTACCTTTATCCTCAGCCTTCCACCCTTGGCATGTAAAATAGCCAGGGTATGGCTTTGTTATTTATATAAACGATTGGCACATCACTCAGATCTCGGTAAAAATAATCCACTCTTCTCTAAAAGACCGAGTTTTTACCCTACGGTTGGTTCAAACATACACCTCGGCATAACTTGCCAGGGGCTCGGTATGGGAACAAAACGAGTTGCCGACAAGTCCGAACAGCTCTATAGCGTACTTCAGCGTCGCGAGTTTGGCCTT
Organism: Aegilops bicornis; assembly: GCA_021605145.1. Lineage (NCBI taxonomy): Eukaryota > Viridiplantae > Streptophyta > Magnoliopsida > Poales > Poaceae > Aegilops > Aegilops bicornis. Next base: position 532,106,770 of record CM038671.1, on the reverse strand, counting down.
ATATGCATCAGCTCTGAATCATGTCTTGGGTCAATAGTTGGGTTGCCCGGCTCCTGTGCTTGCTACCTTACGTTTCGCTATATCGGCTAAGGTAGTAAAGGGAGAACTATTGCGATTGTTCTTCCAGTTAACCTGGTTAAGCACCTCAGTAGAGAAAGCCGAAAACTGACTGTCATGATGCGGCGAGAGCTGGTAAACCACTCGATGACTTATTGGAATCTTTCACGGTTCCTTACATGTCACACGAAGGACCTCTCCCGGGTCAAATATGTAAACGCATCATACGAGAATAAGCCGCGTACATACCAGGGGCTATATCATAGACCCACCATAAAACTCCTATGGCTAAGTGAAAGTGTTAACGCCCTATAGTCCGGTTGCCTGGTTCGCCACATTGACACCTTCTTCACGGACCAAGACGTTGGGTCAAGAGTGATCAGATGCTTTTCTAAACACCCCCGTATTTCCTACGAGGGGGCTGAAGCTGACGACTGGAAAACTTTCAGATCATATACAAACGGACGCACAGGAGGAACAAAAGCCTTCAGGCAAAACTGAAGTATAGAGTGATTATAAAAATTGTCTTTTACAATTCTTACAGAGTTCACTCGAACATTATGCCTTTTGAGCATTGACCCTCTATCAAGCGGGCAGCCTCTAAGACATCCTCAAAATAATGCTCCGGTGCGTGATGGTCCTTGCCCTTGGGTGGACTCGTCGCCGCAACATCGATGGCCTTCATCTTCCCCCAGTATGTCTTGACACGGGCAAAGGCCATCCGTGCACCCTCAATGCACGTCGACCGCCTAACAGCGTCGATACGTGGTGCCGCACCAACAAGCCGTTGCACCAAGCCGAAGTAGCTATTCGGAATAGGCTCAGTCGGCCACAGCCGGATTATGACGTTCTTCATGGCAGCGCTGGATATCCTATGAAGCTCGGCCCATTGGGACATCTGTTCATTCAGCAACAGAGGGCGCTTTGATAAGCCAAATTGTGACCAGAAAAGCTTCTCCATTGCATACCCCTCTCGCGCTTGGTAAAACTGCGCCGCATCGGAAGAACTCTTCGGCAAGTCTAAAAACTCGTCTGGAGAACTCCGCACTTGGTTAAGCTGAGCATAGTTCGGATCGCCGAACTTAGTCTATAGCAAAAGGGGCTTACCGGCCGCAATCTCCCCAGCTTGCCGGATCTCCTCACGGGCTGCTCTGGATTCGGACCGTGCTTCTCTGCCTCTCGCAAGGCCTTGTCAAGTTCAGTCGTTTTGGCTTCATTCTCCTTCTCATGGAATTCACAGCGGCTAGTAGAATTTTTTAGTTCGAGCACCATCGTGGATATTTTCTCCTCGTCTTGACGCCGAGAAGCTTGTTCAGCCTTTAACTCAACCGATGCCTTTTCGGTAGCCGCATTACTAAACCGGGCCTGCTCCTTGGCCCGGGCCAGCTCCGCCTGAAGAATCTCAACGGCGGCGACACCATCTGCAGCCATGCATATCCCAGTATGCAACTTTCAGCGTCACACTTATATTACAAACACATATGTGTAAGGACTGCTCCAAATACATACCTTGCGACTCGTCAAGACGCATATTGATTAACGCAATGTCATCCCCTGCCACATCAAGCTTCCACTACAGCTCAACAATACCCATAGTCCGGGTAGTAGTCAGGGGGGAAATAGCCTGTGTTCCAATTAACCAGATTAGTCCTTGAGTGTTTCTTCTTGATCCTCCGTTCGCGTCCCATGGGAAGCCAACCCGAGTCTCAGGGGCTACTACCTATACATAGGTGCATTTTTGCAAATAAAATATAGTTGAAAATATTACATCACAAACCTCGTAGCCTCTTAGCAGGCTCATGATGTTGGAAATATGCCCTAGAGGCAATAATAAAATGGTTATTATTATATTTCCTTGTTCATGATAATTGTCTATTGTTCATGCTATAATTGTATTAACTGGAAACCGTAATACATGTGTGAATACATAGACCACAACATGTCCCTAGTGAGCCTCTAGTTGACTAGCTCGTTGATCAATAGATGGTTATGGTTTCCTGACCATGGACATTGGATGTCATTGATAACGGGATCACATCATTAGGAGAATTATGTGATGGACAAGACCCAATCCTAAGCATAGCACAAAGATCGTGTAGTTCGTTTGCTAAAGCTTTTCTAATGTCAAGTATCATTTCCTTAGACCATGAGATTGTGCAACTCCCGAATACCGTAGGAATGCTTTGGGTGTACCAAACATCACAACGAATCGGGTGGCTATAAAGGTGCACTACAGGTATCTCCGAAAGTGTCATTGGGTTGGCATGAATCGAGATCGATTTGTCACTCCGTATGACGGAGAGGTATCTCTGGGCCCACTCGGTATTGCATCATCATAATGAGCTCAATGTGACTAAGTAGTTAGTCACGGGATCATGCATTATGGAACTAGTAAAGTGACTTGCCGGTAACGAGATTGAACAAGGTATTGGGATACCGACGATCGAATCTCGGGCAAGTAACGTACCGATTGACAAAGGGAATTGTATACGGGATTGATTGAATCCTCAACATCGTGGTTCATCCAATGAGATCATCGAGGAGCATGTGGGAGCCAACATGGGTATCCAGATCCCGCTGTTGGTTATTGTCCGGAGAGTCATCTCAGTCATGTCTGCGTGTCTCCCGAACCCGTAGGGTCTACACACTTAAGGTTCGGTGATGCTAGGGTTGTAGAGATATTAGTATGTGGTAACCCGAAAGTTGTTCGGAGTCCCAGATGAGATCCCGGACGTCACGAGGAGTTCCGGAATTGTCCGGAGGTAAAGATTTGTATATAGGAAGTCCAGTTTCGGCCATCGGGAAAGTTTTGGGTCACGGTGTTGTACGGACCACGGAAGGGTCCCGAGGCTCCACCAGTGGGGCCACCTATCCCGAAGGGCCCCATGGGCTGAAGTGGGAAGGGAACCAGCCCCTGGTGGGCTGGTGCGCCCCCCTTGGGCCTCCCCCTACGCCTAGGGTTGGAAACCCTGGGGGTGGGGGGCGCCCCACCTGACTTGGGGGGCAAGTTCCCCCTTGGCCGCCCCCCCTTGAGATTGGATCTCTAGGGGGCCGGCGCCCCCCTAGGACCCCTATATATAGAGGGGGGAGGGAGGGCTGCGACCTCAAGCCTCTGGTGCCTCCCTCTCCCCCCCGCAACACCTCTCCCTCTCGCTGAGCTTGGCGAAGCCCTGCCGAGATCCCCGCTGCTTCCACCACCATGCCGTCGTGCTGCTGGATCTCCATCAACCTCTCCTTCCCCCTTGCTGGATCAAGAAGGAGGAGACGTCTTCCCCAACCGTACGTGTGTTTAACGCGGAGGTGCCGTCCATTCGGCACTAGGATCATCGGTGATTTGGATCACGACGAGTACGACTCCATCAACCCCATTCTCTTGAACGCTTCCGCTCGCGATCTACAAGGGTATGTAGATGCACTCCCCTCTCTTGATGCTAGAATCTCCATAGATTGATCTTGGTGATGCGTAGAAAATTTTGAATTTCCGCTACGTTCCCCAACAGTGGTTGTGGGCGTCGATTTTGTCAATTTACTTGCCGTTACTAGTCTTATCTTGATTCGGCGACATCGTGGGATGAAGCGACCCGGACTGACCTTACACGTACACTTACGTGAGACAGGTTCCACCGACTGACATGCACTAGTCGCATAAGGTGGCTAGCGGGTGTCTGTCTCTCCCACTTTAGTCGGATCGGATCCGATGAAAAGGGTCCTTATGAAGGGTCAATAGTAATTGGCATATCACGTTGTGGTTTTGGCGTAGGTAAGAAACGTTCTTGCTAGAAACCCATAGCAGCCACGTAAAACATGCAACAACAATTAGAGGACGTCTAACTTGTTTTTGCGGTGGTATGCTATGTGATGTGATATGGCCAAAAGAATGTGATGAATGATATGTGATGTATGAGATTGATCATGTTCTTGTAATAGGAATCACGACTTGCATGTCGATGAGTATGACAACGGCAGAATATAGGAGTTGTCTTAATTTATTGTATGATCTGCGTGTCAATGAAAAACGCCATGTAATTACTTTACTTTATTGCTAACCGCTAGCCATAGTAGTAGAAGTAATAGTTGGCGAGACAACTTCATGAAGACACGATGATGGAGATCATGATGACGAAGATCATGGTGTCATGCCGGTGGCGAAGGTGATCATGTCGCGCCTCGAAGATGGAGATCAAAAGGCGCAAGATGATGTTGGCCATATCATGTCACTTTATGATTTGCATGTGATGTTTGTCATGTTTACATCTTAATTGCTTAGAATGATGGTAGCATAAATAAGATGATCCCTCACTAAAATTTCAAGAAAGTGTTCCCCCTAACTGTGCACCCTTGCGAAGGTTCGTTGTTTCGAAGCACCACGTGATGATCGGGTGTGATAGATTCTAACGTTCGCATACAACGGGTGTAAGCCAGATTTACACATGCGAAACACTTAGGTTGACTTGACGAGCCTAGCATGTACAGACATGGCCTCGGAACACAAGAGACCGAAAGGTCGAACATGAGTCATATAGTAGATACGATCAACATGGAGATGTTCACCGTTGATGACTAGTCCGTCTCGCGTGATGATCGGACACGGTCTAGTCGATTCGGATCATGTATCACTTAGATGACTAGAGGGATGTCTATCTAAGTGGGAGTTCATTAAATAATCAGATGAACTTAATTATCATGAACATAGTCAAAAGGTCTTTGCAAATCATGTCGTAGCTTACACTTTAGTTCTACTGTTTTAGATATGTTCCTAGAGAAAATTTAGTTGAAAGTTGATAGTAGCAATTATGCGGACTAGGTCCGTAAACTGAGGATTGTCCTCGTTGCTACGCAGAAGGCTTATGTCCTTAATGCACCGCTTCGGTGTCTTTGAACCTCGAGCGTCGTACATGGATGTTGCGAACATCCGACATACACGTTTTGATGACTACGTGATAGTTCGGTAATGTTAAAGCGGTTTAGAATTGAGGCACCGAAGACGTTTTGAAACGTCGCGGAACATATGAGATGTTCAAAGGGCTGAAATTGGGATTTTAGGCTCGTGCCCACGTCAAGAGGTATGAGACCTCTGACGAGTTTCTTAAGCCTGCAAACTAAGGGACAAAAGCTCAATCATTGAGTATGTGCTCAGATTGTCTGAGTACTACAATCACTTGAATCGAGTGGGAGTTAATCTTCCAGATGAGATAGTGATGGTTCTCCATAGTCACTGCCACCAAGCTATTAGAGCTTCGTGATGAACTATAACATATCAGGGATAGACATGATGATCCTTGAGCAATTCGCGATGTTTGACACCGCGAAAGTAGAAATCAAATAGGAGCATCAATTGTTGATGGTTGGTAAAACCACTAGTTTCAAGAAGGGCAAGGGCAAGAAGGGATACTTCATGAAACGGCAAATCAGTTGCTGCTCTAGTGAAGAAACCCAAGGTTGAACCCAAACCCGAGACTAAGTGCTTCTGAAATAAGGGGAATGGTAACTGAAGCGGAACTACCCTAGATACTTGGTAGATGAGATGGCTGGCAAGGTCGACATAAGTATATATTGGATGTACATTATATCAATGTGTACTTTACTAGTACTCCTAGTAGCACCAAGGTATTATATACCGGTTTGGTTGCTAAGTGTTAGTAACTCGAAATAAAAGCTATGGAATAAACGGAGACTAGCTAAAGGTGAGATGACGATATATGTTGGAAGTGTTTCCAAGGTTGATGTGATCAAGCATCGCATGCTCCCTCTACCATCGAGATTGGTGTTAAACCTAAATAATTGTTATTTGGTGTTTTGCGTTGAGCATATACATTATTGGATTATGTTTATCGCAATACGCTTATTCATTTAAGGAGAATAATGGTTACTCTGTTTATTTGAATAATACCTTCAATGGTCTTGCACCTAAAATGAATGGTTTATTGAATCTCGATCGTAGTGATACACATGTTCATGCCAAAAGATATAAAATAGTAATAATAGTACCACATACTTGTGGCAATCGCCATTTGAGTCATATTGGTATAAAAGCATGAAGAAGCTCCATGTTGATGGATCTTTGGACTCACTCATTTTTGAAAAGATTGAGACATGCGAACCATGTCTATTGGTAGATATGCATGAAGAAACTCCATACAGATGGATCGTTTGGACTCACTTGATTTTGAATCACTTGAGACATGCAAATCATACCACATGGGCAAGATGACTGAAAGGCCTCGTTTTCAGTAAAATGGAATAAGAAAGCAACTTGTTGGAAGTAACACATTTTGATGTGTGCAGTCCAATGAGTGCTGAGGCACGCAGTCGATATCGTTATGTTCTTACTTCACAGATGATTTGAGTAGATGCTAAGTATATTTACTTGATGAAACACAAGTCTGAATTATTGAATGGTTCAAGTAATCTCAGAGTGAAGCTGAAGATCGTCGTGACAAGAGGATAAAATGTCTATGATATGATCATAGAGATGAATATCTGAGTTATGTGTTTGGCACACAATTAAGACATTGTGGAAATTGTTTCACAACTAATACCGGCTGGAACACCATAGTGTGATGGTGTGTCCGAACATCATAGCTGCACCCTATTTGATATGGTGCATACCATGATGTCTCTTATCGAATTACCACTATCGTTTACGGGTTAGGCATTAGAGACAACCGCATTCACTTTAAATAGGGCACCACACAATTCTGTTGAGACGACACCGTATGAACTATGGTTTAGAGAAACCTAAGTTGTCGTTTCTTAAAAGTTTGGGGCTGCGACGCTTATGTGAAAAGGTTTCAGGCTGATAAGCTCGAACCCAAAGTGGATAAATGCATCTTCATAGAATACCCAAAACAGTTGGGTGTACCTCCTATTTCAGATCCGGAAGCAAAAGTGATTGTTTCTAGAAACGGGTCCTTTCTCGAGGAAAAGTTTCTCTCGAAAGAATTGAGTGGGAGGATGGTGGAGAATTGATGAGGTTATTGAACCATCACTTCAACTAGTGTGTAGCAGGGCACAGGAAGTTGTTCCTGTGTGAAAGCACAAGTGCTCCCTAGGTGGTTTTGGTAATTAATGACAACATATCTCTTGTTGGACTAACACTTTTATCTAGTATGTTTCAGATAAGTTCAACAATGGAGTGGCATGGACTAAAGGATGTGGGAACTCCTTCAAGATGCTAAGGACAAAGGATTGGCTAAAGCTTCAAGCTCAAGACTCTTCATTTTACATTTTAGTGATCCAAGATCACATTGAGTCTATAGGAAAAGCCAATACTATCAAGGAGGGATGAGGTGTTGCTTAATGAGCCTCTTGCTTCATGTGCTTAGTGATATGCTCCAAAACCCTCAACTACTTTCCCACTTCCACACATATGTCCTAAACCTAAAGTCAAACTTCATTGCCCCACTGATTCTTTCTCTCCGGCGCCACCGAGTTTGGATGTCTTAGCCACTGCCACAAACCTAGGCAAATCGGTCTCACCGATAGGGATCTCGGTCTCACCGAGATGGGATTGTAATCTCTCTGTGTATGTCCATTATCAAAATCGGTCTCACCGAGTTTGAGAAATTTGTACTACCGAGATTACAATGCAAACTCTCTGGTTAACTTATTATCAAAACCGGTCCCACCGAGTTTGATAATCGGTCAAACCGAGTTTGCCTGACCAACTCTCTGGAAAGCTTAGTACAAAAATCGGTCCCACCGAGTTTGTGTAATCGGTCTTACCGAGATTACGTTATGCCCTAACCCTAACCGAATCGGTCCCACCGAGTTGCATTCCAGTCCCACCGAAAACCCTAACGGTCACATTATTTGCTAAATCGGTCTGACCGAGTTTAACGATTTGGTCCCACCGAGTTTGGTAGATTGTGTGTAACGGTTAGATTTTGTGTGGAGGCTATATATACCCCTCCACCTCCTCTTCATTCGTGGAGAGAGCCATCGACTGAACCAACACTTCCGAGATCCTATTTCTGAGAGAGAACTACCTACTCATGTGTTGAGGCCAAGATATTCCATTCCTACCATATGAATCTTGATCTCTAGCCTTCCCAAGGTGCTTTCCACTCAAATCTTCTTTCCACCAGATCCATATCCTATGAAAGAGAGTTGAGTGTTGGGGAGACTATCATTTGAAGCACAAGAGCAAGGAGTTCATCATCAACGCACCATTTGTTACTTCTTGGAGAGTGGTGTCTCCTAGATTGGCTAGGTGTCACTTGGGAGCCTCCGACAAGATTGTGGAGTTGAACCAAGGAGTTTGTAAGGGCAAGGAGATCGCCTACTTCGTGAAGATCTACCACTAGTGAGGCAAGTCCTTCGTGGGCGACGGCCATGGTGGGATAGACAAGGTTGCTTCTTCGTGGACCCTTCATGGGTGGAGCCCTCCGTGGACTCCAGCAGCCGTTACCCTTCGTGGGTTGAAGTCTCCATCAACTTGGATGTACGATAGCACCACCTATCGGAACCACGCCAAAAACATCCGTGTCTCCAATTGCGTTTGAATCCTCCAATCCCTTCCCTTTACATTCTTGCAAGTTGCATGCTTTATTTTCCGCTGCTCATATACTCTTTGGATGCTTGCTTGCTATATGTTGTGAAAGTTAAACTTGTGCCTAAACTCCACTTAAACTTTAAAGAATCTTGAAAACTACAACTTTGGTACTTAGTGTCTAATCACCCCCCCCTCTAGACACCTCTTCTCAAGATCCTACAAGTGGTATCAGAGCTAAAGTTCTCCATTGCCTTGGTTTAATCACCATTGGAGGAAGATGGACGAGTCTACTTTGGGGAGTCTTAGACATAGAGTGCCTATTCTTCATGGAGAGTATTTTCTTGAGTGGGAAAATGAGATGCTTGTTATTTTCAATCAATATCATTTTAACAAGTACATCGCTAGCCCTTGTGCACCTTATGTTGATCCTATGCATCCTACTCTTGATGAAGCTATTGACATGACTAGAAATCTTAGAACTGTTGATCTTATCACAAGAGGCTTGCCTAGAAACTTGATTAGAATCTTGCCTACTTTTGAGTGTGCCTACACTATATGGAAATTTCTTGAGGAACGATTTCCAGATTATTCCTTGAAAAATCTAGATGAAATTCTCCATAAATCTATTGCCTTGAGTAAAATGAATACTAGTGATCCTATTTTGGTGATCGTTTATTTGAGCTTACAAACCTTATGCGTGCCAAAGGAAATGTTGGTATTATTAATGACATTATTTCCGAAGCTATAAGAATTCATAGACAAGATTATTGTCAAACTCATTCTAATGAATCACCCTCTCTAGGACTTGATCCACCACATGACGATGTTGAACATGGATACTATGATGAGGATGACGATAGTGACTTCGATCTTGATGATGCAATGAGACATTTTGGTCTTATGGCAAATCTTGAGGATATATGTCGAGGAAAGGAATGGGTTCTTGATAGTGGATGTACCGATCACATGACCGGAGATAAAGACATGTTTCGTGAGCTTGCTGAAAATGATGGTCCTCGAAAGTTTGTCACTTTCGTGACAACTCAAAGGGTAAGGTGGTTGGCCTCGGTAAGGTGGCCATCTCACATGATAGCTCCATACAAAATGTTATGCTCGTTGAATCTCTTGGTTACAACTTACTTTCGATTATCTAGACTTGCTGATTTCGGTTTCAATGTTCTATTCTTTGAAGTAGATTGCCAAGTGTTTCATCGAGATAATCATAAAATGGTCTTTATGGTGTGCGTAGAGGTGATCTATACATTGTTGATTTCACTAAAAAGGCTCAACCTAAAACTTGCTTCATTGCTAAATCCTCAAAAGGCTGGTTATGGCATAGACGATTAGGTCATGTTGGTATGCGAAACCTTGACAAGCTTATTAAATGGAATCATATCCTTGGAGTTAATGATGTCATATTTGATAAGGATAGACTTTGCAAAGGTTTGTCAAGCGGTAAACAGGTTGGAGGAAGGCATCCCGTGAAGAACATCATGACCACGAAGAGGCCATTCGAGCTACTTCACATGGATCTCTTTGGTCCCAACTCCTATAAGAGTCTCGGTGGAAATTCTTTTGGTCTAGTTATAGTTGATGATTTTTCCAGATTTACGTGGGTGTTCTTTCTCGGTGATAAATCGCAGGTCCAAAAGATCTTCAAAAACTTCGCTAGGAAGGCCCAAAACCAATTTGAAGTGAAGATCAAGAAGGTTCGCAGCGACAACGGAACGGAGTTCAAGAACACAAATGTGGACACCTTTCTTGACGAAGAAGGAAATTCACACGAGTTCTCGGCTACGTACACACCTCAACAAAATGGAGTTGTTGAGAGGAAGAACCGGATGCTCATCGAAATGGCGAGAATGATGCTTGATGAGTACAAGACGCCGAAACACTTTTGGGCAGAAGCGGTTGAGACAGCTTGTCATGCAACAAATCGCTTGTATCCTCACAAGCTACTCGGCAAGACGGCATACGAGCTACTCACCGGTAACAAACCCCAAGTTGGATACTTTCGAGTATTCGGCTCAAAGTGCTACATTCTTGATAAGCATCGTCGTTCTAAATTTGCTCCTAAGTCTCATGAAGGTTTCCTATTAGGTTATGGCTCAAACTCTCACACTTACCGTGTCTACAACAATTTCACCCGAAAGGTTGAAGAGACGGTAGATGTGAAGTTTGATCAATCTAACGGCTCGCAAGTAGAGCAATTGCCAATTGATGTAGGAGACAAAGATCCTTCGAAGCAATCCAAGACTTGTCTATTGGCAAGGTCCGTCCAGCGGAGGTGAAGGAGAGTACCTCATCCGTCCAAGTGGAAGCTTCTACTTCACGACAAGGTGAACCAAGAGTTGATACGTAAGCATCCACAAGTGGGACACACCAAGATGAAGAAAACGAGGAAGTGCATCAAGATGAACGTCAACAACCTCCTTCTCCACCACGACAAGAGAACGACAACGCCAACAATGAAGAAGGCCAAGAAGAAGAACAAGATGAAGAAGATGTTCAATGAAGACCCAAGCAAAAGCTTTCACGAGTTTGAGCAAGAATTGCTAAAGACCATCCCGTCGAGCAAATCTACAATGATATTCAAACCGGAGAATCACTCGCTCTAAAACTCGTTTAGCTAACTTTTGTGAAAACTATTCTTTCATCTCTAGCATTGAACCTATGAAGGTCGAAGAAGCATTGGAAGATCCGGATTGGATAAATGCTATGCATGAAGAGCTACACAACTTTGAGAGGAACCAAGTTTGGACATTGGTTGAGAAGCCCGACAACAACCACAACATCATCGGTACCAAATGGATGTTTCGCAACAAGAAAGATGAAGATGGACAAGTAGTTTGCAACAAAGCACGTCTAAATGCCGCCCAAGGCTACACACAAGTCGAAGGTATCGACTGAGTTGAGACATTCGCCCCCGTTGCTAGACTTGAGTCCATTCGCATCTTACTTGCCTATGCTAATCACCATGATATCACCTTGTACCAAATGGACATAAAAAGTGCTTTTCTAAATGGTGAAATAGAGGAGGAAGTTTATGTTAAACAACCTCCCGGCTTTGTCAATCCTAAGAAACCCAATCATGTTTACAAACTTCACAAAGCTCTTTATGGACTTAAACAAGCTCCTAGAGCATGGTATAAATGCTTGACCAAGTTCCTTATTGAAAAAGACTTTGAAATTGGGAAAATTGATTCTACTCTTTTTACTAAAAGGGTTAATGTTGAACTCTTTGTGTGCCAAATTTATGTTGATGATATAATATTTGGTTCAACTAACCCTCATTTTAGTGAAAAGTTTGGGAAGCTAATGTCAGAGAAGTTTGAGATGTCTATGATGAGTGAACTCAAATTCTTTCTTGGTTTGCAAATCAAGCAAACTAAGGAAGGTACTTTTGTCTCGCAAAACAAAGTACACCAAGGACTTATTCAAGAAGTTCAATATGCAAGAATGCAAAGGTATGACTACACCCATGCCTACTAGTGGACATCTTGACTTAACCAAAGATGGTGAACCGTTGATCAAAAGGTTTATCGCTCTATGATTGGTTCATTGTTATATCTATGTGCTTCACGTCCCGATATTATGCTAAGTGTGTGCATGTGTGCACGATATCAAGCTGCCCCTAAAGAATGTCATCTTAAGGCCGTGAAAAGGATAGTGAGATACTTAATCCATACACCAAATTTTGGCATTTGGTATCCTAAGAGGGCCTCTTTCGATCTTGTTGGCTATTCCGACTCGGACTATGCCGAGACAAGGTTGATAGAAAGTCCACTTCGGTACTTGTCAATTTCTTGGTAGATCTCTTGTGTCTTGGTCCTCCAAGAAACAAAACTCGATATCCTTATCCACCAAAGCTGAATATATTGCCGCTGGTTCATGTTGTGCTCAATTACTTTGGATGACCCAAACTCTTAAAGATTATGGGATATATGTGAGACATGTTCCATTGCTTTGTGATAATGAAAGTGCTATCAAAATTGGTCATAATCATGTGCAACATTCTCGAACTAAGCATATTGAAGTTCGTCATCATTTCATTCGAGATCATGTTGCTAATGGTGACATTGATCTTAAGCATGTTCGCACCGAAAAGAAATTAGCGGATATATTCACTAAACCTCTTGATGAGAAAGTGTTTTGCAGGTTAAGAGGAGAATTGAACATCATTGATGCTTCAAACTTGGAGTAGAAACTCCATTGGATACATGCAAGACATGAGCTTATGACTAATCCTTGATATTTCTCTTATGATGAAAAACTTATGTCTTGGATATATTTGTATCTTGCATGTTATCTAACCCATGTAGGTACTTGGTTGAATCAAATTCCATGAGGTTGAAACCTACTCATATCTTGAGCAATCTCTACATCACCAAGTCTCTACACAAGGTGGTTGAAGACAAGGAAGCACGAAACCATTCAAACATATCCTTTGACAAATTCTATGTTGAGTTTCATGATTGTCTTTTTTGGATATACAAGTGCTCTTCCTTGCAAGAACTAACCCATGTAGGTAGATGGACTCAAATTCCAAGTGGTGCTCCAAGTTCTTGATGAGCTACATCAACCTTGAGCAACCCACGCAAGTTCAACTACATGGACAACACCACCAACCAAGGTATGTTATTCCATCTTAGAGAAGCTTTACTCCGAGTCATGAGTTAAAGCAACTCAACAAGATGTGAATACATCAAGATGCTTAAACGAAAAATGGAAACCCCATTTTGAGCTTAAACGATGAGTATGGCCTATGATCAAGTGATCTCACTTGACTCCTAAGTCAATATACTCTAACATAGGTGACTTTGTCGCCGACCATCTCTAGATGAAGTTCTCCTGTGTTCTTTTCTGAGTTTTGCATTTGTCTCATGCATTTGTGTTTCCCCTTTCAAAAAAAACTTCATCTAGATTTCTTTCTGTTTTCTCTGCATTTTCTGCATCTAATTCCTTGCATATCTTTCAGTTAATTCCTTGCAAATCTTTGTGATATCTTACTAGTCTAGTGAGCTGAGGTGACAAGTGTTTTCTCTACGATGAACTCGGTTCAACCGATTTGTTATTTTCGGACCAACCGATTTGTTATTTTCGGACCAACCAAATCTTTTCGGTACGACCGAAGCATACCACTCGGTGCCACCGATTTCATAACAGGAAAAACTCTTTGCCACATATTCTGTGTTTAAATGCATGCAGCTCCACTCAATGAATCTTGTCCTCTACAAGCATCACATTTTTATCATTGCTTTATGTTGTGACTCAAGGATCAAACCCATTTTCGACAAATTCCAGAGGGGGAGAGAGATATTACATCTTTATCAAGCCCTTCTTGGAAATTGATGTCAAAGGGGGAGAGAGAGATCACATCAAAGCTTATCATTTAGAGAGAGAGATCCTTCAGGGGGAGAGAGATCTCCAGGGGGAGAGAATACTAGTAGAAAGTATTTCTCAAGGATCCCAGATGCTTGGTGTTCAAGAGGAGAGATGTCCACATGTCTTCTTGAGGGGAGAGACATGTTCATATGATCGGTTGTGCTCAATTTTGCATGAGCATACATTAGCTCTGAACTTTGGCTCTGATCATCATTCATATCTTTCAGCTCTGTTTTCCTTCAGCTCTGTTTTTCTGTTCCCTATCTTCTCCCGGTATCCCATGTTAGATTCAGGGGGAGCAAGACATCTAAGGGAAAGAGATCATTTAAATTCATTGCATATCTTTACTCTTGGGGACATGTCTAATCCAATGTGGTACTCAAGACTCACTCTCTACATGTCATCCCAGTCTTGGTATTCTTGTGGTTTCTTCATTTTGCTCGCTAGTAGATGTATCTATGTTATCTAACCTTGTTTACGCAGGTTCATTCCATCCTAAGCCAACTCAAGACCACAAGGTAAGTATATGGATCACAATCATGTGTATGAGGAATTCTTGTTGATGTACATATTGTTTGCAAGAAGGACTCATGGGCATGAAGGTATGCTCTTTAATACGTTTTGCTCTGATGCATATAGCCAAGATACATGTAACACATTGCCTGCTCTATCATGGTTATGCTATCACATGCTTCTATATTTCATATTCACATGATTGCATACATGTAGGGGGAGCCTATGCTTGTTACATGTCTTTCCAAAGCTTTACTTGCTATTCTTTATATCTTTATCTAAAGCTTTGATGTATGTTGCCATCAATTACCAAAAGGGGAGACTGAGAGCACAAGTGCTCCCTAGGTGGTTTTGGTAATTAATGACAACATATCTCTTGTTGGACTAACACTTTTATCTAGTATGTTTCAGATAAGTTCAACAATGGAGTGGCATGGACTAAAGGATGTGGGAACTCCTTCAAGATGCTAAGGACAAAGGATTGGCTAAAGCTTCAAGCTCAAGACTCTTCATTTTACATTTTAGTGATCCAAGATCACATTGAGTCTATAGGAAAATCCAATACTATCAAGGAGAGATGAGGTGTTGCTTAATGAGCCTCTTGCCTCATGTGCTTAGTGATATGCTCCAAACCCCTCAACTACTTTCCCACTTCCACACATATGTCCTAAACCTAAAGTCAAACTCGGCCCCACTGATTCTTTCTATCCGGCGCCACCGAGTTTGGATGTCTTAGCCACTACCACAAACCCTAGGCAAATCGGTCTCACCGATAGGGATCTCGGTCTCACCGAGATGGGATTGTAATCTCTCTGTGTATGTCCATTATCAAAATCGGTCTCACCGAGTTTGAGCAATCGGTACTACCGAAATTACAATGCAAACTCTCTGGTTAACTTATTATCAAAATCGGTCCCACCGAGTTTAATAATCGGTCAAACCGAGTTTGCCTGACCAACTCTCTGGAAAGCTTATTACCAAAATCGGTCCCACCGAGTTTGTGTAATCGGTCCTACCGAGATTACGTTATGCCCTAAACCTAACTGAATCGGTCCCACCGAGTTGCATTTCGGTCCCAATCGAAAACCCTAACGGTCACATTATTTGCTAAATCGGTCGACCGAAGTTTAACGATTCGGTCCCACCGAGTTTGGTAGATTGTGTGTAGCAGTTGTTAGATTTTGTGTGGAGGCTATATATACCCCTCCACCTCCTCTTCATTCGTGGAGAGAGCCATCGGTGAACCTACACTTCCGAGATCCTATTTCTGAGAGAGAACTACCTACTCATGTGTTGAGGCCAAGATATTCCATTCCTACCATATGAATCTTGATCTCTAGCCTTCCCATGTTGCTTTCCACTCAAATCTTCTTTCCACCAAATCCATATCCTATGAGAGAGAGTTGAGTGTTGGGGAGACTATCATTTGAAGCACAAGAGCAAGGAGTTCATCATCAACACACCATTTGTTACTTCTTGGAGAGTGGTGTCTCCTAGATTGGCTAAGTGTCACTTGGGAGCCTCCGACAAGATTGTGGAGTTGAACCAAGGAGTTTGTAAGGGCAAGGAGATCGCCTACTTCGTGAAGATCTACCGCTAGTGAGGCAAGTCCTTCGTGGGCGGCGGCCATGGTGGGATAGACAAGGTTGCTACTTCGTGGACCCTTCGTGGGTGGAGCCCTCCGTGGACTCGCGCAACCGTTACCCTTTGTGGGTTGAAGTCTCCATCAACGTGGATGTACGATAGCACCACCTATCGGAACCACGCCAAAAACATCCGTGTCTCCAATTGCAATTGAATCCTCCAATCCCTTCCCTTTACATTCTTGCAAGTTGCATGCTTTATTTTCCGCTACTCATATACTCTTTGCATGCTTGCTTGCTATATGTTGTGAAAGTTAAACTTGTGCCTAAACTCCACTTAAACTTTAAAGAATCTTAAAAACTGCAACTTTGGTACTTAGTGTCTAATCACCCCCCCCCCCCCCTCTAGACACCTCTTCTCAAGATCCTACATTGTGGCACCTACACCAATTGAAGTGGAAGCTTATGATAGTGATCATGAAACTTCGGATCAAGTCACTACCAAACCTCGTAGGTCGACAAGGATGCGTACTACTTCAGAGTGGTACGTAATCCTGTTTTGGAAGTCATGTTGGTAGACAATAATGAACCTACGAGCTATGGAGAAGCGATGGTGGGCCCGGATTCCAATGAATGGCTCGAGGCCATAAAATCCGAGAGAGGATCCATGTATGAAAACAAAGTATAGACTTTGGAAGAACTACTCGATAGTCGTAAGACTGGTGAGTACAGATGGATTTTAAAAGGAAGACGGACAATGATGGTAAGTGTCACCATTAATAAAGCTCGACTTGTCGCTAAGATGTTTTCCGACAAGTTCAAGGAGTTGACTACGATGAGACTTTCTCACTCGTAGCGATGCTAAGAGTCTGTTGGAATTATATTAGCAGTTACTGCATTATTTATGAAATCTTGCAGATAGGATGTCAAAACATTGTTTCCTCGATGATTTTCTTGAGGAAAAGTTGTATGTGATACAACCAAAAAGTTTTGAAAATCCTGAAAGGTGCTAACAAGTATGCAAAGCTCCAGCAATCCTTCTAAGGACTGGAGTAAGCATCTCGGAGTTGGAATATACGCTTTGATGAGATCATCAAAGATTTTGGGTTTATACAAAGTTTATGAGAAACTTGTATTTCCAAAGAAGTGAGTGGGAGCACTATAGCATTTCTGATGAGTATATGTTGTCGATCAGAAATGATGTAGAATTTCTGATAAGCATATAGGGTTATTTGAAAAGTGTTTTTCAAGGGAAAACCTGGATTAAGCTACTTGAACATTGAGCATCAAGATCTATAAGGATAGATCAAAATCGCTTGATAGTACTTTCAAATGATGACGCACCATGACAAGATATTGAAGGAGTTCAAAATAGATCGGCAGAGAAGGAGTTCTTGGCTGTGTTATAAGGTGTGAGTATTGAGTAAGACTCAAGACCTGACGACGGCAGAAGAGAGAGAAAGGACGAAGGTCGTCCCCTATGCTTTAGACGTAGGCTCCATAGTATGCTATGTTGTGTACCACACCTGAAGTGTGCCTTGCCATGAGTCAGTCAAGGGGTACAAGTGTGATCCAGGAATGGATCACAGGAAAGCAGTCAAGGTTATCCTTAGTAACTAGTTGACTAAGGAATTTTCTCAATTATGGAGGTGGTAAAAGAGTTAAATCGTAAAGGGTTACGCCGATGCAAACTTTGACACTAATCTAGATGACTCTGAGTAGTAAACCGGATTCGTATAGTAGAGCTGTTATTTGGAATAGTTCCAAATGGTGCGTGGTAGCTGCATATAGGAGATGACATAGAGATTTGTAAAGCACACACGGATCTGAAAGATTCAGACCCGCTGACTAATAACCTCTCTCTGGCGAGATATGATCAAACCCAATGGGTGTTGGATTCATTACAATCACATAGTGATGTGAACTAGATTATTGACTCTAGTGCAAGTGAGAGACTGTTGGAAATATGCCCTAGAGGCAATAATAAAATGGTTATTATTATATTTCCTTGTTCATGATAATTGTCTATTGTTCATGCTATAATTGTATTAACTGGAAACCGTAATACATGTGTGAATACATAGACCACAACATGTCCCTAGTGAGCCTCTAGTTGACTAGCTCGTTGATCAATAGATGGTTATGGCTTCCTGACCATGGACATTGCATGTCATTGATAACGGGATCACATCATTAGGAGAATGATGTGATGGACAAGACCCAATCCTAAGCATAGCACAAATGTCGTGTAGTTCGTTTGCTAAAGCTTTTCTAATGTCAAGTATCATTTCCTTAGACCATGAGATTGTGCAACTCCCGGATACCATAGGAATGCTTTGGGTGTACCAAACATCACAACATAACTGGGTGGCTATAAAGGTGCACTACATGTATCTCTGAAAGTGTCTGTTGGGTTGGCACGAATCGAGATTGGGATTTGTCACTTCGTATGACGGAGAGGTATCTCTGGGCCCACTCGGTATTGCATCATCATAATGAGCTCAGTGTGACTAAGTATTTAGTCACGGGATCATGCATTACGGAGCGAGTAAAGTGACTTGCCAGTAACGAGATTGAACAAGGTATTGGGATACCGATGATCGAATCTCGGGCAAGTAATGTACCGATTAACAAAGGGAATTGTATACGGGATTGATTGAATCCTCGACATCGTGGTTCATCCGATGAGATCATCGAGGAGCATGTGGGAGCCAACATGAGTATCCAGATCCTGCTATTGGTTATTGACCGGAGAGTCGTCTCGGTCATGTCTGCGTGTCTCCCGAACCCGTAGGGTCTACACACTTAAGGTTCGGTGACGCTAGGGTTGTAGAGATATTAGTATGCGGTAACCCGAAAGTTGTTAGGAGTCCCGGATGAGATCCCGGACATCACTAGGAGTTCCAGAATGGTCCGGAGGTAAATATTTGTATATAGGAAGTCCAGTTTCGGCCACCGGGAAAGTTTCGGGGGTCACCGGTATTGTACCGGGACCACCGGAAGGGTCTCGGGGGTCCACCGGGTGGGGCCACCTATCCCGGAGGGCCCCATGGGCTGAAGTGGGAAGGGAACCAGCCCCTGGTGGACTGGTGCGCCCCCCTTGGGCCTCCCCTGCGCTTAGGGTTGGAAACCCTAGGGGTGGGGGGGGGGGGCGCCCCACTTGACTTGGGGGGCAAGTTCCCCCTTGGCCGCCGCCCCCCTTGAGATTGGATCTCTAGGGGGCCGCCCCCCCAGGACCCCTATATATAGAGGGGGGAGGGAGGGCTATGACCTCAAGCCCCTGGCGCCTCCCTCTCCCCCTGCAACACCTCTCCCTCTCGCTGAGCTTGGCGAAGCCCTGCCGAGATCCCCGCTGCTTCCACCACCATGCCGTCATGCTGCTGGATCTCCATCAACCTCTCCTTCCCCCTTGCTGGATCAAGAAGGAGGATACGTCTTCCCCAACCGTATGTGTGTTGAACGTGGAGGTGCCGTCCGTTCGGCACTAGGATCATCGGTGATTTTGATCACGACGAGTACGACTCCATCAACCCCGTTCTCTTGAACGCTTCCACTCGTGATCTAAAAGGGTATGTAGATGCACTCCCCTCTCTTGTTGCTAGAATCTCCATATATTGATCTTGGTGATGCGTAGAAAATTTTGAATTTCCGCTACGTTCCCCAACACATGAAGGCTTCATTCAATCCGCTCTTCGCGGACAGCATCTTCTCAACCACCGTACCCATCAAGGTATGTTGTTCCTCCGAGACAGATGCTTTTCGCAGCATATCCCTCAACATATCCGGCGCCGCCGGGTCTCCGGAAGCTATTGTAGGAGCACGACCATCCTTTGAAGGAACATGTTCGCCCGTCTCCAGAATCATCGTTGGCTGAAAACCGGATAGTCCGGGGCCTTCATTGTTGGCCCCCAAATCCCGGACGATCGAAGGTTCACCTTCAGGTACTGCCTCCTTCATCCCCCGCGCCGCTTGTTGATCAAGAAAAACCCTACGAGATGACACTTCGGAGTCGTCCGCCTTATTGGGCGAGGAGGTCGGGGGAGGCTTCTCGCTTTCCATCATCTCTGGGAGAAGATCTCCTGAAGAAGAGGATTGCCCAGGAAAACTCCGTACCGAACTGTAAAAATACACATGTACGTTACATGTCTCTTCGGTAACAGGAAAGGAACAGGATGTGATCAAAGCACCCCGGATTCACTTACGATTTGGTCGAAGGCTTGTCCTCACGATGGAGCTATTCCACGGCGTCTCCTTCCAACCCCGAGCCGCCCGACGATGGCATCTTGCCCCTCTTGGGAGACCGCCCCTCCCAACCTTCGGAGGCGGCCCTTTTCTTCCTGAATGGAGAAGGGATGCTTGCTTCTCCTTCGCCTTTGTCTTCGGGAGAAGAAATGTCGATTTCTCCGGACGCGGTATCTAATTTACCTCCGGAACGAAGGTCATCCCGGGTCTTCCCACTCGCCACCTTGCCCTCCTCTACCGGCGCCTGGTATGGTGCCGGTGCCAGCATCCTTGTTAATACAGGGTCCACTGAGTCTTCGGGAAGAGGGGCCAGACACCTAATCCGTTCCGCTTTCTTTATCCAGCCCTGGAAAAAGATGGTTTTCTTAATGCCTTACTGTCGGTGTCAAAACCGGCGGATCTCGGGTAGGGGGTCCCGAACTGTGCGTCTAGGCGGATGGTAACAGGAGACAAGGGACACGATGTTTTTACCCAGGTTCGGGCCCTCTCGATGGAGGTAATACCCTACTCACCTTGATTAATATTGATGATATGGGTAGTACAAGAGTAGATCTACCACGAGATC
Source organism: Aegilops bicornis (assembly GCA_021605145.1). Taxonomy (NCBI): domain Eukaryota; kingdom Viridiplantae; phylum Streptophyta; class Magnoliopsida; order Poales; family Poaceae; genus Aegilops; species Aegilops bicornis. Next base: position 532,085,931 of record CM038671.1, on the reverse strand, counting down.
AAGGAGGCTAAACCCTAGAAGCTAGCCTATGGTATGATTGTTGTTCGTCCTCTGGACTAAAACCCTCCGGTTTAGATAGACACCGGATAGGTTAGGGTTACACGAATCGGTTACAATGGTAGGAGATCTACATATCCGTGTCGCCAAGCTTGCCTTCCACGCCAAGGGAAGTCCCATCCGGACACGGGACGAAGTCTTCAATCTTGTATCTTCATAGTCTTGGAGTCCGGCCGTGGCGATAGTCCGGCTATCCGGACACCCCTAGTACGGGACTCCTCAAGAGCCCCTGAACCAGGCTTCAATGACGATGAGTCCGGCGCGTTGATTGTCTTCGGCATTGCGAGGTGGGTTCCTCCTCCGAATACTTCATAGAAGGTTTTGAACACAAGGATAGTGTCCGGCTCTGCAAAACAAGTTCCACATAACACCGTAGAGAGAACAATTTCTGCACAGATCTGCTGACGTATTCCGCGGCGTGACATCACACCACGGCCATGCCTTTATATGAATCGTTTTTTATTGTTCCACCTCAGCGTGTTTAGCGAGGCGGTTTCCTTGGCACGTCTTATCAAAGTGTAGATCGTGCCCCCCTTATTCAGGATTCTCATCAATACGGACGTGGGTAACCCAACCGTGCCCGTTAGCTGGCCTGCCTTCTCTATCAAAGGCGAGTCCTAATCGACCACCGGGTGGGCTCTTGGTATTCAACCTCTTTATAATGAGACCAAGGCCCTCTTCTTTTTACACCCTCCATCGAAGTTCGCCTCACGCTTGAGTTCCAACACCCAAAGCTTGATTCAGCGCTTGAACTTTCGACGATGTCCGGATCCGACCAGAACGGCCGATGGATGTCTTCCTCCGTCACAGAAGAAGATGTGCTAAAGCTACGCGACGCCAGGTATCTAATCGGCGAGATCTCGCATAGGCTGCCTGCTCCAGGGCAGGTCCTTCCCACTCCTGAGCTCGGCGAGAACGTGGTGTTCGTCTCCCACTTCCTTCGGGGTTTAGGCTTCCCGACGGATCCCTTTGTGCGAGGGCTCATGTTTTATTACGGGCTTGATTTCCATGACTTGAATCCGGAGTCCATCCTCCATATCTCGTCATTCATTGTCGTATGTGAGGCCTTCCTCCATATTACCCCCCCACTTTGGATTGTGGCTCAAGACCTTCAAGGTGGAGCCGAAGATGGTCGAGGGGCAACAAGCAGAGTGCGGAGAGGCGGTCATAAGCAAATGTGCCGATGCTCCGTGGCCCGAGGGCTCTTTTCAAGAGGAGCTTGGTTTGTGGCAACGGGAGTGGTTTTATATCACCGCCTCCTAGGGGCACCAAATGGGCGGCGCTCACATCTTCTGCTCGGAGTCCACCACAGCGGCTGGCATCATGGGTCAACAAGGGGCTCGACTGGGGGCCGTCCAAGGACGTTCCCTTGTTGCAGGGCTGTATTCGAGATCTCCAGGAAAGAGGGATCAATCTGGTTGCAGTGGCGCAGGTCATGGTGATCCGGTGCCTTCAGCCCTGCAAACGTCGCCCCCTCCGCCTATGGGAATTCAATCCGGAGGGACCACGAGCTCTCCAAAATTTTATGGGCACGACACCCGTGGAGATGTATAAACTGTTCTTCGGATCACAAGAGAAGTGTCCGGACTTGACCGAGGACGCAGGACTAAGCTGCAATCGCCCAGATACTCAAGTAAGTAGTCCTGTAACCGGACAAGCTGTTCATTCATTTATTATATATATATATATATATATATATATATATATATATATGCCCTTTAAAGGAGCCGTTTTCTTGAACAGGAGTGGATAGCCAAGGCAAAGTTAATAAGGTGTCCGGCTCCCCTCCTAGAGACCACGCCGGAACCCATGCTGACCAAGATGTTGAAGGTCGTGCCTTTTGAAGAAGGCGAAGGGGGGAGCGGGGAAGCAACTGCCTCTACGAAGGAGGCTATCAAGGAAGGAGGGATTAAGAGTCCCACCTTGTGAGGAGAGAAGCGGACCGCTTCGGAAGATCCGGAGGTCAAGGTCTCAAAGAGGGGAGAAGAATCTTCGGCAGAGAATCCGGCGCTGGGAAGTAACCCAGCCGCATTATTTCCCCGTGGGGATCAGCCCTCCAGCGAGCCGTAAGTAAAAAAGGGGTCTTGTAAATAAGGAACATCCCTGTATTTATTCATGAAGATAACCGAAATTGTACCTTGTAGTTCGGACCTCAGCCCTTCTCAGCAGAGCTCGTCTTGAGGATCTTCTTCCGGAGATGATGGAGAGCGAACGCCTCCACCCGATCGCACCCTCATGTGAAGCGGACGACCCAGAGGTTTCGTCTGCGAGGGTTCCCCCAAGTCCGGCGGGCGGAAGTTCCGCGCCCAGTGGTGTGCTTGGTCGGAGGAGTGAAGGATCTGCTCGAAGCGGCTATTTCAGAAGATCACCGTGCTCTAATGGGTACGGTGATTGAAAGAATTGCATCCGAGGAGAGCGGATTGCATGAAGCCGTCAGAAGCCTACTGACGGGGTTTGAGGTACGTAAAAATGATGTACCTTCTGACAGTTATGCATATAGAATGCGCCTTGTATGGATAGTAGCCCCTGAGACTCGGTATGTTGTCAAAATTGACAACGTGCCGAGGATCAAATTCTCAGTTTTAACATATCGCCGCTCCTAAACAGGTGGTGGGGCGTCCGGAGGCCAGCCGGGCTGATGAATATGCCGAACTAAAGCGGCAACTTGACGAGGCGGATGCGGACATCGCGCTGGTTAATAAACGATTTGATGAGTCACAAGGTATGCGACCTCTATGCGGACACCTGGTAAGGGAGCTTGACTCCCATGTCTTACTATTCATATGCTTAATGCAGATGGTGCCGCTGCCATGGAAGAGCTGCGGGCAGAACTCGCCCAAGCGAAAGAGCAAGCCAGAATTAGTAATGCGGCCGCTTTAAAGGTGGCCGAAGAGCTACAAGCTGAACGGGCTGCTCACTGCCGAAGCAAAGAGGAGATGGACGATATGGCAAAAAAGTTAAGGAATACTACCGATCGCTGCGAGGTTCTGGAAAAAGAACGTCAAGCGGAACAAGAGGGCCTAAAAAAGGCCGCCGCCGAATCCAAGAATGCCCAGTCGGCTTTGAGAGCTGCCAAGGAGGAGCTGAATCAGGCCGAGGCAATTGCGGCTGGAAAACCGTTTCTACTGCGGAGGAAATATACAGATCCAAAGTATGCTCAGATGGATAAGTTGTGGAGTTCGGAGGATGCTTATCTGGACTTGGCGGCGAGCGTTGCGGACGTGGTGGAGCACTTCCGGGGCTAGAAGGGGCATCGAAGGGAAGAGCTATATTGGTCGCAATTCCACAGTCCGGAGCGTCCTCTGCCGCTGACCGATCGGTTGGCCGAATGGGCCGAGCTGAATCGGCTGTCCGGATTTGCCATGAAGCATGTCTTGACCCACTTGTGGCCGGGCGGACCCCAGCCGAAGAGTTATTTTGGTTTGGTGCAGCAGTTCCTTGGTGCGGTACCGCGTATCGGCGTAATGAAGCGATCGGCGTGTATTGAGGAAGCGGATGGCTCGGCCCGTGTCAAGACATCTTGGGCGAGATGAAGGCCACCGACGTTGCATCCCAAGATTCGGACCGAAGCCGAGTACACATGCCGAGCACTACTTTGAAGAAGTCTGCCGGGCGCTTCGTTTAATAGAGACGCGATGCTCGAAGGATATTATGTTTAAATGACATGTATGATTTGTGAAAACAGTGTTTCAATATAATATAAGAGCTTTTTATACTTGTGCATTCAAGTAGTAAACTACTCCCCTGTCTGGCCGTTTATGTATATGTGTATATAACTCGAAAGATGGCAGTCCTTGGCTTCACGCACATAGTGCGGGGTGTTTGCAAAGAAAGCGTTTTCACACTTAATCCAACGTCTTGGTCCTGTTAAGGAGGTGATAGCGTAGCAAACCGTGCAACCGGACTATAATGCTTTATCACTTTCACTTAGCCATAGGAGTTCGAGGTGGGGCTACTATATAGCCCACAGGGCACCGCACTCTCCCGAATTCGAAGTGCGTATGTGCTCGACCGAAAACCAGTCCTTCGTTAATGTGGAGGAATCCTAAACATTCATGTGAGTCATCGAGTGGTTGACCGGTCTCTCGCTATATCATGACAAATCGGTTTCGGCTTTCTCTCTTGAGGTGCTCGCCCGGCGAACTGGGCACAATCGCAGAGTTCTCCTGGTGCCGCGTTAGCCGTGAAAAGCGGAGCGTAAGGCAGCAAAACACGAGCCGGGCAACCCAACATTTGACCAAAGACATGATTCGGAGCTGATGCATATAAGGCCTAACTTCGAGGCGCCGAATACTCCCTAAGGTATTCGGTCTTTATGAGAATGGGCGAATAATGCCCTAAGCCCCACAGTGTCCAGTGTGCATAAAATTTCTGTGCGGCCAATGCCAAAGCACCAGCCTCCTCCTCGGTTATATTAAGGAACCGGGGATGTATATCAACAAGAGACAGTGAAAAAAGGTTTACGCAGGTCTTAATCTGAAAAGAATCCTTGCAACGGGTCCCTCTTGCGTCTGCGCATGTGTCTCCGTTGTAGCCGTATCACCGGGCCGGGTGAAGCACGTTGTTCATCTGTAAAAGAGAGGAACTTAGTTTGAAAGAAAAAGGATCGTGCGAAAGATGTACTTAATATTAAATAAACAGAGTACGGTTCGAAGATTTGAATAAAATTGAGCTTTATTGTCTCTTATTATAATATGCATGCGGCCCCTCGTATGGGGGTATGCCGCTAGTAGGCGCCGGACTCGTCTAACCGTGTCCGGGGTTTGAATGACCAATTCAGGTTCTTTGCCTAGCAGAGCCGGATAGCTGTGGGGCTGTCAAGGCGCTCTCCGTTCTTCCGTGCTCGAATAACACTTAATACTTCCTTTTAACGAGATGATGCCGCGTGGATCGAGCATTTTAAGTGTTAGAGATGCATAATGCGGTATTGCGTTAAAGCGGGCGAAAGCTTCGCGTCCCAATAGTGCTTGATGGCTGCTTTTAAACGGGGCGACATGGAAGAGTAACCTTTCGCGACGGAAGTTGTCGGATGAACCAAACACAACTTCTAGCAGTATGGAGCCCGTACAAAGGGCATATGGGCCTGGCATTACTCCTTTAAAGGAGGTGTTGCTACGGCCAATTTTGGTTGGGTTTATCCCCATCCTGCGGATTGTGTCCTGATATATCAGGTTTATGTCACTACCGCCATCCATGAGGACATGTGTAAATTGGAATCCGTCTATTATAGGATCCAATATCAAGGCAGTCCATCCTGCGTTACGGATATTTTCGGAATAGTCCTGATGGTCGAAGGTGATTGGTTTTGACAACCAGTGTGCGGCACGCCTTTTAGTGGGCGCCGCTCTGTTTTTCCCTTTGATCACGTGAAGTGAGTTTACTGTTTTAACCTCCTGTGGGAAAGTTTTTGTTTTCCGGGGCTCTGCTTGTGGTGCTCGTTGTCATCTTCACTTGGTGTGTCGAGCCCCTTGTGTTCGGCGTTCAGTCTGCCAGACTGTTTGAAGACCCAACAATTTCGGTGGGTGTGGTTAGCAGGCCTCCTGAAGTCTTGTGGATTTGACATATCTTGTCCAAGATTTTGTTGAAGTTGGATAGCTCATCGCTATTGTCCTTAAGGGCAGTTTTTGTTGTTCTGCCGTGAGCTTTTGAATCCGGCGTTACCGCCGTGCTCTTTGGACTGTTCCTTTTAATCCGGCCGGTCCTTGTTGCTTGTGGTTTCCATTTCCATCCCTGATTTCGGATGTACTTGGGTCATTGGTGCTGCATCTTGCTAGCCACTATCCTCTCCCGCACAAAAGCGGGTCATGAGGCTTGTTAATGCGGCCATTGTTCTTGGCTTTTCTTGGCGAGGTTTACGGCGAGCCATTCGTCTCGGACGTTGTGTTTGAAAGCTGCTAAGGCTTGGCGTCCGGACAATCGACTATTTGGTTCTTTTTAGTAAGGAACATGTTCCAATTTCCGGCTGACTCTCCGGGCTGTTGAGTTATGTGACTTAAATCGTGCGCATCGGGAGGCGAACATAAGTCCCCTGAAAATTTCCCGAAATGCATCCTCGAGCTCTTCCCGGCTTCCAATGGTATTTTCGGGAGGCTTTTAAGCCAATGCCGAGCTGGCCCTTTGAGTTTAAGGGTAAGTATTTTATGGCGTGGAGATCATCTCCTCTAGCCATGTGTATGTGGAGGATGTAATCCTCGATCCGAGACTCCAGTGCATTGTTCCGTCATATGCCTCTATGTTTACGGGTTTGAATCCTGCTAGAAATTCATGATCCAAAGACCTCATTGGTGAAACATAGGGGTGTCTGGCGCCCCTATATTTGGGTGTGCCATGATCTTGAAATTTTGGCGTATTGCATTGCTTTGTGAGCACCTTTCTTGGCCCATAGATGGACCTAACTGGGCCATCCTTTTGATGTGAATCCTTATGCAGATCACATATTGGCTTGTGTGCGGCGTCATTCGCCGCTCTCTTTTTGCCGTGGGGTCGTCCATCCGACCGGGTGGCCTTCTTCTTTTTAATTGTGGAGGCTCTAAGGCCTCCTCGTCGAATTCGGGCAGTAGCTTTCTTTTCGAGTAGCTCTTTGTTCGGCGACTGTCGCCGTACTTGTCTGCGGTGCTGAATACTTTGCTCCATCTGATCCTGAGTGCATCTTCCGCTGTTTTGAGCTTCCGCTTCTGCTTTTTCAGGCTACGCAGCGATGGCGCATTTGCCTTTTCTGGAGGTCATTTTGCTCCAATGGTTTGTCCGGCGTGAGATCGTCCGGACTGTTGTCTTCGCCGGGGACAGATTGTTTATCCAAGTTGTCTTGTTAGGACGATTGCTCAATAGCTTGTTCGTTGTCCACCGGTTCGCCCTGCTCTATGGCTGGGTCTTTGTTGAGGCGGGACTTTGTTCGGCGTTTACGTTGCCGTTTTGACTGCTTTTCGAGGGATTTATCCTTCATAGCATCCCGTTGTTCCTCGTCTTCATTTCCTTTAGGTGTATCCACCATGTATACATCATGGGATGAGGTTGTCCACCATCCTATAGGTGCTGGTTCATTGTTGTCTCCTACATCGTCGTCCATACCGTCGATGTCTTCGGAGTCGAAATCGAGCACGTCGTGTAAACTTTCGACAGTGGCTACGAAGTGGGAGGTGGGTGGGCGTTGAATTTCTTCGTCGTCCGTATCCCGACCTTCCTGACCATAGTCCGGCCAGGGCTCTCCGGATAAAGAGAGAGACTTTAGTGAATTCAGGATGCCGCCAAAGGGCGAGTCTTTGAAAGATGTCCGCGTCGTGAACTCCATAACGGGCGCCCAATCGGATTCGATTAGCAAGGGCGCGGAGGGTTGAGTCCGGAGAGGAGTCCGGCACCACAGGTCGAGGTCTTCGCAAAGGACATGGATGGAGTTCGCTCAATCGCCATAGAGATTGTAGCCCCGAGGCGGTGTCCAACCATTCGTCCTCCATCGGGAATCCGGCTCGGATTAAGGGTCGACGGATCTTTGATGCGGCCCCAGAGCCTTTGTTAGCAGAGCTAGATCATGTCCATCGAGACGGTCTTGGCGCTTGGCTGCGGCTCGAATCCGTCGAAGATCAAGTCTCCGCGGATATCGGCCGTATAGTTCAAACTTCCAAATCGACTGATGGCTGGGGGCATAGCTTTCGATCTGCTCCGGATGGCCATGCTTAATTGGCCCGCGGTGCAAAGTCGCCCGAATCGAAGATTTGTCCGGGGAGAAAAGTCTCACCACAGGCGCGTCGTTGTTGATGATCGAAGGAGCCATCGGGCCTATCGGTGGCGACACGGAGGAACTCTCAATGAAAGCACCAATGTCGATTGTCAAAACCGGTGGATCTCGAGTAGGGGGTCCCGAACTGCGTCTAGGCGGATGGTAACAGGAGACAAGGGACATGATGTTTTTACCCAGGTTCGGGCCCTCTCGATGGAGGTAATACCCTACTCCTGCTTGATTAATATTGATGATATGGGTAGTACAAGAGTAGATCTACCGCGAGATCAAGGAGGCTAAACCCTAGAAGCTAGCCTATGGTATGATTGTTGTTCGCCCTATGGACTAAAACCCTCTGGTTTATATAGACACCGGATAGGTTAGGGTTACACAGTCGGTTACAATGGTAGGAGATCTACATATCCGTATCGCCAAGCTTGCCTTCCACGCCAAGGAAAGTCCCATCCGGACACGGGACGAAGTCTTCAATCTTGTATCTTCATAGTCTTGGAGTCCGGCCGTGACGATAGTCCGGCTATCCGGACACCCCCTAGTCCGGGACTCCCTCACTTACCATAGGATACCTGATTAGGAGGTGTTCGGCGGACGGATACTTACCATGGTATCCGGATGGTTACAGTCATGGCCGATATCTTCGGTAGTATCCGGCCACTGTTTTCGTTTCCCGAAAAATAATTTCCACATCCCTTTGTGCGTAGTGCCGAAGAAGTGTTGAAGTGTCCGCGGCCCTTCGGGATTAAACTCCCACAGGCGGAGAGGCCGCCTTTGGCACGACAAGGTCCGATGAACCAGCATTACTTGAATAATGTTGATAAGATCAATGTGCCTCTCGAGGAGGCTCCAGATCTTGACTCTGCAGATCATGCCTCATCAATTGACCCCCAGTCCAACCCCTTATTGATCCATGATGCGAGCTGAATCGAAGGGCTGGGTCAAAACGCAGGCGCAGCCGCCCACTTGGAGCCGCGGGGCTCGGTGATATAGAACCATTCCCGCTGCCATAGGCCAGAGGACTCAATGAAATATCCTTTAAGCCAAAGGGCGTTATTAAGCTTGCTCACGGTGGCGCCACCACACTCCGCCTGCTTCCCCCCTATCATCTGCGGCTTCACATTGAAGGTCTTGAGCCACAAGCCGAAGTGTGGAGGGATTCGAAGGAAGGCCTCGCATGTGACGATAAACGCCGAGATAATAAGAACAGAGTTTGGGGCCAGATCGTGAAAATCCAGCCCGTAGTAGAACATGAGCCCTCGAACAAAGGGATTAAGGGCAAAGCCTAACCCTCGGAGGAAGTGGGATATGAACACGACCCTCTCGCCGGATCTGGGGGTAGGGATAACATGCCCTTTGGCAGGGAGCTGATGGAGGATTTGTGCGGTCAGATATCTCGCCGCCCTAAGCTTCGCAATATCCTCCTCTCTAACAGAAGAAGCCACCGACCGACCAGAAAGGCTGGATCCGAACATGACTAAGGTTTAAGGTGGTCGAAACTTGGGTTTTAGAACTCGAGATAATAAGGGCCGAGGAAGAAGCAAACGTGGAAGAGGGGGAGGCGGATCTGTACCCCTTTATAAAGGCCGTGAGTATCTAAACGTCAACTCCCGGGCCTTGAAACTTGCCTCTTTCCAAGAGTTGTACCACAGAGACGGTTGGGTTACCCTCGTCTGTGTTAATAAGAATCCCTTAATAAAGGGGACACGATCTCGGCTTGGATAAGACGTGTCAATAAAACCGCGCCTCGAAACCCGGGGCTGCAGGCCAACAATGGATTTAAAGTAATGTCCCGACGGTGACGTGGCATCATGCTATAAACAGTTGTCGGTGGATTAGATTTATAAATTATTGCGCCCTCTGTGGAAGTATACAGAACTTATGTTACAGGTCCGGACATGTTCAATACGTCCGAAGACTATCTTGGAGTTCAAAAGGAGGAACCCGTCTTGCAATGCCGAAGACAGATCTACGCGCCGGATACCTTGTCATTGAAGCCAGGTTCAGGGGCTACTGAGGGAGTCCTGGACTGAGGGGTCCTCGGGCGTCCGACCTGTTAGCCATGGGCCGGACTGATGGACTGTGAAGATACGAAGACCGAAGACTGCATCCGTGTCCGGATGGGACTCTCCTTGGCGACCAAATATGTAGATTCCCTTCTTTATAACCGACCCTCTATAACCCTAGATCCTCCCGGTGTCTATATAAACCGGAGGACTTAATCCGGAGGGAGAGATACTCATTACCATAGTCATACATGCCAGACTTCTAGGGTTTAGCCATTACGATCTCGTGGTAGATCAACTCTTGTAATACTCATATTCATCAAGATCAATCAAGCAGGAAGTATGGTATTACCTCCATAGAGGGGGCCCGAACCTGGGTAAACATTGTGTCCCCTGTCTCCTGTTACCATCGACCTAAGACGCACAGTTTGGGACCCCCTACCCGAGATCCGCCGGTTTTGACACCGACAACGGTCCCGACCAAGGTAAAGGCGGCAGCCGTGGGTTACCGTGCATGAGGCCGCAAAGTAATATGATGTGTCTTATGCTAGATTGGTGTGACTTAGGATCGGGGTCTGATAGAAGTGTAAAGGATGGTCAATATTGAGGCAATTTCACTTTTTTGGGACCATGGCAAATTTTCATTGCTTTTCAACCATGGCCAAATTTATTTTTTTCTCATGGCAAATTTACCTTTGTACTGGCATGCAATTTTAACGTAACACACACGACAAATTTTATTTTAAGCGCTAATGACAAATTTCAAACATAGTTAATTTGCCGTGGCAAATTTTCATTATAAAGCCTCATTTTTTTTGCTTTGATTACTATAAGCCCAGTTTGTGATTTTTATGAACAATGGCAAATGTAGTAAAAATTTGGGCTTTCTTTTGTGTCGTTATTGGGATTTATTTTCCTTTTTCATTTTTTACATGCATTCGGGCAGTGGGGCTTCTCTCATCGAACGAAATGGTTCGGTGGGATTGATCGCTCGTACCGAACGTCCCGTTCGGTCCGGGGGATCTCGAGAACGAACATGTAGGCATTAAATTTTTACTCCCTTCATTTTGATTAGTTCGCACATTACATTTGACTGATTTTTTTATAAAGTTTGACTAAGTTTATAGAAAATAATATCAAAATTACAATAAAGTATCTATATGATGTGAAAATATACATTCAATAATGAATCTAATGATATTGATATTGATTTGGTATTGTATATGTTAATGTTTTTCTCCATAAATTTGGGCAAAATTTATAAAGTTTAATTTAGACAAAAGCTAATATGAGGAAGCCGAAGAGCCGAAATCGTCGCCTCAATACACGGCGGCCCCACCTCTACGCACCCATCCATGACCATCCATCCCCGAAGTCTCCGAACCCACGTCGCCACCCCGCCTCTGTCGCTCGCTCGCTCGGACTCTCTCTCCTTTTCGACGCCCGAAAACCAAAGAGACGCAGCGCGCGCACGCCGACCGAACGTCGGCCAGCCGAGCCGTCCCGTACGTATGGAGTCCCGCACCGCGACGTGCCGCGCCGGCCAACCGTGCCTCCCGATTTTAATTCGGCTCCACCCCCGACGGCCGGTCAGTCAAACCCGCCCCCACCCCATCCAACGGCGGCCGCCCGCTCCCCTCCCATCCACGTGCCCACCGCGTCCGCCTCCCTCACGGTCACGGCCCACGGGCCGCCGCTCCCCACCTCGCCGCCCGTCCGCTCCCCTCTTTTATTCCCCTCCCCCCTCGTCGCCAGCCGCCCCCGACTCGCATCCATCCATCTCCAGCCACCGAGAGGGGAAATTAGTCCAGGCTTTTAGGGTTTCCTGAAGAGAGAGATCTGGGAGGGCGCCATGGACGGGAAGCTGCCGCCGCCCAACCCCAACCTCCCGTACCGGGAGGACTGCTGGAGCGAGGGCGAGACGGCCGCCCTCGTCGACGCCTGGGGGTCGCGATACATCGACCTCAACCGCGGCAGCCTCCGCCAGCCGCAGTGGCGCGAGGTCGCCGACGCCGTCAACACCCGCCCTGGGGCCTCCGCGCGCCGCCGGCCCCCGCGCACCGACATCCAGTGCAAGAACAGGGTCGATACCCTCAAGAAGAAGTACAAGGCCGAGCGGGCGCGGGGCGGGCCTTCCCCCTGGCCCTTCTACCGCCAGCTCGACGTCCTCGTCGGCCCGACCCTCTCGGCCGCCGCCTCCAAGAAGCCCTCCCCGCCCCGTGCGCTTCCCATGCTGCGGAGGCGCATGTCGCCCTCTCGCTCCCCGTCGCCGCCCTCGCCGGCGCCGCCGATGGCGCTCCCCCTGCCCAACTACCGCCGCGGGTCCAACCTCCCGGCCGCTGACCTCTTCCATAAGGCCGCCGCAGCTGCGGCCGCTGCGGATTCCGACTCGGACGATGGCTACAATAACAACAACAACTATGACGACGACGAGGGCTCGCAGCAATCGGCCTCGCGCTCAGTGTCGTCTCACTCTGGTGGTAACGGTCCTCCTGTTCTTGGCGGTGGTGGGGGCGGCGGTGGCGGCAACAAAAGGAAGAGGGGCGGGGCTGGAGGTTTTGGGGAGCTAGCGATGGCAATGGAGACATTCGCTGAGATGTATGAGCGCATGGAGGCTGCCAAGCAGAGGCATGCAGAGGAGATGGAGAAGCAGCGGATCAAGTTCCTCAAGGATCTGGAACTCAAGCGGATGCAGGCTTTCGTGGACATGCAGCTTCAACTTTCGAGGGTAAAGCAAGCCAAGAACGGTACCTCAGAGATGCTCATGTCTCTTGCTGCGCTGCCGTTCCTCAGCAACCCTGCTTACCTCTGATATAAGAGTTTAGGTAAGGAATTGGCCTCTTAAAGTCAGATTTTAGGTTACTGTAATAGACTTAGGGGACTGATGATGTGTTTTTGTATGCTATATTGCCTTATGTGGAACCAATGCAGATGTTCTGATATGCTTAGGTATTCACCCATTTTGAACATGTAACTAGAGATCTAGGCTATTTTATTTGTGCAAAGCAATGCTCAAGTAATTGTATGTTTAGCGATTTTGCATGATGAGAGACCAAGGCTTGACCTATGATAGCGACTAGCGATCTAGGAGATATTAGTCAGTTGATGATACACCCCCTGGAAATCTTAGATAATGAATGTTCTGTTTGTAGTCTCCCAGTGTGTTGCTGCATCTGCGTCGTCTGGTCGGCTCGCCGCCATGCACACGCGATTGCTCTGCATATAGGCGAATGGTTTAATTTGTTGATGATGCATCTCATCTTCTGTTCGGTCAAATTCTTAGTTATCAGGTCCTCTTTGATCTGATCTGATAAATTCTAATGGTCGACTCTTGTGTATGCCAGTTTAGAATTTGTGGCTATATGCTTATATTAGATACATAGGTTTCTGATTCATGGTTTTCTGTTGTGAGTAGGAAATGCTCAAAATCTTTTCTCTAGTGTTATGCTGATTTGATGTTAAGTTTTTGTTTTGTTTTATATTGGAAGCATTTGAAGATCTTCTTTTGTACTGGGGTTTCATGCTTAGATTAGTTGAGCTGGTGATGAATGAGTATTGTGAGCTTGGTAGATTATGGAATGGGCTTAGTTTCCCATTAGATCCTGGTCGCCGCCTTCCTTCTTCTTTCGCCAATAGGCTGAAGTACAATCGCCAATATTTCCTAAATTCTGTGAGGAATTTGTTTCAAATATGTTAAAATTTGGTCTCTAATTATCACATATTCTTGTTTGTCAGCTTTGATCATGTGGTGCACATGCTGATTGTCTATTCTTGTGATACTGGCCTTTATTAGGTGTTGATACTATGATGTTATTTATTTATCAACTGTTACAGTCTGTTAGAGATGTTACCAACTTGTCGTACTACCATCATGAGAGTGATTGACTTGACAATCAGTGTCCAGGCCTCGTAGTCCGGACTTTGAGGTTTGAGCATCTGTTGTCTTGTAAAGCTGACTTGTATCTAAAAACTGATGTTATGGATTTATTGTTATTGAATTCTACTCCCTCCATTCCTAAATATAAGCCTTTTTAGAGATTCCAATACAAACTACATCCGGAGCAAAATGAGTGAATCTACACTCTAAAATATGTCTATATACATTCATATGTAGTCCGTATTGAAATCTCTATAAAGTCTTGTATTTAGAAACGGAGGGAGTACATAAAAATAGTGGGAAGTTCTTGTGTCAGTTGTTGCGGTGATGATAGAATTATATGACCAGTTGGTTTTTGGTTTTGTGAAGCTCTCTTGTCAGTGTGAGCCACATCACATGTAAGTTGGAAAACACATGAGGGCTTATGGTGTTTGCATGTTAAGCAGTTGTAAAAAACTCACCAGAAAAGTGAATCGTGCATAGGTTTATCCCCAAATTTGCTGTTGATTGTGCTTCATTCTCGTTACATTTCCTTGTGTTACTAGCATTCTTATGTACTGATATATTTGTTTCCGTTTTCCAGATTACTTGGAGTCAAGCATGGTATGGTGCTGCTCTTTGATGAAGATCAATCTAGGTTCATTGGTAGTTTGGTGTATAGGCTCTGGAGTCTGGATGTGTAAAACAGATGCTTTCTGCTCCAGCCAAGAGCTTTGGTGTCGCCCGCGTTTTCTGGACTATAGCCGTTGGCGTTTTGTCTCTTTTCTTCCGCTGGGATGTGAACAGACAATTCCGTTATTTTGTTTTTCTTTCAGTTAACATGATTTACAAGGTCTGTAACAGAAAATGCTGAATATGAATCAGCTCGAGCCAGCTGCTTTGAAATGTACATTCGAGCTGATTGGCCCTTTCTCAGTTTGCAAGGCGCTGACTGGAAAACAGAATGGTGGCATATGAATGAAGCTCTCTCAGACTGAGGTATCCAATTTTGGATTTTGCTCACGGTTGTGGGTCCTTTCGATCAGCATGGTACGCCTATGGTTTCGAGATTGTAAGAGATGTTGTGCATGGAGGCGGCTTAAGGAGAGCTCGACTGTTGGGAGAGACATCTGTCTCGGCCGGGTGCTCAGCGGCTGCGAGCAGGCGGCTTAAGGGGCGTCCGGCGGTTGCGGCCTCACTGGCTGGGAGCGATGTCTTTCCCTGTTGGGGTTTGATGGTTGCATCCTCGCCGGCTCGGAGTGGCGTCTTTTCTTCGTTGCCTTCCTCCTGCATTTGATTGCATGCTGTTATGCTGGTAAATTAGAATGGCTTGTTGTTCACATGCCTGACCATTTTGGCTCCTTGCTTGCCCTGGATTGATTTTGGGTGTTATTTTATTGTGACCCGTCTGTCGTGGAATTGTCACGGTAGATGTTCTAGTGAAAGGACTTAGTTGAGGAGCCATCGTGTTGTGGAATTGTCACGGCAGATGTCCTATCAAAAGCACTTAGTCGTGGAGCCATCGCAACTAGGAAGCAAGAAGGGGTTAATCGGGACAAAGGACACGAGGTTTATACTGGTTCGGCCCCTTACGGTGAAGGTAAAAGTTTACGATCCAGTTTGAGTGGGATTACTTATGTCTCGATAACCAGGGAGCGGATCCGCTTGACCTAGCTCTCGATTTGATGTTATTTGCCCTGAGCCGCCTCCGGATCGTCCCTTTATATATAGAGGTTGACGCCCGAGGCGGTTCACAGAGTCCCGACCGGCTCATAAACAGTGTCCGGTTCGGTTTCTCTCTATTCCTACCTTATAGTACAAGTTTACATACATATGACGGTTTATCTCTACGGGCCTTAAGTCGTCCTTTAGGCCTTGGGCTTTTAACTAACCCGCCATCTCCAGGAGCTGTCTTGGGCTTCATGAGTCGTCATGAGTATAACTCAGCCCCTTCTGGGAGGGTCATACTAATAATTATATCCACAACATTAGGCCCCAGATTGATTTGAATTGGTTCATGTCAATCTTTGTCACTTAGAAAAAGTCTTTTGTTCCTTATCGAATGGAAATTTGTAACCCGCCATGACGTCATCTTCTGGATTTGCAATGACCCGCCATGACGTCATCTGTCATTAATTCATATTTTATCCAATATACCTCAACGGATCCTTATCTTTAATAACCATCCTGAAAATCGAGGCGTCCTGACGAGCTGGATGCCCATAAGTTTCAGTCTCCTCGTTTTTTCGTGCCCACTTATCAGTCTTCTCCTCATAAATGGGCACGACTGGTCTTTCTTCATTCTTCCCCTTTTCCATCGTCTTCCTCCTCTCGCAACCCTACCGCTGCTCGAGCTCCGCCGCCGCGGCAGCGCACTTCGTCATCTTCAACCCTGACCGCTGCATCGACCTGAATTTGTCCAGAGAACGGCGGCGAACCTCCACAGTAGATTTGCACCTGTAAGTTTTCTTCTTCCCATACCTCAGATCTGCATTAGGGTTTACAAGCTCTTCTATGTTCTTCGTGGCTCGTCATGATTTCTTCGCAGTTCTTTCACCACGGCCTTATTTGATCCAAAAAGTAATACAGAACTTATGCGGTAGTTGTTTCCTGTCCCTTTTTGATACTAGCAGATCCCTTTTGCTTGCAAAGAGGCCTTATTAGAACCCCCAAACTCATCTGTACCACGTTTTTAGGTTTAGAATTTTTTCTTTTCTTAACAGCTGTTTGATCCAAAATAATAGCTGCAACTTATGAAACTTGTTTATGCAACAGTAGAAATAATTGCATTTGTTAGATCGATCTGGCTGTGGCGACTCTTATCACCGGCTTAAAAGAGGCAATGCTCAATTGATAATCTTGACTACCCATGACGGTTTATATAACTTTAACTGCTTGTGGAACTCATGGCGGCTTAAATAACCCGACGTAATTATCCTTATACCATTAGGCCCCTTTATAAGCCGCCGTATTGATTATGCATTGAAATATCTCGCTCCGGCTTAAATTTGAACCGGGAATCTTTATTCTGTTTTAGGCTTCTATCTTCACAATGCCGCCCAAGGCACCCAAAGCACCCGTTACATGCAACTGGGTCAAATCCATCGTCACAGATAGCACACTTAATGATTTTGTGAAGACTGGCTATCTGCCAAAGAAGTAAATCATGTCCTACCGTGCTCCTGATCCAATAGAGGAAAAGCCTCAACCCAAAGAAGGAGAAGTTATCGTCTTTACTGATCACATGATCCGAGGCTTTTCTCCACCTGGCTCAAAGTTTTTCAGAGACGTTCTGCACTTTTTTGACCCCCGACCTCAAGATACCGGGCCCAACTCCGTGTCTAATATCTGCAATTTTCAAGTGTTCTGTGAGGTGTACCTTGGAGAAGAACCCAATTTGCTGCTCTTCAGAGAATTATTTTATTTGAACCGCCAGAATGAACGCGCCAACGGGCCTAGCTTGGAACTTGGTGGGATCTCAATCCAGCGACGGAGAGACTGCATTTTTCCGTATGCCGATCCACCGAGTCACCCCAAAGACTGGAACCCGACATGGTTCTATTGTCAAGATATTTCTCCGGCTGGTGAGAACCCACTGCCTGGCTTTCGCGCCTTGCGCCTCGAGTCCACTCATCCTCTACCAGATAAGCTATCTCCTGCCGAACGCAGAAACTTGCCCCCACCATAAGTAAAGTCAAAGCTCTTTTGGGGAACGGCTTAAATGACATCGACTTGGTCCGGGTTTGGCTTGTCTGGCGGATTATTCCATTGAGCCGCCACCCTGGCTTAATGTGCGACTATACAGGCCAGAAGAATGATCCTCTGCGGCACAGCCCTAACGATTTACTTGAAGATGTCATTGATGATATGACAAAGTCACTCCTGAATGAGAGCCCGTCAGACTGTGGCAAAGTAGGTTTAAGCCCTTTCTGCAAGGCTAACCCGGCTCCAGCGGTAAGCCCCTAATTTAAGCATTTTTACTTTCACCTTTGAAGGTTTTACCTTTACTCAAAACTCTTGTTGTAATTCACAGGCCACTGACGAATTTTGGAAGGCCAAATATGATCATGAAGCTGTGAAGAAAGCTAGAAAGGCCAAGAAAGCCGCCTGGAAAGCCGTTGGCAGGAAGAAGGGAAACAAGACCAGCACCTTCGATTTGCATCATTTAGAAGATACCTCTGAGTCGGAGGTAGTCCTTGACTCTCTTGGCTCCTTTTTTAACTACCTTATTGACACTGATTATCAGCAGGAAGATACAGGAACCAGTCATGGGAAAACTGAAGAGGTAACTATCATTTCTCCCGACTCCGAGCCTTTGCCAAGACAGAAAATCCGAAGAGTAACCCGGAAAGTAAGATTTTCACATCCCTTAGCTTATCACGATCCTCAATTTCTTTTGAAGCAACATATTATTGAGAGCCGGAGGCAGACCCGGACCAACATAGATGCGGAACTCTCCTCTGGCTTACCCAATACACCAAAGAAGCGCCAGAATGAGGTCACCTTCGATATAAGTCCCTTTTATCCTTTGGCGGGTCTCATTCGTCAACCACTCAATTCTTCTGACTCAAATTATCAGGAAACTTCACCTTCCTCCGGCGAGTCAATGCACTCCAATTTGCCGGCTTTCAAAACCGCTCCAGGGTAATGATAACCTGCCTATCTTGTATTCATTTCAATTTGTTGTGTTTGTACTGACCTTTTGATCTTATGCAGTGGAAAAGCAAAACCCAGCAAAAGAGCAAAGAAGAACAAGTTGGCCGAAGAGCCAATATTAACTGAGCCGGAACTTGGAACAGCCGCACCTGAGGCCTCCACTCATGAGCCGCCGCCTGAGCCAGCTCATGACACGCCAACGACCACCGCTGACCCACCTGTCGAGCAAGCCTTCAATGGTTCCGAGAACCCGGAAGTCCCTAGCCCGGCCAGGACGGATAACCCTCAAGATGCTGATGTCGAAATCACCAAGACCGGCTTTGCTGAGCCGGGGAGACCAACCGTGCTAGCCAAATGCTCTGCCAAGGAGGAACTTTTGGAACGTCGCGGGTGAAATTTGACGTCACTGATTACACTCATATGAACATTGGCGAAGTCTTTTCTGGCTATATGAGCCAAGTGCATAGCAGTCGTGACATCGAAATTGATATGGTGAAGCAAATGTATCAGAAGTTTGAGGTACAACATTCTCCCATATTCATTCATCCGTACCATGCCAGCCCCCAAGTCTATTGCTTATGATGAATATGTTGTAGACTTAGAAACAAAATTAATGATAGAAGTAATATATTTGAATAAAACATGTAAGAACTCCGGCTTACTCCGTAGTCCCCAAGGGGCGGCTTAACCAGCATGGTAGAGCCGGTCCTTATTATGCTTGAATTAAGTAAAGCACTTGTAAAAAACAACAATATGCATTAGCCCCCAAGTGCCAAGTACTCTTGCTTGCAAAGTGCTTGGGACTTACTGTCATAAACCGCCACTTAAATAAAAATTCTTCAGTATACATTAGCCCCCAAGTGCCAAGTGTATTGCTTGCAAATGGCTTGGGACTTAATATTGCATTATGATAATCCTGACTTTGACCCGGTATTTGGACAGGCCACCACTAGTCAATTTGAATAAGAGATATCTGATTTGAAGAGCCGCCTAGAAGCACAGGAGGCCGAAACCCAAAAAGCCAACTTCAAATCTGAATTCAGTGTATCTGAACAAGAAAAACTGAAAAAGGGATTTGAAGCTGAGAAGAAGGCCTGGGCTAGTGAGAAAATCGCCTTGACCGATTGGGCTAAAAAAGCAGAGGCGGCTCTTGCAGAGACAACTGCCGAACTATCCGGCTTAAAACACTGTATATCTCAGATGGTCTCAGCAATCTTTGGTAAGTCACCCTGTAATTGTTAAGTATTTGAATTTTTTTGAGCATATAAGTTTTTATTAACTCACCTGATATTGTAACGCAGGCCCCAGGAGTTCAAATCTTAACCAAAGCATGCTGACAAAACTGAAGGCGGTTTATACCCTGGTGGAACAACTCTACATCGGGTCACAACATGCCTTAGCCGCAGTGACCTTGTCAAATGAAGCTCCCACCCTCCTGGAGGATGTATTAAAGCGGCTTGCCGTGCTACCTCAGCGATGCAACAAATTAAGGCAATCTTCTGCGAGAGCCGGAGCCGTGGCTGCATTGAGCCGGGCCAAGGCGTGGCTGCCGGAACTAGACACGGCCGACATCGCCACTAGATATCCAAGTCTAAAGGAGGACATCACACCCTTTGAACAGGAGGACTTCACCACTTGTGTGAGGGAGATACGCCCTGTGGCCACCCTGATTGGTAATGACACAGATCTTACCAAGTACCAACTGGGTTATGACGCAGAAAACCGGAGGATTCCAACTCGTCATTATGAAGTGATCAGCCCGATCCCTCCAATCCGTAAGCATACCTTCGCCCCTGAAGTTGGCCCGGCCGGATTAATTGACGATGAAGCTGAATTTGAAGCTTTGAGTGGCATTGACTGGTCATCATCAACCTTCCAGGACAGGGAACACGGAGGAGCGGAAAGGGATGACCCGGAAGCTTCAGGTCAACAAAACAATTGATCCATCAGACGGCTCATATCTGTGTTTTGCTGGAAAAAACAATGCTAATCATTTGGACTCGAGGAGTCATGTAATAGGATAGAAATAACTTGGTGTTGTCGTGCCATCATGCACGTGTTTGGCGCTCAACACTGTTAAGTTGCCATCTGATTTCACCCGTATTGCACTTATCATCTGCTTTCCTTACGCTTAAGAAAATTCCTAAAATGTCATGTATACAGAAATAAGTCACAAGACCCTTGGCGGCTTACCGCAGGGTAGGTCATGATATCTTAATATATAACCACCAATATGGAAAAAGAGTCACAGATAAATCTGTTGTGAACTATTTGAAACACAACCAAGACATCATACCTGTGAGCTTTGGATTTATATTGCCGGTTTATATAACCCGACCAGTAAGGGTAATAATAACCCAATCGTTGGAGACTTATCATCCAAAATCAAGCCGGGTTTAAACTTAAACCACATGTATACTTAGATCTTTGAATAAAAACATCTCAAGTCAAATAAAGGCTACTTTCAAATAAAACTTCAAACCAAATAAGAATAAAGAATTAAGGCTTCTGATTCGAATACGATCAGTAAACCGTTCCAAAGGGGTTGAGCTAGGATTCGAATACGATCATGTAGCCCCCAGTGGCTTTGGCGTTGCGCCGATCAAGAGGGTACCGACAACTATGTTCTCTTTGGTTCGAATACGACCTATGTTTGAACAGGAAGCCCCCTAATGACCTTGAGAGTTTTTTAACGACTCCGATTCGAATACGATCAAAGTCGGTTCCCAAAAGAGGTTGAGCTATGATTCGAATACGATCAAGAAGCCCCCTAGTGAGCTTGGCAGTGTGCCAATCAAGAGGGTATCGACATCTATGTTCTCTTTGGTTCGAATACGACCCATGTTTGAATAGGAAGCCCCCTAATGATCATAAGATTTAACGGCCAGATTCGAATACGATCATAAGCCGGATCAATCGGGTCAAGCTATATTCGGATACGATCAGCCCCCAGGTGATTATAGAGGATGATAATGACAATGCCAATGACATTTTACCTTTGAGGATGCAAAAAAGGACAGAGGTCCTGCTTTATTACTTATTATAATATATACATCGTCAAAAATATGTACATCATGAGAGCCGGTGGCTCAAGTGTAGTAAGGCCGAAGATGAGCAATATTCCACGGCCGGCGGGTCTCCTCCTCCGACTTACGTGAGTCTGTGTGCTCTCGAACATCGATAAGGTAGTATGACCCGTTGTTCAAGTTCTTGCTGACTACAAAGGGTCCTTCCCAAGGTGAGGATAGCTTGTGCGCATCAGACTGATCCTGGATGAGCCGGAGCACCAAGTCACCTTCTTGAAAGGTTCTGGACTTAACCCGACGGCTGTGATAATGGCGCAGGTCCTGTTGATAAATCGCCGAACATGCCACTGCTAAGTCACGCTTCTCATCCAACAGGTCAAGCGCGTCCTAACGGGCTTGTTCATTATCAGCTTCAACATAAGCCGCCACGCGGGGTGAGTCATGACGGATGTCACTAGGCAGAACCACCTCAGCGCCATAAACCATAAAGAAGGGCGTGTAACCCGTAGACCTGTTGGGGGTAGTGTTGATGCTCCATATCACTGAAGGCAACTCTTCTACCCAACAACCCGGCGTCCTTTGCAAAGGGACCATAGGCCGGGGCTTGATGCCTTTCAAGATTTCCTGATTGGCTCATTCTGCTTGACCATTGGATTGTGGGTGAGCCACTGACGAAACATCGAGCCGGATATGCTCACATTGACAGAATTCCTCCATGGCTCCCTTGGAAAGATTAGTGCCATTTTCAGTTATAATGCTGTGTGGAAAACCAAAGCGAAAGATCACCTTTTTCATGAATTGAACTGCCGTGGCTGCATCACACTTACTGACCGGCTCTGCCTCAACCCACTTTGTGAATTTATCAACCGCCACCAGGAGGTGGGTCTTTTTATCTTTGGACCTTTTGAAAGGCCCAACCATGTCAAGTCCCCAGACTGCAAATGGCCAGGTAATTGGAATCATCCTTAACTCTTGAGCCGGCACATGAGCTTGTCTTGAAAATCGCTGACACCCGTCACATTTACTGACCATATCTTCTGCATCAGCGTGAGCCGTTAGCCAATAGAACCCATGACGAAAGGCTTTAGCCACAAGAGATTTTGAGCCGGCATGATGACCGCAATCTCCTTCATGAATTTCTCGAAGAATTTCTTGACCTTCCTCAGGAGAGACACAACGCTGAAACGCCCCAGTGACACTACGGTGATGCAACTCGTCGTTGGCGATTGTCATTGACTTAGACCGCCGGGTTATCTGCCTGGCTAAGGTTTCATCCTCAGGAAACTCACCCCGGGTCATGTAAGCCAAATATGGCACTGTCCAATCTGGAATGACGTGAAGAGCCGCCACCAACTGCGCTTCTGAGTCAGGCACAACCAAGTCTTCCTCTGTAGGTAACTTGATAGAAGGGTTATGCCGAATATCCAAGAAAGTATTAGGAGGCACCGGCTTATGTTGAGAGCCCAAACGACTTAAGGCATCAGCCGCCTCGTTCTTTCTGCGGTCAATGTGCTCCACCTGATAACCCTTAAAATGTCCTGCAATGGCATCAACTTCACGGCGATAAGCCGCCATTAGAGGATCTTTGGAATCCCACTTGCCTGATACTTGTTGAGCCACCAAATCTGAGTCACCAAAGCATCTTACCCGGCTTAAGCTCATCTCCTTAGCCATCCGAAGGCCATGGAGCAAGGCCTCGTACTCAGTTGCATTGTTAGTACAGGGAAACATCAACCGTAGCACGTAACAAAATTTGTCAGCTCGAGGGGAGGCTAAAACAACTCCAGCCCCGAGCCCTCCAATTGCCTTGACCCGTCAAAGTGAATAGTACAATATGTGTTGTCCGACTTTTTTTCAGGCATCTGCAGTTCTGTCCAATCATTGATGAAATCCACCAATGCCTGAGACTTGATAGCCGTGCGAGGCACATATTTTAAACCGTGCGGCACAAGTTCAATGACCCACTTGGCGACTTGTCCTGTGGCCTCTCTATTTTGAATGATGTCTCCCAAAGGAGCAGAGCTGACCACAGTGATGGGATGACCCAAAAATATTGCTTAAGCTTCCGACTTGCCATGAACACCCCATAAACGAGCTTTTGCCAATGTGGATATCTCTGCTTGGACTCAACAAGCACCTCACTAATGTAGTAAACCGGCCGTTGAACCGGATGTTCCTTGCCAGCCTCCTTGCGCTCAACCACAATGGCAACACTGACAGCACATGCGTTAGCCGCCACATATAGCAATAGTGGCTCCTTATCAATGGGAGCAGCAAGGACCGGCGGCTCAGATAACTGTCTTTTCAAATCTTCAAAGGCAGCGTTAGCAACATCACTCCAGACAAAGTCGTCCGTCTTTTTCATCATCTGATAGCGGTATGGCCTTCTCATCTAACCGGCTTATGAACCGGCTTAAGGCAGCAATACAACCTGCGAGACGCTGAACGTCATTAATACACACCGGTTTAGCCAAAGAGGTGATCGCCTTGATCTTCTCCGGGTTAGCCTCAATGCCTCTGTTAGAAACCAGAAAACCCAAAAGCTTGCCTGCTGGAACTCCAAAAACGCACTTGTCCGGGTTAAGCATCATCTTGTAGACCCGAAGATTATCGAAGGTTTCCTTTAGATCATCTATCAAGGTCTCCTTCTCTCTGGACTTCACCACAACGTCGTCCACATAAGCATGAACATTGCGCCCAATCTGACTGTGGAGATAGTTCTGCACACATCGTTGATAAGTCGCCTGGGCACTTTTGAGCCCAAAGGGCATAAACACATAGCAGAAGGCTCCAAATGGAGTGATGAAAGCCGTCTTCTCTTGGTCCTTAACTGCCATCTTGCTCTGATGATAACCAGAATAAGCATCCAAAAAACTCAAAATCTCACAGCCCGCCATAGCATCAATGATTTGATCAATACGAGGGAGAGCAAAAGGATCAGCTGTACATGCTTTGTTTAAATCCGTGTAATTCACACACATACGACATGTGCCGTTCTTTTTGAGTGCAAGCACCGGGTTAGCCAACCACTCCGGGTGAAAAACTTCGACAATAAACCCGGCTGCCAAGAGCCGGGCCACCTCCTCACCAATAGCTTTACGCCTCTCCTCATTAAACCGCCGAAGAAACTGCCTGACTGGCTTAAATTTTGGATCAATATTAAGAGTGTGCTCAGCGAGTTCTCTCAGTACACCCGGCATGTCAGAAGGTTTCCATGCAAAGATGTCCCGGTTCTCATGGATGAACTCGATGAGCGCGCTTTCCTATTTGGGATCCAGATTGGCACTGATACTGAACTGCTTAGATGAGTCGCCTGGAACAAAATCAACAAGCTTGGTGTCATTGGCCGACTTAAATTTCATCACCAGCTCATGTTCCGTGGTTGGCTTCTTCAAAGACGTCATGTCCGTCGGGTCAACATTGTCCTTGTAGAACTTCAACTCCTCTGTTGCACAAACAGATTCGGCATAAGCAACGTCGCCTTCCTCACACTCCAAGGCTATCTTCTGACTCCCATGCACTGTAATGGTGCCTTGTGACCCAGCATCTTGAGCTGCAGATAAACATAACACGGCCGTGCCATGAACTTTGCATAAGCCGGCCGCCCAAACAGTGCATGATATGGGCTCCGAATTTTCACCACCTCAAAGGTTAACTTTTCAGCCCTGGAGTCATGCTCATCCCCAAAGGCTACTTCCAGCTCAATCTTACCCACTGGATATGCCGATTTACCCGGCAATACTCCATGAAAAACAGTGTTGGACGACTTGAGATTTTTATCAGTCAACCCCATGCGACGAAAGGTCTCATAATAGAGGATATTGATGCTGCTGCCTCCATCCATGAGCACCTTTGTGAATTTTTATCCACCAACTTGAGGTGCCACCACTAAGGCCAAATGACCCGGATTGTCAACCCGCAGAGGGTGATTGTCAGGACCCCGATTCCAAGTCACATCGATCTAGCCGGTAACACCTCATATCACTTTGCGGCCTCACGCACGGTATTCCCAATGTCGCCTTACCATGGCCGGGACCGTTTGCCTTTTGGCTCACCTATATGATAGTGTCGCTAGCATCCATATGACAGAGAACCGGGCCGACATGGCTAGTCGTGAACCCAAATCGGCACTAACCCATGGGGACGGGCATACATGAATCACATCGAGCATGTCGGTCGGCCAGCGTGTGAATCCGGGCTGTAGCATCGGGCTAACAGACTCCAGTAACCCGGGCCGTAGCGAGCTAAGGCAGGACTCGGATGTCACCGCGTGACATTTCCCGAAGAACGGACACAGAACGAAGTGAAACACATGTCGGCCAGTCAAGTGTCCAGAAAGCGGTAGTCTTTGGGCTAGCGGGACTCCGGTGAACCGGGCTGTAGCGGACTACTATCGCTCCGGAAGCACTAGACTACATTTCCCCATATGAGAGGCTGCCAAGGATAAACAACTAGATTGTCGGATCCCACACATACCAAGCATTTCAAACATACACACAATATGCTCAATATGTGTAAATACAACATGGCATCACAGCATAACTCTACGACTCAAAATATTTATTCATTAGGCTCCGAGGAGCGAGATATTACAAACATGGGTCTCACGACCCAACATTGAAACATACAAGTCAAACACATGCGGAAGCTTAACATGTCTGAGTACAGACATCTACAAATGAAAAAGGCTGAGAAGCCTGACTATCTACCAGATCCTGCCAAGGGCACAAGATCCTAGCTGAGGTAACAAGCTAAACGTCGAAGTCCACGTGGAACTACTAGCGAGACTGAAGTCTCTCTGCAAAACATAAAATAAGAAAACGCGAGTACAAATGTACTCAGCAAGACTTACATCAGAACTAACTACATATGCATCATTATCAACAAAGGGGGTGGTGGAGTATGACTGCAGCAAGCCAGCTTTGACTCGGTGGCTATCCTAAACTACGACTACAAGTAACTCTTTTGAGGTGGCGCTACGAGTCCACATATTCACCATATCAATACACCACTATGGACCCGCTCCGTCTTCCCTCTGAGAACGCCATCCATATCACTCCACGCTTATCTTGCGCATTTTAGAGTATCCACTTTCACTTGTCTATGAACTGTTATAGGCAACCCAGAAGTCCTTTACATGGACACGGCTATTCGAATAGATCATTTATAACCCTGCAGGGTGTACTTCTTCACACACGCTCTCGCCACTTACCACCATGTACACGTCGTGTATCTCGGCAACCTTCAAGCGGAAGCTTTGGCGAGGAGTCGGCCACGACCTGACTAACCACACAAGTCTCTAGTCCAGGTTTATCGCCTATTCGGGTTCCATCCGCAAGGAGATCCGGCCGGGGTGTCGCTCACGGCCCCAAACGATGTGTGCAGGGTTCCCAAGCCCATCTCGACGGATGGATCTACGCTTGGTACACCGTGCCATGGTGCCTAGTCTGCCCCAAGCCCACCTGTACCGGGTGCCACTCGGTAGACTACTAACACTACCTACAAACACCGGAAACTAGTTGCAACTCCTGGACAGAGATCAAGTTGGTTAATAACTCGAGAGGGGTCGAGTTACCGGAACCCAATGTGTGGTAGTAACTGTTCATGGATCACAAACACAGAACTCAGTTCCTTAGGACGGTTTCAATGAGACAACCCACCATGTACTCCTACATGGCCTCTCACCGCTACCTTTACCAAATCGTGTTCACACACTTAGCTCTCACACAGTAAGACATGTTCATGCACCTCCAATTCATCCCCGATGAATCAGACCTGACACAACTCTAAGCAATAGCAGGCACGACAAACAAGCATGAATGAGTAGGCACATCAGGGCTCAAACAACTCCTACTCATGCTAGTGGGTTTCATCTATTTACTGTGGCAATGACATGTCATGCAGATGATAAAGGGGTTCAACTACATGATAAGTAATGTATGAATCGTGGTTGTCCTAATGCAGTAAAAGAGAGCAGGAGCGAGAGAGTGGGATTGTATCGGAATGAACAAGGGGGTTTTGCTTGCCTGACACATCCGAAGATAGTATAGTTCTCCATCGGTGTCATCGAACACGTCGTCGGAACGTCGTCTACCGGGAGGGGATAACCGGCAAACAAGAAAGAACACAATCAATGCAATGCAACAATACGATGAATGAATGTGACATGGCAGTATGTTGTTGATTGAGCTAATGCATCTAGCAGCAAGTTAAATTAAGTTGGTTTGAATACAAGATTCAAATTCAAACTCCATATGTGGATATTTAAATGCCATTTATATGATTTGTGCTAAACAGCAGCTAT
Source organism: Aegilops bicornis (assembly GCA_021605145.1). Classification (NCBI taxonomy): domain Eukaryota; kingdom Viridiplantae; phylum Streptophyta; class Magnoliopsida; order Poales; family Poaceae; genus Aegilops; species Aegilops bicornis. The sequence goes on along the minus strand of CM038671.1, from coordinate 532,058,300 downwards.
AAGTTGTTCTAACATGCATGAAAATGGTACAGATGGATAGATTGGATTTTTTGATCATTTTTCATATATAATTTATCTCATTCTGACTTACGGTTGAATTTATATGAATTTTAGAAGTTTTAACTATTTTCTGGAATTTTCTAAACCTTTTCTGATTTATTCAAATTTCAGAAAATAGTTCTGACACAAGATGACGTCAAGATGACATCATCAGGTCAACACAGCTGACCGGGTCAAACTGAGCCGTGGGTCCCACATTCCATGTCCTTTGTCTTTGATTAGGCTTAGATTTAAACTAATCCAAAACTTAACAGAGGTGGCCCCACTGTCATGGACCTGTGGGGTCATTAGGTTAGTGCCTAATGGCGTTTTCTGGAGTTAGGCCGCCGGCCATGGACAGACGCGGCGGAGGTGCTCGGGAATCGCCCACAGGGCTCGGTTTGAGGTGTGCTTGGGCTCGTTGGAGAGCCCTCGTTGGCGCGCGTCGAACGGCGGTGGTGGCCGGACCTGTGGTGGCCGGAACCGACGACGGCGAGCTCGTGAGCGGCAGCCGGAGCTGGTGCTTGGTCTGGATCGGCGCTGCTGCTCACAAACGCAAGCGGTGAGGTGCTTTGAGGGGTGCTCTATGGGTCGCGACAAGCACAACGGTGCACGCCTGTGACCAAATGGTCACCGGGGCTTCGCCCGGCGAGCAAAGGCGGCGCGCATGCGGTGAGTCGGTCGCGATCACGACGCACGGGAAAGAAAAGAAGAGGATGGGGAGGTCGGTGGCTCACAGCGGTCACGTAGAGACGCCGATGGGCTCGGGAAGGGTTGGTGACGGCGGTCACCGGCGATCTCAGATGGACCGAGGTTGAAGAAGACGGCGTTAGCAGCGTTCTAGGGCTTCCGTCGCCGCACTTCGGTGAGGAGGAAGAGGAGGTCGTATGAGCACGGGAACACGTCGGAGAGGCGCGGGGAAGGCGGTGGCCAAGGCTACGGCGGTCGGCTGCGGCGAGCGCGCTCGGCTGTGGTGGGGAACGGCGAGAGAGAAGCGGAGAGGGGAAAGTGCGATGTCCAGGGGTCGAGGGGAGGACGGGGAGGCGGTTCAGGCGTCGCGGTGGCGAGGGACGCAGGCAGTGTGGAGGTGGCGTGTCGCCACGGCCTTGGCGTCTCTGTCTCCCTCCTCTCGCCCTCTTGGCAGAGGTAGAGGATGACTGCATGGGCCTGGTGGGCTAGGCCACCGGTGGGCCAGCTAGGTGGGCTGCCAGGTAGGTCCAGGTGAGTGGCCCAGTGGTTTTCTCTCTCTCTCTCTCTTACTTATATGTTTCCTGTTTTCTATTTTATTTCTTTGTTTTGAATTAGTAAAAATACTAATTCATTTTGTAAAATCCTGAAAATAATTGTGGGCACTTTTGAAACTATTTCCAATAGCCCTCAAATGCTTTCAAGATTATTTGGACATTTAAAATATTTTATAGAATTTAAATGTCCAAATTCAAATACTTATGATTTAATTCAAAAATCCAGAATAGCCTCCAAAATATGAAACCATTTTTGGCGGAGGGTTTAGCCAGACCAAAGATGGTGAGCATTTATGAAGGGCATTTTGGGTTCATTGAAAAGTTTGAAGTTTGAACCTAGTTGAATTCATTTGGTGCTAGGGTTTCAACATCCCCATTTCAACTTTCAAATAAATTTAAACATGATGCATGGATGCAAATGCCACTAATTACAACCAATTCTGGGGCTGTGACAGTGATCCTCCCTACTCCATAGAATAGGCTACTCAGACCATCTCGAATGAGGAACTGCCGGCTCAAAGGTGTTTACAACCCTCTTATGAAGTTTTTGATCCCTTTTGCACAAACTGGTGGTGAATACATGATACTGCCCACTATTCAGCTGCTTTGGGTTACTCTGATACCCGGATTGCTGCTGCTGCTGACCCCCTTGGCCAGATTGCTGATTGTAACCACCCTGGTTACCTTGAGGGCCTTGAAAATTGGAATTTGAGCCGCCGCCCGGGCCATGAAACCCGCCACCGCCGGAACCGCCGCCAGGTCCATGACTGCCGTCAAACATATTAGAATTCTTGAAAGCCTTCATGATCGTACAGTCTTTCCACATATGCGTGGCTGGCTTCTCCCGGGTGCCATGTCTTGGATATGGCTCATTTAGCAACTGCTCAAGAGTTGGACCTGACCCGCCAGACCAAGGAGGTGGCCTCCCCTTACGTCGTTGATTGTTGCCCTGTGCATTAGCTACAAACTCCGAGCTGCCGTCAGCCTTACATTTATTATTACCTCCTTGATTCACCGGGTTATGCTGAAGACCCTTAGCGGCTGCCGTTCTTCTTTCCCTTCCCCGTCTTTTCATCATCAGATGCATGATCCTTGGTACTATCAGAGTCGGCGTATTTAACGAGAGCCACCATCAGCTGGCCCATGTCATTACAATCGCGCTTGAGCCATCCCAGCTTCTGCTTCATAGGTTCAAAACGGCAATTTTTCTCCAACATTAAGACCGCGGAGACGGCATCCATCTTATCAGATGAATGTATTATCTCCTTCACCCGGCGGACCCAATGGGTCATGGACTCACCTTCCTTTTGCCTGCAATTAGTCAAATCTACAATCGACATGGGCTGCTTGCATGTATCTTTGAAGTTCTGGATAAACCGGGCCTTTAACTCGGTCCAGGAACTGATGGAATTAGGTGGCAACCCTTTTAACCAAGTGCGGGCCATTCCATCTAGCATCATAGTGAAGTATTTGGCCATCGCCGCGTCACTGACCTCCAGCAATTCCATGGCCATCTCATAGCTTTCAATCCATGCCCCGGGCTGTAAATCGGCTGTGTAATTAGGCACCTTTCAAGGCCCCTTAAAATCCTTTGGCAAATGCTCATTACGCAGCGCTGCCACTAAGCAAGGGACACCTCCGGTTCTCGTGGTTGCACCCACCTCAATAGAGGCCGCCGGATAAGCCGGAAAAGACCGGTAAGCCGCCTGCTGAGCCGCCTTCTCAGCCGCCTGCTGAACCACCCGCTCAGCCTCTTGGCGTATCCTGTCCTGATCAACCAAGTTAGGGGCTCCATCACGCGCCGGGTCATGTCCGCACGGCTGGTCGCAGGGCCGGGCGTTGCTTGAAACCGCCGCTGAGTCCATATGCCTGCTATAACTTGGGCTCCGGCTTGGGCGAGGGGTCGAATGAATCATGTCTCGACTGTAAGAGTAAGCCTCCTGCTGTGGTAGAGCCGTCTGAAGAAGTTCTCTGACCCTTCGTGTTCTGATCGCCGTCGGAGAGTCTCCCTCCATAGGGAGAGCTGCCAGTCGAGCCGCCGCAGCGACCATGTTCTCCAAAGGGTTAGAGTAATGACCCGATGGTGTTGGCACATAACGAGGTGGGGCAGTATCCACACGAGGAGGTCCCATCACTCGTGGTTGAACCGGCATCCCAGCTCCGGGTGCTACAACTCGGTCCATCCCCGGCGGGTTACTGGGCCCTGCGCCGGGTGTATGAAAAAGGTTTCGAGGATCATAAACCGGAGGCAGACGGGATTGATACTTCTGGTGCCTTCTCCTCATGACCTCGTTTCATGCATTCATATTCATTGTAAGCTGGAACGCTTCTGATTGAAGCTGCTGAGCTCGAGCATCCAAAGCCGCCCGTTCTGTGGCCAATCTGGTGTCCTCAGCTGCTAGGTTTTCCTTGGCTTGTGCCATCTCCTCGCGTAACCGTGCCACTTCTGCATCATGTTCCATCTGGTCCACTGGATTAACCGTGGTGGTTAACAGGGTTGTCAACCTATCCGTGAGATCTATCAACACCTGAGCCGGCAGGCGCACAGGGTCTCCTACCCCGGCTGCTGCTGACCCGAAGGTTATTGCTGCCGCGGTCGTAGAGTTTTGACTGGGTTGGGTGCCAGCCATGAAGATCCCTACTCTGCTCGGTGGCTCAAAGGGGTCCAGAATACTGCTGCCATTGGAACAACCCCCAAGCCCGCCATCTTGTAGTTGATACAATAAATCCGTCTCACCCATGGATGATTCGCCGTCAGAGTTGATGGCCGTCTCACCACCAGGTACGGATCCTTCAGGAAGTTCCCCTTCGTGGACGCATCACACGAAGGCACGCTTCATGGCGGGCTGAGCCCGGGCGGGTCTCGCACGCTGAGCCGTCTCGACGATGTCGGTGCAGATGTCCGGCTCAGGGCCCGGCTCACCGATCTTGCCGATGAAGACGTGGATTCGCCGAAGGGGACCCGGTACCCGTACTCAATTGAGCCGGCGTCGGGGCCCCAGCCTGCATCGTCGATGTAGAGCTTGCCGCGACGACTCTTGGTCACCCGGCCCACAGCGTATCCCTTGAGCCCTTCAAAGCTACCCTTCAAGAACTCAAATCCACCATGCGCTGGCCCCACGGTGGGCGCCAACTGTCATGGAATTGTCACGACAGATGTCCTAGCAAAAGGACTTAGTCGTGGAGCCATCACCACTAGGAAGCAAGAAGGGGTTAATCGGGACAGAGGACACGAGGTTTATACTGGTTCGGCCCCTTACGGTGAAGGTAAAATCCTACGATCCAGTTTGAGTGGGATTACTTATGTCTCGATAACCAGGGAGCGAATTCCCTTGACCTAGCTCTCGATTTGATGTTACTTGCCCTGAGCTGCCCCCGGGTCATCCCTTTATATACATAGGTTGATGCCCGAGGCGGTTCATGGAGTCCCGTCCGGCTCATAAATAGTGTCCGGCTCGGTTTCTCTCTATTCCTACCTTATAGTACAAGTTTACATACATATGGCGGTTTATCTCTACGGGCCTTAAGTCGCCCTTTAGGCCTTGGGCTTTTAACTAACCCGCCATCTCCAGGAGCTATCTTGGGCTTCATGAGTCGTCATGAGTATAACCCGGCCCCTCCTGGGCGAGTCATACTAATAATTATATCCCCAACACATCGCGACGAGGTTAGCTTAAAGGGGTTAAACGGGTCAAAGGACACAAGGAGTTTATACTGGTTCGGCCCCTTGCGGTGAAGGTAAAGTCCTAATCCAGTTAGAGTTGGTATTGCTAGGGTTTCGATTACCAGGGAGCGGATACACTTTTCCCTGCTTTTGATGTGTTGTTTCTTGCCCTAAGCCGTTGCCGGGTCGTCCCCTTATATACATGGGTTGACGCCCTGCGGCCTACAGAGTCCCGGCCGACTCATACAAACGTGTCCGGCTCGGTGACTTATCTTACATGCCTTGTAATACAAGTTACATATACATGGCGGTTTATACTCATGGGCCTTAAGCCGACTCTCGATTTGAGCCCTTTAACATGCCTACTTCATGAACCGCCACCTTCACATACTCATGGGCTTTGTCTAGATGTACTACCACTGGGATAACCCGGCACCTCCTGGATGGGTCATATCCAATAGTCATATCCCCAACATTAGGCACCAGGTTGATTTGAACTTTTTCATGTCAATCTTCAGCACTTAGAAAAAATCCTTCTTCATCTGCGTGTGAAATGCCGTAATCCGCCATGACGTCATCTCCGGAAATTGTGTTGACCCGCCATGACATCACCTGTCATTAATGTTATACATTTTCCAAATCTCAATAAATCTTTTTCCTTTACTAAACCTCCAAAAATCGAGGCGTCCGCGCCGTCACATATCCATTTGCTTGTCTCCTCGATTCCCGCACATGCCACTTATCCTTCCAGCCTTATAAATAGGGCCACGAGGCCTCTTTTCACTCTCCCCCTTGCCTTCTTGCCTTCTTCCTCTCTGCGACGCTCCGGTACGCCCGAGATCTGCCACCGTCGACCTTCATCTCCTTCGTCGACTCCGGCCGCTGCATCACCCTGAACAGACCAGAACACCGCGGCGCTCCTCCGCTGTCAACCATCGTTGGTGAGTCTCCCCCTTTCCTCTTCATAGATCTATGTCAGGGTTTCTCTATTCATTGGTGTTCATCACCATTATTCCCTTTCTCCGCCCTAGATTGCATGGCCTTGATCTGAAAATGATACAAACCTTGCGCGGTAGCAGTTCTAGCACTTATTTCGCAATATTAGAATATATCCTCATAGCAACAGATCTCATCTAGGCATCCCCACTTTTCTGCTGCCGCCACCTTAGGTTTAGATTTTATTCCATTTTTCTGAACAGCTGCAGATCCGATCGCATAACTTCAATCTGTGAAAACTGTTTATCCCAACACTTAGTGAAATTTTGCTCTTGTCAGACCTTGAATGCCCATACTTGTCATGGCGGCTTACACGTCCGGCTTACAATTACTCATATATCATTAGTCCTCACTTAAGCCGCCATAGTGAATATATACTGTAACTGTTAACTTGTGATTTCACCAACTAATTTGAACCGGCAAAATTTTCCTTTACTTTAGATTGTCTCTCTTCACAATGCCGCCAAAGACAGTCTATACATGCAATTGGGTTCCCTCCATCGTCACTGAGGGCTCTCTCAAAGACATTTTGTCAAAATGGGGTATTTGCCCGCAAAGAGTGTCATGAATTATCATGCCCCTGAACCAGGCGAAGAAAAACCTCAGCCAAAGGATGGCGAGGTCATTGTATTTACTGATCATATGAACCGGGGCTTTTCACCACCCGGCTCTGCTGGAAAACGGGTTAACTGGCATTGACTTGGTTTAGTGTTGGGTTTCTTGGCAGATCATACCCTTGAGCCACCGACCCGGCTTAATGTGTACTTATACTGGTGGTGTAAAGGATCCATTGCGCCACAACTCTGTGCCATTAAATGACGAGGCAATTGATGAAATGACCAAGTCCCTTCTGAATGAAGATCCGGAAGATTGCAGTAAAGTGGGTCTGAACCCTTTCTGCAAACTTAACCCACCACCGAAAGTGAGCCTCTGAACTTTTTTTATTTATACTTCATTATTCAAATGCTTCATTAATTCAACCTTGATGTATTTTCACAGGCTGACTCTGATTTTTGGAAGAAAGAATACGATCTTGAAGCCACCAAGAAGGCCAGGGCTGCCAAGAAAGCTGCCAAGAAAGCCGCCAAAAAGACCACCAAGAGAAACAAGAAACCAAGCGCTTCTGACCTGCTTAATCTAGATGAAACCTCTGAGTCAGAGGTAGCCCTTGACTCTCTTGGATCGTTTTTCAATCATCTTATTGACACTGACTATTATCAGGATGACACGGGGGCCAGCCAAGCAATTGAAGAAGAGGTCATGATTATTTCCTCCGACTCAGTGCCTTTGCCAAGACAGAAATTTCGACTGGTAACCCGAAAAGTAAGATTTTCACACCCCTTAGCTCATTTGGATCCTCACTTTCTTTTGAAGCAACAGCAACACGAGAACCGGTGACAGACTCGGAACAGCGGAGGTGAAGAACTATCCTCCGATTTACCAAATACTCTGGCTCGTCGTAAACGTCAAAATGAGGTCCTTCCAAACTTAAATTCTTTTTATTCGCTGGCGGGCCTCATTCGCCAGCCACTTAATTCATCTAATTCAAATTACCAGGAGATTTCTCGCTCTTCCTCTGGCGATTCATCACAGACCCAGCTGCCGACTTTCAAGACTGCCCCTGGGTAACAATTATTACCTTTTATTCCATGCTCTCCTTTTTCTATACTCTTACAATTATATTGACTTGTCACAACCCGTGCAGCGGACAAGCAAAGCCTAGTAAGAACGCAAAGGTGACCAAACCAACTGATGATCCTAAAGTTATTGAACTGGAACGGCAAGTCTCAGCACCTGAAGTTTCTGAAAAGCAGCCGGAAGACCCTGCTTATGATGTTCCACCAGAAACTCTTGACCCCTCTGGTGATCAAACAAGACTTAATCCTTTGAACACTGAACCATCAAGCCCAGTTAAACCACCGGAGACTCATACTGACGACGTTATGGTCACTGGCACTAGTTATACAGAGCCGAGAAATCCAACTGTCTTAGCCAAGCACTCCGCCAAGCAAGAAGTTATTGAGAGGCGAAAAGTGAGGTTTGATGTCTCCCACTATGCACAGTTAAGCAGTAGCGAAATTCTGTTTGGCTACCTCAACCAAGTACACTCCAGTCGCGATCCTGAAATCGATATGGTGAAGCAGATGCATCAAAAGTACGAGGCATGATTTCCGGCTCTAAATAAGGTACGTAAATCCTGCCAGCCCCCAAGTCTACTGCTTATGATAAGATTGAATATGCTGTAGACTTAGAATAACCCAGAAGCATCTGTAGTAGAATCCTTCCAAGGCCGGTTGTCATAGTGAGAATTAAATCGGATGTTGAAACAATTTAGCATCGCATCCGTAGTCCCCAAGGGCCAGTTTAATCAGCATGAATGAGCCGGTCCTGCTTACCATTGTTTAAGAAAGGAGAGCTTATTTGCGTAGCCCCCATGATCCGACCCATGATTGTTTACAGCACAGCCGGGTCATCATAAAGTAGTAAGAAGACACAAGCGATATGCATTAGCCCCCAAGTGCCAAGTAGTCTTGCTTGCAAAGTGCTTGGGACTTATTCACATGAGCCGTCTTGTATGAATGAAATATTTTTTCGGCAGGCATTAGCCCCCAAGTGCCAAGTGTTGTTGCTTGCAAAAGGCTTGGGACTTGTACTCCTGTAACCCAGATGTGAATGTTTTTATAATTCCATGTTTTATACAGGCTGCCACTGCTGAACTTGAGTTACAATTGGCAGATGCTAAAACCCGGCTGTCAAATCAGGAATCTGAGACAGAGAAGGCTGAATTAAAATTCCAGTTCAGCATATCTGAGACGGAAAAACTGAAAACCAGCTTCGAGGCTGAGAAAAACACTTGGGCCAAGGAGAAGACTGCGCTGATGCAGCGAACCGAGAAAGCGGAAGCGGCTCTTCAAGAGGTGACCACTGAGCCCATCGGTTTAAAACACCGCGTATCTTAGATGGTTTCTGCTATATTTGGTGAGTCTCCTTGCTAGTCATCAAAAGTGAATCCTTGTCGTGGTAATATAAACCGCCCTTAACCAATCTTTGATTTATTCAGGTCCAAGGAGCAGCAACCTTAACCAAGATATGCTTGTGAAGCTCAAGGCTGTCTACACACTTGTCGAACAGCTGTATACTGGAACTCAGCGTGTACTGGCCACAATTTCTCCAACGAATCAAGCACCTACTCTTTTGATAGATGTCTTGAAAAAACTCTTGGTTCTGCCTGCCAGGCTTGATGAGATGAAACGGTCGTCTGGAAGAGCCGGTGCCATGACGGCTTTCAGCCGGGCCAAGGCATGGTTACCAGAGCTAGACCCGTCTGAGGTGGCTACTGGATATCCAAGTTTGAAAGAAGACGACACTGCTTTTGATAAAAAAAACTTTGCTGCATGTGTGAAAGAAATACGTCCTCTGGCCAGTCTGATTGCCAATGAAACGGACCTGTCAAAATACCATCCGGCTTACAACATGGAGAACCAGAAGGTGACGACGCCGGCTTACAAAGTGATGAGTTTAACCCCCCAATCCGTAAGCACACTTTTGCCCTTGAAGTTGAGTCGTGTGATCTTATAGATGATGAGGCTGAATTTCAAGCTTTGTCTAGCATCAATTGGTCATCACCAAACTTTCAGACGGCGGAGGATAACGAAGAACTGGGAAGGGATGACCCAGAAGCCTCCAATCAGCAAGGCCAAGAAGAATGAACCGCAGGTATATATATTTTGATTCTCGGAAAAACACTTGATCCCATTTGGCTCATGGAGCCATGTAATAGGGTAGTAAAAACTTGAATCTGTCGTGCCATCGTGCACATTTATGCTTTTGTGCAATACTGCTCATATGCCAATTTAAGAAACTTCCCTTGTATGCTTATGATATTATTGAATTATGCAGATTAGATTTGATAATCATCCTGCACACAAAGAAATCACAAGTGCCCTGGCGGTTTACCACCGGGCGGGTCATGATACCCAAGTAAGGCCACTAGTGACGAGTAGTCCAAAACCAGGGCTGATCTGACCATAAAGCTTAACATGATAAAATATCATACCTGTAGCATGGGTTTAAACTGCCGGCTTACCAGCTTCGTGCAGTTAGAGGTTTAGAGTTGTAACTCTAAACATAGGAGTATGATACTTTGGCAACTTAGAGTCTGCCATTCTGGCGGGTTATAGAGACCCAAAAGATGCTTCAAATATGAGCCATAAGTAGGGCAGCTGGGCCCGACTTGTAAAAAATCAGAAGGCAAAGAAAATATCATAAAATACAAATAAGAAATCAAAAGAAACTCAAGGCTTTTGTAGGCTGCCAAGCCAAAGTATCTTCTTCGATGAAACTAGCCTGAGCCACTGGATTATTCTTGTGTTCCGTGAGCCTGACTCACAGTACCCAATCGACATTTGAACCCCAATAAATTCAGGTCTTGCTCAAAGACTTATCATGAGTAAGCAGGGTCAGAGTAACAACATACATCACGGGCTGATTTATCCACGTTTCAAGGAAGGCGGCTTATGAAGCCTGGATCTATCCTGACTATCTGTAAACCGTCTCTCACATGACAAACCGTTTGAACCTTAACAAGCTCAGATCTTGGTCGAATACGCCGTAAAGATTGATCGTTAAGAGTTCGACGGGTCAATCGGGATTACCCGATGGAGTTGAAGCGGTAGCTCTGGTAGGATGACCCGAAAAGGTTATGTTCTCTTTGGTCGAATACGCCTATGTTTGAACAAACCTGGTCAAGAGGGTAGTAACTCTATGTTCTCTTTGGTCGAATACGCCTATGTTTGAACAGGAAGCCCCCAAGTGACATACTAACAAATCGTGCTCCCTAGGGACCTATGTTTGAGCTGTGCTGTGCATCCAACTCTCTTTGGTCTGTGTGATTTGGGCGTTAAGCCTCTTAACTGAACATGTAAGATGATGATAAAGACTCAACTTCGAGGAAGTGAAACGACAGAGGCCTTGAATTATCAGGGATGTTGGCTTTATTATTCTGCTTATAATATATAAATCATCAGACTATGTAGATCATGAGAGCCGGTGGCTCAAGTATAGTAGGGCCGAAGTTGAGCAATATTCCACGGCCTACGGGTCTCCTCCTCCGACTTGCGTGAGTCCTTGTGTTCTCGAACGTCGATAAGATAATATGACCCATTATGCAGATTCTTGCTGACCACAAAAGGTCCTTCCCAAGGCGGGGACAGCTTATGCATATCTGTTTGATCCTGGATGAGCCGGAGCACTAAGTCGCCTTCTTGAAAAGTTCTGGTTTTAACCCGACGGCTGTGATAACGACGTAGATCTTGCTGGTAAATCGCCAAACAAGCCGCCGTGAGGTCACACTCCTCATCTAATTGGGTCAAGTGCATCTTGACGTGCCTTTTCATTGTCAGCTTCAACGTAAGCTGCCACCCGGGGTGAATCGTGACGAATGTCACTAGGGAGAACCGCCTGTGCTCCGTAAACCATGAAGAAAGGTGTGTAACCCGTAGATCTGTTGGGGGTTGTATTGATACTCCATAACACTGAGGGTAACTCCTCCACCCAACAACCCGGCGTTCTCTATAAAGGAACCATAAGCCGGGGCTTGATACCTCGCAGAATCTCTTGATTAGCTCGTTCCGCTTGACCATTGGACTGAGGGTGAGCCACAGAGGACACATCAAGCCGAATATGCTCCCGTTGACAAAATTCTTCCATAGCACCTTTAGAGAGGTTAGTGCCATTATCTATGATAATGCTATGTGGAAAGCCAAAACGAAAGATCGCCTTCTTAATGAATTGAACTGCCGTTGCCGCATCACACTTACTAACCGGCTCTGCTTCAACCCACTCAGTAAACTTATCAACCGCCACCAAAAGGTGGGTCTTCTTATCCTTGGACCTCTTGAAAGGCCCAACCATATCAAGCCCCCAAGTCGCAAACGGCCAAGTTATTGGAATCATCCTCAACTCTTGAGCCGGAACATGAGCTCGTCGTGAAAACTTCTGACAACTGCACATTTGCTGACCAAATCCTCTGCATCAGCATGAGCCGTCAACCAATAAAAATCGTGATGAAAAGCCTTGGATACAAGAGATTTAGAGCCGGCATTATGACCACAATCTCCTTCATGAATATCTCGTAGAATCTCGCAACCTTCTTCAGGAGAAACACACCGCTGAAACGCCCCTGTGACACTGCGATGGTGCAACTCCATATTGACAATTGACACTGACTTGGACTGCCGGGTTATCTGCCTCGCCAAAATATCATCCTCTGGCAACTCATCCCGGGTCATGTAAGACAAATATGGAACCGTCCAATCAGGAATAGCATGAAGAGCCGCCACCAATTGTGCTTCCGGGTCACAGACAGCAAGATCCTCTTCTGTAGGCAATTTCACAAAAGGGTTAAGCAAAACATCCAGAAACGTGTTAGGTGGCACCGGCTTACACTGAGACCCCAACTGGCTTAAAGTATCGACCGCCTCATTCTTCCTGCGATCAATATGCTCAACTTGATAACCCTTGAAATGACCCGCAATAGCATCAACATCTCGGCGATAAGATGCCATGAGTGGATCTTTAGAATCCCAGGTGCCAGAGACCCGTTAAGCTACCAGATCTGAATCACCAAAGCACCTTACCCGGCTCAAATTCATCTCTTTAGCCACCTGAAGACCATGGAGCAAGGCCTCATACTCAGCTGCATTGTTAGTACAAGGGAACATTAACTGGAGAACATAAGAAAATTTATCACCACATGGGGAAGTCAAGACAACTCCAGCCCCCGAGCCCTCCAACTGCCTGGATCTGTCAAAGTGAATGGTCCAGTATGTGCTGTCCGGCTTTTCCTCAGGCGTTTGCAACTCTGTCCAATCATTGATAAAATCCACCAGTGCTTGAGACTTGATGGCCGTACGAGGTACATACTTCAAACCATGAGGACGAAGTTCGATGGCCCATTTAGCAACCCGACTTGTGTCTTCTCTATTTTGGATGATGTCTCCTAAAGGAGCAGAATTAACCACAATAATGGGATGACCTAGAAAATATTGCTTAAGCTTCCGGCTTGCCATGAACACCCCATACACAAGCTTCTGCCAATGCGGATATCTCTGCTTGGACTCAATAAGCACCTCACTAATATAATAAATCGGCCATTGAACCGGGTACTCCTTGCTTGCTTCTTTCCTTTCCACCACAGTGGCCACACTGACAGCCCGGTTATTAGCAGCCACATACAACAACAAAGGCTCCTTATCAATGGGAGCAGCAAGGACGGGCAGCTCAGCCAACTGTTTCTTCAGATCCTCAAACGCCTGATTAGCAACATCACTCCAAACAAAGTGATCTGTCTTCTTCATCATCTGGTAAACAGGAATAGCCTTCTCACCTAACCGGCTTATGAACCGGCTTTGGGCCGCAATACGACCCGCCAGACGCTGCACATCATTAACACACACCGGCTTAGCCAATGAAGTAACGGCTTTGATCTTCTCCGGGTTAGCTTCAATGCCTCCTTTGTTAGAAACCAGAAAACCCAAGAGCTTGCCTGCTGGTACACCAAAAACACACTTTGCCGGGTTAAGCATCATCTTGTAGACCCGGAGATTGTAAAATGTCTCCTCCAAATCATCAATCAAGGTCTCCTTCCTAGACTTCACCACAATGTCATCTACGTAAGCATGAACATTATGCCCAATCTGATTGTGAAGGCAATTTTGCACACACCGCTGGTAAGTCGCCTGGGCACTCTTGAGCCCAAAAGGCATAGACACATAGCAGAAGGCTCCAAACGGAGTAATGAAAGTTGTCTTCTCCTGGTTCTTAACTGCCATCTTGATCTGATGATAACCTGAATAAGCATCCAAAAAACTCAAACACTCACAACCCGCCGTAGCATCAATGATTTGATCAATACGAGGGAGAGCAAACGAATCAGCTGGACAAGCCTTGTTTAAGTCCGTATAATCCACACACATTCGTCAAGTGCCATTCTTCTTAAGCACCAATACCGGGTTAGCCAACCACTCAGGATGAAAAACTTCAACAATAAACCCGCTGCTAAGAGCCGGGCCACTTCTTCACCAATGGCCTTCCGCCTCTCCTTGTTAAAACGACAGAGGAATTGTCTGACCAGTTTAAACTTAGGATCAATATTAAGAGCGTGCTCAGTGAGTTCCCTCGGTACACCCGGCATGTCTGAAGGCTTCCATGCAAAGATGGCCCGGTTCTCACGGATGAACTCGATGAGCGCGCTTTCCTATTTCGGATCCAGATTAGCACTGATGCTGAACTGCTTAGATGAGTCGTCAGGAACGAAGTCAACCAATTTAGTGTCATCTGCCGACTTAAACTTTAATGAAGGATCATGCTCCATGGTTGGCTTTTTCAAGGACGTCATGTCTGCCGGGTCAACATTATCCTTGTAGAATTTCAGCTCCTCCGTTGCACAAACTGATTCAGCATAAGCAACATCACCTTCTTCACATTCCAAGGCCACCTTGCGACTCCCATGTACTGTGATGGTGCCCTTATAACCCAGCATCTTAAGCTGCAAGTAAACATAACAAGGCCTTGCCATGAACTAGCATAAGCCGGCCGCCCAAACAGAGCATGATAAGGGCTCTTGGTTTTGACCACTTCAAAGGTTAGAGTCTCAGACCTGGAATCATGCTCATCTCCAAAGGCAATTTCCTAAGATATCTTACCCACTGGATAGGCTAACTTACCCGGCACCACACCATGGAAAACAGTGTTTGACAGTTTAAGATTTTTGTCAGTCAATCCCATGCGACGAAAGATCTCATAGTAAAGTATGTTGATGCTGCTGCCTCCATCCATGAGTACCTTAGTAAACTTATAGCCCCCAACCTAAGGCGCCACCGCTAGAGCCAAGTGACCCGGATTATCAACCCGGGGCGGGTGATCCTCGCGACTCCACACAATGGGCTGCTCTGACCACCGTAGATAACGTGGCACCGCCGTCTCAACAACGTTCACAGCTCTCTTGTGAAGCTTCTGATCCCGCTTACACAAACTGGTGGTGAAAACGTGGTACTGCCCACTATTCAATTTCTTCGGATTGCTCTGATAACCAAGACTGCTGCTGCTGTTGATTCACCTGATTACTCTGCTGATTGTAACCACACTGGTTATCGTGGCCTTGAAACCCGGAACTTGAACCGCTGCCTCCATTACCCAGACCATGAGAACCGGACCCTAATCCGCCGTTCGGGCCATGGTGGCGCTGGATGGACTCCGTAAAGCTTCTCATTATGCTGCAATCTTTCCATAGATGGGTAGCCGACTTCTGATCCGTTCCGTGTTTCGGACACTGCTGATTTAACATTGCATCAAGGTCAAACCCTGTCCTTTGAACTGGCGGTCCCTTACGACGCTGGTTATAATTGCGTGCACCGGTGTTAGCCACAAAATCATCAGCCTTGCGCTTACCGTTGCCGCCCTGATTGGTAGGGTTGTACTGCTGTCCCTTCATGCCGCTACTCTTCTTTCCCTTTCCCGATCTTTCATCCTCAGAGTTGGAGTCCTTGGTACCATCAGAGTCGGCATACTTAACAAGAGCCGCCATAAGCTCCCCCATGTCATTGCAATGACGCTTAAGCCGCCCAAGATTCTGCTTGAGTGGAATAAAATGACAATTTTTCTCCAACATTAGAACCGCTGAGCCGACGTTGATGTTATCTGAAGAATGTATGATAGTCGAGACCCGGCGCACCCAGCTGGTCGTTGACTCGCCCTCAGCTTGAACACAAGAAACCAAATCCACGATCGACATAGGCTGCTTGCATGTATCCTTGAAATTCTGGATAAACCGGGCTTTTAGCTCTGCCCATGACCTGGTGGAGTTAGCCGGCAGCCCCTTCAACCAAGTACGAGTTGTCCCTTCTAGTATCATGGTGAAATACTTAGTGTATGCAGCCTCACTGACATCCATCATCTCCATAACCATCTCATAACTCTCCACCCAAGCCTCAGGGGGCTGGTCTGCTGTGTAGTTAGGCACCTTACGAGGGCCTTTGAAGTCCTTGGGCAGACACTCGTTTCGTATAGCCACGGTTAAACACGGCACACCCAAAGCTCTAGAAGTTACACCTGCGTCAACTGAAGCCATCGGGTAAACCGGCGCGCGCTGATGAGCCGTCAGTTGAGCCGCCAGCTCGGCCTCTCGACGCATTCTGCCCTGATCCACCAAATCCTGTGCATTGGCACCATTGCGCGTCGGGTCAGGTACATGAGGTTGGTTACGGGCTGCTCCGTACTCGAGACCGTTGGCGAGTCAATGTGCCTACTGTAGCTCTGGCTTGGATGAGGGGTCGAATGAATCCGGTCGCGACTATAGGAATAAGCCTTCTGCTGGGCCAAAGCTGTTTGAAGAAGTTCCCTGGCCCTGCGGGTTTCAACCGCCGTCGAAGTCTCGCCCTCAACTGGCAGAGCCGCCAATCGTGTAGCTGCAGCAATCATGTTGTCCAGAGGGGTGGAATAATGACCCGACGGGGTGTTATTCACATGCCGAGAATCTGTCCCGCGTGGCTAAACCGGCGCTCCACCCCCTGGTGCCTCAACCGTCTGATTTATCACCGGCGAGTTACTAGCCCCTACTCCGGGTGTATTGAAGAGGTTCCGTGACTCATAAATTGAGGGCAGACGACTCTGGCGCTTTCTCCTCAAGACTTCATTTGAAGCGTTCTGATCCACTATGAGCCGGTATGAATCTGCTTGAATCCGCTGTGCTTGGGCGTTTAAAACGGCCCGCTCTGCAGCCAACCTAGCATTTTCTGCTGCCAATTCTGCTTTAGCTTGCGTTATCTCACCACGCAATTTAGCCACTTCCGCCTTATACTGCTCCTGGTTTTGTGGGGTTACGTCAACCTCCCTCAGAGTCGCCAGGGCTTCCAACAGATCTGTTAAAACTTGAGCCGGCGGGCGCACTGAACCGCCAGCACCCGCTGCTGTCACCGCCGCTGCACTGGAAGTCATGGCCCCAGCGGCTGTTGAACCGAGAACCGGCTGGGTGCCAGCCATGAAGATTGCCACCCTGTTTGGCGGCTCATGGGGGATTCGGAATACCGTCGCCATCGGAATAGCCCCCAAGCTGTCCATCTTGCAGTTGATACATTGAATTGGTCTCGCCTGTGGACGACTCGCCATCAGAGTAGATGGCCGTCTCACCGCCAGATACAGATCCTTCCAACTCAGCCTCGTGGATACATCCAACAAAGGCATGCTTCACGACAGGCTAAACCCGGGCGGGTCGTGCACGCTGAGCCGTCACGATGATGTCAGTGCAGATGTCCGGCTCAGGGCCCGGTTCGCCGATCTTGCAGATGAAGAAGTGAATTCTGCCGAAGGGGACCCGGTACCCGTACTCAATTGAGCCGGCCTCGGGGCCCCAGCCTGCATCGTCGATGTAGAGCTTGCCGCGTCGACTCTTGGTCATCCGGCCCACAGCGTATCCCTTGATCCCTTCGAAGCTACCCTTCAAGAACTCAAAACCACCATGTGCAGGCCCCACGGTGAGCGCCAACTGTCGTGGAATTTTCACGGCAGATGTCCTAGTGAAAGGACTTAGTTGAGGAGCCATCGCGACGAGGTTAGCTTAAAGGGGTTAAACGGGACAAAGGACACAAGGAGTTTATACTGGTTCGGCCCCTTGCGGTGAAGGTAAAGGCCTAATCTAGTTTGAGGTGGTATTGCTAGGGTTTTGATTACCAGGGAGCGGATACGCTTTTTACGGCTTTCGATGTGTTGTTTCTTGCCCTAAGCCGCTGCCGGGTCATCCCCTTATATACATGGGTTGACGCCCTGTGGCCTACAGAGTCCCGGCCGGCTCATACAAACGTGTCGGGCTCGGTGACTTATCTTACATGCCTCATAATACAAGTTACATATACATGACAGTTTATACTCATGGGCCTTAAGCCGACTCTCGGTTTGAGCCCTTTAACAGGCCTACTTCATGACCCGCCACCTTCACATACTCATGGGCTTTGTCTAGATGAACTACCACTGGGATAACCCGACCCCTCCTGGGCGGGTCATATCCAATAGTCATATCCCCAACAGCGTTGGTGCTTGCTCTTATGGCGGTCATACGCTTGTGTGGGGCCTTGGTTGTGTGCATGGATTGATGGTGTATGGTGTTCTTTTGTTTTGTTTTGTGATGATCATAGAGAGAAGTCCTTAGGGCCAGTTCTTTTGCTAGATTTTTTGGGCTTCCAGAATAAGCTGCCCACTACCCAGCTTATTCTAGAAGCCCAACCAAAATTTTCTTATTAGAAGCCTATTAGTAAAGTCTTAACTACTAGGCTTCTAAAAAAATAAATTTGGTTGGGCTTCTAGAAAGCTAGGTAGGAGGCAGCTTATTGCATGTCTTTCTTTTTTTTTCTGGTTTTGGTTGTTGTATTCTATTCTGATGCTGTGTTGTAATGTCTGCGTGTTATTTTCTTGCCGCTGCTAGATGAACAATGTTGTTGTGGACATATTAAGGGAAAATATAGGGAAAATACGGTGGCATGTTAGTTTGTCGTCTGCTCAACTCTATTCTCAGCGGTCCTATTTTATTTGAAGAGTTTTATTATGATGCTCTGTTTTCTTGTAAGTAACTCAATTTTTGTGTCCATGTACCAATATCTTATCGCTCATCTCTTTCTCTTCCTCGGCTAGTGTTGGTTCTTCATCTTTTGCTGGTGGTGTTGTTGCTTACGCACGCGGTTGCTGCTATTTCGGGTGATGATGATTGGCTCTAGATTTCGTTTCTCCCTTTCTCCCCTTTTTGGGCTTGCCTACTAATTTTGTTCGCTTTGCATGTCCGGGCATAGGAGATTTACCAGAAGGGTGGTTGTTTCTCCCTTTGGTGTCACATGATATGTCTTTGGTAGAACCGATTGAAGAGGCATAAGCTCCGGTCACCTAGATTATCTAGTGATATGCTAATTTTGCGCTCTATTTTCCATTTGTTGTAGTGGTTCTTTTGTTGGTTGTGTGTTTCTCAGTTTTCCTCTGTTTGGATTTGTTGGGTTTTCAGGTTTACACTTGGAGCCTGAGATTATTAGGTCGGCATAATCTCTTGTATGGTATGTGAAAGGTGGCTAGCTGTCTTGTTTTTGTCTTTGGGTTGTTAGTTTTGTCTGTGGTGTTTCCCCTTTTTGTGTTCTAATTTCTCCATTTTTTGGGTGCGCTTTCTTGGTACGTTGAGAGGTGTGTTTCTGAAAATGATGTCATGAAGGGGTTGAAGAGGTTCAGGATTGGCCCTCGCTGCTCCCTGGCAATGCCTTTGTCCTGTCATTTTATACGTTTGATTTATCTTTTTTCTTTCACCTCCCTTGGAATATACAACAACATAAATACAAGTAATTATGGTCTTTATGTTTTATGAGTGAATGGTTTGGTTGCTCATCTCATGGATTCCTTCACTAGTGCAGAACGGGCCTAAGACAACACATCTATCATTGGACTGAACTATGTGTGACACATGCATCAAAAATGGTAGAAAAATAAACTGTGTGCCTGAAAACAAAACATGTGCGATGACCCATCCATCGGGCACGATTTTCGTATGAAGACCGTGTGTGATAAGGGGCACATATGAAAGTGTAGAGTTGCATGTGTAATATGTCGTTATAACATGCACGATCGAAATGTTGGCCATGTGTGCGTTCATTGGTAAACGCTTTACAAAAATGAAATGTTTGTGATGGTTTGAAGCATCGCGCACCATGCGTGGTATGAATACTGATGTGTAAAAGTTTGGAAGTTACACACATGGTTTTTTAAAGGCGACTCGTGTGTGTTAACTTGTGACACGCAGAAGATTCCGTGCTAGCTCGCGCTTCCTTCTTTCCTAAGTTTTCCATTAATGGCGTTATTCAAACATGCCACCATTTCCCGCCAGTCCCTCATCAGCTTCTGCTTGCTCCTGCAGGAGTTGTTGGAATCCCCTAAGCGTAAGGGTGAAGCAGAACAGTAGTAAGTATTTTCCTCGGTTTAAAGAACCAAGATTGTTAATCCAGTAGGAGTCTCCCAAGCTAAACAAGTCAACAACACTTGCACAGGCGACACAAAGAACTTGTCTCTAACACGGCAAGAGGGCTATCAATCTCCTTGTCTTGCTAGTTACAAGATTAAACTGCAAATGATAGACATAGTAGATAGCAATATAACACGACAAAATAGAAGTGTCAATGGTGTTGAAGAATTCAATAATGGACAATAGACCGAGTGGGTCCATAGGTTCACTAGTGGCTTCTCTCTCAAAAATAGTCAAATGGCATGGTAAACAAATTAGAGTTGGGCAGCGTTTAACTTGCAATATTTAAGACTACGATCATTTATGACATAATCTCATATAAGCATTACTTCCATGATAAGTAAACTGTTAACCTAGCTGCATCTACTACTAATACTTCACCCCCAAAACCGCTATCCAACATGCATCTCAAGGTATTAAGTTTGCAACATAATGTAGAGAGAAAGATCAACCTATATGAAAAAGGGTTGTTTTATCCTTAGTGGCAACAATATAATACGTGTCTTTGCCCTTATTGTCACTGGGTTAGAGCACCACAAGATTGAACCCACTACAAAGCACCACTCCCTAAGAAAAACCCATCGAACTTGGCCAAGGAAGATAGATACACTCTCCGTCCCATAATATAAGAGCATTTTTTTACACTAGTGTAGTGTCAAAAATGTTCTTATATTATGGGACGGAGGAAGTAGATCGGAAAACATGCAAAGCTATTTAATTATACAACAACAAAACCTCAAAAGATGTAACTGAATTTAATGAACAATCTGATCCATAAAGTGAAATTCATCATATCTCAACAAACACACCATCGATTACATCGAATTGACCCTGATCATGTGAGGCAGCTCACAGGAACATGATATTGAAGACCCAAGAGAGAGAGAGAGAGAGAGAGAGAGATCTAGCTACTACTATGGACCCTAAGGTACTAATGGAACTACTCACACATCATGGAGGTAGCAAGGTTGATGAAAAGAAGACTCCAGCAATGGCTTTCCCCGCCAGCAGTGCTTGGGAACAAGCCTCCAAGTTGGATCTTCGCGAAAGAGGAACTTGCGACGGAGATAAATTTCTTCTAAAAATACATCGAAGGGTTTCGGTATTTATAGGGATTATGGTGGTGGAATCGAGGTAAGGCATTTCCCATGGGCCTCACATGCCCTGGTGGCGTGCCCTAGGGCAAGGCCGCGTCACATGGCCGTGTGGACCCATGGTTGCTCCTCTTGTGCATCCCCGAAGCTTCTAGGGCCCTTCGTCGTCTAGATTTTTTTTTCAAAAATTGGCATCATATTTTGACCTTCCTAGATATTGATTTCCTAAGAAATCAAAAACATGCAGAAAACAAGAGTTGACACTGGGCACTAAGTTAATAGGTTAGTGTAGAAAAAAAATATAATTTTCTATAAAAAGGTATATGAAAGTGATAATATAGTAGCATGAAACAATCAAAATTTACAGATACGTTCCTGATGTATCAGTTCCCGCAAGAGTGGTGATAATTAAAAGCTAGGCGGCGGCACAGTGCATGCAAACAGAGCTAGTGCAGCCTATAGCCCCTCTACCATTCCAAGCATGTAACCCCGACGAAGTGCTGCCTCCGTCATGAACCTCTAGCTGGAGTAGGCTGAAGAGCAAGAGATGGTGCAGGCACCACGACCTGTCGAGGCCGAGGGCATCCCCATCAATGCGTCAGACGACATTGTGCTACACATAATCGCTAGGATGCAACAGACCCTTGGTGCATGGCGCTCCGCATAGCAAGAGAGGTGGCACGCCGCAGAGACAGAGCGATGGTGCGCCGTAGTACAAGAGCGGATCCATCGCTACTTGGATGTCTCATTCAATTTACCATTGTAGCTGGGTCCATGGCCCATCAGGAGCTCGATTCCCTGTCGGAAATGTGAAGTGGTCGTCTGTGTCGTACTTGCACCTTACGTCGATTGTACCGTTGGCATGGTCTGTGCCCCCCTTGATGCCAACGCTCTAGTCGTTAGGCTTGAGCACCTTCTAGGCCCAGGTGTCACCCGATACGTCTCCAACGTATCTATAATTTTTGATTGTTCCATGCTATTATAGTATCAATCTTGGATGTTTTATATGTCATTATATGCAATTATATATACCCTCCGTCCGAAAATACTTGTCGGAGGAATGGATGTATCTAGATGTATATTGGTCCTAGATACATCCATTTTTATGCATTTCTCCGACAAGTATTTCCGGACGGAGGGAGTATCATTTTTTGGGACTAACCTATCCTATATACATAAGAAGTTGATCCCCACTATCATATTTATCTCAACATGCACATATGTCACCTCATCAAAGGCCCACCACTACATGCATGAGAAAAGGTTTTTCATTATTAGTTGAACTCATGCACACCTTTCACCTCACCACACATGCCACCTCATCAAAGGTCCACTCAACATGCATGAAAAAAGTTTTCCATTATGTCCAGTTATATTCAAAATATTTTCCGACTACACAATAATTAAATACAATATAAAATATTTATTTTTAGCTTTAGCATATATTATTAATTCAATGATGGAAGCTTCATACAATCAAAATCTATATACATAAGAAGTTGATCCCCACTATCATATTTATCTCAACATGCACATATGTCACCTCATCAAAGGCCCACCACTACATGCATGAGAAAAAAGGTTTTTCATTATTAGTTGAACTCATGCACACCTTTCACCTCACCACACATGCCACCTCATCAAAGGTCCACTCAACATGCATGATTTTTTTTCCATTATATTATGCCACTTACATTCAGAATATTTTCTGACTACACAATAATCAAATACAATATAAAATATTTATTTTTAGCTTTAGCATATATTATTAATTCAACGATGGAAGCTTCATACAATCAAAATCACTGAAATATATTGCAATCGGTTCCCGTAGCAATGCGCGGGGTATTCTCTAGTTAACTTAGTGCACAGTGCCAGTTGCTATTTTTCTGCATGTTTTTCGCTTTTCAGAAAATCAATATCAAACAAAGTCCAAACATAGAAAAACATTGGATTCGTTTTTTCTGGACCAGAAGAGACCCTAGAAGGTTTGGGAGAAGACCAAAAGAGCCACGAGGGAGCGACAAGTCAGAGGAGCGCCCCTGTGGGCGCTTCAGTGCTTGTGTGCCCCTCGTGGCGCACCCAACCCTAATTCCACCTCTATACATACTCAAATATTCCCCTGACATCAAATAGAAACCCTAAATACTTTTTCCACAGCCGCAAGTTCCAGAACCACGAGATCCCATCTGGAGGCCTTCTCTGGTACTTTGCTGGAGAGGGAATCGATCACGGAGGGGCTCTACATCAACCTGTTGCCCTTTTGATGATGCGTGAGTAGTTTACTGTAGACCTATGGGTCCATAGTTAGTAGTTAGATGGCTTCTTCTCTCTCTTTGATCTTCAATACAATGTTCTCCTTGATGTTCTTGGAGATCTATTAGATGTAATGACTTTTTGCAGTGTGTTTGTTGGGATCCGATGAATTGTGAGTTTATGATCAGATCTAACCATGAATATTATTTGAGTTTTATCTGAGCTCTTTTATGCATGATTATTATAGCTTCATACTTTTCTTCGATATATTGATTTGGTTTGACCAACTAGATTGATTTTTCTTGCAATGGGAGAGATGCTTTGTAATGGGTTCGATCTTACGGTGCTCAATCCCAGTGACAGAAGGGGACATGGCACGTATGTATCATTGCTATTAAGGGTAAAAATATGGGGTTTATTCATACGTGAGTTTATCCTGTCTACATCATGTCATCTTGCTTAAGGCGTTACTCTGTTTTCTATGAAATTAATACACTAGATGCATGCTGGATAGCGGCCGGTGTGTGGAGTAATAGTAGTAGATGCAGAATCATTTCGGTCTACTTCTCTCGGACGTGATGCCTATATATGATCATTGCCTTGGATATCATCATAATTGTTTGCTTTTCTATCAATTGCCCAACAGTAGTTTGTTTACCCACCGTATGCTATTTTCAAGAGAGAAGCCTCTAGTGAAAACTATGGCCTCCGGGTCTATCTTTTATCATATATTAAAACCAAAAATACCTTGCTGCATTTTTATTTTATTTATTTATTTTGTATGTTTGTCCGATCTATCTATCAAATACCATACAATTTAATCTTGCTCGTAACTGTCAAGGGATTGACAACCCCTTGTTCGCGTTGGGTTGCAAGGATTTGTTGTTTGTGTGCAGATGCTGCTAACGAGTGATGACCCACAAGTATAGGGGGTCTATTGTAGTCCTTTCTATAAATAAGAGTGTCGAACCCAACGAGGAGCAGAAGGAAATGACAAGTGGTTTTCAGCAAGGTATTTTCTGCAGGCACTGAAATTGTCGGTAACAGATAGTTTGATAGCAAGGTAATTTGTAATGAGCAAGTAATAGTAACGGTAATAAAAGTGCAGCAAGATAGCCCAATCCTTTTTTGTAGCAAAGGACATGCTGGAATGGTATCTTATAATAAGCAAATAGTTCTTGAGGACACACCGGAATTTCATCTAGTCACTTTCATCATGTTTCTTTGATTCGCGTTCCCTACTTTGATAATTTGATATGTGGGTGGACCGGTGCTTGGGTGCTGTTCCTACTTAAACAAGGCTCCCACTTATAATTAACTCCTCTCGCAAGCATCTGCAACTACGAAAGAAGACTTAAGATAAAATCTAACCATAGCATTAAACATACGGATCCAAATCAGCCCCTTACAGAATAGTGCAGAAACTAGAGTTTAAGCTTCTGTCACTCTAGCAACCCATCATCTAATAACTGCTCCACAGTGCATTCCCTTAGGACCAAAGATGGTGAAGTGTCATGTAGTCGACGTTCACATAACACCACTAAGGGAATCACAACATACATATCATCAAAATATCAAACGAATACCAAATTCACATGATTACTTATGACAAGACTTCTCCCATGTCCTCAGTAACAAAAGTAACTACTTAAAAAACATATTCATGCTGAAGATCTGAGGGGTATTGAATAGCATAATAGATCTGAACATACAACCTTCCACTAAATAAACCAGCTAGCATCAATGACGAGATGTAATCAACACTACTAGCAACCCACAGGGGCCAATCTGAGGTTTTGATACAAAGATTGAATACAATAGATGAACTAGGGTTTGAGATGAGGTGGTGCTAAAGATGTTGACGAAGATTGGCCTTCCCACAATGAGAGGGTTGTTGGTGAGGACGATGGCTTCGATTTCCCCCTCCCGGAGGGAAGTATTCCCGGCGGAATCGCTCCACCGGAGAGCAAAAGTGTTCCTTTATGGAATTATGCCCTAGAGGCAATAATAAAATGGTTATTGTTATATTTCCTTAATCATGATAAATGTTTATTATTCGTGCTAGAATTGTATTGACCAGGAAACTTAAATACATGTGTGGATACATACACAAATATCGTGTCCCAGTGAGCCTCTACTAGACTAGCTCGTTGATCAAAGATGGTTAAGGTTTCCTAACCATAGACATGAGTTGTTATTTGATAACGGGATCACATCATTAGGAAAATGATGTGATGGAAAAGACCCAATAGTTAGCTTAGCATATGATCGTTCAGTTTATTGCTAGTGCTTTCTTAATGTCAAATACACACTCCTTCGACCATGAGATCATGCAACTCTCGGATACCGAAGGAATACCTGGTGTGCTATCCAATGTCACAACGTAACTGGGTGATCATAAAGATGCTCTACAGGTATCTCCGAAGGTGTGTGTTGAGTTGGCGTGAATCGAGATTGGGATTTGTCACTCCGTATGATGGAGATGTATCTCTGGGCCATCTCAGTAATACAACATCACAAGAAGCTTGCAAGCAAAGTGATAAGGAGTTAGTTACAAGATGATGTATTACGAAATGAGTAAAGAGACTTACCGGCAATGAGATTGAAATAAGTATGAAGATACCGACGATTGAATCTCGGGCAAGTAACATACCGACGGACAAAGGGAACTACACATGTTGTCATAAAGGTTTGACCGATAAAGATCTTCCTAGAATATGTAGGAACCAATATGGGCATCCAGGTCCCACTATTGGTTATTGACTGGAGAAGCGTCTCGGTCATGTCTACATCATTCTCGAACCCGTAGGGTCCGCACGCTTAACGTTCGTTGATGATATAGTATTATATGAGTTATGTATGTTGGTGACTGAATGTTGTTCAGAGTCCCGGATGAGATCACGGACATGACGAGGA
This sequence comes from Aegilops bicornis, assembly GCA_021605145.1. Lineage (NCBI taxonomy): Eukaryota > Viridiplantae > Streptophyta > Magnoliopsida > Poales > Poaceae > Aegilops > Aegilops bicornis. The sequence continues at coordinate 532,032,047 of CM038671.1, read as the reverse complement.
GCTCTGGAATGCCCCGGAGGTAAAGATTGATATATAGGATGATATGGTTGGGCCAAGGGGTAAGGCCCACGGGGCTTTAGGTCGGTGCAAAAGGAAGTTTTGCGGAGGTCAGAAACCGATAAGGACTCTTCCTTGCGTTCCAAACCGACTTTGAGGAGGCTCTTTCTCCAAGAAACGACCCTAGGGCTCAACATATAAATAGAGGGGCAGGGCTAGCACCCGAAACACATCAAGATTCACCAAGCCGTCTGCCGACAACCCCGCCCCCTCTAGTTTATCCTCTGTCATAGTCTCCGTTGTGCTTGGCGAAGCCCTGTGGAGATTGTTCTTCACCACCACCATCTCCACGCCGTCGTGCTGCCGGAACTCATGTACTACTGCGCCTCTCTTGCTGGATCGAGAAGGCGAGGACATCATCGAGCTGAACGTGTGCTGCACGTGGAGGTGCCGTATGTTCGGTACTTGATTGGGACGGATCATGAAGGTGTACGACTACATCAACCACGTTGATAAACGCTTCCACTTAGCGATCTACAAGGGCATGTAGATGCTCTCGCCTCTCGTAGCTAAGCATCTCCATGGATAGATCTTGTGTGTGCGTAGAATTTTTTTGTTTTCCATGCAATGTTCCCCAACAGTGGTATCAGAGCCAGGTCTATGCGTGATGATATGCATGAGTAGAAAACAAAGGAGTTGTGGGCGGTGATGTTCATACTGCTTACCACCAACGTCTTATTTTGATTCGGCGGTATTGTGGGATGAAGCGGCCTAGACCAACCTTACATGTCCACCTACATGAGATCGATTCCACCGACTGGCATGCAGCTTGTTTTGCATAAAGGTGGCTGGCGGGTGTCTGTTTCTCCTACTGTAGTTGAATCGAATTTGACTACGGACGATCCTTGCAGAAGGTTAAAACAGCAAATTTGATAATCACCATTGTGGTTTTGCGTAGGTAAGAACGGTTCTTGCTAGTTTCCCGTCGCAGCCATGTAAAACATGCAACAACAAAGTAGAGGACGTCAAACTTGTTTTTGCAGGGTATGTTGTGATGTGATACGGTCAAGACATGATTTGATATATGTTGATGTATGAGAGATCATGTTTTGTAATAAGTTCACGACTTGCATGTCGATGAGAACGATGATACGTCTCCATCGTATCTATAATTTTTGATTGTTTCATGCCAATATTTACAACTTTCATAGACTTTTGGCAACTTTTCATATTATTTTTGGGACTAACATATTGATCCAGTGCCCAGTGCCAGTTCCTTTTGTTGCATTTTTTTGTTTCGCAGAATATCCATATCAATGGAGTCCAAACGCGATAAAAACTTACGGAGATTTTTTTGGAATATATGTGATTTTTGGGAAAAAGAATCAACGCGAGACGATGCTCGAGGCGCCCATAAGCCCTAGGGGCGCGCCCCCCTACCCTGGGCGCGGCCAAGAGGCTTGTGGCCACCCCGTAAGGGGGTTGGTGCCCTTCTTGGCCGCAAGAAAGCTAATATCTGGATAAAAATCGTGTTAAAATTTCAGCCCAACCGGAGTTACGGATCTCCAGGAATTTAACAAACGGTGAAAGGCCAGAATCTGGGAACGCAGAAACAGAAGGAAACACACACAGAGAGAGAGATCCAATCTCGGAGGGGCTCCTGCCCCTCCGCTGCCATGGAGGCCATGGACCAGAGGGGAAACCCTTCTTTCATCCAGGGGGAGGCCAAGGAAGAAGAAGAAGGAGGGGGCTCTCTCCCCTCTCTCCCGGTGGCGCCGGAACACCGCTGGGGCCATCATTGTGACAGCGATCTACGCCAACAACTTCGCCGTCGTCATCACCAACTCTCTTCCCCTCTATGCGCGGTGTAACACCCCTTCTCCCCGCTGTAATCTCTACTTAAACATGGTGCTCAACGCTATATATTATTTCCCAATGATGTATGGCTATCCTATGATGTTTTAGTAGATCCGTTTTGTCCTATGGGTTGATTGATGATCATGATTGGTTTGAGTTGTATGTTTTGTTATTGGTGCTATCCTATGGTGCTCTCCGTGTCGCGCAAGCACGAGGGATCCCCGCTGTAGGGTTTGCAATATGATCATGGTTCGCTTATGGTGAGTTGCTAGAGTGACAGAAGCTTAAACCCGAGTAAGTAGGTTGTTTGTGTATGGGAGTAAAGAGGACTTGCTATGGTTGGGTTTACCTTAATGATCTTTAGTAGTTGAGGATGCTTGCTAGAGTTCCAATCATAAGTGCATATGATACAAGTAGAGAAAGTATGCTAGCTTATGCCTCTCCCTCATATAAAATTGCAATAATGATTACAGTTCTAGTTATCGATTGCCTAAGGACAAATAACTTTCTTGTGACAAAAAGCTCTCTACTAAAACTAATTAGTTGTTTCTTTATCTAAACATCCCCTAGCTTTTATTTACGTGTTCTTTATTATCTTGCAAACCTATCCTATCACACCTACAAAGTACTTCTAGTTTCATACTTGTTCTAGGCAAAGCGAATGTTAAGCGTGCGTAGGGTTGTATCGGTGGTCGATAGAACTTGAGGGAATATTTGTTCTATCTTTAGCTCCTCGTTGGGTTCGACACTCTTACTTATCAAGAAAGGCTACAATTAATCCCCTATGCTTGTGGGTTATCATACGACAACCGGCAGGAGCCTTAGGGTTGTCTTTAATTATTGTATGCCCTGCGTGTCAATCACTAAGCGCCATGAATTGCTTTACTTTATCGCTATGCGTCAGCAATAGTTGTGGAAGTAATATTTCGCGAGACGACCCCGACGCTACGATGGAGATCAAGGTGTCATGCCGGTGATGATGGAGATCATGCCGATGCTTTGGAGATAGAGATCAAAAGCACAAGATGATGATGACCATATCATGTCACATATTTTGATTGCATGTGATGTTTATCCTTTATGCATCTTACTTTTCTTAGAACGGCGGTAGCATTATAAGATGATCCCTTCACTTAATTTCAAGATAAAAGTGTTCTCCGTGAGTATGCACCGTTGCTAAAGTTCGTCGTTTCGAAGCACCTCGTGATGATCGGGTGTGATAGACTCTACATTCACATACAACGGGTGTAAGCCAGTTTTGCACATGCAGAATACTTGGGTTAAACTTGACGAGCCTAGCATGTACAGACATGGTCTCAGGACACTTGAGACCGAAAGGTCGAACGTGAGTCATATAGTAGATATGATCAACGTAGAGATGTTCACCATTGAAGACTACCCCATCTCACGTGATGATCGGACATGGGTTAGTTGATTTGGATCATGTATCACTTAGACAACTTGAGGGATGTTGATTCAAGTGGGAGTTCATTAGTAATTTGATTATTTGAACTAAAATTTATCATGAACTTAGTCTTAATAGTTTTTGCATATCTATGTTGTAGATCAATGGCCCGTGCTACCGTTCCTAGAGAAATCTAAGTTGAAAGATGATGGCAGGAGCTACACGGACTGGGTCTGTAACTTGAGGATTATCCTCATTGCAGCACAAAAGAATTATGTCCTTGATGCACTATTAGGGAACCCACCCGCTCACGCTAATCTAGACGTTGTGAACGCCTGGCAAACGCGGACTGATAACTACTTGATAGTTCAGTGTGCCATGATTTACGACTTAGAACCGGGGCTCCAAAAGCATTTTGAGCACCACCGAGCATATGAGATGTTCCAAGAGCTGAAATTGATATTTCAAGCTAACGCCCAGGTTGAGAGATATGAAGTCTCCAACAAGTTCTATAGCTGTAAGATGGAGGAGAACAGTTCTGTCAGTGAACACATACTCAAAATGTCTGGGTATCATAACCACTTGATTCAGCTGGGAATTGATCTTCCAGTTGAGATTGTTATTGACAGAGTTCTTCAGTCATTGCCACCAAGCTACAAAGGCTTCGTGATGAACTATAATATGCTAGGGATGAAGAAAACGATTCTCGAGCTCTTCGCGATGCTGAAATCGGCGGAGGTAGAAATAAAGAAGGAGCATGAAGTGTTGATGGTTAACAAGACCACTAGTTTCAAGAAAAAAAGGCAAGGGAAAGAAAGGGAACTTCCAAAAGAATGGCAAGCAAGTTCTCGCTCCCGTGAAGAAACCCAGAGATGGACCCAAGCCCGAGACTGAGTGCTTCTACTGCAAGGGTAATGGTCACTTGAAGCGGAATTGCCCCAAGTACTTGGTGAGGGAGTCCTGGATTAAGGGGTCCTCGGGCGTCCGGCCTGTGTGACGTGGGCCGGACTGAAGGGCCATGAAGATACAAGATAGAAGACTTCCTCCTGTGTCCGGATGGGACTCTCCTTTGCGTGGATGGCAAGCTTGGCGTTCGGATATGTAGATTCTTTCCTCTACAAACCGACTCTGTACAACCCTAGGCCCCTCCAGTGTCTATATGAACCGGAGGGTTTAGTACGTAGGGCATAATCATAATCATACATGCTAGACATCTAGGGTTTAGCCATTACGATCTCATGGTAGATCAACTCTTGTAATCTTCATATTCATCAAGATCAATCAAGCAGGAAGTAGGGTATTACCTCCATCAAGAGGGCCCGAACCTGGGTAAACATCGTGTCCCCCGTCTCCTGTTACCATCAACCTTAGACGCACAGTTCGGGACCCCCTACCCGAGATCCGCCGGTTTTGACACCGACATTGGTGCTTTCATTGAGAGTTCCGCTGTGACGTCGAAGACATGATTGATGGCTCGCCTTGTTATCAAGGACAATATCACCTCCGGAGGAGCCCCGACCTCAGGCAAACCCTCCGACTGGGCGGCTTTACCATGACCGCCCGTTCGGCTGTCAAGCCAATGATGACTTCTGAGGTCATCGAAAATCGTCTCCGTGTCGACTCCGAATACTCCAAACGTATGGATCCGGCGGAGTTTTCATCTTTAAACGAACTCCTGGATCGCATCACCGCCATGGGGGTCGCTACAAACTATGATCAGATTGGGCTTAAACCCGATCAGAGAGAAATCAAATCTCCGCCGATCACCCATCAGAAAGCGGTCGTAGAGGATCAAAACTACAACTCTTCCCCTATGTTGAAGACAAGCTATGTTCAGATTTCCGAGCTCGAATCGGATACCTGTCCGCGGAACGACACTCCTAGTCCGCTGAACCTAGAATCGGGCGTTGAGCCTGGGAAATCATTTAACATCCCGGAGCCTGAACTAATAAGCTTGGAAGATTTCAAACTCCGGACTCCAAATTGGGCCAGGGATCGGATTTAAAGCCACCCACCCACCGCAAGAAATATTCGCCAAGCAATTCTGGCCCTCCGGATATATGCGACCTTATGTACGTACGACGGCAGTCTCAGGAAACAGTCCATCACTTTTGGGCCAGATTCCTCCTTGTCAAATACAAGATTAAAGATTGCCGCGACGAGGACGCGATTTCAGTATTCTGCAATAATTGCACGGATGAAGGGATCCTCAATGCCATCAACCTAACTTGGCAACCATAGTATAGAAGTACTGCGCAATGGAAAGCGCCTGGAATACTCAGACAGCTCGTTGGGAGCCACCGGTCTCCACTCAACCCCTCTGGCGGGCAAAAAGGATGCACCCTCGCAGGGCACCTGACCCCATAGTGAAGAAAAATAGGCCCATTACGGGACGTGGAACCGTTCTGGAGGGATGGCTCGATAAGCCATGCAAAATACACACGACACTGGACACCGTACCAACCCACAGCCTTAGAGCATGCTGGATACTCCGGCAAGTGTCCAAGAGCGGCGAGGATATCCTCGCCAAGAACACCCCAGAGCAACACCCCCGAAAGACGACAACCTCAAAGTATTGACGGTCTTCGAGACTTTCGCTTCAAACAATCGGTGCAAGAGGGCACTCCGTGACCTCGCCAAAGTCTGCCAAGTCGCAGCAATAAATCCCTGGAACGACACGGCCATAAATTTTAATGCCGATGGTGAACCAAAATTCCAGTCGATCCGGCACCACCATTTGGTTCTCAATCCAATTGTGGATGGCTTTCGGCTCACTAAAGTGCTCATGGATGGTGGCAGCGGACTAAACCTCATCTACGAGGACACACTCAATAAAATGAAAATAGACAGGAGCCGCCTCGAGCAAAGTAACACGACCTTCCGAGGAATCATTCCCATCCGGGAGGCACGATGCGCGGGAAAAATTACGCTCGGCGTGGTATTCGACACGCCGGAGAACTATCGGTCCGAAGAGATAACCTTCCAAGTGGCCCCTTTCAACAGTGGATATCACGCCCTATTGGGGTGAGATGCATTCACATGCTTCCAAGCTATACCTCATTACGGATATATGAAGCTCAAGATGTCCGGGCCCAACGGTATTATCACTCTCGCCAGTGATCCGGACATAGCACTCCACGCCGAAAACAAAACCGCATCCCTGGCCCTCGAGGCACTGTCCGAGGCCCTCACGGCCGAAAAGTTAACCGCACTACGCTCCACGGTGGACAGGGACGACGTAAGCCTTGATAAGCGACCCAAATCTACCTCCTTCAAACCAGCAGATGAAATAGTCAAATTTCAAGTCCACCCGATGGACCCCAAGAAGACAGCTTCCATTGGGCACAGCTGGACCCAACGGTTGACGCCGCAGTACGAGCGTTCCTGCGCGAGAACTGGGACATATTCTGCTTGCACCCTTCTGATATGCCAGGAATCCCACGCAGGTTGGCCAAACACAGCCTCAATATATTGAAGGGATATATAAGCCGATCAAGCAAACACTGCGGCGTTTTTCCGAACCCAAACGACAAGCTATGGGGAAGGAGCTAGCCAAGTTAATCGAGGCCGGATTCATCAGAGAAATAAAACACCCGGACTGGCTAGCAAACCTGGTGATGGTGCCAAAGAAGGATAAATCCTGGTGCCTGTGCATCGATTTCAAAGACCTCAACAAGGCCCAGCGTAAGGATCCCTTCCCCCTCCCCCGCACCGATCAGATTATTGATGCTACTGCAAGACACGACTTACTGTGTTTCCTCGACGCATACTCCGGATACCATCAAATCAAAATGAAGGAGTCCGATCAAGCCGCAATGGCATTCATTACCCCATATGGGCATTTCTGCTTCAACACTATGCCCTTTGGGCTTAAAAACGCTTGCGCCACCTACCAACACATGATTCAAACATGCCTGGAGAAACAAATCGGCAAGACAGTTGAAGCATATGTGGATGACGTCGTTGTCACGCCCAATATGCGACCCTATCCAAAAGGAACTCGAAGGTCCCACCAAGGATAGACCCGCATATTGAAACGCTTTTGCAAGGTGGATATCATTACATCAACATTACATAATAGTGGGGATACATACATAAGGCACAAATGCCACAAGAATACATCAACATCATATACAAGAGATCAACATCCGACTACAGATGAAACATAAATGTAAACTCAAACGACATCCACCACCTTTAGCCGGGCTGCCGACACGGAACCTATCCCACGATCGAAGAAGCGTAAGAAGAACTCAAGACAAGCAAGCATCGCTCTCGCGTCATGATCATCACAAACCTGTACACTGGCTGTTGGTGTAGTAATCTGTGAGCCACGAGGACTCAGCAATCCCATTACCATGGGTATCAAGACTAGCAAAGCTTAATGGGAAAGGAAGGGGTAAAGTGGTGAGGTTGCAGCAGCGCCTAAGCATATATGGTGGCTAACCAACGCAAATTTGAGCGAGAAGAGAAACAAAGGAACAGTCGTCAACTAGTAATGATCAAGAAGTGATCCTGAACCCCTACTTACGTCAGACATAACCCAGAAACCGTGTTCTCCTCTCGATCAACCCCGAAAAGAGACCATCACGGTTACGCACACGGTTGATGTATTTTAGAAGAGTTTACTTCAAGTTCACTACAACCGGATATTAACAAATTCCCATCTGCCACATAACCGCAGGCACGACTCTCGAAAGTTTAAACCCTGCAGGGGTGTCCCAACTTAGCCCATGATAAGCTCTCGCGATCAACAAAGGATATTCCTTCTCCCCGTGAAGACCCGATCAGTCTCGGAATCCCGGCTACAAGACATTTCGACAGCAATAAAACAAGACCAGCAAGACCGCCGATGCGCCCGACAATCCCGATAGGAGCTGCACATATCTCGTTCTCGTGGCAACACCGGATAAGCGAAGCGTCTGGTACCACGTAACCCAAGTTGCCAAGGGATGGTCCCAATACGATGCTCTAGTTTGGACCAACACTTAGACAAGCATTGGCCGGGGCTGAATAAAGATGACCCTTGGGTTAATTACTCCCAAGGGAAAATAGGTGGTGGTGAGGCAAATGGAAAACCAATGTTGGGCCTTCTTTGGAGGAGTCTTATTCAAAGCGAATCGTCAAGGGGTCCCATAAATCACCCGACCGTGTTAGGGACGCAAAATCCAGGAACATAATACCGATATGACGGAAACTAGGGCGGCAAGAGTGGAACAAAACACCGTGCATAAGGCTGAGCCTTCCACCCTTTACCAAGTATATAGATGCATTAATAATATAAGAGATATTGTGATATCCCAACATAAACATAATCCAACATGGAGCAATCTTCATCTTCACCTGCAACTAGCAACGCTATAAGAGGGCTGAGCAAAGCGATAACATAGCCAAACAACGGTTTGCATAGGAAAGGTGTCAAAGGTTAGAGGCTGACATGGCAATTTGGGATGGCTTGATAAACAGGTAATAGGTAGCGCAGCATAGCGATAGAACGAAGCAACTAGCATAGCAATGATAGTAGTGAGATCCAGGGTAGCGGTCATCTTGCCTGAAATCCCACAAGGAAGAAGAACGATTCCATGAAGAAGACGAAGCCACGAAGTCGAACCAAGCGTAGACGAACGAATCCTCACGATCGCAACGAAACGGGAACTATCGAGAAGAAGCACACAACATGGTAAACACACCACACATAGACAAGACATGATGCACAACAAGCATGATGCATGACAAATCTAGATGAGGCTACTCATGTCAAGAGATGATGCAAACAAGAGCAACACATCAAAGCAAGTTTAAATGAGTCCGGAAACAACATAGAACAATTCCGGTAAGTCCTCATATGCAAATTTCGAAATTGGTCCAGATCTGAATAAACCTTATATTCAAGTTGTTAAACAGCAAGTTAAGATGCACCACGACGATCTACACGAAATTCTAGTCAAGGTACATATAAAGTTCATTAGATTCGGAGCTACGGCCTAGAAGATATGAGCAAAACAAGATAAGCATGACATTGATGCAAAATGCACCCAAACATCAAGAAAACACCTCAAAACAAGGATGCAACATGATAATATGAAACTACATGCAAAATCAATCAAGTTTCATATAGAGCACACTCAAAACGGAGCGACGGTGCAACACATACACTATACAAGTTAAAGCAACAATCTGTCCAAAAAAGCAACTAGGCATATTGCAAGCATCAAAACAACATTCTACAGGACCTCAACGAGAAAAAAAAGGCATGGGCATAATGTACAGGTAAAGCATGACAAAACATGAACACTGAGCTATCTCCAGAAATTACTAGAACATGCTCAAAACTACATGGCAAGATTGCAAATAATAACAGTTTCAGACTTATCAGAAAATAACATCAGGTTGCAATGTTTAGAGCTATCAAACAACATGTTACAGGAACTTATCATGGCGAACAAAGGCATGGCCCGAATCTACTCATTGCATAGAACAAATGTCCCTTACTGACCATGAGCCAAAAAGGATCACAAAATATGATGGCACCCATGTAAACATAGCAAGTTATATTACAGATTCATACATGGCAGGAACAACAATAAGTAGGCATGTTGGTGAGCTTGAACCACTCACCACAGAGCAATACATGGCATGGCAAGGAAACTCACAGTAAGAAGACATGGCATAGAAGCTATACATGGCAAGAACAACATCATAGCGTACACGGATCAACTACAACAACCTTGGCAAAATTGAATAACATGTAAACAACCTGCCAGGAAACATTTTATAGCAAAAGTAGAGCTTGATTGACTCAATATATGGCACTCCATAATTGCAAACAAGGGCATGGATGGATAGAGAATAACCATATGTTCAAAATATCCTTACTGAGGTATCTCAAAATAAGCATGGATCTCTCGGTAGCATCAAGTTTACATGGCATCAAAATATCAGCAGAACAGGGGCTGAAATCAGCAACATCATGAAGCCTAGTTTGCATGCTTGTGCTAGTCACCACAGAGATCACAAAAATACATGGCATACACCCCTGTAAATATGCCATGGCATATTATAAAACACATGTAGGACTCAAGTTCATAGGGTGCACACATCAATCATGGCAAAAAAGACAAATCATCAAGTTATAACAGTTTCAGCAGATTAACATCACATAGCACTTTTGCAACGATGATTCAGGCATCAAGATGAGCTCAAATGAATATGATGCAATGGAACGAAATGATTTACTCGTCGATTCGAACAATTCGACATATTTTACGCACGAAACTGAGAAGTATGCAGCAAATTATGATGCGATGAACATGGCATGAAAATAACATCAGAAAATGACGGTGGAAAAATCAACCTTCGAGAATTCCGGATCTAGGGCTCCTCGCACGCGGATCGAGGCAGGGGCGCGAGTTCGCCGGAGAGGGCGAGGGGAGGGCGGATGGCAACGGGACGGAGCAGGGGGAGGTGCGGCGGGCGGCGGGCGGCGCCGGCGCGGCGGCCCGGCGACGGAGGCGGCGGCGACGGGGCGGCGAGGTCGGCGGGAGGCGGAGGCGGCGGTCGCCGAGGCGCGTTGGCTGGCGGCGGCGAACGGCGCCGGGCGCGGTGCGGGCGCTGGCGTCCGTGGCGGCGGGCGGCGGATCCGGTGCCGGCGAGGCGAGGCGGCGGCCGGCTGGGCGGCGGCGGAGCACGCCGCACGGCGCGCTGGCGGCGGTGATGCACGGCTGGCGGGTTGCCCTGGCCTCAAGGGGCGACGCGGGACGGGCGACGGGATGTGGCGGCGCCCGGTTGGACGGGGGCAGCGGCGGGCTGACGTGGCCGGATCTGATTGGCCGGGGCGACGTGGAGGCGGCGGCGGACGCGTCCGGCGGTGGGGTGGACACATCCGGTGGCGCGGGAGGAGCGGGGCTAGGGTTTGGACTGCGATTTTTGGAGGGGGAGGTTTTTATATAGGTAGAGGGAGCTAGGAGAGTCCAAATGAGGAGCGGTTTTCGCCCACACGATCGTGATCGAACGACCGAGAGCATGGAGGGGAGTTTGGTGGGTTTTGGGCCACTTTGGAAGGGGTGTTGGGCTGCACATAAAAGAGGCTTTTGCGGTTACCCCGTTAACCGTTGGAGTATCAAACGACCTCCGAATGACACGATACTTGACAGGCAGTCTAACGGTGGTGTACCAAGGCCGCTTGACAAACCTCGGTCCATTCCGAGAAAGTTTAACACCCGCACACGAAAAGAGGCAAAAGGGGGCGCCGGGAGACATAGGAGTGCCGGATTGCAAAACGGACAACGGGGAAAATGCTCGGATGCAAGAGGCGAACACGTATGCAAAATGAAATGCACATGATGACATGATAAAATGCAACACGCAAGCACATGACATGGCAAGGACAGCGAATAACTGGCGGACACAGGCGCGCCAGAATCCGGGGCGTTACAACACTCCTCCACTAACAAGAGATCTCGTCCCGAGATCTTAGGACCGAGATGGAAGGAAAAAAGGGATGAGGTGAAACAAGAAACTCCAGAGAAGAAGCAAAGAATCGAGAGCAGTCGAGAAGAAGAGAGGACCGACGAGAATGACGAGAATCAAAAGCTCACGGAATCAGATAGACTATGAAATCACTCCGGATAGAACGAGATAAGAAACAAATAAGATTGAAAGGATTTAGGCAGCACTCCAGTTAAAACATGGAGGAATAGAACATGAGCTTAAGAAGATGGAATGAAACTTGATGAACTCTTGAAAAATGAATTAAATCGTGAAGAACCACCGTGAAGAACTCCGGTAACAAAAAGGATGGTGAGATAGAATGAAGGAAGAAAGAATAAGATGAGCCTTGCGATGATTTAGATGGAGGTTCCGACGAGATGGACGAGGAAATTGAACTCCGGAAAAGAAAAAGATGAAAACACTTGGAAGTAGAATTTATTCCTAAAGAAAAAACTCCGAAGGAAAAGGATTAATCACTTGGATGAAATAAGAATAAGATTTATTGTATGCTTATCCTTCATCAAATTAAATAGATGACAAGCAATGGATTTTTGCATACTACTTATTCTTCTTGAAAAGGATTGAGAAGTGACATATCGCAGACTTGAGGAGGTCTTCATGAACCACCGGTAGAATTCAAAAGAACGAATGGATTAAAATGATAATCAAGGAAAAGAATCTTGAACGAACCACTGTTAGAATTCGGAAATGACTGATGAAAGATACTGAATCACCGGGAAGAATTAGGAAAGCACGAAGATACTTGAGGGAATTAAAATGCAAGAGAACGAAGAGATCGCGAACTGATTGAAGAATACTTGAACGAAGCACCGGGGTAAATAGAGAACGGTAACTGGAATGATGGCCTCCGGTGAAAAGAAACAGAAATCAACTCCTGAAATACTCCGGATAGGTGAGAAAAAGGGACTTCCGACAGACGGAATAATTCGAGAGGGTAACAAGAAGCTAGAGCCACGAATCTTCGAGAGAACGGGCAAGATTTAGAGGAAAAAAACTCTTCTTCGATCTTCAAATGATGACGAGAAACACCACCAAAATTAATGAGATACTCCGGAAGAACGAAAAAAACAGAGAGGTTGAGCCAACAATGAAAAGAATTTGAAAACGATCTTGGAGATGGCATCTGACTGATAAAATTCATACTTATGTCAAACTTCGAAAAGAATTAAGAATGGCTCCGGAATAATTAGAAGAGTCAGGCAAGATCCTGGGAAAGACCTGTGGGTTAGGGCCCACTAAAAGAAAACACCGTTGGAAAGGGATGTTGAACAGATAGATGATGCACCGGAACAATTGAGATATTTGCATGAGGTGACAACCTCGTATTAATTCGAAGACAGACGAATCTCCTGAGATATCTTACGAACTCTGGGATGATTGAATGGCGAGATGCAAACGAGCAAGGAAAACACTTGAGCCGAGGGAAAAGAATAAGATCAACCCGAAAAACTTGAATTGAGTCCACCGGAAAAGTAATGAAGAATGTCGAACAAAAGAGATATTCACCGGTTGAAACAATTGATGAAAGACTGAAGAGACTCCACACGAATGAAATAGATGGTCGGGAGAGAGGCAAACTCCGGGAAGAAAAGGGTGGGAGGGCGGGAAAACACAGGCAACTTGGAAGGGGAAATCGACGAATATCTTGAAGAGAAAACACGGTTGAAATCATTGAGGAAAGAAAGCAAAGGCTTCGCACGAGTGGGATGGATACTCAATTACGGACTCCGGTTCCAAGAAGAAGAAAGGGTGGGTGGGTGGGAAAAGAAAACAACTGAGGATTGAACTTGCAAAACAAAGAGGGTCGAATGCCATGACGAGAAATGCACCGGACGCAAAGAGCTGAGGAACAACGATCGGAAAACCAACTGCGTGATCCTAAAGAAAAATTTGAATGGGAAGAGGAGTAGTTCAAAACACCTACGTCAAGATTCCTCACCAGAGCGACGAAGGGGCTGAGGAGTAAAAAGAATTCCTACTCTCCGATATAACTAGACTCAGAAATCAGTTTTCTTCTAGACTCAACATCGGCCAAACTACACGATCAATCAAGGGGGCTCCTTGGGTCGATCGAGGCTCTGATACCCGCTTGTCACACCCAATATGCGACCCTATCCAAAAGGAACTCGAAGGTCCCACCAAGGATAGACCCGCATATTGAAACGCTTTTGCAAGGTGGATATCATTACATCAACATTACATAATAGTGGGGATACATACATAAGGCACAAATGCCACAAGAATACATCAACATCATATACAAGAGATCAACATCCGACTACGGATGAAACATAAACAAACTCAAACGACATCCACCACCTGCTAGCCCAGTGCCGACACAGAACCTATCCCCTGATCGAAGAAGCAGAAGAAGAACTCAAGTTAAGCAAGCATCGCTCTCGCGTCATGATCATCGCAAACCTATACCTGCAACTGGTGGTGTAGTAATCTGTGAGCCACGAGGACTCAGCAATCCCATTACCATGGGTATCAAGACTAGCAAAGCTTAATGGGAAAGGAAGGGGTAAAGTGGTGAGGTTGCAGCAGCGCCTAAGCATATATGGTGGCTAACCAACGCAAATGAGAGCGAGAAGAGAAACAAAGGAACGGTCGTCAACTAGTAATGATCAAGAAGTGATCCTGAACCCCTACTTACGTCAGACATAACCCAGAAACCGTGTTCTCCTCTCGGTCAACCCCGAAAAGAGACCATCACGGTTATGCACACGGTTGGTGTATTTTAGAAGAGTTTACTTCAAGTTCACTACAACCGGATATTAACAAATTCCCATCTGCCACATAACCGCGGGCACGGCTCTCGAAAGTTTAAACCCTGCAGGGGTGTCCCAACTTAGCCCATGATAAGCTCTCGCGATCAATGAAGGATATTCCTTCTCCCGGGAAGACCCGATCAGTCTCGGAATCCCGGTTACAAGACATTTAGACAAAGAATAAAACAAGACCAGCAAGACCGCCCGATGCGCCGACAATCCCGATAGGAGCTGCACATATCTCGTTCTCGTGGCAACACCGGATAAGCGAAGCGTCTGGTACCGACGTAACCCAAGTTGCCAAGGGATGGTCCCACACGGTGCTCTAGTTTGGACCAACACTTAGACAAGCATTGGCCCGGGGGGCTGAATAAAGATGACCCTTGGGTTAATTACTCCCAAGGGAAAATAGGTGGTGGTGAGGCAAATGGAAAACCAATGTTGGGCCTTCTTTGGAGGAGTCTTATTCAAAGCGAACTGTCAAGGGGGTCCCATAAATCACCCGACCGCGTTAGGGACGCAAAATCCGGGAACATAATACCGATATGACGGAAACTAGGGCGGCAAGAGTGGAACAAAACACTGCATAAGGCCAAGCCTTCCACCCTTTACCAAGTATATAGATGCATTAATAATATAAGATATATTGTGATATCCCAACATAAACATAATCCAACATGGAGCAATCTTCATCTTCACCTGCAACTAGCAACGCTATAAGAGGGGCTGAGCAAAAGCGGTAACATAGCCAAACAACGGTTTGCATAGGAAAGGTGTCAAAGATTAGAGGCTGACATGGCAATTTGGGATGGCTTGATAAACAGGTAATAGGTAGCGCAACATAGCGATAGAACGAAGCAACTAGCATAGCAATGATAGTAGTGAGATCCAGGTAGCGGTCATCTTGCCTGAAATCCCATAAGGAAGAAGAACGAGTCCATGAAGAAGATGAAGCCACTAAGTCGAACCAAGCGTGAGCGAGCGAATCCTCACGATCATAGCAAGCAGAACTATCGAGAAGAAACACACAACATGGTAAACACACCACACATAGACAAGACATGATGCACAACAAGCATGATGCATGACAAATCTAGATGAGGCTACTCATGGCAAGAGATGATGCAAACAAGAGCAACACATCAAAGCAAGTTTAAATGAGTCCGGAAACAACATAGAACAATTCTGGTAAGTCCTCATATGCAAATTTCGAAATTGGTCCAGATCTGAATAAACCTTATGTTCAAGTTGTTAAACATCAAGTTAAGATGCACCACGACGATCTACACGAAATTCTAGTCAAGTTACATATAAAGTTCATTAGATTCAGAGCTACGGCCTAGAAGATATGAGCAAAACAAGATAAGCATGTCATTGATGCAAAATGCACCCAAACATCAAGCAAACACCTCAAAACAAGGATGCAACATGATAATATGAAACTACATGCAAAATCAATCAAGTTTCATATAGAGCACACTCAAAACGGAGCAACGGTGCAACACATACACTATACAAGTTAAAGCAACAATCTGTCCAAACAGCAACTAGGCATATTGCAAACATCAAAACAACATGCTACAGGACCTCAACGAGAAAAAAAAGGCATGGGCATGATGCACAGGTAAAGCATGACAAAACATGAACACTGAGCTATCTCCAGAAATCACCAGAACATGCTCAAAACGACATGGCAAGATTGCAAATAATAACAGTTTCAGACTTATCAGGAAATAACATCAGGTTGCAATGTTTAGAGCTATCAAGCAACATGTTAGAGGAACTTATCATGGCAAATAAAGGCATTGCATGAATCTACAAATTTCATAGAACAATTGTCCCTTACTGACCATGAGCCAAAGAGGATCAGAAAATATGATGGCACCCATGTAAACATAGCAAGTTATATTACAGATTCATACATGGTATGAACAACAATAAGTAGGCATGTTGGTGAGCTTGAACCACTCACCACAGAGCAATAAATGGCATGGAAAGGCAACTCATAGTAAGAAAACATGGCATAGAAGCTATACATGGAAAGAACAACATCATAGCATACACGTATCAACTACAACAACCTTGGCAAAATTGAATAACATGTAAACAACCTGCCAGGAAACATTTTATAGCATAAGTAGAGCTCGATTGACTCAAGCTATGACACTCCATAATTGCAAAAAAGGGAATGGATGGATAGAGAATAACCATATGTTCAAAACATCCTTACTAAAGTATCTCAAAATAAGCATGGATCTCTTGGTAGCATCAAGTTTACATGGCATAAAAATATCAGCAGAACAGGGGCTGAAATCAGCAACATCATGAAGCCTAGTTTGCATGCTTGTGCTAGTCACCAAAGAGATAACAAAAATACATGGAATACACCCCTGTCAAGATGGCATGGCATATTACAAAACACATGTAGGACTCAAGTTCATAGGGCACACACATCGATCATGGCAAAAATGACAAATCATCAAGTTATAACAGTTTCAGCAGATTAACATCACATAGCACTTTTGCAACGATGATTCAGGCATCAATATGAGCTCAAATGAATATCATGCAATGTAATAAAATGATGTACTCGTCGAGGCGAACAATTTGACATATTACACGCACGAAACGGAGAAATATGCAGCAAGTTATGATGCGATGAACATGGCATGAAAATAACATCAGAAAATGACTGGAAAAATCAACCTCCGAGAATTCCGGATCTAGGGCTCCTCGCACGCGGATCGAGGCAGGGGCGCGAGTTCGCCGGAGAGGGCGAGGGGAGGGCGGATGGCAACGGACGGGCGCGGGAGCTGCGCCGGGCGGGCGGCGCTGGGCGGCGGCCCGGCGGCGGACGGAGGCGGCGCATCGGGGCGGCGAGGTCGGCGGGAGGCGGAGGCGGCGGCCGGGCCGAGGCGCGTTATGGCGGCGGCGAACGGCGGCGGGCGCTGGCGGCGCTGCGGCGGCGGCCGCGTCGATCCGGCGCCGGCGGGTTTCGGGCGGCGCCGCCAGGCGAGGCGCGGCGCGGCGGTGGCGGCGGAGCACGCCGCACGGCGCTGGGCGGCGGGCGCTGGTTGCAGCGTGCCGCCCCGGGCCGCATGGCGCGGCGCGCGGACGGGCGACGGGACAGTGGCGGTGCCCGATTGACGGGGCAGAAGCGGCCGACGTGGCCGGATCTGATTGGCCGGGCGACGTGGAGGCGGCGGCGACGCGTCGGCCGGCGGGTGGACACGTCCGGTTGCGCGGGAGGAGCGGGGCTAGGGTTTGGACTGCGATTTTTGGAGGGGGGAGGTGTTTATATAGGTAGAGGGAGCTAGGAGAGTCCAAATGAGGAGCGGTTTTCGCCCACACGATCGTGATCGAACGACCGAGAGCATGGAGGGGAGTTTGGTGGGTTTTGGGCCACTTTAGAAGGGGTGTTGGGCTGCACACAAAAGAGGCTTTTGCGGTTACCCGGTTAACCGTTGGAGTATCAAACGACCTTCGAATGACACGAAACTTGACAGGCGGTCTACCGGTGGTGTACCAAGGCCGCTTGAGAAACCTCGGTCCATTCCGAGAAAGTTTAACACCCGCACACGAAAAGAGGCAAAAGGGGGCGCCGGGAGACATAGGAGTGCCAGATTGCAAAACGGACAACGGGGAGAATGCTCGGATGCAAGAGACGAACACGTATGCAAAATGAAATGCACATGATGACATGATAAAATGCAACACGCAAGCACATGACATGGCAAGGACAGCGAATAACTGGCGGACACCTGGCGCATCGAATCCGGGGCGTTACAATCGTCATCAAGACTAGGCACGTCGAGTCATTAATAGATGACCTATGTCTCACATTCAACAACCTCCATACATATGACATCAAGCTCAACCCAGAAAAGTGTGTTTTCGACGTTCTCGCTGGAAAACTGCTGGGCTTCATCATTCCCAATAGAGCAATTGAGGCAAATCCAGCCAAAATTCGAGCTTTGTCACAATTGGCTACACCAACATACCTTAAACAGGTCCAAAAACTAGCCGGATGCGTGGCGGCTTTAAGCCGCTTTATCTCCAGACTAGGAGAAAAAGCACTGCCACTTTATCGCCTTCTCCGATGCACCGACCACTTCAAGTGGACAGATGCGGCAATGGCCGGACTGGAAGAAATAAAGGCACTTTTATCAAGCAACCCAATCCTGGCCACGCCAAAAATCGGCGAACCGATGTTATTATACATCACTGCAACACACCAGGTGGTGAGCGTGGTGCTCGTCGTTGAGCGAGAGGAGAACGAACACAAATTCCCACTTCAGAAACCGGTATACTACGTATCCACTACCCTCACACCATGTAAATCCCGGTACCCTCATTACCAAAAGATAGCATATGCGGTCTTCATGGCATCCCGGAAGCTACGACACTACTTCCAAGAGTGCTCGATCACGGTGGCTTCCGAAGTCCCACTCAATGACATAATCAACAACCGCGACGCTACAGGCCGGATTGCCAAGTGGGCCATTGAGTTCCTGCCATTCGACATAACATACAAACAACGCCGAGCTATTAAATCCCAAGTATTGGCCGACTTCGTCGCCGAATGGACAGAGGCCGAACTCCCTAAAGAGTACGATACATATTCCAACTGGGTCATGCACTTCGACGACTCTAAAATGCTGGCCGGCTTGGGAGCGGGCGTTGTCTTAACGTCCCCTACTGAAGCACAGTCCAGTACGTACTCCAGATAGTATACACAGACTCCAACAATGCGGCCGAATACGAGGCCTTATTGCATGGTCTTCGGATGGCTGCCTCCATGGGCATACAACGCCTGGAGGTGCGCGAGGATTCAAATATCGCAATATCCCAAATAAATGGAGACTTAGACGCCAAAGATCCAAAGATGGCGGCCTATCGTAACACCATACTCAAAATATCAGCTCGGTTCGAGGGACTCGAGTTTCATCATGTGGCTGGAGAAAGTAATCAAGCGGCGGATGTCCTTGCTCGCATGGGCGCCAAGCGTGACCCCGTCCTGCCTAACATCTTTCTGGAATGGTTCTTCAAGCCATCCGTGGTATGGTAGGATGAGAGCGGCAACACCAGTACGGATCCGATTATACCCCAGATTCCGAACACAATACCGATATCATCGGGGGCTCAGCCACTGAAATAACAACATCGGCCATCTAATAATGGCAGTAATTGCCCCATGGACCGAACCCTTCTTGGCCTACCTTAATAGGCGAGAGCTCCCTGAGGATCAGAATGAGACTCACCGCATTGTTCGGCGCTCGAAAGCCTACAAGGTCCATGACGGAGATCTCTACAAGAAATGCGTTACCGGAGTCCTTCAAAGATGTATCTCTGAAGAAGAGGGACGACAACTTCTGGCCGAAATCCATGCTGGTCTCAGCGGTCACCACGCCACGGCTCGGGCCCTGGTAAGTAAAGCCTTCTGTACAGGTTTCTTTTGGCTGACAGCCCGAGCAGATGCACAGGACCTTGTCCAACGTTGTGTCGGATGCCAGCTTTTCGCCAATCAAAGCCATATGCCGCCTACCGCTCTACAAACAATCTCCATTACCTGGCCTTTCACGGTCTGGGGGCTTGATATGGTCGGTCCCCTTAAAGGAGGAAGCCATAAGAAAAAATATCTGCAGGTCATGGTGGATAAATTCACCAAGTGGATAGAGGCCAAACCAGTTAATATGGCCGAAGCCGGACCAGTGATAGACTTTATATCCGGTGTCGTGCGCCGTTATGGTGTCCCACACAGCATCATCACCGATAATGGCTCCAACTTTACAATCGATGAGGTGAAAACTTGGTGTGCTAACCTGGGCATTAAGCTCGATTACGCCCCCGTCTATCACCCACAAACAAACGGTCAAGTCGAATGAGCTAATGGTCTTATCATGAGCGGCATTAAGCCTAGACTAGTGCGGTCTTTGAAAGAATCAGACAAGCACTGGGTTGAGGAGCTCAACTCCGTACTCTGGGGGCTGCGAACCACGCCCAATCGCACTACCGGATACACACCATTCTTCATGGTGAACGGCGCAGAGGCTGTTTTCCCCCGCGACATCATTCATGACTCACCTCGAGTGCGCATGTATGAAGAGAGAGAGGGCGAGCTTGATCGGCAGGACAGTCTAGATGCCCTAGAAGAGGAGCGCGATGTTGCAAAAGCCCGTTCTAAATTCTATCAACAACAGGCTCGCAGATATCAAAGTAGGGAAGTGCGGGCCAAGACTTATAATGTTGGTGAACTCGTTCTACGCTTGCCAGAAAAGAAAAAGGACAACTCAAGCCCAAGTGGGAGGGTCCCTTCATTATAGATGAAGTTCTCACTGGAGGAGCGTACCGCCTGCGTGATGCATCGGACAATCGCTTAGAGCCGAACCCGTGGAATGCCGCCAGACTCCGAAGATTCTACGCCTAGAGCCGGACTCTTTGTTCATCTTCCTCTCCCTTCGTTTCCATTTTTTCTCTCTAACTTTTTCTTTAGCTCTTTTTCTCTTGTGCGGCTAGACCGCATACCTATGACGTACACATCCTTAAATGTATACGGCCATAATACCTGGGGGCTTCTTTTACAGAAGCTTATTATTTTTCGAGCATCAAGCTCACCACATATGTTTCCTTTGGTCATATGTACCTTTTCTTTGCCATCATATGCACCGTTATGACTTAAGTTTTTGCCAAGCTGGGTTGCCTGGCTCCTGTGCTTATGCCCTACGTCCCCGTTTGTACTGCTAGGGCATAAAGGGAGCACCTCTATGATTATTATAGCCGGGTCATCCGGACTTGTACCTCAGACTGGGTGAAGCCGAAAGCTAGCGTTCTTAAGGGAATATTCGGTCGGCGAACTAAAGACGCTTTACCCTCATTACACTATGAACCCCTAGATGTACGTGTACTGCGATTTTTCAGTCACAGTTCGGGCATGCATACTAACGCATGTTCACCCAGGGAAAGGAACCCTTAACGGAACTATTCTCCCTGGAAGATGTTTCTTACAATCAACAAGTAATATAACATAGCTAGACGGATACAACTTGTCTGTTCAAGCAACTATGACCCCTACGCCTGGTTTCCACACATACCCTGATTTATATTACCTCTCCGGTATTCGGAAACAGTCCGCACCTTCGGGTCCAGAGGTAGAAGCGAAAAGGTCTGCCATGACAATTGTTTTAAAATACGGCTAGGGACAAATTTGTCAATTGAAGTACATAGTCACTTGGACTCAAAAACTTCTTCCTCTATACCGTCTAACAGGCTGTCTAGCTTACAATCCCGTTGGGAAAACTTGGCGGCTATCTTTACTTGGTCATACACCAAACTCATTGGAATTTCTTGTCCATCTGACCCCCAAGGTCCGACCCGGGCCATATGATTCGGATCAAGCTTGGTGTACCGCGTTTTCACCATGGCCCAGGCCTCTCGCACACCTTCTCGGCAGGCCGGTATCTTCCATAATCGAAAACGGCACCGAGCTCCCTAGAATAGCTTCACAAGCTAATCCATGCTTCCTGGAAGGGAGGCGGATGGCCACAAAGCCTTGGCAACACTCCGCATTGCTTTCCGAGCTTTCTCGTGCACTTGGGACAGCTCTTGCAACAGATCACCTGGAGATCCGGACACTTCCTCTTCGGGACGGCCGGTCAGCATACTTGCAGACATAAATCTGTCAGCTCATTTCTTTGCCGAATTACACGGAGGTAAGTTGAAAAGCATACTGAATATGCCGCCTCGTAGCCTCTTATTTTCCTTTACGGCATCTCCTAGCTGGGCTGGTACATCTTTTAGCTCTTCGCCCAGCAGGGTGTTGGAATCCTGCAGCTTGTTATCATCCCTGACTCGTGTCAACACACGCTCGCCTGCGGCCAGTTGCCTTTCGGCCTATTGTTTACCCGCTTGCACGACCTTCAGTTCCTCTTTTAGTTGATCTACTGATCCTGTCGTCGGAAATGCAACAGTATTAACATTACTGGTACATGATTATACTTTTTCTAGATGGAGGGGAACATTACCAGGTGGTGCTCTTTGGACTTCTCCATTTCGGCGGTAACACCAGCTAGCTGAGTCCGACACTTTTCCAGCTCATGGGATAGCATGTTCTTCTTCTCTGTGAGTACCTGATTATACAACGATCCTTAAATCAGTTGTTTCAACTGTTTCAAGTCTCAGGGGCTATTGGTACATGGTTACTAAGATCTGTGCAATGCGTACTTACCCGCATATCTTTCAAATACTGGTCAGTGGCCCTGGTAAACCCATCCCGAGTAGCTCGGATGTACGCATCAGCCGAGTTGAAGGCATCGAACGCCTCTTTAGCAAGCCGGGGTCGCGAAGAGCGGCCCTTCGGCAGCGATGATTCATGGCACTCTCTACTTCATAATTCGTGATAGATACATTATCCGAATCCTCTGAAGGAGGACAATCCAGCGTCACTCCCGTGTCTGCCCCCGCCCTAGAAGCAGGGTTTGGAACCTGATTGGTGTGGGCGCGACCGACAGGCTCCTCGGACACAATCCGGCAAACGTTCATCCTGATAAAACACAGTGGACACTGCCATGGTTTGATATGAATGCCATAGGGCATATTTAAAGCCATACCTCTTTGAGGGAGGTTAGACTGTGTTGTCATTTGCCTTTCTCTTTGAAGACCCGCCCGGCGCAGGCGCCGCTCTCTTCTGAGACGCCTCTGGTGCAATATGATGCATCGAGCGCCTCCCCTTTGGAGCACAAGATAGTGCGGCGGGTGAGGCATAATGAGGAAGCACCTTCGGAAGAAATGTCTCCTGGCTACTTACATATGAGGCAGGAAGGAGGCTGAGATAATCGGCCGTGATGGCCACTTTTATGCCATCGTAGCTCGCCTGGTAGAAGACTCCCTCCTTGGGCTCTATGAATATATCCGGATCTTCTTCGAATCCGGGGTCGAGGTCCCGGTCCCGGTTATGGTCCTCTGACTGTGGAGCGGGGCTATGGATCCCCGCGGTGACCCTCCGCCATTCCTATTTGACGGACGGGTTAATGTCGGTTAAACATGACTCAAGGAGAGGATTGAATAAAGTGGTGGGATTAAAACTCACCCAACTAGGAGGATTGTACATGGAAAATCCCTCTCGGCGCGTAAGACGAGTGAACTCCTCTTTCTCCCCTTTATACAGATCGACCAATATTGCGGCCAGGGCGATGGGGGAATCCGAACCCTTTCATCCGCAGTGTGAGGCATCATCTTCCCCATTGTAGTGCCACATAGGGAGCCCCCTGAATTGGAGCGGCTGAACACCTCGCGCTATGGGAGTTGCCATTACCTCGATTGTCGATAATTCGGACTGGGCGAGTGTCCTTATCTTGCCCATTAATTGTTGGACTTATGCGCTATCTTCCTCCTCGAAGCTCCGAGGATGCCAGCTGTGGCGTTTCCTCAATGGAGCGCTGGAAAATTCGGGAAGGCCCATTCGGACTGGGTCGGGGAGAGCGACATCTTCAATATAAAACCACTCCGAGGGCGCCACCCACCTTGAATACGGACCCCTTTTGGGTATGAGGAACGAGGCAGAAAAGTTTCCTCCATAAATCAAAGTGGGCCTCACAGCCCAGGAATAGCTCGCAAAGAGCGACAAAACCCGCGATATGCAGGATGGAGGCCGGAGTGAGGTTGTGCAGTTGGAGGCTGTAATACTCCAGGAGACCTCAGAGGAAAGGGTGGATTGGAAACCCGACGCCTCTTATTAAGAAGGATATGAAGCACACTCGCTCCCACCTGGTTGGATTGGGGAAATTTTCCACCAGGGCTTCGCCTGTAAAAGAAGTTAATCCTGCCGGGATAGGGACTAGGTCCGCGGGGGGAAGGAATCCCTATGTTTGAAGCTTACTCAGCTGGTCATGGGATACTGAGCATTTCTCCCAATCACCTTTCTCGGAGCCATGGGGGCGGGAGGAAGAACTGGGAACGCTAGCCATGCTGGAACGGTTTCTCCTAGCAAGCTCTAAGGATTTTCCACCTGGTGTGAGATGGCATCTGAGATCCAGTCCACTTAAATATACGCCTTTCTTACATGGCCAGGGTGTTATGTGCAAAAAATACTGTGACCTTTCGTGTTCGCTCGACACGTGGAAGCCGAAGCAATGGAGGCGCATAAGCCAATGGGTATGACATTAAATTTACGCTTTGAAGTATTCAGAGGAAGAACCCGCCTTGCAATGCCGAAGACAATTAGCGCGATGGACACATCATCATTGAAGCCTGGTTCGGGGGCTACTGAGGGAGTCCTGGATTAAGGGGTCCTCGGGCGTCCGGCCTGTGTGACGTGGGCCAGACTGATGGGCCATGAAGATACAAGATAGAAGACTTCCTCCCGTATCCGGATGGGGCTCTCCTTTGGGTGGATGGCAAGCTTGGCGTTCAGATATGAAGATTCTTTCCCCTGCAAACCGACTCTGGACAACCCTAGGCCCCTCCGGTGTCTATATAAACCAGAGGGTTTAGTCCGTAGGGCATAATCATAATCATACAGGCTAGACATCTAGGGTTTAGCCATTACGATCTCGTGGTAGATCAACTGTTGTAATCTTCATATTCATCAAGATCAATCAACCAGGAAGTAGGGTATTACCTCCATCAAGAGGGCCCGAACCTGGGTAAACATCGTGTCCCCCGTCTCCTGTTACCATCAACCTTAGACGCACAGTTCGGGACCCCATACCCGAGATCCGTTGGTTTTGACACCGACACTTGGTGGACAAGAAGGATGGCAAAGTGAACAAAGGTATATTTGATATACATGTTATTGAAGTGTTCCTTACTAATGCTCGTAGTAGTGCCCGGGTATTTGATACATGTTCGGTTGCTCGTATTTGTAACTCGAAATAGGAGTTGCAGAATAAACGGAGATTGGCTAAGGACGAGGTCATGTTGCGCGCCGGGAATGGTTCCAAGGTTGATGTGATCGCCGTCGGCACGCTACCTCTACATCTACCTTCGGGATTAGTTTTAGACCTCAATAATTGTTATTTGGTGCCAACGTTGAGCATGAACATTATATCTGGATCTTGTTTATTGCGAGACGGTTATTCATTTAAGTTAAATAATAATGGTTGTTCTATTTATATGAGTAACATCCTTTATGGTCATGCACCTGATGTCTACTACACAACTTGTTCTTGTACACTCGTGTTGGGCCTCCAAGTGCATTGTTTTGTAGGATAGTAGCAAATTTAACTCAAGTGGTTGACCTAAGGTTTATCAATCTGTGGGAGGCGTAGGATGAAGATAGTCTCTCTCAAACAACCTTGCAACCAAATAATAAAAAGTCTCTTGTGTCCCCAACACACCAAATACAATGGTAATTTGTATAGGTGCAATAAAAAAATGTTGATATTGATTTTTGTAATAGGAACAATAAAAAATTTAGCAAGGTAGCAAGTAACAAAAGTGAGCACAAACGGTATTGCAATGCTTGCAAATGAGGCCTAGGGTCCGTACTTTTGCTAGTGCAATCTATGCTAATATAATTGGATCATATAACCATCCCTCAATGTGCGATGTAGAATCACTCCAAAGTTCCTATCTAGCGGAGAACATAAGATGAAATTGTTTGTAGGGTACGAAACAACCTCAAAGTTATCATTTCCGATCGATCTATCCAAGAGTTCGTACTAAAATAACACCAAGTTATCCTTTCCGATCGATCTATCTAAGAGTTCGCACTAAAATAACACCATATCATACACATCAACCAACTCTAATGTCACCTAGATACTCCAATGTCCCCGCAAGTATCCGTGAGTTGATTATACTATATGCATCAAACAATTTCAGATTCATAATACACAATCCAACACAAAGAACCTCAAAGAGTGCCCCAAGATCTCTACCGAAGAAACAAAGACGAGAACGTGCATCAGCCCCTATGCATAGATTACCCCAATATCACCTCGGGAATCTGCGAGTTGAGTGCCAAAACACATATCAAGTGAATCAATATGATACCCCATTGTCACCACGGGTATTCATAGCAAGACATACATCAAGTGCTCTCAAATCCATAAAAGTATTCAATCCGATAAAACAAAATCTCAATGGGAGAACTCAATTCACAACAAGATAGAGAGGGGAAAACACCATATGATCCAACTACATTAACAAAGCCCGCGATACATCAAGATCGTGACATCTCAAGAACACGAGAGAGAGAGAGAGAGAGAGAGAGAGATTAAACACATAGCTACTGGTACAAACCCTCAGCCCTGAGGGTGGAGTACTCCATCCTCATCATGGTGGCCGCCGGGATGATGAAGATGGCGACCGGTGATGATTTCCCCCTCTGGTACGGTGCCGGAACGGGGCCTAGATTGGTTTTACGTGGCTACAGACTAAGTTTTTATGTTCATATCCTTAACGAGCTTAACAAGCTAAACGAGCCAGCTCGCGAGTTATACAAGTCGAGCCAATCTTGGATTTGAGCTCGTTATAGTAACAAGTCGAGTTGAGCTAGCTCATTAACGAAACGAGCTTTAGCAAGTTGAGCCAAGATGGCTCAACTCGGCTCGAATTCCAGCCCTACTACAGAGGCTTGCGACGGCAGAACTTCTGATCTATCGACTCCCCTAGGGTTTTGGAATATTTGGGAATTTATAGGGCAAAGAGGCGGTGCAGGAGGCCACCAAGGTGGGCACAACCCACCAGGGTTGTGCCCCCCTCAGGGCACCCCTCTAGTACTTCTTTGGCCCAAGTTGTGTCTTCTAGTCCATAAAAATTCTCCAAAAAGTTTTGATGCGTTTGGACTCCGTTTGGTATTGATTATCTGCGATGTAAAAACAAGCAAAAAACAACAACTAGCACTGGGCACTATGTCAATAGGTTAGTCCCAAAAAATTATATAAAGTTGCTATAAAATGATTGTAAAACATCCAAGAATGATAATATAATTGCATGAATACTTCATAAATTATAGATACGTTGGAGACGTATCAGCATCCCCAAGCTTAATTCCTACTCGTCCTCGAGTAGGTAAATGATAAAAGAAATAATTTATGAAGTATGAATGTTAGCAAAGTGCATAAGTTTGATAAATGTTAATTTCAACCACTTTTCCTAGCATCATAATAGCAACTCTTTCTCATAAAACTCATCATGTTAAAGTAGCAACCAATTCACATGTTAAGGTTCAAACAATGAATTCTCTTGAAACTCAACAACCTATATTCTTAGTCACGAAACTATTGCAATTCAACTTATTCAACAGAGTCTAAGTAAGAGCTCCACATACTCAATCATCATATAGTCTTCTGTGATTGCTAGTACTCAAAGCATATTCCTAGAACAAATGGCATCCATCAAACACAGAGAAAGATAGGGGCTTAACATTTCGCCTCCCAACTCATTTATCATAGAGATAATTGTCAACAATAATAATTCATGATCAAATATATTTGACTGGTCATATGTGACTAGATCTTTCCCCACCACATGATGCTTGCCAATTAGAGAATAATTGAGGTTGAAATGAGAATGCATTCTATTGACTCTTGCATAAAAGTAAATACTGAAAGTAAAAGATAGGCCCTTCGCAGAGGGAAGCAGAGATTGTGATGCGCATTTTATTTGGATGCCCAAGCTTTGCCACGTTATATTGCCCCTTATGATAACAACCTTTATTATGCAGTCCATCGCTTTTATTACCTTTCCATCACAAGTTCGTACAACGCTCAATTTTCCCTTACAATAAAAGATCAAACATATTTAGGAGCAATTTTTATTGCTTTATGCACCGATGACAACTTACTTGAAGGATCTTATTTGTCGGTGCAACAAACCCTGGGTCTATTGCCCAAACCATGCACAGGCCAAAAGGGGCAAGGTTGCAACATCCAAGACAAGGCCAAGCTGAAGAGATTAGCTCTTTGAAAAATCAGAGGGCAGATCAAGAAGACCAAGTCAAGCCAAAGGAGCAAGACACCACTACGGGAAAACCTCCCTTACCGGGAAGGCGAGCCTGGAGAGGTCGAGGTGGCTCCAAGATTAAGCATCAAGACCGTTCCGACAGGCCTGTCGGGCACAACGAAGGCAAAATACCCCGCCAAGGCTCCACCACTCCACCTCACGGCGACGCAAGTCATCGATCGGTGCGGTGTCAAGACCCCAAGTGACTAAGTGGCTGTTTTTTGCCACATGGCAGCCACTTTCTATGGAAATCACCTCCAAATGACCCCCGTCCAGCGACGTGTCAAGCAGACAGACAAGAAGATGACAGAACAACCCGACAAGGCTTGCCGGGCATTCCATGATGTGACACTAAGCAACGATTTAATGCGCTCTGCCCTGTCTGCAGACTTAGGTATGATAGCACTGTTTGCTATCTAATCAGTGCATAATGACTAATTTGCCATCGTGGTGACCCCTTTATCTATAAAAGGAGGCCCATGGCAACCATAGACATGATTCAGACCCCTATACACTCATATGCGCGTAGCTGACCTTGCCCCGAGGAAACCCTGCCGGGCCAGAGCACTATGTTTCCACCACTATCCACCATCAATCCACCAAAGCAGGAGTAGGGTTTTACGTCTCGCGGCGGCCTGAACCTGGGTAACAACTGGCCGTGTGATCTCTGTTGTGCTGCGTGACGTTCTCCGCTCTTTGTGCAACATGCTCATCCCCCCTGCCGAACCACAAGGGGCTCATGGCCCCATAGGTGGCCGTGGTTTCCCACGACATCTTTCGTGCACCAGGTAGGGGGAAAGTGCTTGCGTGAACCCGAGAAGTGTATGCAGCGCGTCATCTTCATCGATGGCTCCATCATCCACGGTGCCCAAGAAGAAGCCCGGTGCCGTAGCCCATCCTTCCACCTCGAAGGCCCTGTCGCACGCGGCCGCTGACACAGCGAGGGCTACGGGAATCCGCGGAGATGTGGACGCCGTGGGGGACGTGGTCGGCGCAGGCGGCGCTATCACCACCTCCCCTGCAGCTGAAATGGGAGCCAGAGACACCGGAGAAGGACAACATCAACAACACCCCAGCGGCAACGCTCCGTGAGGGGCGGGTGGAGAGATCATTCCGTCTGCACCCCTCCGCCTGGCCGAAGGACACAGTCACAGCAGCGGCACTCGCTCTGGGGCGATTCACAACTCTTCGGCCGCTCCCACTTAGGGCGTGACTGCAGGGCATACACCACCCCCGGAGCAAGCTGGCCCAGCCGCTGGTCCTCAAGCGCCTCCACCTCATCACCACGCCATCCTGGCGACTGGCTCACAACGACGAGAACAAGGCGCGGCCACTACCGGCACTATCAGAAGCCGGGCGATGTTACGATCTACATCATCATCCATGCCCAGCACAACTTCGAGGCCATGGCGCGGGCTCAACTGCTGTTGGGATTTCCACCGACAGCCGATCATCGGGATGAGTGGAGAGCCACAATTCAAAGCCTGATTGGTTTCACCGAGGCGGGAGGATCGCAGCGAGCTGGCCCGCCACGGCCTCCCCAGGCGACGACCACGGCCCGCGCTGCTGGACATGCCGAAGGGGCCGCCCCTACGGTGTAGTCCCCTCCGCGGCAGCCTACCCAGGGGCCACGGCCGGAGCCACGCAATCAAGAACCCGACGACTTCGTCCGACCCTCGAGTGCATCAAGGCTAACGGTGAGGCCTAGAGGACGGGCAATGGGAAGGCGCGCACATCACGATCGCGCGACACAATGACACCCACCACTAGTCCAATTGGTGCGATTGCCCCAACGTCGACGAGCCCACACTCAGTGAAGGTGGGTACCTGCCTTTCGAGGCTGGGTGTCCTGCCTTCACCCGTGAGTAGCGGTAATTCCATTGGCTATCCTCTCGCATGTTCACGACAGAAATACTAGAGAAGTATGATGGGAGACTGAACCCGACAGAGCTCTTGAGCATCTACACCATCGATGTTCAACCTGCCGGGGGAAGAGACGAGAAGGTGTTTGCCAATTACTTCCCTTTGGCACTCAAGCCAAATGTGAGGTCTTGGCTAATTCACCTGCCGGAGAACTCCATTTTGACCTGGGCTGATCTATGCCACTAGTTCATTGGCGCCTTCACGGGTGGCCATCAAGAACCAGGGCGACCCAGCGACTTGCAGCTGCTCCTGCAGAAGGAAGGAGAGACTCTGCGGAAGTACATGCAGATGTTTAGCAGAGTACACTGAGACATCCCAGACATCCACCCGGCGGCTGTGATAGCTGCGTTCCAGTCCAACATGCACACTCGTTGGACACGTTCTAAGATGAACGTTTGACTGCCCAAGGCTGTGAAGGAGCTTTACACTCTAGTGGATAAGTGTGCAAGAGTAGAGGAGGGGAGGCGACTCCCCGGAGAAGAGGATAATGTCGACATCGACTCAGAGGATGATGACGAGGCCACCGGTCAGAATAATAAGAACAAGAAACACAATAAAAAGCGCAAGGATAAGGAAGTGATGACCATTGAAGGATCGGGCACACCTGGTACCGACAAGAAGGCCAAGACCAAGGTCCCGGGCAAGGAAGTTGCCACGTGCGCTGACTGCCGGGAAGCCGCGGCGCCGAGAAGGCTGGGAAAGGTGATGTGCCATACTGCAAGATCCATCGGACCAAGGGCCATGATCTCCAGGAGTGTCATCAGGTTGAGCAGCTCGTTAAGAAGCAGAGGGCTGAATATGAGAAGCGTGATAAGGAAAAAGGTCAAGGAGGCGCTGGCGGGAAGGGCCGAGGCAGCAGAGCAAGCCGCCCCGGCAAGGCTCCTCAGGATCAAGGGAAACCCACCAGAGGCCATATGAAGGATGATTTCAATGATGAGAGTGATGGAGGGGATGAGGAGGAAACCAGCGAGCAGGAGTTCCAGAAAGCCACTGACGCCCTGTGCATTGACAGGGGTGCATCTTTGCACTCCTCTCACTGCCAACTTAAACAGTGGGCGCGTGCAGTCAATGCCATGGAGCCAGCGGCAGATTCTCGGAAGCCGCTCAAGTGGTCCCACATGCCCATCATCTTTGACGAAGAGGATCACCCCGACCGCACCATCGCGGTAGGGTGCTTGCCGTTGTTGGTCTCACCAACGATCCGCAACCATAAGGTCACGAAGATGTTGGTTGACGGAGGGGCCAGGTTGAATCTGATCTCTCCAAAGGTCATCACCAAACTTCAAATTGCAGAGGAAGAGCTCGAAGTTACTCGCACGTGATACGTCTCCAACGTATCTATAATTTTTGATTGTTCCATGCTATTATATTATCTGTTTTGGATGTTGATATGCATTAATATGCTATTTTATATTAGTTTTGGGACTAAGCAATTAACCTAGAGCCCAGTGTCAGTTTCTGTTTTTTCCTTGTTTTGGAGTTTCGCAGAAAAGTAATACCAAACGGTGTCCAAATGGAATAGAACTTTCGCGATGATTTTTCTTGGACCAGAAGACATCCAGAGGACTTGGAGTGAAAGTCAGAGAAACCACGAGGCGGCCACAAGGATGGAGGGTGCGCCCCCACCCTTGTGGGCCCCTCGTGACTCCACCGACCTAGTTTCTTCGCCTATATATTCTCATATATCCCAAAACCAACAGAGAGAGCCACGAAAACACTTTTCCACCGCCGCAACCTTCTGTACCCATGAGATCCCATCTAGGGGCCTTTTTCGGTGTCCTGGTGGAGGGGGATTCGATCACGGAGGGCTTCTACATCAACACTGCCCTTCCGATGAAGCGTGAGTAGTTTACCACAGACCTACGGGTCCATAGCTAGTAGCTAGATGGCTTCTTCTCTCTCTTTGATTCTCAATACCATGTTCTCCTCGATGTTCTTGGAGATCTATTCGATGTAATACTTTTTTGGGGTGTGTTTGCCGAGATCCGATGAATTGTGGATTTATGATTAGCTTATCTATGAATATTATCTGAATCTTCTCTGAATTCTTATATGCATGATTTGATATCTTTGCAAGTCTCTTCAAACTATCGATTTGGTTTCGCCAACTAGATTGGTTATTCTTGCAATGGGAGAAGTGCTTAGCTTTGGGTTCAATCTTGCGGTGTCCTTTCCCAGTGACAGTAGGGGCAGCAAGGCATGTATTGTATTGTTTCCATCAAGGATAAAAAGATAGGGTTTTCATCATCTTTCTTGAGTTAATTCCACTACATCATGTCATCTTACTTAATGCATTACTCCGTTCTTCATGAACTTAATACTCTAGATGCAGGCAGGAGTTAGTCGACCTGTGGAGTAATAGTAGTAGATGCAGAATCGTTTCGGTCTACTTGACACGAGCGTGATGCCTATATTCATGATCATTGCCTTAGATATCGTCATAACTTTGCACTTTTCCATCAATTGCTCGACAGTAATTTGTTCACCCACCGTATTATTTGCTATCTTGAGAGATGCCTCTAGTGAAACCTATGCCCCCCCGGGTCTATTTTCCATCATATAAGTTTCCGATCTACAATTTTAGTTTCCTATTTACTTCCTTTGCAATCTTTTACTTTCTGATCTATAAACCAAAAATACCAAAAATATTTACTTTACCGTTTATCTATCTCTATTAGATCTCACTTTTGCAAGTAGCCGTGAAGGGATTGACAACCCCTTTATCGCGTTGGGTGCAAGTTGTTTTATTGTTTGTGCAGGTATTCAGTGACTTGTTCATTGTCTCCTACTGGATTGATACCTTGGTTCTCAAACTAAGGGAAATACTTACTCTACTTTGCTACATCACCCTTTCCTCTTCAAGGAAAATCCAAAGCAAGCTCAAGAAGTAGGAGGAAAAATTTCTGTAGCCGTTGCCCGAGAGATCTACGCCAAGTCAAGACATACCAAGTACCCATCATAAAATCTCATCTCTTGCAGTACATTATTCGCCATTCACCTCTTGTTTTCCTCTCCCCCACTTCTAAAATGATTTTTGAAAAGATTTTCCTTTTTATTCGCCGTTTTTTCGTTCGTTTTTTCGTTTGCTTGTGTTGCCATGTGCCTTCTATTTGCTTGCATATTCACTTGCTAAAAATCTATTGATATGGATCCTCATCCACTTGCTAATCTTTTTAAGAGATCCAATTATTATGAACCAATTGCTAGTGAGTTGAGTGCAATAGATTATCTTTATGAGGTTTTGCTTGAAATTCGTGAATCTGAAAATTGTGATGAAGAGCTCTATGAAGGGATTCACGATAGATCTTTGAATGAAAAGCATGATTGCAATGATGTTATTATAAATTCCGTTAATGTCAATTGTATTAATGATATGCAAAACCCTAAGCTTGGGGATGCTAGTTTTGCTATGTCCACTATTTGTTGCAATGATCATGATTGGGGTGATTCTTCTTATGATCTTGAAAATTTATTTAAGCTACATGATGAATATGAGATTGATAATAATGTCTGAAATAATATTGAAAGTGGGTTTGGAAGAGTGTCAACTTTAGATCCCACATATTTGGAGAATGTTCGATCTTATGAATTTTTTGATAAAAGTGGGTTTGGAGAGGTCATGACTTTAGTTAATGTTAATCCCACTATTTTGGAAGAGTGCCAACTTCGCATGCATGTGGATCATGTTGAGAATATGTTATGTGACAGCTATATTGTTGAATTTTCTTATAATCCTACATGTAATTATTATGAGAGAGGAAAATATGGTTGTAGAAATTTTCATGTTACTAAATTACCTCTCGTTATGTTGAGATTGCTATCGTCTCTTTCTTCTTGCTTGCATATGCTAGTTTTTGCTTGCCTTGATAACTTGCTTGCTTATAAAATGCCTATGCATAGGAAGTATGTTATACTTATATGTGTTTGTCACGTGTTTTATGATGCTCTCTTCGCGCTTAAATTCTTGTCTTTCATGTGAGCATCATTGAAATTATCAATGCCTAGCTAAAATGCTTTAAAGAAAAGCGCTTGTTGGGAGACAACCCAATATTTTTCCTTGTTGTTTTGCAATAAATAATTCATCTAGCCTATGTTTAGATCTGGTTTTGTGTTTTAATTAGTGTTTGTGCCAAGTAAGACCTTTGGGATAGCTTACAGTGATAGTTCTTTTGATCTTGCTGAGAAACAGAAACTTTTGCGCCCAGGAAAATAATTTTCATAATTCACGGAATCGTGCTTTTGATCTGATTCTTTTTTCACTGGATTGGTACACAAATTTCCTAGGCTGTCCTAAATTTTCAGAATTTTTGGAGTTACAGAAGTATTCGGGAGTTATTGATTGCTAAAGACTGTTCTGCTTTTGACAGATTCTGTTTTCTTTGTGTTGTTTGCTTATTTTGATGAATCTATGGCCAGTATCGGGAGGGGGGGTATGAACCATGGAAAAGTTGGAATACAGTAGATATTACACCAATATAAATAAAGAATGAGTTCACAACAGTACCAAAAGTGGTGATTTATTTTCTTATACTTACGGAGCTTATAAGATTTTTTGTTGAGTTTTGTGTTGTGAAGTTTTCAAGTTTTGGGTAAGGATTTGATGGACTATGGAATAAGGAGTGGCAAGAGACTAAGCTTGGGGATGCCCAAGGCACCCCAAGGTAATATTCATGGACAACCAAGAGCCTAAGCTTGGGGATGCCCCTAAGGCATCCCTCTTTAAATCTTCGCTTCATCGGTAACTTTTTTAGGCTATATTTTTATTCACCACATGATATGTGTTTTGCTTGGAGCGCCTTGTATGATTTGAGTCTTTGATTTTTAGTTTTCCACAATCATCCTTGCTGTACACACCTTTTGAGAGAGACACGCTTGAATCATGATTTATTAGAATACTCTATGTTCTTCACTTATATCTTTTGAGCTAGGCAATATTGCTCCTGTGCTTCACTTATATCTTTTTAGAGCACGACGGTGGTTTTATTTTATAGAAATTGTTGAACTCTCGTGCTTCACTTATATTATTTTAAGAGTCTCTAAACAACATGGTAATTTGCTTTGGTTATAAATTTAGCCCTAATATGATAGGCATCCAAGAGGGATATAATAAAAACTTTCATATAAAGTGCATTGAATACTATGAGAAGTTTGATTCCTTACAATTGTTTTGAGATATGAAGATGGTGATATTAGAGTCATGCTAGTGAGTAATTGTGAATTTGATAAATACTTATGTTAAAGTTTGTGATTCCCGTAGCATGCACGTATGGTGAACCGTTATGTGATGAAGTCGGAGCATGATTTATTTATTGATTGTCTTCCTTATGAGTGGCGGTCGGGCACGAGCGATGATGTTTTCCTACCAATCTATCCCCCTAGATAACTAATTGATTTTTGCAATAAGTATATGAGTTCTTTATGACTAATGTTGAGTCCATGGATTATATGCACTCTCACCCTTCCACCATTGCTAGCCTCTCTAGTGCCACACAACTTCCGCCGGTACCATGAACCCACCATATACCTTCCTCAAAACAGCCACCATACCTACCTATTATGGCATTTCCATAGCCATTCCGAGATATATTGCCATGCAACTTTCCACCGTTCCTTTTATTATGACACGCTCCATCATTGTCATATTGCTTTGCATGATCATGTAGTTGACAACGTATTTGTGGCAAAGCCACCGTTCATAATTCTTTCATACATGTCACTCTTGATTCATTGCACATCCTGGTACACCGCCGGAGGCATTCATATAGAGTCATATTTTGTTCTAAGTATCAAGTTGTAATTTTTGAGTTGTAAGTAAATAAAAGTGTGATGATCTTCATTATTAGAGCATTGTCCCGTGTGAGGAAAGGATGATGGAGACTATGATTCCCCCACAAGTCGGGATGAGACTCCGGACGAAAAAAAGGAGGTAAAAAAATGAGAGAAGGCCCAAATAAAAAATGAGAGAAAAAGAGAGAAGGGGCAATGCTACTATCCTTTTACCACACTTGCGCTTCAAAGTAGCACCATGATCTTCATGATAGAGAGTCTCCTATATTGTCACTTTCATATACTAGTGGGAATTTTTAATTATAGAACTTGGCTTGTATATTCCAATGATGGGCTTCCTCAAATTTCCCTAGGTCTTCGTGAGCAAACAGGTCGGATGCACACCCACTTAGTTTCTTTTTCAGCTTTCATAAACTTATAGCTCTAGTGCATCCGTTGCCTGGCAATCCCTACTCACTCACATTGATATCTATTGATGGGCATCTCCATAGCCCGTTGATACGCCTAGTTGATGTGAGACTGTCTCCTTCTTTTTGTCTTCTCCACAACCACCATCTATTCCACCTATAGTGCTATTTCCATGGCTCACGCTCATGTATTGCGTGAAAATTGAAAAAGTTTGAGAACATCAAAAGTATGAAACAATTGCTTGCCTTGTCATCGGGGTTGTGCATGATTTAAATATTTTGTGTGATGAAGATGGAGTATAGCCAGACTATATGATTTTGTAGGGATAAGCTTTCTTTGGGCATGTTATTTTGAGAAGAGACAATTGCCTTGTTACTATGCTTGAAGTATTATTGTTTTTATGTCAATATTAAACTTTTGTTTTGAATCATACGGATCTGAACATTCATGCCACAATAAACAAAATTACATGGATAAATATGTTAGGTAGCATTCCACATCAAAAATTCTGTTTTTATCATTTGCCTACTCGAGGACGAGCAGAAATTATTTTTGGGACTAACCTACTAAACTAGAGCCCAGTGCCAGTTTCCATTTTCCCCTTGTTTTAGAGTTTTGCACAAAAGGAAACCAAACGGAGTTCAAATGGTATAAAACTTTCGAGATGATTTTTCTTGGACCAGAAGACATCCAGAGGACTTGGAGTGCAAGTCAGAGAAGCCACGAGGCGGCCACAAGGACGGAGGGCACGCCACCCACCCTTGTGGGCCCCTCGTGACTCCACCGACCTAGTTTCTTCACCTATATATTCTCATATATCCCAAAACCAACAGAGAGAGCCATGTAAACACTTTTCCACCGCCTCAACCTTCTGTACCCGTGAGATCCCATCTAGGGGCCTTTTCCGGTGTCCTGCCGGAGGGGGATTCGATCACGGAGGGCTTCTACATTAACACCATTGCCCTTCCGATGAAGCGTGAGTAGTTTACCACACACCTATGGGTCCATAACTAGTAGCTAGATGGCTTTTTCGCTCTCTTTGATTCTCAATACCATGTTCTCCTCGATGTTCTTGGAGATCTATTCGATGTAATACTTTTTTGTGGTGTGTTTGCCGAGATCCGATGGATTATGGATTTATGATCAGCTTATCTATGAATATTATTTGAATATTCTCTGAATTCTTGTATGCATGATTTTATATCTTTGCAAGTCTCTTCAAACTATTGATTTGGTTTGGCCAACTAGATTGGTTTTTATTGCAATGGGAGAAGTGCTTAGCTTTGGGTTCAATCTTGCGGTGTCCTTTCCCAGTGACAGTAGGGGCAACAAGGCATGTATTGTATTGTTTCCATCAAGGATAAAAATATGAGGTTTTCATCATATTGCTTGAGTTAATTCCTCTACATCATGTCATCTTACTTAATGCGTTACTCTGTTCTTCATGAACTTAATACTCTAGATGCAGGCAGGAGTTGGTCGATGTGTGGAGTAATAGTAGTAGATGCAGAATCATTTCGGTCTACTTGACACGGACGTGATGCCTATATTCATGATCATTTCCTTAGATATCGTCATAACTTTGCGCTTTTCTATCAATTGCTCGGCAGTAATTTGTTCACCCACCGTATTATTTGCTATCTTGAGAGAAGCCTCTAGTGAAACCTATGACCCCCGAGTCTATTTTCCATCATATAAGTTTCTGATCTACAATTTTAGTTTCCTATTTACTTCCTTTGCAATCTTTTACTTTCCAATCTAAAAACCAAAAATACCAAAAATATTTACTTTACCATTTATCTATCTCTATTAGATCTCACTTTTGCAAGTAGTCGTGAAGGGATTGACAACCCCGTTATGACATTGTGTGCATGTTGTTTGATTGTTTGTGTAGGTATCCGGTGACTTGTTCATTGTCTCCTACTGGATTGATACCTTGGTTCTCAAACTGAGGGAAATACTTACTCTACTTTGCTGCATCACCCTTTCCTCTTCAAGGGAAAAACCAACACAAGCTTCAGAAGTAGCAGCACGTTTCAAGGTGTCAATCCCGGCAGGAGTCGTCCAAATGGGAAGATCACGCTATCGGTGACGTTCAGGGTGAGTTGAATTACCGGACAGAGAAAGTCATATTAGATTTGGTTGACCTCCCCCTGCCATACAATGGAATCCTTAGTCATCTAGCTCTAGCCAAATTCATGTTGGCATCTCACTATGCCTACAACCCCTTGATGATGCCAGGGCCGATTGGCGTCATTTCCATTCTGTTGGAAAAGAAAGATGCGATCATTTGTGTGGAAAAGATGTACCAGGAAGCAGTCGCGGAAGCTAGTGTTCCCGTGAAAGAAAACAAGAGAAAGAAGGAAGCTAACAAGGGCCCAGTGAGGAATCCGGGAAGCGCACCTCTTCGGGGTGTGTTGTGCCTATTGATGACTTGCCGGAGACTTCCAATAGCAAGTGATCCAAAGCTGATGCGCCTGCTGTGAAGAAGGTCCCGGTAGGGCTGGCTGGCACTGATGGTACCTTTACTATCAGTGCCACCCTTGATGACAAATAGAAAAGTGCGCTCGTTGCCTTCCTGTGGGCGAACGTCGACGTGTTTGCATGGCAACCATCTGACATCCCCGATGTTCCCAAGGAGGTAATTGAGCACCACCTTGCTGTCTGCCCACATGCCCGACCCGTCAAGCAGAAGGTCCGAAAGCAAGCTTTGGAGCGGCAACAGTTCATTGCCGAGAAAATCAAGAACATTGAGGCAACTGGTCTGATCAGAGGAGTGTTGCATCCAACATGGTTAGCAAATCCTGTGGTGGTGCGCAAGGCAAATGGAAAATGGAGGCTTTGCATAGATTTCACGGATCTAAACAAGGCATGCCCGAAGGACCCATTTCCCTTGCCGCACATCGACCAGATTGTGGATTCTACCTCGGGGTCCGACCTGCTTTCTTTCTTGGATGCATATTCTGGGTACCATCATATCTTTATGTCTAAGGAGGACGAAGAGAAGACGGCGTTCATCACCCCCTGTGGCACGTACTGCTATGTACGGATGCACTTTGGGTTGAAGAGCGTCGGATCCACTTTTCCAAGGGCAGTCCAGATTGGATTTGAGTCCCAGCTGCACAGAAACATTGAAGCTTACATGGATGATATTGTGGTCAAGACCAAGGACAAATCAACCCTTACCGAGGATTTGGAAGAACTCTTTGCTAATCTGTGCAAGATCAACTTGAAGCTGAACCCAGAGAAGTGTGTGTTTGGCGTTCCTTTCGGCAAGCTACTTGGCTTCTTTGTATCCCATGGGGGGATAGAGGCTAACCCCGACAAGATCAAGGCTATCGAGCAGATTCAAGCACCCAAGACAGTTAAGGATGTGAGGCGCTTGACTGGATGTGTTGCCGCGCTTAGCAGATTCATTTCCAAGTCTGCCGAGCGCGCCCTGCCTTTCTTCAAAATCTTGAAGAAGGCAGGACCCATGGAGTGGACCCCAGAGGCAGATGCTGCACTACAAGATTTGAAGGCCTACCTTTCCTCTATGCCCACTCTGGTTGCCCCCAAACCACAAGAGCCATTGCTTCTATACTTAGCGGCAACTAATCAAGTGGTTAGCGCAACACTGGTGGTGCAGCGGGAAGTAGATGAAGCAGCAGCCACAACCATTGTCCCCTCGGGAGAGGAAGGTGAACACATCCCGGCAAGGTCAGATGCAGTTCAAGACAAGGGAGAGCAAGGCATCGGAGATAGTCCCAAGGTTGCAGCAAGGAATAAAGTGGTGCAGTGCCCAGTATACTTCGTCAGTTCCCTGTTGCAGGGGGCTAGGTCGAGGTACTCTGGCGTGTAAAAGTTTATTTTTTGCCTCATCATGGCCTCAAGGAAACTGCACCACTACTTCCAAGCCCATGAGATCACGGTTTTCACCCGCGTCCCTCTGCAACGGATACTCAGAAACCCTGAGGCCACCGGCAGGATAGTGGAGTGGGCCTTGGAGTTATCCAGCTTTGGTTTAAAGTTTGAGAGCACATCAACTATCCAGAGTAGAGCACTGGCAGAGTTTATTGCAGAGTGGACACCAACCCCTGATGAAGAAGTGCTAGAGACAGTTATTCCTGGCAAGGAAGCGCCCCAAGAATGGATTATGTATTTCGATGGTGCCTTCTCCCTACAAGTTGCAGGGGCTGGCGTGCTTCTCGTTGCTCCCACTGGGGAGCACCTTAAGTACGTCGTCCAGATGCATTTCCCCTGGGAGAAGGCTACCAACAATACTGCAGATTACAAAGGGCTCCTTGCCGGGCTCAGGATTGCAACAGAACTGGGAATCAAGAAGCTGATCATCCGCGGGGATTTGCAACTTGTGGTGAGACAAGTAAACAAGGATTACCAAAGTCCATTGATGGAGGCATACGTTGAGGAAGTGAGAAAGTTGGAGGAGTGCTTTGACAGATTGCAAACAGAGCACATACCCCGTGCGGAAAATAACATTGCTGATCATCTGTCAAAGTGCATTGCGCAAAAACTCCCTGTGGAACGAGGGACTTTTGTTCTCCATCTGACTCAGCCCTCCATATCCCCGGCAACAATGGCCAGGAAGAGGAGGAAACTAGACTCCGGCAAGCCTCTCCCGATAGAACCTCTCGAGGCTCCCGACAAAGAGCTTGGCGGGAACGACTCCCCTTTGGTCGCTGAGCTGCCCCCTCTCGCCAGACCACCGGTCCCCGCGGTCGAGGAGTGCACTTCCACGAAGGAGGAGGTGCTGCTAGTCCTTGTTGCCAAGCCTCAAGCTCCAACTTGGGCACGAAACATAGTCCATTTCCTCCAAACTGGAGAACTTCCCGATGAGCAAGAAGAAGCTGAAAGAGTAGCCCGGAGGGCCAGTATGTATCACTTTGTTGACAACACACTGTACAGATGAAGGCCCAACGGTGTGAAATTGAAGTGCATCTGCCGGGAAGGAGGAACAAAACTGTTGGCAGAATTACACCAAGGCATGTGCGGGTCACACATTGAATCGAGGGCTCTGGTTGGAAAAGCCTTCCGGCGAGGATTTTACTGGCCCACAGCCCTCCAAGATGCAGTTGAGTTGGTCACCAAATGTGAAGCCTGCCAATTCCATTCCAAGAATATCCATCTGCCTGCCCAAGCTCTTCAGACAATCCCTTTATCATGGCCATTTTTGGTCTGGGGGCTCGACATCCTGGGCCCCTTCCCCGTGCTACCGGGGGCTTTGAATTATTGTTCATTGCAATCGACAAGTTTACAAAGTGGCTGGAAGTAGAGCCCGTGAGAAAGGTGACTGCTTAGTCAGCTCTCAAGTTCTTGAAAGGATTGGTGTGCCGCTTCGGAGTCCCTGCCCGAATCAGCACTGATAATGGCACCCAATTCATGAGCCACGCCTTCATGCAATACATTCATGCCCTCGGAAGCAAGATCTCATTCGCCTCTGTTGCTCATCCAAGG
Source organism: Aegilops bicornis (assembly GCA_021605145.1). Lineage (NCBI taxonomy): Eukaryota > Viridiplantae > Streptophyta > Magnoliopsida > Poales > Poaceae > Aegilops > Aegilops bicornis. The sequence continues at coordinate 531,989,990 of CM038671.1, read as the reverse complement.
AGAAACGGGCAAGCTGAGAGGGCGAACACTGAAGTGTTGCGAGGACTCAAGACGAGAACCCTTGATAAGCTGCAAAAGCGTGGCAGGCGATGGATCGACGAGCTGCCGGTGGTTCTTTGGTCCCTGAGAATGGCACCAAATCAAGCTACCGGGCAGGCTCCCTTCTCCCTAGTCTGTGGGGTAGAAGCAGTTATCCCCACGGAACTCATTTACGGGTCACCTCGAATGCTTGCCTACGATGAATTAGCACAGGAACAACACCGGCGTGACGATGATGTGCTACTCGAGGAGAACTGTCCCCGGGATGCTACACGTGCTGCACACTACCAACAAGCCCTGCGTTGCTATCACAGCCACAGGGTTCATTCCCAGAGTTTTGAGGAAGGCGACCTTGTCCTTAGGCGTGTTTAGTCCGCCAAGGGTACAAACAAGTTGATGCCGAAGTGGGAAGGCCCTTACCGAGTAGTACGAGTCACCAGACCTGGCGTAGTCCGTCTGGAGACCGGAGATGGCATTCAGTTGCAAAACTCATGGAACATTGAGCATCTCTGTAAGTTCTACCCGTAAGGCGCGGTTGTCGGGCCCTGCCCGGCAGCCACCCTTTTGTACATGACTTGCCGATGTTGCATGTAACCCCTCGTACAAAGCCAGGCACAGACCCTGAGATACAGAGAAAGAAATGAAGCGTTGGGGGCCCCTGAAAAGTTGCATGCATGCATAAGCATATCATGAGCATAGCATGTTCATGTAGATAAGATCACATGTGGCATCATTCTCATTTTTCACCAAGCTGTAGGGCTCTTACCGAGGACTTGGTCCCGAAGAAGAGAAGAGAAGACAAGCCTACATCGCGATCCCCGGCAAGCCAAACAGATAAGTTCTTCCTTACCCATACGTATTCTGTAAATAGAGACTTGTGCATATGAAAACCTCGCCACCCTCGAAACCTAGGTGCTCCCATCCTTTGATTCGAGCGTTGCCTCGTTCAGGATGGTTGTAGTGGCTTTTAGTGAAAAGGGTTGGCGGGGGGCTGGTCCCTCTTTATGATTTGTGCCCGGCAGGGTTGGCTCGGTGGTAACAAACTGAGGGTACCAGCAGGATAGCCTGCTGGGGAAAACTTGTTTACTTGAATGTATAGAGGCATTTCACCTCTCCATGGACATATTACATGCACAAGTACCCAGCAAGGTTTGTCTTTTTCATTAATATGTTGGTTAACAAGTACAAGGTCTTACAGAACACAAACATGGGTAAAGAAGATTACATAATTTGAAATAAAGTTTGGCAAGTGCCTACATATTTTAGATTGAAAAAAGATAAGTTCCCCGTAATCCCCCTTTCTTGTTCTTCCTCCCCCAGGTATTGCAGACGGAAGAGAAGGGTGTGTGGAAAAACGCCCTGCCCCACGTTCCCTTTTATAGGCGAACAATGCAGGGGGCTAGATTCTTTCCATGGAGGTGGCCGCCCCATTCGACCAGTCCGGCTCCCCCTCACCATTAACGGCTCGAAGAATCAAGGCCGACCACCTGCACCAATCTGCAATGCCTTGTTTTCTGCCATGACGCCCATTCCCGCGGCTGTCTGCGTTCTGGGAACGGGGGTACCCAGACTTGCCTGCCTGGTGCACACGACGTGGCTCCATCAACGACCTAGTACGGCCCACCTTCAGCATCAACAACTCAAGACCCTTGCGAGGGGCCAAGCCTCGCGAGGCAGGCGACACCAAGACTCCCAGAAGGAGCGGCCTCCTCAGGCTGGCCCCTGAGGAGCGGATATTTCTATGCAAGCCTCATCTCGTGAGGTTCATATGAAGGTAGCCGTGATAACCAAAGCCAGGAGGGCGCCCGCTGGCGCAGGACAGCAGTTTCCTCTTTGGTGCTAAGGAGGCAAGCGCAGGCGCGAAGGTCTGAGGAATCTGCCAAAGGTTTCCATTCCCATGCAACAAGACCAAGACCGCCAGGACGGAGGTCATCGCCGAGCCCACCACGGCATCACGACCAGAGGCTTTTGCAGGCGAAGAATACTTTTGTCAGCATAAGATGTACTAGTTGTCTTCCTTCGAATTTGGCCGTTGTGAGATCCCTTACCGCCTCCATTTTGGGGGAAGAGGACCAAGTCCACTATAAATAGGAGCCAGCCACCACCGTAGAGGGGGATCCTGGATCATTCAGATCATCCTCTCCCCCACCAGCTCAAGAACACACCTCCTGAGGTTGTTCTCCCACTATACTAGTTCAATCTCAGCCCACCTCAAGGCCAATCCACCACAAAGCAGATGTGGTGCTGTAACGCCCCCGATGCGGCTATATCTCCCACGTGTCGAGGCACGACTTAGAGGCATAACCGCATTGAAAGCAATGTCGCAAGTGAGGTAATCTTCACACAACCCATGTAATAAATAAGGGAAAGAGATACATAGTTGGCTTACAATCGCCACTTCACACAGTACAAAATAAAAGAAGATACCCCAAATGCTAAAACAGATCCCCCGATCGTCCCAACTGGGCACCACTACTGATCATCAGGAAAAGACACATAGTAACGACCACGTTCCTCGTCGAACTCCCACTTGAGCTCGGTTGAGTCACCTGCACCGCATCGCCGGCACTCGCAACTGTTTTGAAGTATCTGTGAGTCACGAGGACTCAGCAATCTCACACCCGCGAGATCAAGACTATTTAAGCTTATAGGAAGGACAGAGTCGTAAGGTGGAGCTGCAGCAGTTTACTAGCATATATGGTGGCTACTTCGCAAAAGAGAGCGAGAAGAGAAGCAAAGCGCGGACGTGAAGCTAGTAGCGATCAAGAAGTGATCCTGGACTACTTACGCCGACATAACTCCAACACCGTGTTCACTTCCCGGACTCCGCCGAGAAGAGACCATCACGGTTACACACGCTGATTGATGTGTATTTTATTTGAGGTCAACTTCGGGTTTTCTACAACCGACATTAACAAATTCCCATCTGCCTCATAACCGCAGGCACGGCTTTCAAAGATATTACCCTGCAGGGTGTCCCAACTTAGCCCATTATAAGCTCTCACGGTCAACGAAGGATATTCCTTCTACCGGGAAGACCCGATCAATCTCGGAATCCCGTACTACAAGACATTTCGACAGCAATAAAACAAGACCAGCAAAGCCGCCCGATTGTGTCGACAAATCCCGATAGGAGCTGCACATATCTCGTTCTCAGGGCACATCGGATGAGACATCCTACGAGTAAAACCAAGCCTCGAGTTTCCCGTGGTGGCCCCTGCAGCCTACTGCGTTTCGGGCCAGCACTCGAAGGAGCACCTTGGTCCGAGAGGGTTAAAATAAAGATGACCCTCGGGCTCGCGAAAACCCGGGGAAAAGGCTTAGGTGGCAACTGGTAAAACCAAAGTTGGGCCTTTGGGACGAAGTCTTATTCAAAGCGAACTGTCAAGGGGCTCTCATAAATCACCCAACCGTGTAAGGAACGCGAAAATCAAGGAACATAACACCGGTATGACGGAAACTAGGGTGGCAAGAGTGGAACAAAACACCGCATAAGGCCGAGCCTTCCACCCTTTACCAAGTATATAGATGTGTTAAACATAGCAGATATATATATTGTGATATCCCCAACTAGTAAACATGTTCCAAAAAGGAACAACATCTCCATGTTCCAACAAGGAACAAACTTCATCTTCACCTGCAACTAGCAACGCTATAAGAGGGGCTGAGCAAAGCGGTAACATAGCCAATCAACGGTTTGCTAGGAAAGGATGGTTAGGGCTGACATGGCAATATGGGTGGCATGATATAGCAAGTGGTAGGCATGGCAGCATAGGCATAGCAAAAGAGCGAGCATCTAGCATAGCGAAGATAGAAGTGATTTCGAGGGTATGGTCATCTTGCCTGCAATGTTCTCAGAGTTGTCGAAAGCTTGATCCTCGTAAGCGTTCTCGACAGGTTCCTCGTTCACGTACTCATCTCCCGGCTCTACCCAAAGCAACAACACAAACAAAGGAACCACAATAAATCACGGTGCGATGCACAATCAACATGATGCAACAACATGACATGATATGCGGGAAGTGATATGCAATGCGTATGTAAAGGCCCGAGGGTAAATGAAAAACTAGGCATCATCTTGGCAAACCAAGCATGCCATCGGAAAGATGAGATGATTTCGTAGAAATCGATATAGAGATCACCGAAACGGATGCACGGGTTGGATATGGCGAGCAAAACAAGAATGGTGAGAAACCTACAATAACAGCATGATGAACAAAGCCATGTACGTGTGCAAACTACCTCATAGCATAAATCAAATAAATATGCCCATGAAAGACAACACATAAACATGATGCAAAAAGACATGATCACAAACCTGCCCAAATGCAGAAACTAATGCCACCACTGAGTTGGTGGGATTTTTCTACTCCAAAAACATATATAATATGTTAGGGTTACCGTAGAGAAATCATCACAAATGCCATAAGTCAAAACCTGCCTAAAATGGAAGTTAACAGAAATGGCAAATTCCAGATTTGGAAATGTCCAGAAATGGACTTGCCTAAAATGTAAAAAGGAAACAAACCAGAAATGGAAACGTGGGGAAGGGAAAAAATAAGAATGGAGGAGGGCGCCGAGAGGTCGACATGGGGCCCCACTGTCATAGAGACAAGTGGTTTAGCAGGTTTAAAAGGGGGAAGAAAACCAGCCTTGGGGAATCGAACCCTGTCTCCCTGTTGGAACTCTACCCTGCTACCACCGGGCTAGGCGGCGGCGAGTGATGCAGAAAGGGCCTCGGCCCTTAACTACTTCTACCGCTGTAGACACGAACCAAGAACAGAAGAAAACAGAAATTAAAAGGGGAGGCGCTACCGATTCGAACCTGTGTCGCCGCGGTGAGAGAGCGGGGGTCAAACCAGCTCGGCTAGGCTAGGGGGGGTTCGGTTAGGACAGAGACTCTAATCTACTTGACCTAACTACTAAGGCACTGACTCGAGGCAGAGAACCAAACGACGACGCCGGCGAGGCAACGGCGGCTACAGCGGCTCTGCGCCCTCGTTCAAACTGGGTGCGCGCGGGAGGGCACCACGGGAACATGAAGGGACAAGCCCGAGCGGGGATCGCGGCATCCACGCACGCCAAACTACGCCGATCCCAAAAACTACAGACACGCCGGAGCACGCCGAGCGCGATAAGAACACGGATCGGAACCTACACTACGGTGATCTAACGACGATGTGAAGGAGCAGGGAGGAAGTAGGTTATACCTCCTTACCCAAGGACAAGAAAACGGGCGACGGAGGTGATCCTACGACGATGGAGTCGCGGCTCAACTTCGCCGGTTCCCGACCGAGAAGAAGATGTAAGCAGGGGCGCCGACGAACTTGGCGATCCGCACTCAGAGTCGACGTCGTGGACGAAGTCGACGACGAGGAAGAAGATGGACACGGGCCGCAGGGTTGGGGTGGCCGGAGAGCACGCTGGCGACGAGGCGCGCTCTCAGATGCGCTCGGGACGGAGCGGGGGCGGCGAATCGGTGGTTCTCTTACTGGCGGGCGGCGAGAGGGAGAGGGAAACCCTAGGGGTCGCGTGGACACGAAGAGGGGATAAGTAGGGGGCTAGGGCGACGGGGTCGAGCTCACGCTCCCTCGTGCTCGGGGTCCCCATGGCGACGGCGGGAGGAGAGGGAAAAGGTGGGTGAAGGGAGCAGGGCAGCCGCTGCCAAGCGGGACCGGCGCGTCCACGTGGACGGAAGGGAGCGGGGGTAAGCGCGGCTGCGGGTGCGCGAAGGCAGGAGGAGAGAAGCGAGCGGGCTGGCGCGCTCTCTCCGGGCTGCGGGCCGAGGGAGCTGGGCCGGCTTGGGAGGTCGGATCCCAGGTGAGGAGGACTCGCTGGGCTGCCACTGCTGCTGCTGCCTTCTTTCTTTCTCCTTTTTAAAATCAAAAGGAAAAGAAAAGAAAGTACAGAAAGAAATGAAAAGAGTTGGAGTGAAAGGAAAATATCCCCAAACTCCTGGAATTCTCCACAATTTTAATAAATTGTAATGGGCATTTTTAGAGGTAGAAAATAAGACAAGTTTGGAAATATTTCAAACTTGTGTCATTTTGAACCCGACCAAAACAACTTCAAATGAGGAGATTTTTGGCAGAGAGGTTTAGTGCAAAGAGCAAGATTTGCGGTGGAGAAGATGAACATTAATTGAGAAAGGGGAAGATAGCACTTGATAAGGAAAGAAGTAGAGGGAAGGAGGAGATGGTAATGCAAAATGAGAATGGCACATGCAACAACATAACATGTAAGAGATCACAGCAAGCACATGATGAGGATGGAATGCCAGATGACAAGAGGCACAAATGCAATATGGTAAGATGAGCAAAACAAAGAAAAGAGAAACCCACATAATCAAACAAGATGAGGCCAAGCATGACAAAACCCACAAGAATTGGATGAGGTCAAGTTGATATATTGCCCACAAGGGGAAGTTTACATCCAGGGTGTTACAACACTCCACCACTACAAGAGGATCTCGTCCCGAGATCTAGGACTGAAAGAACTCCGGATATTCGGAACGGAGGTGATCCTCGCGCTCCCTGTAGCTTCTCTCGGTCGGAATGGTGTGACCACTTCACTTTCGTGAATTTGATTGACTTGTTGCGAGTCTTGCGCTCGGTTTCTTCAAGAATAGCAACGGGTGCTCATGATAAGAGAGATCTTCTTGAAGGTCAATCTCTTCGAAGTTGATAGTGCGTTCGAGTCTTGAAGCACTTGCGAAGCTGTGACACGTGAAACACATCGTGCACGCTTGCAAAGTTGGATGGAAGCTCAAGTTGATAGGCGAGATCGCCTCTTTTCCCAATGATCTTGAAAGGACCCACGTATCTAGGGGCAAGCTTCCCTTTGATACCGGCGGCGAGTGCCTTTCATTGGAGAGACGCTGAGGTAGACATGGTCTCCGATTTCAAAAGCCACATCACGGTGCTTGTCATCATAATAGCTCTTCTGTCATCGCGATTGCGGCTTTGAGATTCTCACGAATGACCTTGCACATTTCTTCCGCTTCGTGATCAAGTCATTGCCAAGAAGTTGGCGTTCACCTGTCTCGCACCAATTGAGAGGAGTACGGCACTTTCTCGCCATAGAGAATTTCGAATGGGGCCTTGCCCGAACTCGCTTGAAGCTGTTGTTGTAGGAGAACTTCGGCATATGGAAGACAATCTTCCCACTTCATACCGAAGGAAATGACACAAGCCCCGAGCATATCTTCAAGGATTTGGTTGACTCGCTCGACTTGGCCACTTGTTTGAGGATGGAAAGCTGTGCCGGGCGAATGTTGGTGCCCATGGCCTTCCTAAAAGAATCCCAAAACTTGGAGGTGAAGATGCTGCCACGGTCTCAAGAGATCACTTGTGGAATGCCGTGCAAGGAGACAATCCTGGAGGTGTATAGCTCGCCAACCGAGCTGCTGTGATAGATTCTTTGATAGGAAGAAAATGAGCCACTTTAGTAAGCTTGTCAATGACAACGAAGATAGCATCATTTCCACGCTTGGACTTTGGAAAGCCGATCCACGAAGTCCATTTCAATATGATCAAACTTCCATTCAGGAATAGCAAGAGGTTGGAGGAGACCAGCTGGTCTTTGGTGTTCGCTTTCACTCTTCTGCAGACATCACACTCATTCACGAATTGAGCAATTTCTCGCTTCATTCGAGTCCACCAATATGACCGCTTGAGGTCATGGTACATCTTCGCATTTCCGGGATGAATGGATAGAAGCGAATTGTGAGCCTCGCTCATAATGACTTTTCAGAGATCACCCTTAGGAACCACAATCCGGTCCTCAAAGAAAAGAGTGTCTCTGTCATCAACGTGGAAGCACTTATACTTGGAAATGCCCTTGTCGATACCACGCTTCACCTTTTTCACCATGGTATCCGTAAGTTGAGCCTCACGAATCTGATCTTCCAAAGTAGGAGAGACTATGAGGTTGGCAAGAAAGCCTTGAGGAACAACTTGAAGATTCAGCTTATGGAAAGATTCACAGAGATCCGGCCGAAAAGGCTTGAGGATTAGACTGCTGCGATAAGCCTTCCCGCTCAAAGCATCTGCAATGACATTAGCCTTGCCTGGAGTATATTCAATACTCGGATTGTACTCTTGAATCATTTCGGCCCATCGAGTCTGCCTGAGGTTGAGGTTGGGTTGAGTGAAGATGTACTTGAGACTCTTGTGATCGGTGAAAATGTCCACTTTCCTTCCCAACAAGAGATGCCTCCAAGTTATCAATGCATGGACAACTGCCGCCAACTCGAGATCGTGAGTGGGGTAGTTCTTCTCGTTGGGCTTCAACTGGCGAGAGGTATAAGCCACAACTCTCTTCCCTTGCATTAACACAGCACCGAGACCTTGAAGAGAAGCATCACAGAAAACCTCAAATGGCTTGGATTCATCAGGAGGAGTCAAGACAGAGCTGTGACGAGTTTCTCTTTGAGAGTATTGAAAGCAACGCCACATTCAGGAGACCGTACATACTTCACATGCTTCTCGAGAAGGTTGGAAAGAGGCTTTGCAATCTTGGAGAAGTTCTCAACGAATCTTCGCAATAGCTTGCAAGACCAAGAAAATCATGGAGTCGCTTGACATTCCGAGGAGGTTCCCAATTCACAATTGCGGACACCTTCTCGGATTAACAGCGATGCCCTTGGCGGAGATGATATGACCAAGATAAAGCACTTCATCAAGCCAAAATTCACATTTGGAGAACTTCAGATAGAATTGATACTCTCTCGAGCTTGTCTAGCACCAATCGCAAATGTTTGGCATGATCCTTCTTATTCTTGGAGAAGACCAAAATATCATCAAGATAGACCAAGACGAATTCATTGGTGTAGGGATTGAATATGAAGTTCATCATCCGAGAGAATGTTGGAGGAGCATTGACGAGGCCGAAAGACATGACAAGATATTCATAAGAACCAAAGCTTGTTCTCAATGCTGTCTTGGGAATATCTTGTTCACGAATGCGAATCTGATGATACCCCATACGAAGGTCAAGCTTAGAGAACATCATAGCACCTTTGAGTTGCTCGAAAAGCTCATTGATGTTGGGAAGTGGATACTTGTTCTTGATAGTCTTCTTATTCAATGGACGGTAATCGACGCAAAGTCGGTCCGTGCCATCCTTCTTCTCGACAAAAAGAACACCACAACCCCAAGGAGATGAACTCGTCCGATCAAACCCAGACGCTCTTGTTCATCGAGCTGCTTCTTCAATTCCTTCAGCTCATCAGTCCAAGCTTGTATGGACGCTTGCAAACGGAGTTCAAAGTTGTGCTCAAGATCGATAACGAACTCAATCGCCGATGAGGAGGCATACCCGAAGCTCTTTTGGAAAGACATCTTGGTACTCACAAACGATCGAATCGAGAGATGGCATTCAGTTCGCCCTTCTCATTGAGAGAAAACAACCGAATGGTTTCATCACGAGCGGCATAGATGATCACATCATTAGAAGAGTGAGTCAATTGAATTTCCCTGGCAGCACAATCGAGCTGAGCTTTGTGCTGAGAAAGCCAGTCCATTCCGAGAATAAGATCAATATCCGAGTCACCAAGAACAATTGGTTTAGAAAGAAATCTATAATCGCCCATCTTGATAGAGACATTAGGAGCAACCAAACTAGAATTCATAAGCCTTCCGGAGAAACAACTTGCATAACTTTGGAGAGAATCTCTGTGTCAACATTGTGCTTCGATGCAAAAGGATATGACATGAAAGAATGCGATGCACCAAAGATCAAATAAGACTTTAGCAGAACATCATTAATCGAGAGATTACCCATTATCACATCGTAAGACTCCTCCGCTTGAGCTGCATTCATCATATTGACCTTGGCAAACTTGGGATTATGCTTGACCACCGCATTGCCGAAGATTTCACAGAGGAGGAGGCGGAAGGCGCCTCTGGTTGAAGCACTTGTTCAGCATAGTGACCCTTCTGCCGACACTTGTTGCAAGTGACCTCGTGAGAGCGGACGGTGGTAAGGAGCACTTGACCTTGGAGCTTGAGAATTAGACTTGTTCGATAGCTTGGGTTGGGTGGGTGGGAAGATCCACGGCCACCTGAGTTCTTCTCACTGGTAAGGCCGACGGAACGGAGGAGGAGGCAGTAAAACTTCGCCGCTTAGCTGCCACTTGAGAGGACGAAGAGGACTGAACTGCATCCCCGATTCTCTTCTTAGAAGCCTCACATTTGAGCTGGGCCGCTTCTTGCTTCAGAGCCATGTTGTAGAAATCATCATACTTGTTCCGCTCAAACAAAGACAAGAGCTAATTGCAGATCTTCTCTCGCACCACCTCTGAATTGATAGATCATACTCTTTTCATCGTGCACGCCTTGCTTAGCAAAACGAGCGAAGCTCGAACTGGATATTGTATTGATAGACAGACATGGTGCCTTGCTTGAGATTGCGGAACTCCTCACGCTTGCTCTCAACAACACTTTTCGGAATGTGATGAGCTCAAATCACGGGCGGAACTCATCCTGTGTAATGACACGACCTCCTCTCGAATCTTTGTATTGTCGGGTACCACTCAAAGCCTTGATCCTTGAGTTGAAACGATGCAAACTTGACAAAGTCCTCAGTGTCCGACATTGCTACAGTCAAAGTGCTTGCAGATATCCACTAACCAATCGTCAGCGCCTGTGGCCTCGACTACGTAAAACCGAAAGACTTCGGCCGATTAGCGAGGAACCGATCGAGAGTAGCAAAGTGTGGCTGATGGTTGCCTTGACCTTGATTGCCTTGATTGCCTTGCCCCCGAAAGTACGTTCTTGCAAGAGCTGCAAAATCATCTCGAAAGCATTGGCATTGGTGGCTGCCATGATAGCTTGCCGTGCCTCCGGAGGCGGAGGTGGAGGTGGAGGTGGAGGGTTCGATCGATCCCCATCATTGCGATCCGGATTCGCAGCGTTGGCGGAGCCATCCTGAAGAGGGTGACATCCGTTAGTCCTTTGATAGACAAATGATAAGTGGAATCAACGGATAGAAATTGCAACATATAGTCTTCACAATAAACATTCGAACAAGAATGAACGAATGAATTCCAAAGATAAACATCACACGTCCATTAAGGTGAGAAGCCACTTAGATAAGGATATGGAAACAACATCTGTCTTAGAAACAAATCGAATATCACAACTGAAAACAAAAGTTTGGCTTCTAGAATGAGCCGGAACAAACACATGATAGAGATTTCACCAAAGTGTTCGTGGTGGGGCCCACACGGGCACGACGATAGCGGACGTCACGTAATGACTAACAAGACGTCCCCGAATCAGCATAGCCAAGGATTCTTTAAGACGCCTCGCGACCAATCAGAATCGACCGTGAATGGGCGGACCACTAGACGTTGGACCCCAATCTCAAATCATACATCCGCCGGAAAGATATCCCGTTAGCTACTAGAATTCCCACCTAAAACTCCCGAAACTTTCTGGTTATGCAATCTGGTGTTGGGGATACAGGGACACAAAATATATCACCCAAACTAACAATACCTAGATCCAAATTGTATCCATCCGTCAACACATAACCAAGAAATCCTCGGAAATCGTGGTACCTCGACCTTCAAAACATCCGTTATGCAAGTCATGGCACATACTCCAGACTCGCCTCAAGATCGGGCTATCGTGGTTATCTCACCAACAACTGCACAAAAGAGATTTCGATGTCGGCAAAACTCGTATTCCAGAATCAACGATAAAATTGTGACGACAACACCTCGGAGCTCAACTCCCCGACACCGCCACAACCCCTAAATGTCGAGGCACCAAGAACAATGTTCTCGCCACAAAACCATCGGAACGATTCCAAGATACCCACGTGATCCTAAAAAAATTTAGTGAAAATTGAGGAGAGAAGAGTCAAAACACTACGTCAGATACCTCACAGAGCTGACGAAGGACCGGGAAGTAAAAAGAATCCTACTCCGATATATATAATCCTAAGACTCAAAACATTTTCCATTCTAGACTCCACAACGCCAAAGAAACAATCAAGTAGGGGCTCTTAAGTCGGGAAGGCTCGATACCAACTTGTAACGCCCCGATGCGGCTATATCTCCCACGTGTCGAGGCACGACTTAGAGGCATAACCGCATTGAAAGCAATGTCGCAAGTGAGGTAATCTTCACACAGCCCATGTAATAAATAAGGGAAAGAGATACATAGTTGGCTTACAGTCGCCACTTCACACAGAACAGAAATAAACATCCATCATTCAGAGTACACTCAAGGTCCGACTACGGAACCAAAATAAAAGAAGATACCCCAAATGCTAAAACAGATCCCCCGATCGTCCCAACTGGGCACCACTACTGATCATCAGGAAAAGACACATAGTAACGACCACGTTCCTCGTCGAACTCCCACTTGAGCTCGGTTGAGTCACCAGACCGCATCGCCGGCACTGCAACTGTTTTGGAAGTATCTGTGAGTCACGGGACTCGGCAATCTCACACCCGCGAGATCAAGACTATTTAAGCTTATAGGAAGGACAGAGTTGTAAGGTGGAGCTGCAGCAGTTTACCAGCATATATGGTGGCTACTTCGCAAAAGAGAGCGAGAAGAGAAGCAAAGCGGACGTGAAGCTAGTAGCGATCAAGAAGTGATCCCGACTACTTACGCCGACATAACTCCAACACCGTGTTCACTTCCCGGACTCGCCGAGAAGAGACCATCACGGTTACACACGCCGTTGATGTGTATTTTATTTGAGGTCAACTTCGGGTTTTCTACAACCGACATTAACAAATTCCCATCTGCCTCATAAATCATGGGCACGGCTTTGAAAGATATTACCTGCAGGGTGTCCCAACTTAGCCCATTATAAGCTCTCACGGTCAACGAAGGATATTCCTTCTACCGAAGACCCGATCAATCTCGGAATCCCGGACTACAAGACATTTCGACAAAGCAATAAAACAAGACCAGCAAAGCCGCCCGATTGTGCCGACAAATCCCGATAGGAGCTGCACATATCTCGCTCGTGGCACATCCGGATGAGACATCCTACGAGTAAAACCAAGCCTCGAGTTTCCCCGTGGTGGCCCCGCAGTCTACTCGTTTCGGGCCAGCACTCGAAGGAGCACTGGTCCGGGGGGGGGGGGGGTTAAAATAAAGATGACCCACGGGCTCGCGAAAACCCGGGGGAAAAGGCTTAGGTGGCAACTGGTAAAACCAAAGTTGGGCCTTCTTTGGGCGGAGTCTTATTCAAAGCGAATCGTCAAGGGGGTCCCATAAATCACCCAACCGTAAGGAACGCGAAAATCAAGGAACATAACACCGGTATGACGGAAACTAGGGTGGCAAGAGTGGAACAAAACACCGTGCATAAGGCCGAGCCTTCCACCCTTTACCAAGTATATAGATGTGTTAAACATAGCAGATATATATATTGTGATATCCCCAACTAGTAAACATGTTCCAAAAAGGAACAACATCTCCATGTTCCAACAAGGAACAAACTTCATCTTCACCGCAACTAGCAACGCTTATAAGAGGGGCTGAGCAAAGCGGTAACATAGCCAATCAACGGTTTGCTAGGAAAGGATGGTTAGGGCTGACATGGCAATATGGGTGGCATGATATAGCAAGTGGTAGGCATGGCAAGCATAGGCATAGCAAAAGAGCGAGCATCTAGCATAGCGAAGATAGAAGTGATTTCGAGGGTATGGTCATCTTGCTCGCAATGTTCTCGTGAGTTGTCGAAGCTTGATCCTCGTAAGCGTTCTCGACAGGTTCCTCGCTCACGTACTCATCTCCGCTCTACCCAAAGCAACAACACAAACAAAGGAACCACAATAAATCACGGTGCGATGCACAATCAACATGATGCAACAACATGACATGATATGCGGAAGTGATATGCAATGCGAGCAAAGGCCCGGAGGGTAATGAAAAACTAGGCATCATCTTGGCAAACCAAGCATGCCATCGGAAAGATGAGATGATTTCGGTAGAAATCGATATAGAGATCACCGGAAACGGATGCACGGGTTGGATATGGCGAGCAAAACAAGAATGGTGAGAAACCTACAATAACAGCATGATGAACAAAGCCATGTACGTGTGCAAACTACCTCATAGCATAAATCAAATAAATATGCCCATGAAAGACAACACATAAACATGATGCAAAAAGACATGATCACAAACTTGCCCAAATGCAGAAACTAATGCCACCACTGAGTTGGTGGGATTTTTCTACCCCAAAAACATATATAATATGTTAGGGTTACCGTAGAGAAATCATCACAAATGCCATAAGTCAAAACCTGCCTAAAATGGAAGTTAATGTAAATGGCAAATTCCAGATTTGGAAATGTCCGTAAATGGACTTGCCTAAATGAAAAGGAAACAAACCAGAAATGGAAACGTGGGGAAGGGAAAAATAAGAATGGAGGAGGGCGCCGAGAGGTCGACATAGGGCCCTCATCACATAGAGACAAAGTGGTTTAGCAGTGTTTAAAAGGGGAAGAAAACCAGCCTCTGGGAATCGAACCCGGTCTCCCTGTTGAACTCTGCCCCGCTACCATCGGGCTAGGCGGCGGCGATCGACAGAGAAAGGGCCTCGGGCCCTTAACTACTTCTACCTGCAGACATGAACCGAAGAATGTAAGAAAACAGTAAACTAAAAAGGGGGAGGCGCTACCGATTCGAACCAGTGTCGCCATGCGGTGAGAGAGCGGGGGTCAAACCAGCTCGGCTAGGCTAGGGGGGGTTCGGTTAGGACAGAGACTCTAATCTACTTGACCTAACTACTAAGGCACTGACTCGAGGCAGAGAACCAAACGACGACGCCGGCGAGGCAACGGCGGGTTACAGCCGTGCTCAAGGCCTCGTTCAAACTGGGTGCGCGCGGGAGGGCACCACGGGAACATGAAGGGACAAGCCCGAGCGGGGATTGCGGCATCCACGCACGCCAAACTACGCCGATCCCAAAAACTACAGACACGCCGGAGCACGCTGAGCGCGATAAGAACACGGATCGGAACCTACACTACGGTGATCTAACGACGACAGGAAGGAGCAGGGAGGAAGTAGGTTATACCTCCTTACCCAAGGACAAGAAAACGGCGACGGAGGTGATCCTGCTGACGATGGAGTCGCGGTTTCGAACTTCGCCGGGTTCCTGACCGAGAAGAAGACAGAAGCAGGGGCGTCGACGAACTTGGCGATCCGGGCACCCGTAGTCGACGTCGTGGACGAAGTCGACGACGAGGAAGAAGATGGACACGGGCCGCAGGGTTGGGGTGGCCGGAGAGCACGCCGGCGACGAGGCGCGCTCTCAGATGCGCTCGGGACGGAGCGGGGGCGGCGAATCGGGTGGTTCTCTTACCTGGCGGCGGCGGCGAGAGGGAGAGGGAAACCCTAGGGGTCGCGTGGACACGAAGAGGGGATAAGTAGGGGGCTAGGGCGACGGGGTCGAGCTCACGCTCCCTCGTGCTCGGGGTCCCCATGGCGACGGCGGGAGGAGAGGGAAAAGGTGGGTGAAGGGAGCAGGGCAGCCGCTGCCAAGCGGGACCGGCGCGTCCACGTGGACGGGAGCTAGCGGGAGTAAGCGCGGCTGCGGGTGCGCGAAGGCAGGAGGAGAGAAGCGAGCGGGCTGGCGCGCTCTCTCTCCGGGCTCTTGAGGCTGAGGGGAGCTGGGCCGGCTTAGAGGCCGGAGCCCAGTGAGGAGGACTCACTGGCTGCCATCGCCGCTGCCTTCTTGCTTTCTCCTTTTAAAATCAAAAGGAAAAGAAAAGAAAGTACAGAAAGAAATGAAAAGAGTTGGAGTGAAAGGAAAATATCCCCAAACTCCTGAATTCTCCACAATTTTAATAAATTGTAATGGGCATTTTTAGAGGTAGAAAAATAAGACAAGTTTGGAAATATTTCAAACTTGTGTCATTTTTGAACCTGACCAAAACAACTTCAAATGAGGAGATTTTTGGCGAGAGGTTTAGTGCAAAGAGCAAGATTTGCAGGGAGAAGATGAACATTAATTGAGAAAGGGGAAGATAGCACTTGATAAGGAAAGAAGTAGAGGGAAGGAGGAGATGGTAATGCAAAATGAGAATGGCACATGCAACAACATAACATGTAAGAGATCACAGCAAGCACATGATGAGGATGGAATGCCGATGACAAGAGGCACAAATGCAATATGGTAAGATGAGCAAAACAAAGAAAAGAGAAACCCACATAATCAAACAAGATGAGGCCAAGCATGACAAAACCCACAAGAATTGGATGAGGTCAAGTTGATATATTGCCCACAAGGGGAAGTTTACATCCAGGGTGTTACAGGTGCCCTCAACCTGGTGCTGAAGTGAGGACAGGTCGGCGCGAGCGGAGGCCAAGTTAGCTTGAGCGAAGGCCTGAGCTTCCTTGGCGGCCCTCTCGCGCTGCTACGCCGCGTCCAACTTCGTCCTAAGGGTAGTGGTCTTGGCCTCAAGCTCATCCTCCAGGAGCTCCAACTTCAGGCGGTACTCGTCGGCAGGAACCGTGCGGATCTTTGCCACCCTTTGGTCCACCTCTTGCTGGGCCCTGGCTTCCTGAGCGACAACGATGTCCTCAGCCGCGGCTACCTGGCACTTCCTTACCTCCAGCCGCTCGAGCTCCAGGCTGCACCAAGACCTCCAGCGCCAGCGCCTCCTCGCGTTCCTGAACTTCCTTCTCATCGGTGGGGGCCTCGCCCGACGGTGCTGCCAGGGCAGCTCTGCGCGCCTGGACCTGCCGCTCGAGGACGGCGTTCGAAGCTCCCGCTCCCGCTCCTCGGCCTCCTCCTGAGCGCGTGCGCAAGCCTCGCGAGATGTTGCGAGGGACACAGCGGCGCTCGCACGGGCACGCTCATGCTGAAGATGCCCAAGGTTGATGGCGACCTTCAACTTGTGCCACTCGTGCACCAGTCGGAGGCCCTCCGTCTCGAGGTGGGCGTTGACATTGGCAAGCTATTCTCCCAGTCGACTCAGTGCGCCCATCGCTTCCTGGAAGAGGTCATGACGGATGGCGCTGCGCCCGCGTGCGAGCTCCAGCGCGCGGCCGAACCCATCCTCCGCGTCGGGGGCTACCGAAGAGGCATCAGGTGGCTCGCCCGTCCCCGGCAAGGAGCTGCTGGTCGGCGCTTCTCCAACTGCTCCCCGGGTCTCGGTGGAGGTGCCGGGGGGCACAGCCTCCCTGCTCGAAGATGAAGCCGACGCCGGGGTTGCCCAGCCACCGGTAATGATCAATGGAGGAGGCCTTGGCACGCCTCATGTGCCCCAAGGCTGACCGCGGGGGAAAGGCACTGGGAGCACAGACTCATGGCCTCCAAGTGGCACATCCGCCTCACGGACGGGCCCCGTGGCTCGCGCAGGTGTCCGGTGAGGGGGGCTCGGGGTCATGAGCGGACCATGGACCTACGGAGGCTTCGTCGTCGCAGCCAGAGGCATCCTGAAGAGCCAGGGTCAAGAGGGGAAGTAACACGAGGAAAACACAAAGATAAGGCACTAACTCGTCTATGGCTATGTACTTCCTCTGTTTTAGGGGCCGGTTGGCGTCGCTGCTGCAGCTCGGGAGCCCTTTCCTCTTGCGGAGTGCTGCAAGGCCCAGACGAAGCAAGCCAGGGGTCGGGGCATGACCCTTGGCGACTGGGCAGCACACTCCCACCTCCGGAGCAGTGGCCTGGGTTTGGGGGTGGCGGCCTCAGGAGCACCGGGCCGCACCAGCTCACCAGCCTCGGCCTCAAGACCTCCGGGCCGCACCGGTTCTCTAGTGGTCACCTCGGGGGCCTTCGACGGAGCCTCAGGAGCGGCCATCTCAGGAGTACCAGATGGTGCCCGCTCCCCAGGGGTCGCCCGGGGAGTACCAGGCGGCGCTCGCCCCACTACATCCTCATCCAGAGCTCGCGCCGCTGGGTCAACAAGCACGGGAGCCACGAAGATGGGATTCTCGTGGGGCCCATCAAGGCCCCCTGGGCGTAGCCCCACTCACAAAGAGGGCATCTGCTTAATGAAATCCTCCTTGTTCGAGCAGAGACACAAGAGGCATCCATCCTCCGAAAGCACGACAGGCTCTAGGTCGCCCGTCAGGAGCCCGAGCACCGCGCGCAACGTCTTGGAAGGAAGCGAAGGAGCCTGGAGCCTTATGGGGTCCTTGGGGCCACTGAAGGTCCACATTGGGCGATAATGGCGCTGGAGCGGGGTGATGTGCCACCGGACGAACTCCCTCACCACCATCGGTGCCATCACCCCGACCTTCTTCAACTTGGACAGCCTGGGCCAGACATGGGCGAGCCGACGGTTGACGAGCTTCGCGTGCCCCCAGCTGGATCTTGTCGGCGTTCTGGGAACGGGGGTCCCCAGACTTGCCTGCCTGCGGCCTACGGCGTGGCTCAAAGGGGGCCCAGCATGGCCCATCTTCATCGGCATGAGCTCAAGACCCTCGCGAGGGGCCAAGCCTCACGGGGCGGACGACAAGGAGCTTCCTCGATCACGGCCTTGTCAGGCTGGCTCATGAGGAGGCGGAGAGTTCAAGGCGGGGTACCTCGCGAGGTGCCCATGACGCAAGCCATGACGACCAAGGGCGCCCAAGCGCCAGCCGCTGCAGTGTCCTTCTTTCCTCTTTGGTGCGAGGGGAGCAAGCGCAGGCGAGAGCATCAAGCAAAGGCATCCATTTCGGTGCAACAAGACCAAGACCAGTCCAATGGCAGAATGGAGCTCACCGTGGAGCCCAAGTCGGCGCACCACCAGAACCTTTGACAGGCGAGGACCAACTTTAGTCAGGATGAGTGTACTAGATGTTCCCCTTCAAATTGGCCAATTGTTGGCCCCCTTCCCGCTCAATATTTGGGAAGAGGCCCAGGGCCTTCGCCTATAAATAGGACTAGCCACCCACAGGTAGGGGATCGACCAATCCGCCGGCAAGAAGAGAGAGACCACAAGAATGTACCCTCGCGAGGCTGTTCTTCCTTGTATTGTTCATCATCAGCCCAAGAGGCAATCCACCACACACTGGAGTAGGGTATTACACCACAATGGTGGCCTGAACCAGTATAAATCCTGTGTCTCTTGTGTTGTTCTTCTCGTAGTTTAGATCCTAGCGATTCGGCGAGGAACAGGCAGGTAGAAGGCGAAACTTCCGCGCGCACCCCAGTGTTCGAACCTCAAGGGTCTGCCGGAACCCTGAATCCGACATTTGGCGTGCCAGGTAGGGCTGCGCCGGAGTTCGCCTTCCGTCGCCCTGCTCTTCTCCGACCGTCACGCCCATGGCTGACGCTCGTCGGGCTGCTCGCACCACTCGAGTCGCCTGGACGGCTCCGGACGGCGCGCGCCCTCGTCGCTCCCTGACGCCCGCCGTCAACACCGCCACCGACCCGGCGGGGAACGAGCAACGAGTATCGCCCCTGCATCCCTCCGTGGCCTCTTGGGAAGAGCCGCGCAACCTCTTCCCCGCCCGCCACGCCGCTCCGGCCTCCCCGGTCGTCGCGGCCCTCCTGGGCGGCTCGCAGGCGCCGCCCTCTAGTCACCATGTCAAGCCGTTCATCCGCCAGGTCGGCGCCACCTTCGCGCGGCAGGGGGCTTACCGGGACCGGCTGGGGCCCCAGGCCAGGCTAGCCTTCAGTTCGGAAGACCACCCCTGCGAACTCGGCCTGCTCGGGTGCGATCCCGATGTTGTGCACCCCCACCATCTGCCAGGTGGCTGTCACCAGGACCCTCATCGACGGTGGCGTGGGCCTCAACGTGCTTTCAGTCGAAACTTTCGACCTCCTCCACATACCCCGGGAGCGGCTGCGGCCGAGCCAGCCCTTCACGGGCATCGGGGGCGGGGCATCCATCTCCTTGGGACAGATCCGGCTCCCAGTGACCTTCGGCACCTACGACAATTTCCGCACGGAGCTGGTCGATTTCGACATCGCTCTCCTCGGCCTCCCCTACAATGCCATCCTCGGCTACCCAGCGCTGGCCCAATTCATGGCCGCGACTCACCCGGCATACAACCTCATGAAGATGCCTGGGAGCAGCGGAGTCCTCACCGTGCCTAGGGACACCGGGGACGCGCTGCGAGCGCTCTAGCTCGCCTTCAAGACGGCGGCGTCAGTGCAGCCCGCCAATGCGGGGACCCCAGAGCCCAAGGGGGCTGCACCGGCCAAGAAGAAACAATTGTTCACCCAGGACAAGGCGGAGACCAAGCAGATACCCGTCCATGAGGACGGGTCCACCGGCGCCACTTTCACGATAGGCGCCCACCTCGGGCCCGAGCAGGAGGAAGCCCTGGTCAAGTTCTTGTGTGCAAACAAGAAGGTGTTCGCTTGGGAGCCCGATCAGCTGGCGGGAATCCCGCGGGGCGTGATCGAGCACCACCTCAACGTGTGCCCCAACGTGCGCCTCGTAAAGCAGAAAGCAAGGCGGCAGTCCACTGAAAAGCAGGCCTTCATCGTCCAGGAGACCCGGAAGCTAGAAGCCGCGGGGGTCATTCGCGAGGTTCGATATCCAGATTGGTTGGCCAACCCTGTGGTGGTACCAAAGAAGGGAGGGAAGGAACGCATGTGTGTCGACTTCACCAACCTCAACAAAGCATGCCCGCAGGATCCTTTCCCGCTCCCACGCATCGATCAAATCGTCGACTCCACCGCTGAGTGTGACCTGTTATGCTTCTTGGACGCCTTCTCCGGGTATCATTAGATCAAGATGGCGGTGGAAGACGTGGAGAAGACGGCCTTCCTGACCCCGTGTGGGGTATACTGGTATACATGCATGCCCTTCGGACTGCGCAACGCAGGAGCAACCTTTCAGCGGCTCATGCACATCACCTTGGGCCCGCAACTCGGGAAGAACGTGGAGGCGCACATCGATGACATTGTGGTAAAGTCTCGCGAGGCCAAGACCCTGATACAAGACCTGGAGGAAACCTTTGCAAGCCTCAACGCAGTGAGCCTGAGGCTCAACCCGGAGAAGTGTGTGTTTGGAGTCCCCTCGGGCAAGCTCTTGGGTTTCCTCGTATCCCACCGAGGCATCAAGGCCAACCCAGAAAAGGTCAAGGCGGTCGAGGACATGAGCCTGCCAAAGACACTTAGAGAGATGCAGAAGCTCACTGGGCGCGTGACTGCACTGGGGCGCTTCATCTCCAGGTTGGGGGAGCAGGCGCTGCCTTTCTTCTAGTTGATGAAGAAAAAGGGGCCCTTTGAATGGACTGAAGAGGCCGACAAGGCATTCCAAGACCTCAAGAGATACCTGACCAGCCCACCGGTGATGGTGGCCCCACGCCCACAAGAGCCCTATGTACTCTACCTCGCCGCCACTCCCTACTCAGCCAGCGCGGCCCTGGTGGCGGTTAGGGAGGAGTGCCGGACCAAGGCTGCGGCAGCTGCCCGCGCTAAGGCAAAACAGGACCAAAAAGGACTCGCAGAGATCACCACCACGATTGAGGAAGATCATCCGCCGCAGGGGGACGCACCAGGAGCGGGAAAGGTCCTTCCCCCAGGCAACCAGCTTCGGGAGGCTCCGCCGCCTCAGGAGGCACCACGGTTTCCGGAGGATGCCACCAACACCGACGCTCCAACCCTCGTCGAGCACCCGGTATACTTCGTCGGCACGGTGTTGCGAGATGCGAGGGCACGGTACCCCATGCCTCAGAAAATTCTCCTCGCACTACTGGTGGCCTCGCGCAAGCTGCTGCACTACTTTCAGGGTCACCCTATCAAGGTTGTGTCCGCGTACCCCTTGGAAAGAGTGCTCCGGAGCCCTAACTCAGCCGGAAGGGTCGCCGAGTGGAACATTGAGCTGCAAGCATTTCAGCTCGAATTCAGCACGACCCGAGTCATCAAGGGGGCCGCCTTGGCATGATTTCATGGCAGAATGGACAGAGGCGCCGGGACTAAAGGCTGGTGAGGATCGGTCCCTCTCCCCGGGAAGCGAGGCGCCGGACGGTTGGGTCATGTACTTCGACGGGGCGTTCTCCAGGCACGGCGCGGGGGCTGGCACGGTACTTATATCTCCTACCCAAGACAAGCTCTACTACACAGTGCAGCTCTGTTTCCAACACGAAGAAAAAGTCTCCAACAATATAGCAGAATATGAAGGCCTGATAGCGGGCCTGAAGGCCGTCACGCCCGGAGTAAAGCGCCTTACCATCAAAGGTGATTCACAACTCCTCGTCAACTTCTCCAACAAAGTATACGAGCCAAGGGATGAGCACATGGAAGCCTACCTTGCGGAGGTCCGCAGGATGGAGAAGCAGTTCTGGGGGCTGGAGTTACAGCACGTGCCCCGTGGCACCAATCAGGAGGCCGACGACATCGCCAAACGAGCGTCCAGGCGGCTGCCTCAGGAGCCTGGCGTCTTCGAGGAGCGGCTCTTCAAGCCCTCGGCCACGCCATCACTGTCAAGCGCGGTGCAGCCTCGGGAGGAGCTCCACCAGCCGCCAGCCTCGGGAGCCCCGATCTGCAGGCCAGCCTCGGGGGCGCGTTTGCTCTTGATAATGGAGCCTCAGGAGGAATACTGGGTCACGGAGCTCCGGAGCTATCTGACTCAAGGTATCTTGCCAGAGAAGGAGGAGGAAGCAGAGCGCGTGGCGCGGCATGCCACAGCATACTGCATCAAGGATGGGGAACTCTACCGGAAGCGACCAAATGATGTATCCCTACGCTGCCTCTCCAGGGAGCAAGGGAAAGAGCTGCTGGCGGACATACACGGCGGAGACTGCGGGCACCACTCGTCATCGCGAACCCTCGTGGGCAAGGCATTCCGAAGCGGTTTCTATTGGCCTACCGCGCTCAATGACGCCGTCGAACTGGTAAAGGCCTGCGAAGCCTGTCAATTCCATGCAAAGCAGATCCATCAGCCGGCGGGGGGTCTGCAGACCATACCCCTCACGTGGCCATTCGCTGTCTGGGGGCTCGATATCCTGGGCCTGTTTCCCCGGGCGCCAGGGGGCTATCGCTACCTCTACGTCGCCATGGACAAATTCACCAAGTGGGCCGAGGTGGAAGCCGTCCGCACCATCCCCGCGGGTTTAGCGGTCAAGTTCATCAGGGGCATCGTGGGCCGGTTCGGAGTGCCGAATCGCATCATCACCGACAATGGTTCGCAGTTCACCAGTAACCTCTACAAAACATACTGTGCTAACCTTGGAACGCAGATATGCTACGCTTCAGTGGCGCACCCCCGAAGCAACGGCCAGGCTGAGCGGGCCAACGCGGAGGTCTTGAGGGGCCTCAAGACCAGAACATTCAAGAAGAAGCTGGAGGCTTGCGGCAGAGGCTGGTACGACGAACTCCAATCCGTGCTGTGGTCCATCCGCACGACCGTAACCAAACCGACCGGAGAGACCCCTTTCTTCTTGCTCTACGGAGCCGAAGCGGTCCTCCCTCACGAGGTCATACGTCGGTCCGCGCGGGTCCTGGCGTTCGACGAAGCGCAGCAGGACGCCATGCGGGCGATGGACCTCGTGCTGGGGGAGGAGCGTCGCCGAGAAGCCGCACTGCGAGCGGCAAGATATCAACAAGCACTGCGGCGATACCACTGCCGCAACATCCGCCCCAGGACTCTCGAGATAGGGGAGCTCGTGCTCAGGCGGGTTCTCTCCAGGGAGGGACTTAATAAGCTCTCTCCCATGTGGGAGGGCCCATTCAAGGTTGTTCATGTTTCCAGGGCCGGCTCCGTGCGCTTGGAGACTCAGGAGGGGGTGCCAGTCCAGAATGCGTGGAACATCCAGCACCTCCGGAGGTTTTACCCCTGAAAAGGCCCAGAGCCTGTGAAGAAGGCGAACGCCTGTGAAGACCATCTTTTTTGGAAAAGGCCCAGAGCCTGTGAAGAAGGCGAACGCCTGTGAAGACCATCCTTTTTGGAAAAGGCCCAGAGCCTGTGAAGAAGGCCAACGCCTGTGAAGACCATCTTTTTTGGAAAAGGCCCAGAGCCTGTGAAGAAGGCAAACGCCTGTGAAGACCATATTTTTTGGAAAAGGCCCAGAGCCTGTGAAGAAGGAGAACGCCTGTGAAGACCATCTTTTTTGGAAAAGGCCCAGACCCTGTGAAGAAGACGAACGCCTGTGAAGACCATCTTTTTTGGAAAAGGCCCGTAGCCTGTGAAGAAGGCGAATGCCTATGAAGCTGTCGCGTTTTTGGGAAAGACCCGGAGCCTGTGAAGAGGGCCAATGCCCGTGAAGCTTGCTTCCCTGAAGAAAGGCCCGGAGCCTGTGAAAAAGGCCAACGCCTGTGAAGCTCGCCGCCCGTGATACTCTCACGTAATAATGAGTTGGGGCTGTACACGCCCCGGAGTCTCAGGAGCGCCGGCCTCAGGCCCTGGGGCTCCCTCCCACGCCCAGTGGCAGCACTTAGCTCCACGCTGGTGAGAAGACGTCGAAGACTAGACTAGGTGCCAGACGCGGCCTTTTCATTTGCTTTCTGCAGTTGGCTAGTTCATTCTCATTTGAAGTTTTATTGAAACTGTCGCTGTCTTTCGACTTTTGGCTCTTCGGTTTTTCGCCCTCCGACCCTGATTTCTCTTGCGCGAGGTCTCGCGAGGGGACGACCCTGGCGCCCTCGCGAGTGTTTTGATCCTTTCGGTCAAGACCTCACGACCCGGACCCACTAATAGGAGCGTTCCTCCAGTCCGTGCCTCATGGGCACCGCGACATGAAAACTGGACCCGGGTCGGTCGCCCCATGGCCAAGGCTGGGGATTACCTACGCGCAGGCGTTCAGCAAGAAGGAACAATACCAGAACTACGGAAACGTTACGATGATTGACAACGGTAACACAAACACGCCCCCACGGGGCCCCTACATAGCTGTCTTTTTGCGCATGAGAAAGGAGAAGGGGGAACAAATCAGGCAAAGCTCGTCAGGCGCCGGGCCCGAGCTGCCTCCAGAGCTCAGGCGGACTCCCTCTCGCGCTTCACCAGGGTGCGACGGCGGGCGGACCCGCTACCGCCCTCCAAGCAGGCACGACGGTGCGGAGGCAGACCGCGGCCGCTGCTAGAAGAGCCGCTACTCGAAGAGGAACCAGAGAGGCTTGAGGAATCCAGGGCGCCACCAGCCGCACGCTCGCTGCCCTCTCCATCCTCGCCGGGGCTGGGTCCTCGGCCGTGGCCGCCGTCTTCAGGGCAGCACCCAGCGCGGCGACCATCTTCCCCGAACAGCCTCACGTAGAGGGTGGCGTCGCCGTCGAACTTGAAGTGCAGGGTGCACTGATGGCTCAGGCCTCGTGCGCGGGCAAACGTCTGCCAGCCGCGGGTCAGGGCCAGGCTCCCGGATGCGAAGACCTCCAGCGCAGCCCACGAGGCCCGACTGCAGCAGCCGTCTGCCTGGAGCCAGAGGCCGCTCAGGGCGCCAGCCGGGATCTCACCTAGGAGGAAGCGCGGGAGCTGAAGCCGGGCGCTGGCTGGCTCCGCTGCCCACACAAAGAACTCCGGCAGCACTTCCGCAGTGTGAGAGCGCGCCTCGGGGGCCGCACGGTCGAGACACGCCTCCCGGCTGCGGCCGGCCGCCCGTCTCCACGCGGGAAATCACCTCCGTGGTCACGGGAAACCGCCGCGGAGGCCACGGGGTGCTTGCGAGGGCGGCCGCGACTGCGACCGCGCTTGGGCGAAGGAGAGGTAGGCTCGGTCTGGTGAGCCTTCCCTTCTCTGCAGCCGAGAGCCTCCTTGACGGGGCCATGAGGAAGATAGAGAAGCAAGGGGGAATGAACTGGAAGGGCACGCGGCGGGCCGTACTTATAGCCGGAGGAGGCCAACCGTCGGCCTCCGCGACCGTAGGTAATTATGACTCGTTTCGCGTGCAGGGACTTGTCGAATCCGTGCGGTTGCCGAGGCGTCATGCGGAAGTGGAGGCGCCCACGTCCAATCAACCGCCACGCGGCGCCCAAGGCCGCAGGCTGTTAGGGCCCGCGACGCTTCGCACTTGCCCTTTCGCCTCTCTGCTCGGCCAAGTCCGGGCGCGCCTTGGGCCCGGGGGCTACTGTCGGTGTTCTGGGAACGGGGTTCCCTAGACTTGCCTGCCTGCGGCCTGCGGCGTGGCTCAAAGGGGGCCCAGCACGGCCCATCTTCATCGGCACGAGCTCAAGACCCTCGCGAGGGGCCAAGCCTCGCGGGGCGGACTACAAGGAGCTTCCTCAGGCACGGCCTCGTCAGGCTGGCTCACGAGGAGGCGGAGAGTTCAAGGCGGGGTACCTCACGAGGTGCCCATGACGCAAGCCATGACGACCAAGGGCGCCAGCCCGCGCAGTGTCCTTCTTTCCTCTTTGGTGCAAGGGGAGCAAGCGCAGGCGAGAGCATCAAGCAAAGGCATCCATTTCGGTGCAACAAGACCAAGACCAGTCCAACGGCAGAATGGAGATCACCGTGGAGCCCAAGTCGGCGTCACCACCAGAGCCTTTGACAGGCGAGGACCAACTTTAGTCAGGATGAGTGTACTAGATGTTCCCCTTCAAATTGGCCAATTGTTGGCGCCCTTCCCGCTCAATATTTGGGAAGAGGCCCAGGGCCTTCGCCTATAAATAGGACTAGCCACCCACAGGGTAGGGGATCGACCAATCCGGCCGGCAAGAAGAGAGAGACCACAAGAATAGACCCTCGCGAGGCTGTTCTTCCTTGTATTGTTCATCATCAGCCCAAGAGGCAATCCACCACACACTGGAGTAGGGTATTACACCACAATGGTGGCCTGAACCAGTATAAATCCTGTGTCTCTTGTGTTGTTCTTCTCGTAGTTTAGATCCTAGCGATTCGGCGAGGAACAGGTAGGTAGAAGGCGAAACTTCCGCGCGCACCCCAGTGTTCGAACCTCAAGGGTCTGCCGGAACCCTGAATCCGACATTTGGCGCGCCAAGTAGGGGTGCGCCGGAGTTCGCCTTCCGTCGCCCTGCTCTTCTCCGACCGTCGCGCCCATGGCTGACGCTCGTCGGGCTGCTCGCGGCGCTCGAGTCGCCCAGACGGCTCTCGACGGCGCGCGCCCTCGTCGCTCCTTGATGCCCGCCGTCAACACCGCCACCGGCCCGGCGGGGAACGAGAAACGAGTATCGCCCCTGCATCCCTCCGTGGCCTCTTGGGAAGAGCCGCGCAACCTCTTCCCCGCCCGAAACGCCGCTCCGGCCTCCCCGGTCGTCGCGACCCTCCTGGGCGGCTCACAGGCGCCGCCCTCCAATCACCATGTCAAGCCGTTCATCCGCCAGGTCGACGCCACCTCCAGCGTAGGGGCTTCCCGGACCGCCGGGGCCTGTGCCAGCTAGCCTTGATTCGGAAGACCACCCCTCCAACTCGGCCTGCTCGGGTGCGATCCTGATGTTGTGCACCCCAACTATCTGCCAGGTGGCTGTCACCAGGACCCTCATCAACGGTGGCGCGGGCCTCAACGTGCTTTCAGTCGAAACTTTCGACCTCCTCCACATACCCCGGGAGCGGCTGTGGTCGAGCCAGCCCTTCGCGGGCATCGGGGGCGGGGCATCCAGCTCCTTGGGACAGATCCGGCTCCCAATGACCTTCAGCACCTACAAAAATTTCCGCACGGAGCTGGTCGATTTCGACATCGCCCTCATCGGCCTCCCCTACAATGCCATCCTCGGCTACCCAGCGCTGGCCCAATTCATGGCCACGACTCACCCGGCATACAACCTCATGAGGATGCCTGGGAGCAGCGGAGTCCTCACCGTGCCTGGGGACACCGGGGACGCGCTGCGAGCGCTCCAGCTCGCCTTCAAGACGGTGGCGTCAGCGCAGCCCGCCAATGCGGGGGGCCCAGAGCCCAAGGGGGCTGCACCGGCCAAGAAGAAACAATTGTTCACCCAGGACAAGGCGGAGACCAAGCAGATACCCGTCGATGAGGACGGGTCCACCGGCGGCACTTTCACCATAGGCGCCCACCTCGGGCCCGAGCAGGAGGAAGCCCTGGTCAAGTTCTTGCATGCAAACAAGAAGGTGTTCGCTTGGGAGCCCGATCAGCTGGCAGGAATCCCGCGGGGCGTGATAGAGCACCACCTCAACGTGTGCCCCAAACGGCGCCAGTAAAAGCAGTAAAGCAAGGCGGCAGTCCAATCAAAAGCGTGCCTTCATCGCTCCAGAGACCCGCAAGCTAGAAGCCGCGGGGTCATTAAATGAGGTTCGATATCCAGATTGGTTGGCCAACCCAGTGGTGGTACCAAAGAACGGAGGGAAGGAACGCATGTGTGTCGACTTCACCAACCTCAACAAAGCATGCCCGCAGGATTCTTTCCCGCTCCCACGCATCGATAAAATCGTCGACTCCACCACTGAGTGTGACCTGTTATGCTTCTTGGACGCCTTCTCAGGGTATCATCAGATCAAGATGGCGGTGGAAGACGTGGAGAAGACGGCCTTCCAGACGCCATGTGGGGTATACTGCTATGCATGCATGCCCTTCGGACTACGCAACGCAGGAGCAACCTTTCAGCGGCTCATGCACATCACCTTGGGCCCGCAACTCGGGAAGAACGTGGAGGCGTACGTCGACGAAATTGTGGTAAAGTCTCGCGAGGCCAAGACCCTGATACAAGACCTGGAGGAAACCTTTGCAAGCCTCAACGCAGTGAGCCTGAGGCTCAACCCGGAGAAGTGTGTGTTTGGAGTCTCCTTGGGCAAGCTCTTGGGTTTCCTCGTATCCCACCGAGGCATCGAGGCCAACCCAGAAAAGGTCAAGGTGGTCGAGGACATGAGCCTGCCAAAGACGCTCAGAGAGATGCAGAAGCTCACTGGGCGCGTGACTGCACTGGGGCGATTCATCTCCAGGTTGGGGGAGCGGGCGCTGCCTTTCTTCCAGTTGATGAAGAAAAAGGGGCCCTTTGAATGGACTGAAGAGGCCGACAAGGCATTCCAAGACCTCAAGAGATACCTGACCAGCCCACCGGTGATGGTGGCCCCACGCCCATAAGAGCCCTTGGTACTCTACCTCGCCGCCACTCCCTACTTAGCCAGCGCGGCCCTGGTGGCGGTTAGGGAGGAGCGCCGGACCAAGGCTGTGGCAGCTGCCCGCGCCAAGGCAAAACAGGACCAAAAAGGACTCGCAGAGATCACCACCACGATTAAGGAAGATCAGCCGCCGTAGGGGGACGCACTAGGAGCGGGAAAGGACCTTCCCCCAGGCAACCAGCTTCGGGAGGCTCCGCCGCCTCAGGAGGCACCACGGTTTCCGGAGGACGCCACCAGCACCGACGCTCCAAGCCTCGTCGAGCACCCAGTGTACTTCGTCAGCACGGTGTTGCGAGATGCGAGGGCACGGTACCCCATGCCTCAGAAACTTCTCCTCGTGCTACTGGTGGCCTCACGCAAGCTGCGGCACTACTTTTAGGGTCACCCTATCAAGGTTGTCTCCGCGTACCCCTTGGAAAGAGTGCCCCGGAGCCCTAACTCAGCCGGAAGGGTCGCCGAGTGGAACATTGAGCTGCAAGCATTTCAGCTCGAATTCAGCACGACCCGAGTCATCAAGGGGGCCGCCTTGGCAGATTTCGTGGCAGAATGGACAGAGGCGCCGGGCCTAAAGGCTGGTGAGGATCGGTCCCTCTCCCCGGGAAGCGAGGCGCCGGATGGTTGGGTCATGTACTTCGACGGGGCGTTCTCCAGGCACGGCGCGGGGGCTGGCGCGGTACTTATATCTCCTACCCAAGACAAGCTCTACTACACCGTGCAGCTCTGTTTCCAACACGGAGAAAAGGTCTCCAACAATATAGCAGAATATGAAGGCTCGAGAAGCGGGCCCAAGGCCAACCGCCCTCGGAGTAAAGCGCCTTACCATCAAAGGTGATTCACAACTCCTCGTCAACTTCTCCAACAAAGTATACGAGCCAAGGGATGAGCACATGGAAGCCTACCTTGCCGAGGTCCGCAGGATGGAGAAGCAGTTCTGGGGGCTGGGGTTACAGCACGTGCCCCACGGCACCAATCAGGAGGCCGACGACATCGCCAAACGAGCGTCCAGGCGGCTGCCTCTGGAGCCTAGCGTCTTCGAGGAACGGGGGTACCCAGACTTGCCTGCCTGCGGCACACGACGTGGCTCCATCGACGACCTAGTACGGCCCACCTTCAGCATCAACAACTCAAGACCCTCGCGAGGGGCCAAGCCTCGCGAGGCAGGCGACACCAAGACTCCCAGAAGGAGCGGCCTCCTTAGGCTGGCCCCTGAGGAGCGGAGATTTCTATGCAAGCCTCATCTCGTGAGGTTCAGATGAAGGTAGCCGTGATAACCAAAGCCAGGCGGGCGCCCGCGAGCGCAGGACAGCAGTTTCCTCTTTGGTGCTAAGGAGGCAAGCGCAGGCGCGAAGGTCTGAGGAATCAGCCAAAGGTTTCCATTCCCATGCAACAAGACCAAGACCGCCAGGTAGGAGGTCATCGCCGAGCCCACCACGGCATCACGACCAGAGGCTTTTGCAGGCGAATAATACTTTTGTCAGCATAAGATGTACTAGTTGTCTCCCTTCGAATTTGGCCGTTGTGAGATCCCTTACCGCCTCCATTTTGGGGGAAGAGGACCAAGTCCACTATAAATAGGAGCCAACCACCACCGTAGAGGGGGATCCCGGATCATTCAGATCATCCTCGCCCCCACCAGCTCAAGAACACACCTCCTGAGGTCGTTCTCGCACTATACTAGTTCAATCTCAGCCCACCTCAAGGCCAATCCACCACAAAGCAGATGTGGCGCCCTCAACCTGGTGCTGAAGTGAGGACAGGTCGGCGAGAGCGGAGGCCACGTTAGCTTGAGCGGAGGCCTGAGCTTCCTTGGCGGCCCTCTCGCGCTGCTACACCGCGTCCAACTTCGTCCTGAGGGTAGTGGTCCTGTCCTCAAGCTCGTCCTCCAGGAGCTCCAACTTCAGGCGGTACTCGTCGGCAGGAATCGTGCGGATCTTAGACACCCTTTGGTCCACCTCTTGCTGGGCCCTGGCTTCCCGAGCGGCAACGATGTCCTCAGCCGCGGCTACCTGGCACTCCCTTACCTCCAGCGGCTCGAGCTCCAGGCTGCACCAAGACCTCCAGCGCGAGCGCCTCCTCGCGTTCCTGAACTTCCTTCTCATCGGTGGGGTCCTTGCCCGACGATGCTGCCAGGGCAGCTCTGCGCGCCTGGACCCGCCGCTCGAGGACGGCGTTTGAAGCTTGAAGCTCCGGTCCTGCTCCTCAGCCTCCTCCTGAGCGCATGCGCAAGCCTCGCGAGATGTTGCCAGGGACACAACAGCGCTCGCGCGGGCACGCTCATGCTGAAGATGCCCAAGATTGATGGCGACCTTCAACTTGTGCCACTCGTGCGCTAGTCGGAGGCCCTCCGTCTCGAGGTGGGCGTCGACATTGGCAAGCTCTTCTCCCAGTCGACTCAGTGCACCCATCGCTTCCCGGAAGAGGTCATGACAGATGGCGCCGCGCCCGCGCGCGAGCTCCAGCGCGCGGCCGAACCCATCCTCCGTGTCGGGGGCTGCCGAAGAGGCACCAGGTGGCTCGCCCGCCCCCGGCAAGGAGCTGCTGGTCGGTGCTTCTCCAACTGCTCCTCGGGTCTCAGTGGAGGTGCCGGGGGGCACAGCCTCCCTGTTCGAAGATGAAGCCGACGCCGGGGTAGCCCAGCCACCGGTGATGATCAATGGAGGAGGCCTTGGCACGCCTCATGTGCCCCAAGGCTGACCGCGGGGGAAAGACACTGGGAGCATAGAGTAATGGCCTCCCAGTGGCACATCCGCCTCACGGACGGGCCCCGTGGCTCCCGCAGGTGTCCGGTGAGGGGGGCTCGGGGTCATGAGCGGACCATGGACCTACGGAGGCTTTGTCGTCGCAGCCAGTGGCATCATGAAGAGCGAGGGTCAAGAGGGGAAGCAACACGACGAAAACACATAAGGCACTAACTCGTCTATGGCTATGTACTTCCCCTGTTTTAGGGGCCGGTAGGCGTCACCGCTGCAACTCGGGAGCCCTTTCCTCTTGCGGAGTGCTGCAAGGCCCAGACGAAGCAAGCCAGGAGTCGGGGCATGACCCTTGGCGACTGGGCAGCACACTCCCACCTCCGGAGCAGTGGCCTGGGTTTGGGGGTGGCGGCCTCAAGAGCACCGGGCCACACCAGCTCACCAGCCTCGGCCTCAAGACCTCCGGGCCGCACCGGTTCTCCAGTGGTCACCTCGGGGGCCTTCGACGGAGCCTCAAGAGAGGCCATCTTAGGAGCACCAGACGGTGCCCGCTCCCCAGGGGTCGCCCGGGGAGTACCAGGCGGCGCTCGCCCCACTACATCCTCATCCGGAGCTCGCGCCGCTGGGTCAACAAGCAGGGGAGCCACGAAGATGGGATTCTCGTGGGGCCCATCAAGGCCCCCTGGGCGTAGCCCCCACTCGTCAAAGAGGGGCATCTGCTTCATGAAATCCTCCTTGTTCGAGCAGAGACACAAGAGGCATCCATCCTCCGAAAGCACGACAGGCTCTAGGTCGCCCGTCAGGAGCCCGAGCACCACGCGCAACATCTTGGAAGGAAGCGAAGGAGCCTGGAGCCTTATGGGGTCCTTGGGGCCAGTGAAGGTCCACATTGGGCGAGAATGGCACTGGAGCGGGGCGATGCGCCACCGGACAAACTCCCTCACCACCATCGGTGCCATCACCCCGACCTTCTTCAACTTGGACAGCCTGGGCCAGACATGGGCGAGCCGACGGTCGACGAGCTTCGCGTGCCCCCAGCTGGAGCTGGGCACCGTCGGTACCCGCGGGAGCAGGAGCAGGGGTTGAGCATGCCGGTGTCCACATACACCCACTACTTCCGGAATCCCTTCACATCTGGGCGGAGCATGAAGTCGATGCCCGAGCCAACCGTCGCCGCCACGGCCTAGAAGGCCACGCACCCCGAGCGCTGGCGGGCGTCGACGAGGTGAAGCAAGAAGAAATGGCGAAACAAGGCAATGGAAGGAGCAATGCCCACCATAGCCTCGCACAGGAAGGCTAAGACGGCGAGGAAGATGATAGATTTGGGCTCCAGGTCCAGCACCTGGATCTAGTAATGCGAGGTTCTGGCATTGAAGAAATCAGAGAAAGGGGGATAAGGCCAGCCAAGAGAGCATGAAGATGGATGGGGATCTCGGTGGCCTCCATGTCGATCATAGCATAGGAGGCAGGCCAAACCGTCGTCGCCTTCCACTCGTTCGAATCGGCGGCGAGGGTTGGCGGGACCTTGGCGAACCCCTCCTGATTGATCACCAGTGACCGCTCAAGAGCAGGCTCCAAGACCGGCCGGGATTCGACCGGAGCGCAGGCCTTTCCCTTCTTCTTCGACTGTGGGGCCATGGCGGCAAGAGAGGATTGGCACCAGCGTTGAATTTGGGAGAAGAGTTACAGGTTCGCAGGAAAGAGGAGGAGCCAAGGGCGAGCACGTCGTGCAATGATGGCAAAGTTGCATTAGCAGCAGGCGGACGCCAAGCCTGGCAGTTATCGAGGCAGCATGGGGAAGTGGGGACACCTACATCCCATCAAGCGTCATGCATCAACCGGGGCCACAGGCGGTTAGGGCCCGCGGCGCTTCACCCTTGCCCTTTGGCTTCACCGCGAAGCCAAGTTCGAGCACGCCTTGGGGCCGGGGGCTACTGTCGGTGTTCTGGGAACGGGGTACCCGGACTTGCCTGCCTGTGGCCCATGACGTGGCTCCATCGACGGCCTGGTACGGCCCATATTCAGCATCAACAACTCAAGACCCTCGTGAGGGGCCAAGCCTCGCGAGGCGGATGACACCAAGACCCCCAGAAGGAGCGGCCTCCTCAGGTTGGCTCCTAAGGAGCGAAGATTTCTATGCAAGCCTCATCTCGTGAGGTTCAGATGACATGAGCCGTGACGACCAAAGCCAGGCGGGCGCCAGTGGGCGTAGGATAACAGTTTCCTCTTTGGTGCTAAGGATGCAAGCGCAAGCGCGGAGTCCCGAGGACTCAGCCAAAGGTTTCCATTCCCATGCAACAAGACCAAGACAGGCAGGATGGCAGGATGGAGGTCATCGCCGAGCCCACCACGGCGTCACGACAAGAGGCTTTTTCAGGCGAAGACTACTTTTGTCAGGATAAGATGTACTAGTTGTCTCCCTTCGAATTTGGCCGTTGTGGGGTCCCTTCCCACCTCCATTTTGGGGGAAGAGGACCAAGGTCACTATAAATAGGACCCAGTCTCCACCGTAGAGGGGGATCCCGGATCATTAAAATCATCCTCTCCCCCACCAGCTCAAGAACACACCTCCCGAGGTCGTTCTCCCACTGTACTAGTTCATCCTCCGCCCACGTCGAGGCCAATCCACCACAAAGTAGGAGTAGGGTTTTACACCGCAAGGTGGCACGAACCTGGGTAAACTGTTGTGCCCTATTTCCTTTTAGTTCGTCAAGCTAGGCCGTGGGATCGACGGGTTGGCAGACTGGGGAGGTTGAGTTCTTCGCACGCACCCTAGAGTTCGAATCTATCCAGGGTTTGCGGAGCCCAAAATCCGACATTTGGCACGCCAGGTAGGGGTGCGTCAGAGCCTCTCTTCTTCTAGTCGATTCGCCACCGCCTCTTGATTCTCATGGCTAACGCCCGAGGGCTCACGTTGAGCATCTGCTTTCGGCCCACGGTGCAAATCCGCCCAAGAGGATCTCCACTCCGTGCTCCTCGCGGCCCGCACGCCGCCCAGTGACATAGGTCGCGGGCGGCGCGGGCCGCTGCCAACCGCCCTCGCGCCGCGCCGTAACTGCGCCACCACTCTATCTTCGAGCTATGCCGTGGCGACGACGCGCACACTCGCCGGGAGCAGGCGAGCATGCGAGCCGTGCTCATCGTGGCGCGAGAGCTGCTGCGATGCAGGTTGGCAGAAGGCAGCCATGATGCCCTACTGGAGCGGGCGTCGAACTGCTTGATGCCGTCTACAGGGGCCCGACACCTCTGCAACCTGCCTACATCGCAAGCGGTGCTGGGGGCGCGTGTCGTCCCCCGCCACGCCCACGCGCCCCTCCTTGGAGCACATGGGGGACCCAATGGCGCCAACCCGGCCGGCGGCGCCGCTCATCCTACCCAAGCTGTGCTACCTCCGGGCGAGGCAAGCTCAGGTGGTCCCTCCTGGGGCCGCATCGAGACGCCACCCTACGGCCATTGGAACCTGACGCCGAGCCTGGTAGCCAACAACGTGGGATGGCCAGGCGACGACGCTAGCGCGGCAATTTTAGATGCCTACATACCTCCCATGATGGACCTGCTGTACGCGTCAAGAGAAAGTCCCTACCCGTTCCCTTCACCAGGCTGGGTATTGGGGGCACATGAAGCCGAGGCTCTCCGCGAGCCGCCTCAAAGCTTCACCGACACATTCAACGGCAATAGCCACTGGGTACAGCCGACATCTCAGGAGCACGATTACGCTAACCATGGACCGCAGGTGAACCAAGTAACAAAAGCAGCCAGGGACCCCAAGATGATGGCCCCACTGCAGGCGGACAGAGTGCACTGGGGGCTGCGCGGGGGAGCCCGTTGCCAGGGCCTCCTCCGCGCCGCGTGGAGCAAGGCGCTGCACGGAGATAGGTCCCCTGCCGGGGAATGCGCCTGCGAGCCCTTCCCCCCGGCAGAGCGCATGCAGTCGCCGAGGGCAGCGCTAGCGTCCCCCTTGCCCCTTGGTCTTGTCCTGGTTTCCGGATGCCCCAACGGTGGTCGGGGGAGGCGCAGGGTGGGGCCCTCGTCAGGCGCCATGGAAATACATGAATGTCTCCGCTCGTGACACTCTCACATAATAATGAGTTGGGGGTGTACACGCCCCAGAGTCTCTTGAGTGCCGCCCTCAGGCCTCACGGGGGCTCCCAGCCACGTCCAAGTGGAAGCACCATGCTCCGCGCTGGCCGTCGACATTGTGCCCCAATGACTATGCCCACGCCCAGTGGAAGCACTTAGCTCCGCGCTCGTGAAAAGACTAGCTAGGTGCCGGACGCGATTGCTTGCTTTTGCCCTCTTTTTGTAGCCCAATCTTCCATCTTTTGGAAAGATATTTGGAGTTTTGTGTGCTTATCAAAAGAAAAAACAGGGGGAAATCTTTCTTGACTCGTGGCAATCTCTTGCCTTTTGGTTCGTGTTTAGAGAGTAAGGCTCACACCTGCTATCCCCCTGTGAGCGCTCCGCAAGCGGGGGCTGGGCATGGCATGCGCGCGTCGAGCACGCTCGGGCTAGCCCAGGCGACGCCAAGGCCCCCACGGGGGTCAGGAATGCAACCACCGTAGGACCACTGAGGGAGTTCCGGACTAGGGGGTGTCCGGATAGCCGAACTATCATCATCGGCCAGACTCCAAGGCTACGAAGATACAAGATTGAAGACTTCGTCCCGTGTCCGGATGGGACTTTCCTTGGCGTGGAAGGCAAGCTTGGCGATACGGATATGTAGATCTCCTACCTTTGTAACCGACTCTGTGTAACCCTAACCCTATCCAAAGGTCTATATAAACCGGAGGGTTTTAGTCCGTAGGACGAACAACAATCATACCATAGGCTAGCTTCTAGGGTTTAGCCTCTTTGATCTCGTGGTAGATCCACTCTTGTAACACACATCATCAATATTAATCAAGTAGGATGTAGGGTTTCACCTCCATCAAGAGGGCCCGAACCTGGGTAAAACATCGTGTCCCTTGTCTCCTGTTACCATCCGCCTAGACGCACAGTTCGGGACCACCTACCCGAGATCCGCCGGTTTTGACACCGACATTGGTGCTTTCACTGAGAGTTCCTCTGTCGCCACCGATAGGGCCCGATGGATCCTTCGATCATCAACAACGACGCGGTCCAGGTGAGACTTTTCTCCCGACAGATCTTCGTGTTCGCCGGCTTTGCATCGCGGGCCACCCGCTTGGCCATCCGAGCAGATCGAAAGCTACGCCCCACTGTCCGTGCCAGATTTGGAAGTTTAAACTATACGGCCGATATCCGCGGAGACTTGATCTTCGACGGATTCGAGCCGCAGCCAAGAGCGCCAGACCGCCTCGATGGGCATGATCTAGCTCGCAGTCAACAAAGGCCTCGAGGCCGCACCAGAGTCCGCTCCGACCCTTAATCCGGAGCCGGATTCCCCGATCGAGGACGAGTGGTTGGACACCGCCTCGGGGGCTTTAATCTCTACGGAGATCGAGCCGAACTCCATCCCTGTCCTTTGCGAAGACCTCGACTCCAGGGTGCCGAACTCCTCTCCGGACTCCGAACCCTCCACGCCCTTGCCAATCGAATCGATTGGGCGGCCGTTATGGAGTTCACGGCCACGGACATCTTTCAGCACTCGCCCTTTGGCGACATCCTGAATTCACTAAAGTCTCTCTCTTTATCCGAAAGCCCTGGCCGGACCATGGTCAGGAAGGTTGGGATACGGACGAAGAAGAAATTCAATGCCCACCCACCACCCACTTCATAGCCATCGCCGAAAAGCTTACACGACGCGTGCACGATTTCGATTCAAGACATCGACGGTATGGACGACGATGTAGGAGACAACAATGAACCAACACCTATAGGATGCTGGACAACCTCATCCCATGATGTATACATGGTGGATACGCCCAAAGGAAATGAAGACGAGGAGCACGGACGCTCAAGGATAAATCCTCGAAGCGATCAAAACGGCAACGTAAACGCCGAACAAAGCCCCGCCTCAACAAAGACTCCAGCCATAGTGCAGGGCGAACCGTGGACAACGAACAAGCTATCGAGCAATCGTCCGAACAAGACAACTTGGATAAACAATCTGTCCCCAAGAAGACAACAGTCCCGGACGATCTCACACCGGACAAACCATTGGAGCAAAATGACCTCCGTAAAGGCTCGCTGCCATCGCTGGCGTAGCCCTGAAAAAAGCGGAAGCTCAAAACAGCGGAAGATGCACTCAGGATTAGATGGAGCAAAGTATTCAGCACCGCAGATAAGTACGGCGACAGTCGCCGAACAAAGAGCTACCCGAAAAGAAAGCTACTGCCCGAATTCGACGAGGAGGCCTTAGAGCCCCCACAATTAAAAAGCAAGAAGGCCACCCGGTCGGATGGACGACCCCACGGCAAAAAGAGAGCGGTGAATGGCGCCAAGACACAAACCAATATGCGATCCGCATAAGGATTCACATCAAGAGGATGGCCCAGTTAGGTCCATCTATGGGCCAAGAAAGCAGGCTCACAAAGCAATGCAATACGCCAAAATTCGAATATCACGGCACACCAAATATAGGGTCGCCAGACACCCCTATGTTTCACCGATGAGGTGCCGGACCATGAATTTCCAAATGATTCAAACCCGTAAACATAGAGGCATACGACGGAACAACATACCCCGGAGTTCTGGATCGAGGATTACATCCTCCACATACACATGGCTAGAGGAGACGATCTCCACGCCATAAAATACTTACCCTTAAACTCAAAGGGCCAGCTCGGCATTGGCTTAAAAGCCTCCCGAAAATACCATTGGAAGCCGGGAGAGCTCGAGGATGCATTTCGGGCAAATTTTCAGGGGACTTATGTCCGCCCTCCGGATGAAGACGATCTAAGTCACATAACTCAACAGCCCGGAGAGTCAGCCCGGAAATTCTGGAACAGGTTCCTTACTAAAAAGAACCAAATAGTCGACTGTCCGGACGCCGAAGCCTTAGCAGCTTTCAAACAAAACGTCCGAGACGAATGGCTCGCAAGACACCTCGGCCAAGAAAAGCAAAGAACAATGGCCGCATTGACAAGCCTCATGACCCGCTTTTGCGCGGGAGAGGACAGCTGGCTGGCTAGATGCAGCACCAACGACCCGAGTACATCCGAAATCAGGGATGGAAATGGGAAATCACGATGCAGAAAAGATCAGGGCCGGAATAAGGAAAATGGCCCAAATAGTACGACGGTCAACGCCGGATTCAAAAGCTCTCGGCCGAACAACAAAACACTGCCCCTAAAGAATAACAGTGACGAGCTATCCAACCTAAACAAGATTCTGGATAGACTGTGTCAAATACATGGTACCTCCGGAAGCTCGCAAACCATACCCACAGAGATTGTTGGGTCTTCAAACAGTCCGCAGATCAATGCCGAACACAAGGCTCGACACACCAAGTAAAGATGGCGACGAGCACCACAAGCAGAACCCCGGAAAACAAAAAACTTTCCCACAGGAGGTTAAAATAGTAAACTCACTTCACGTGATCAAAAGGAAAAACAAAGCGGCGCCCCCTAAAAAGCGCGCCGCACACTGGTTGTCAAAACCAATCACCTTCGACCATCAGGACTATTCCGATAATATTCGGAACGCAGGATGGACTGCCTTGATATTGTACCCTATAATCGACGGATTCCAATTTACACATTTCCTCATGGATGGCGGCAGTGACATAAACCTGATATATCAGGACACAATCCGCAGGATGGGGATAAACCCAACCAAAATTCGCCGTAGCAACACCTCCTTTAAAGGAGTACTGCCCGGCCCATACACCCTCTGCACGGGCTCCATACTGCTAGAAGTTGTGTTTGGTTCATCCGACAACTTCCGTCGCGAAAGGTTACTCTTCCATGTCACCCCGTGTAAAAGTAGCCATCAAGCACTATTGGGACGCGAAGCTTTCGCCCGCTTTAACGCAATACCGCATTATGCATCTCTAACACTTAAAATGCCCGGTCCACGCGGCATCATCTTGTTAAAAGGAAGTATTAAGTGTTACTCGAGCACGGGAGAACGGGAGACTGCCTTGACAGCCCCACAGCCTATCCGGCTCTGCTAGGCACGTAACCTGAATTGGTCATTCAAACCCCGGACACGGCTAGACGAAGTCCGGGCGCCTACCAGCGTGCATACCCCCATACGAGGGGCCGCATGCATATATAACAAGAGACAATAAAGCTCAATTTTGTTCACTTCTTCAACTGCACTGCTCATTTAATATTAAGTACATCTCTCGTGACGCCTTTTTTCTTTCAAACTAAGTTCCTCTCTTTACGTATGAACAACGTGCTACACCCGCCCAGATACGGCACAATGGAGACACAGCGCAGACGCAGCAGGGACCTGTTGCAAGGATTCTTTTCAGATTAAGACCTGCGTAAACCTTTTTTCACTGTCTCTTGTTGATATACATTCCCCAGTTCCTTAAATATAATCGAGGAGGAGGCTGGTGCTTTGGCATTGGCCGCACCAGAATTTTTATGCGTGCACTGACACAAAGGGCTTAGGGCCTTATTTTGCCCATTTTCATAAAGACCGAATACCTTAGGGAGTATTCGTGTCTCGAAAGTTAGGCCTTATATGCATCAGCTCGAATCATGTCTTTGGTCAAATGTTGGGTTGCCCGGCTCCTGTGTTTTGCTGCCTTACGTTCCGTTTTCACGGCTAACGTGGCACCAGGAGAACTACTGCGATTGTGCCCCGGTTCAGCCGGGCGAGCACCTCAGTAGAGAAAGCCGAAAGCTGACTGTCATGATATAGCAAGAGACTGGTCAACCACTCGATGACTCACAGCAATGTTTAGGATTCCTCCGCATTAACGAAGGACCGGTTCTCGGTCAGCACATACGCACTTCAATTGAGTGCGGTGCCCCCAGGGGCTATATAGTAGCCGCACCCTTGAACTCCTATGGCTAAGTGAAAGTGATAAAGCATTATAGTCTGGTTGCCTGGTTTGCTACGCTATCAACTCCTTAACAGGACCAAGACGTTGGATTAAGTGTGAAAAGCGCCTTTTTGCAAACACCCCGCACTATGTGCGTAAATGGGCCAAGGACTGCCATCTTTCAAAGTTATATACACATATACATAAACGGCCACACAGGGAATAGTTTACTACTTGAACGCACAAGTATAAAAAGCACTTATATTACATTGAAAACATTGTTTTCACAAATCATACATGTCATTTAAACATAATATCCTTTGAGCACTGCGTCTCTATTAAACTTGCGCCCGGGAGGACTTCTTCAAAGTAGTGTTCGGCAGGTACTCGGCCTCTGTCCGAATCCTGGGATGCAACGTCAGTGGCCTTCATCTCTGCCCAGTATGTCTTGACACGGGCAAGAGCCATCCGCGCTCCCTCAATGCACGCCGACCGCTTCATTGCGTCGATACGCGGCACCGCACCAAGAAACTGCTGCACTAAACCAAAATAGCTCTTCGGCTGGGGTCCATCCGGCCACAAGTGAGTCATGACATGCTTCATGGCAAATCCGGACAATCGATTCAGCTCGGCCCATTCGGCCAACCGATCGGTCAGCGGCAGAGGACGCTCCGGACTACGGAATTGCGACCAATATAGCTCTTCCCTTATGTGCCCCTTCTGGCCCCGGAAGTGCTCAACCGCGTCCACAGCGCTCGCCGCCAAGTCCAGATAAGCATCCTCTGAACTCCACAATTTATCCAACTGAGCATACTTTGGATCTGTATATTTCCTCCGCAGCAGAAACGGTTTTCCAGCCGCAATTGCCCCGGCCTGACTCAGCTCCTCCTTGGCAGCTCTCAAAGCCGATTGGGCATTCTTGGATTCGGCGGCGGCCTTCTTTAGGTCCTCTTGTTCCGCTTGACGCTCTTTTTCAAGAACCTCGCAGCGATCGGTAGTATTCCTTAACTTTTTGGCCATATCGGCCATCTCCTCTTTGTTTCGGCAGTGAGCAGCCCGTTCAGCTTCTAGCTCTTCGGCCGCCTTTAAAGCGGCCGCATTACTACTCCTGGCTTGCTCTTTCGCTCGGGCGAGTTCTACCCGCAGCTCCTCAAGGGCAGTGGCACCATCTGCATTAAGCATACAAACAGTAAGACATGGGCGTCAAGCTCCCTTACCAGTGTCCGTGATAGAAGTCGTGACACCTTGTGACTCGCCAAACCGTTTATTGACCAGCGCGATGTCTGCATCCGCCTCATCAAGCTGCCGCTTTAGTTCGGCATATTCATCAGTCCGGCTGGCCTCCGAACGCCCCGCCACCAGTTTAGGAGTGGTGATATGTTAAAACTGAGAATTTGATCCTCGGCACGTCGTCAATTTTAACAACATACCGAGTCTCAGGGGCTACTATCTATACATGGCGCATTTTATATGCATAATCGCCGAAGGTACATTATTTTTTGCGTACCTCAAACCCCGTCAGTAAGCTTCTGACGGCTTCGTGCAATCTGCTCTCTGCGGATGCAATCCTTTCAATCACCGTACCCATTAGAGCACGGTGATCTTCTGAGATAGCCGCACACCACTCGGCGCTGGACCTTCCTCCCCCGCCGGACTTGGGGGAACCCTCCGTGACGACACCTCCGGGTCGTCCGCTTCACATGAGGGTGCGACAGGTGGAGGCGATTCGCTCTCCATCATCTCCGAAAGAAGATCCCCTGAAGACGAGCTCTGCTGAGAAGGGCTGAGGTCCGAACTACATGGTACAATTTCAGTTATCTTCATAAATAAATACAGGATGCTCCTTATTTACAAGACCCTTCTTTCTACTTACGGCTTGCTGGAGGGCTGATCCCCTTGGGGAAATAATGCGGCTGGGTTACTTCCCAGCGCCGGACTCTCTGCCGAAGATTCCCTTCCTTTCTTTGAGGCCTTGACCTCCGGATCTTCGGAAGCGGTCCTCTTATCTCCTCGGAAGGTGGGACTCTTAATCCCTCCTTCCGTGATAGCCTCCTTCGCAGAGGCAGTTGCTCCCCCGCTCCTCCCTTCGCCTTCTTCAAAAGGCGCGACCTTCAACATCTTGGTCAACATGGGATCCGGCATGGTCTCTGGGAGGGGAGCTGGACACCTTATCAACTTTGCCTTGGCTATCCACTCTTGTTCTAGAAACGGCTCCTTTAAAGGGCATATATATAAAATAAATGAATGAACAGCTTGTTCGGTTATAGGACTACTTACTTGAGTATCTGGGCGATTGCAGCTTAGTCCTGCATCCTCGGTCAAGTCCGGACACTTCTCTTGTGATCCGAAGAACAGCTTATACATCTCCACGGGCGTCGTGCCCATAAAATTTTCGAAAGCTCGTGGTCCCTCCGGATTGAATTCCCACAGGCGGAGGGGGCGACGCTAGGCTGAAGGCGCCGGATCACCATAACCTCGCGCCACTGCAACCAGATTGATCCCTCTTTCCTGGAGATCTCGAATACGGCCCTGCAGCAGGGGAACATCCTTGGATGGCCCCCAGTCGAGCCCCTTGTTGACCCATGACGCCAGCCGCTGTGGTGGACCTGAGCGGAAGGCAGGGAGTGCCGCCCATTTGGTGCCCCTGGGAGCGGTGATATAAAACCACTCCCGTTGCCACAAACCAAGCTCCTCTAGAAAAGAGCCCTCGGGCCACGGAACATCAGCACATTTGCTTATGACCGCCCCTCCGCACTCTACTTGCTGCCCCTTGATCGTCTTTGCCTCCACCTTGAAGGTTTTGAGCCACAATCCAAAGTGGGGGGTAATATGGAGGAAGGCCTGACATACAACAATGAATGACGAGATATGGAGGATGTACTACGGATTCAAGTCATGGAAATCAAGCCCATAATAAAACATGAGCCCCGCACAAAGGGGTCCGTCCAAGCCTAAACCCGGAAGGAAGTGGGACACGAACACCACGTTCCCGCCGGGCTCAGGAGTGGGAGTGACCTGCCCCGAGCAGGCAGCCTATGCGAGATCTCGCCGGTCGACACTGGCGTCTCGCAGCTTTAGCACATGTTCTTCTCGTGATGGAGGAAGACATCCATCGGTCGTCTTTGGTCGGAGCCGGACATCATCGAAAGTCCGGCGCTGAATCTGAAGCTTTGGGTGTTGGAACTCGAGCGAGGCGAACTCGATGGAGGGTGTAAAAAGAAGAGGGCCTTGGTCTCACTATAAAGAGGTTAAATACCAAGAGCCCACCCCGTGGTCGATTAGGACTCGCCTTTGATAGAGAAGGCAGGCCAACGGGCACGGTTGGGTTACCCATGCCCGTATTGAGTAGAATCCCGGAATAAGGGGGCACGATCTACGCTTTGATAAGACGTGCCAAGGAAACCGCCTCGCTAAACACGCTGAGGTGGAACAATAAAAAAACGATTCATATAAAGGCCTTGCCATGGTGTGATGTCACGTCGCGGAATACGTCAGCAGATCTGTGCAAAAAATATTCTCTCCACGGTGTTATGTGGAACTTGTTTTGCAGAGCCGGACACTATCCTGGTGTTCACAATCTTCTATAAATTATTCGGAGGAAGAACCCGCCTTGCAATGCCGAAGACAATATGCGCGCCGGATCGTCGTCATTGAAGCCTGGTTCAGGGGCTACTGAGGGAGTTCCGGACTAGGGGGTGTCCGGATAGCCGAACTATCATCATCGGCCGGACTCCAAGGCTATGAAGATACAAGATTGAAGACTTCGTCCCGTGTCAGGATGGGACTTTCCTTGGCGTGGAAGGCAAGCTTGGCGATACGGATATGTAGATCTCCTACCTTTGGCACCGACTCTGTGTAACCCTAACCCTATCCGGTGTCTATATAAACCGGAGGGTTTTAGTCCGTAGGACGAACAACAATCATACCATAGGCTAGCTTCTAGGGTTTAGCCTCTTTGATCTCGTGGTAGATCCACTCTTGTAACACACATCATCAATATTAATCAAGCAGGACGTAGGGTTTCACCTCCATCAAGAGGGCCTGAACCTGGGTAAAACATCGTGTCCCTTGTCTCCTGTTACCATCTGCCTAGACGCACAGTTCGGGACCCCCTACCCGAGATCCGCCGGTTTTGACACCGACAACCACCGCACACACACCTTGCCGTAATCTGGCAATCAGAATCCTCG
This sequence comes from Aegilops bicornis, assembly GCA_021605145.1. Taxonomy (NCBI): domain Eukaryota; kingdom Viridiplantae; phylum Streptophyta; class Magnoliopsida; order Poales; family Poaceae; genus Aegilops; species Aegilops bicornis. The sequence continues at coordinate 531,945,287 of CM038671.1, read as the reverse complement.
CGAGGCTCTCTTGGGTGGGCCAGCAGGCTCCTCGGGAGGCTTAAAACCTTGCGAGCCCTCGGGGGATACGCCTCGGGAGGAGGGTGCTTCTGCGACATCAGGACCCACTCAGAACCTACAGGATCAAGCGAAAGTCACAACAGCTACTCCGCTCAGGGGCCTTCAGGTTCACGACGCCATGTTCCAAATTCTATCTTAAAGCTTGTCATCGTTCCATGCATTATAAAGGGCCCCCCTTTTTCAAAATGCTGTCCCGCCCCACAGGCCGTACCCGAAGTCTTTTTGCATACAGGTCAAAGCAGGAAGAGAAATGCAGGCCTAGCCGGACGCGCTGCCGCCGGTGTCGTCCTCATCATCCGCACTGCCTGCACCACTGCTGGCTTCATCCTCATCGTTGCCGTATGCTCCGCCTCCTTCGACCGCGATCACGACCGCATCATCCTCGGGAGCGAACTCTGCAACCAGGGCATCCACATGGTCATCCACCAAGTTCGCCAGGTTGTCCTGGACGACCCTAGGCACAGGGGCTATGGCGCCATCGAAGTCAAAATGAGGTTCAAGGCTGAGGAGGTGACTGAAGACGCGTGAGAACGCATGACCAAGAAGGCCCCGGCTTCTCTCCTCGATGAGTTGGCGAGCTCTCACGACCCGGTCCTCCAGGCGGGTCACGATCTGGGTGAAGAAGCAGAGGTGGTTGGCGTCGTCATCCTCGTACGGATGAGGGATGCTCTCCTCACAGATGGTTTCCAAGGCCCGGTTGGCCCTAACCCTGAGGTCCTGGAGCATCGAGGAACGCATGTGCTGCATCGTCCGACGGCAGCACGCTTTGTTCGCGTGCATCTCCGCGAGAGATGTGGCGCCCTCAACCTGCTGCTGAAGTGAGGACAGGTCGGCGTGAGCGGAGGCCAAGTCGGCTTGAGAGGAGGACTGAGCATCCTTGGCGGCCCTCTCGCACTGCTCCGCCACGTCCAGATTCGTCCTGCGGGCGGTGGTGCTGCCCTCAAGCTCGGCCTCCAGGAGCTCCAACTTCAGGCGGTACTCATCGGCAAGAACCCTGCGGATCTTTGCCACCCTTTGGTCGACCTCCTGCTGGGCCCTAGCTTCCCGAGCGGCAATGACGTCCTCAGCCGCGGCTACTTGGCGCTCCCTTACCTCCAGCCGCTCGAGCTCCAGGCTGCTCCAAGACCTCCAACGCCAGCACCTCCTCGCCTTCCTGAACTTCCTTTTCATCGGCGGGGGCCTTGCCCGGTGGTGCTGCTAGGGCAGCTCTGCGCGCTTGGACCTGCCGCTCGAGGACGGCGTTCGAAGCTTGAAACTCCCGCTCCCGCTCCTCGGCTGCTTCACGATGGCAGTCGGCGGCCCTGGCCTCCTCCTGAGCGCAGGTGCAAGCCTCGCGAGATGTTGCGAGGGACACCGCGGCGCTCGTGCGGGCACGCTCATGCTGAAGATGCCCAAGGTTTATGGCGACCATCAACTGGTGCCACTCGTGCGCCAGTCGGAGGCCCACTATCTCGAGGCGGGCATCGACATCGGCAAGCTCTCCTCCCAGTCGACTCAGTGCGCCCATCGCTTCCCGGAAGAGGTCATGGCGGATGGCGCTGCGCCCGCACGCGAGCTCTAGCGCGTGGCCGAACCTGTCCTCAACGTCGGGGGATGCCGAAGAGGCCCCAGGTGGCTCACCCGTCCCTGGCAAGGAGCCGCTGGTCGACGCTTCTCCAACTGCTCCCTGGGTCTCGATGGAGGTGCCGGGGGGCACAGCCTCCCTGCTCGAAGATGAAGCCGACGCCGGGGTTGCCCAGCCACCGGTGATGATCAATGGAGGAGGCCTCGGCACGCATCCCGTGCCCCAGGGCTGACCGCGTGAGAAAGACACTGGGGGCACAGACTCATGGCCTCCCAGTGGCACATCCGCCTCACGGACGGGCCCCGTGGCTCGCGCAGGTGTCCGACGGGGGGGGGGGGGGCTCGGGGTCATGTGCGGACCGTGGACCTCCGGAGGCTTCGTCGTCACATCCAGAGGCATCCTGAAGAGCCAGGGTCAGGAGGGGAAGCGACACGAGGAAAACACAAAGATAAGGCACTTACTCGTCTATGGCTATGTACTTCCTCTGTTTTAGGGGTCGGTAGGCGTCGTCATTGTAGCTCGGGAGCCCTTTCCTCTTGCGGAGTGCTGCAAGGCCCGTACGAAGCAAGCCAGGGGTCGGGGCATGACCCTTGGTGACTGGGCAGCATGCTCCCAGCTCTGGAGCAGTGGCCTGGGCTTCGGGGGTGGCGGCCTCAGGAGCACCGGGCCGCACCAGCTCACCAGCCTCAGCCTCAAGAGCTCCGGGCTGCACCGGTTCTCCAGTGGTCACCTCGGGGGCCTTCGACGGAGCCTCAGGAGCGGCCATCTCAGGAGCACCAGACGGTGCCCGCTCCCCAGGGGTCGCCAGAGGAGTACCAGGCGGCGCTCGCCCCACTGCATCCTCATCTGGAGCTCACGCTGCAGGGTTAACAAGCATGGGAGCCACGAAGATGGGATTCTTGCGAGGCCCATCAAGGCCCCCTAGGTGTAGCCCCCACTCGTCAAAGAGGGGCATCTACTTCACGAAATCCTCCTTATTCGAGCAGAGCCACAAGAGGCATCCGTCCTCCGGAAGCACAGCAGGCTCTAGGTCGCCCGTCAGGAGCCCGAGCACCGCACGCAACGTCTTGGAAGGAAGCGAAGGAGCCTGGAGCCTTATGGGGTCCTTGGGGCGAGTGAAGGTCCACATTGGGCGAGAATGGCGCTGGAGCGGGGCGATGCACCACCGGACGAACTCCCTCACCACCATCGGCGCCGTCACCCTAACCTTCTTCAACTTGGACAGCCTGGGCCAGACATGGGTGAGCCGACGGTCGACGAGCTTCGCGTGCCCCCAGTTGGAGCTGGACACCGTCGGTACCTGTGGGAGCAGGAGCAGGGGCTTAGCATGCCGGTGTCCACATACACCCACTGCTTTCGGAATCCCCTCACATCTGGGCGGTGCATGAAGTCGATGCCCGGGCCAGCCGTCGCCGCCACGGCCTAGAAGGACACGCACCCCGAGCGCTGGTGGGTGTCGACCAGGTGAAGCGAGAAGAAATGGCGAAACAAAGCAACAGAAGGAGCAATGCCCACCATAACCTCGCACAAGAAGGCAAAGACGACGAGGAGGATGATAGATTGCGGGTCTAGGTGCAACACCTGGATCTTGTAATTCGAGGTTCTGGCATTGAAGAAATTAGAGAAAGGGTGGATCAGGCCAGCCAAGAGAGCATGAAGATGGATGGGCATCTCGGTGGCCTCCATGTCGATCATAGACCAGGAGGCGGGCCAAGCCGTCGTCGCCTTCCACTCGTTGGAATCAGTGGCGAGGGTTGCTGGGACCTTCGCCAACCCCTCATGATTGATCACCGTCGACCACTCAAGAGCAGGCTCCAAGACCAGCCGGGATTCGGCCAGAGCGCAGGAATTTCCCTTCTTCTTCGACCGTGGGGCCATGGCGGCAAGGGAGGATTGGCGCCGGCGTTGAATCTGGGAGAAGAGCTGCAGGTTCGCAGGAAAGAGGAGGAGCCAAGGGTGAGCACGACACGCAATGATGGCAAAGCTGTGTTAGCAGCAGGCGGCCACCAAGCCTGGCAGTTATCGTGGCAGCGTGGGGAAGTGGGGACACCCACGTCCCATCAAGCTCCACGCATCGACCGGGGCCGCAGGCGATTAGGGCCTGTGGCGCTTCGCCCTTGCCCAAGCTCGAGCGCGCCTTGGGCCTGGGGCTACTGTCGGTGTTCTTGTAATGGGGGTACCCAGACTTGCCTGCCTGGAGCCCATGATGTGGCTCCATTGACGGCCTGGTACGGCCCACCTTCAGCATCAACAACTCAAGACCCTCGCGAGGGGCCAAGCCTCGCGAGGCGGATGACACCAAGACTCCCAGAAGGAGCGGCCTCCTCAGGCTGGCTCCTGAGGAGCGGAGATTTCTATGCAAGCCTCATCTCGTGAGGTTCAGATGACGTGAGCCGTGACTACCAAAGCCAGGCGGGCGCCAGCGAGCGCAGGACATTAGTTTCCTCTTTGGTGCTAAGGAGGAGCGCATGCGCGGAGTCCCGAGGAATCAGCCAAAGGTTTCCATTCCCATGAAACAAGACCAAGACCGGCAGGACGGCAGGACGGAGGTCGTCGCCGAGCCCACCACGGCGTCATGACCAGAGGCTTTTGCAGGTGAAGACTACTTTTGTCAAGATAAGATGTACTACCTATCTCCTTCGTATTTGGCCGTTGTGGGATCCCTTCCCGCCTCCATTTTGGGTGAAGAGGACCAAGGCCACTATAAATAGGACCCGGCCACCACAGTAGAGGGGGATCCCGGAGCATTAAAATCATCCTCTCCCCCACCAGCTCAAGAACACACCTCCTCAGGTTGTTCTCCCACTATACTAGTTTATCCTCAGCCCACCTCGAGGCCAATCCACCACAAAGCAGGAGTAGGGTTTTACACCGCAAGGTGGCCCGAACCTGGGTAAACTGTTGTGCCCTCTTTCCTTTTAGTTCGTCAAGCTAGGCCGTGGGATCGACGGATTGGCAGACTGGGGAGGTTGAGTTCTTTGCATGCACCCCAGAGTTTGAATCTATCCAGAGTTTGCGGAGCCCAAAATCCGATAGCGCCCTCCGCGTCTGGCACCAACTTTGCACAATGCATACAATACATGTGGTGGAGGCACTTGGGGCAGGAAAGATAATAGGGTGCCAATTACCGCCCCGTGAACATGGGACGTGGATACCCCATGAATCATGGCCCATTATCCCTCCCACTACAATTAGCATTACTCGACGCACGGGACAACTGGAAAATGACCTGGGCACATGTTAATGAAGAAGCAAAGAAGATCTCAAAGGACAAGCAGCTACTACCCTCTTGCATGTGCACTGGATAGGGCCTACCCCGACGATGCCCGACAGCGCGTTCGGCCAGGCCCGAGGGCTCCTATCAGTGCAACAAACCCTGGGTCAGTTGCCCAGACCATGCATCGGCCAAAAGGGGCAAGGTTGCAACATCCAAGACAAGACCAAAGCTGAAGAGATCAGCTCTTTGAGAAATCAGTGGGCAGATCAAGAAGACCAACTCAAGCCAAAGGAGCAAGACACCACTATGGGAAAACCTCCATTACCAGGCAGGTGAGCGTGGCGAGGTCGAGGTGGCTCTAGGAGTAAGCATCAAGACCGTCTCGGCAGGCCTGTCGGGCACAATGAATGCAAAATACCCCGGCAAGGCTCCACCGCTCCACCTCACGGCGACGCAAGTCATCGATCGGCGTGGTGTCAAGCCCCCAAGTGACTAAGTGGCTGTTTTTTGCCACATGGCAGCCACTTTCCATGGAAATCACCTCCAAATGACACCCGTCCAACGACGTGTCAAGCAAACTGACAAGAAGGTGACAGAACAGCCCGGCAAGGCTTGCCGGGCATTTCATGATGTGACACTAAGCGGTGCATTTAATGCGCTCTACCCTGTCTGCAGAGTTAGGTATGATAGCACTGTTTTCTATCTATTCAGTGCATAATGACTAATTTGCCATTGTGGTAACCCCTTGATCTATAAAAGGAGGCCCGTGGCAACCATAGAGAGGATTCAGACCCCTGTACACTCATACGCACGTAGCTGCCCTCACCCCGAGCAAACCCTGTCGGGCCAAAGCACTGCTTTTGCACCACTATCCTCCATCAATCCACCAAAGCAGGAGTAGGGTTTTACGCCTCAGAGCGGCCCGAACCTGGGTAAAAACTGCCCGTGTGATCTCTGCCGCACTGCGCGATGTTCTCAGCTCTTTGTGGAACATGCTCATCCCCCCTGCCGAACCACAAGGGGCTCATGGCCCCATAGGTGGTCGTGGTTTCCCACGACATTATTCAATCCATAGGTAGGTATGGTGGACACTCATGGCAAGAATTTGGGTTTAAGGGTTTCTGGATGCACAAGTAGTATCTCTACTTAGTACGAATTTTTGGCTAGCAAAAGATCCTAGGCAAACACCACATGTTGGAGGATCCATAACAATATAACTTCTATGCAAATGTACCTAAACATAACTCATTACATTGTCTTCCTTGTCCAACTTCAACTAATTTTCTCAAGTTTGAAAATAATTAATGGGTATTCACAATCATAGAAGATGTCCAAGATAATATATTTGTATGTGAAAGTTCTCTTCCTTATACTAATCATTCATGAATTGCTTGTATGACCAATATTGTGATTGTGAAGCTTCAAAAAGATTTCACTTTCTAAACCCTATGTGAAGCTACCACTAGGCATGATATAATTTCAACTTCATGATATTCAATTCACTCAGCAATTTACTCATAGGATATAACTGAAGCACAAGAGTAAATGACAAACTACTCAAAAAATATATAAGTGAAGATCAAACGACTAGTCATGTAAAAGGGTGGCTATTTGAGGACTCTCTCTTATTTAAAAACTTTCAGATCTAAGTATTTATTAAAATAGCAAGCCAAACAAAACAAAATGACATTCCAAAAATAGCACACATCATGTGAAGAAGCAAAAACTTAGGCTCAACCGATACTAACCAATAATTGTTGACGGGGAAAGGTGGGATGCCTACCGGGGCATCCCCAAGCTTAGATGCTTGAGACTTATTGAAGTATTAATTTGGATGCCTTGGGCATCCCCAAGCTTGAGCTTTTGTGTCTCCTTAATTCCTTTTATATCACGGTTTCCCTAAATCTTAAAAACTTCATCCACACAAAACTCAACGAGAACTCGTGAGATAAGTTACTATAAATCAATGCTAAACCTTATCATTCTCTACTGTAGCAAATTACTAAAATTATTATTCAACATTGCATACTAAATGCCTTTGCATATTTAATACTCCTATCCTCAAATAGAATCATTAAACAAGCAAACATATGCAAACAACGCAAACATAACATCAATCTGCCAAAACATGACAGTTGTCTGTAAACGATGCAAGAAGATTCATACTTCTGTAACTCCAAACATTCTAAACAATTACCACACTGTAGAAAATTTTTCATAGCTTATTGTCTAAAAATTTCAAGATTTTATCATGTTCTAACATTTTTTAACAATTCAGACAATGATAGAAAACTTTCTGTTTTCAGAACAACAACATATAGACTTGCAAAATAAGCATGGTAAAGGCTATCCTTGACATTTTTATTGAAGTAAAAGATACAAAACATTATTATAAATATAAGAAAGCAAATACAAATAAAAGAAAGTGACGCCCCAAGCAACACACATATCATGTGACGAATAAAAATATAGCTCCAAGTGAGGTTACCGATAATGTTGAAGACGAAAGAGGGGATGCCTTCCGGGGCATCCCCAAGCTTAGTTGCTTGGATCTTCCTTGAATATTAACTTGGTGTACCTTGGGTATACCCAATCTTAGGGTCTTGTCACTCCTTATTCTCCCCGGCGATGGTGCCAGAAAAGAGCTTGATGTCTACTACACAACTTGTTCTTGTAGACTCGTGTTGGGCCTACAAGCGCAGAGTTTTGTAGGACAATAGCAAATTTCCCTCAAGTGGATGACCTAAGGTTTATCAATCCGTGGGAGGCGTAGGATGAAGATAGTCTCTCTCAAACTTCGGATCTATCGACTCCCCTAGGGTTTTTGGAATATTTGGGAATTTGTAGGGCGAAGAGGCGATGCGGGAGGCCACCAAGGTGGGCACAACCCACCAGGGCGCGCCTGGGTTCCCAGGTGCACCCAGGTGGGTTGTGCCCACCTCGGGGCACCCCTCTGGTACTTCTTTAGCCCAAGTTGTATCTTCTGTTCCATAAAAATTCTCCAAAAAATTTCGCTGCGTTTGGACTACGTTTGGTATCGATTTTCTGCGATGTAAAAAACAAGGAAAAACAGCAACTGACACTGGGCACTATGTCAATAGGTTAATCAAAAAAAGTGATATAAAGTTGCTATAAAATGATTGTAAAACATCCAAGAATGATAATATAATAGCATGAATACTTCATAAATTATAGATACATTGGAGACGTATCAACAACCTTAGTGAATGGTCTATTCTTGTTGAATCTTTATTGTAGTGATACACATATTAATAATATTGATGCCAAAAGATGCATAGTTGATAATGATAGTGCAACATACTTGTGGCACTACTGTCTAGGTCATATTGGTGTAAAGCGCATGAAGAAACTCCATGTGGGTGGACTTTTGGAATCACTTGATTATGAATCATTTGATACTTGCGAACCATGCCTCGTGGGTAAGATGACTAAAACTCTGTTCTTCGGAACAATGGAGCGAGCTAATGACTTACTGGAAGTAATACATAATGATGCATGTGGTCTGATGAGTGTTGAAGCACGTGGCGGGTATCATTATTTTCTAACCTTCACAAATGATTTGAGTAGGTATGGGTATATCTACTTAATAAAACACAAGTCTGAAACATTTCAAAAGTTCAAAGAATTTCAGAGTGAAGTGGAGCATCATCGTAACAAGAAAATAAAGTTTCTACGATTTGATCGCGGAGGCGAATATTTGAGTTATGAGTTTGGCCTTCATTTAATACAATGTGGAATTGTTTCACAACTCACGCCACCCGGAACACCACAATGTAATGGTGTGTCCGAACGTCGAAACCATACTTTATGGTGCGTTCTATGATGTCTCTTACCGATTTGCCTTTATCATTTTGGGTTTATGCATTAGAGACATGCGCATTCATGTTAAATAGGGCACCATCTAAATTCATTGAGACGACACTATATGAACTATGGTTTGGCAAGAAACCTAAGCTGTCGTTTCTTAAAGTTTGGGGATGTGACGCTTATGTCAAAAGGCTTCAAACTGATAAGCTCGAACCCAAATCGGAGAAGTGCATCTTCATAGGATACCCTAAAGAAAGTATTGGCTACACCTTCTACCACAGATCCAAAGGCAAGATCTTTTTTGCTAAGAATGGGTCATTTCTAGAGGAGTTTCTGCCGAAAGAAGTGAGTGGGAGGAAAGTAGAACTCGATGAGGTAGTTGTACCTTCTCTCGAATTGAAAAGTAGTACATTAGAGAAAACAGTTCCCGTGATGTCTACACCAACTAGAGAGGAATCTAATGATGATGATCATGAAACTTCATATCAAGTTACTAGAGCCTCAGAGGGTCGACTCGAACACGCACTGCACTGCAGTGGTATGGTAATCCTGTCCTGGAAGTCATGTTGTTAGACAACAGCAAACCTACAAACTATGAAGAAGCTATGATGAGCCCAAATTCTGACAAATGGCTTGAGGCCGTGAAATCTGAGATAGGATCCATGTATGAGAACAAAGTATGGACTTTGGTGGACTTGCCCGATGATCGGCAATCCATTGAGAATAAATGGATCTTCAAGAAGAAGACTGGCGCTGATGGTAATATCATTGTCTACAAAGCTTGACTTGTCACGAAAGGTTTTCGACAAGTTCAAGGGGTTGACTCAGATGAGACTTTCTCAGCTGTAGCGATGCTTAGGTCTGTCTGAATCATGTTAGCAATTGCTGCATTTTATGATTATGAAATCTGGCAAATGGACGTCAAAACTGCATTCCTTAACGGGTTTCTTAAAGAAGAGTTGTATATGATGCAACCAGAAGGTTTTGTCGATCCTAAAGGTGCTAACAAAGTGTGCAAGCTCCAACAATTCATTTATTGACTGGTGCAAGCATCTCGGAGTTAAAATATACGCTTTGATGATGTGATCAAAGCATATGGTTTTATACAGACTTACGGAGAAGCCTGTATTTACAAGAAACTGAGTGGGAGCTCTGTAGCATTTCTGGTGATATATGTGGATGCCATATTGCTGATTTGAAATGATATAGAATTTCTTGATAGCATAAAAGGATACTTGAATAAGATTTTTTTCAATGAAATACCTCGGTGAAGCTACTTATATATTGGGCATCAAGATCTATAGGGATAGATCGAGACGCTTGATAGGACTTTCACAAAGCACATACCTTGACATTGTTTTGAAGAACTTCAAAATGGATCAGTCAAACAAAGGGTTCTTGCCTGTATTGCAAGGTGTGAAGTTGAGTAAGACTCAAAAGCCCGACCATGATAGAAGATAGAGAGAGAATGAAATTCCTTCCCTATGCCTCAGCCATAGGTTCTATAAAGTATGTCGTGCTGTGCACCATACCTGTTGTGTGCCTTGCCATGCGTCTCGCAAGGGGGTACAATAGTGATCCAGGAGTGGATCACTAGACAACGGTCAAAAATTATCCTTAGGTGCCTAAAGAGGACTAAGGAAATGTTTCTCACTTATGGAGGTGATAAAGAGTTCATCGTAAATGGTTACGTTGATGCAAGCCTTGAAACCGATCCGGATGACTCGGAGTCTCTATCTGGTTACGTATTCAACGTGGGAGCAATTAGCTAGCACTACAAAAAAAAGACACATCCGTGACATTTTTGGCCGAACGAATTTTTTTCTGTCATACATATGACACTTCTATGATGATAATTGTGACAAAACCCGGTATCATCATAGATGTGGTGGGCTCCTACTTCTATGAAAAAATGGGCTTTTCGTCCTGGGCGGGCCAGAGACGCAGCTGCATGACATTCTTTGGGCCGTCCATGACGGAAAAACCATGGTAGAAGCGAGGGCGAGGAAAATTTCGGGAGTTCCTGCTACGGTGGGAGGTCGGGGCCGAAGTTGCGCATTTCTCTCGTACACGTATGCGCTGCGTGTGCGTAGGCGTTGGCTCTAATCAACCCGTGCGAGGCGTTGGGCTCTAACTGAACCCGAGTGATTGCACTGCAGGCTACGCGTTACTGAACCCGAGCGATTGATCGATGGCTGTTAACTGAACCCGATGGAGCGATTCCTTCACTACTGCTGCTAACTGAAGTCAATCGATGCTGCCTCTGGGATGAACAGTGAGCATTGCGGGGGGGGGGGGGGGATTGGATGAACAGTGAGCGGTGGCATTGCCTCTGGATGAACAGGACCCCGTGGTGTGGTGGAGGGTTGGATGAAAAGTAGACGATGGTGGGGTGCCCGTGGAGGGTGGTTGAACAGACCCCGTGGTGTGGAGGGCTGGATGAACAGTGAGACGGTGGAGGGGTGGTTGAACAAGAGCGGTGGAGTAGCGCCGCGGTGGAGGCTGGATGAACAGGAGCTCGTGGAGGCTGGAGGAGGAGGTCGATGGTAGCCCGTGGAGGCCGGAGGAGGTCGACGGTGGAGATGAACAGATCCCGTGGAGTCCTGCTTTTGCGGCACGCCACACCCTCCCGATGAACAGACCCCCGTTTGACCGTAGCACTCCAACACAAGTCCGTTTCGTCCGCTTGCGGTACGCCACACCCCTCCGGTCAACAGGGCCCCGTTTTCACCGTAGGAGGTCCGTTCGTCCGCTTTGCGGTATGCCACACCTCCCGATCAACGGGACCCCGTTTCGACCGTAGGAGGTCCGCTTCCTCCGCTTCTGCGACGCCACACCCCTCCCGATCAACAGGACCCTGTTCCGAACGTAGGAGGTCTGTTTTCTCTGTTGTGTTGTACGCCAGGCCTCGTTTCCATCGCCTGTTCCGTCCAAGCCCTCCCGATGAACACGACCATGCATTCCGTTCCGACCCAGCCGGTTGGCTCCCACGCGTTCTTTTGCCTCCCGATGAACACGACGCATTCCGTTGCCTCCCCATGAACACGACGCATTTCGTTGCCTCCCCATGAACACGACGACGACGCTGTTTCTCCGTTCCGACCCAGCCATGTACACGAGCCTTGGCCGTACGTATGCGTGAGTAGGCGCTCGAGACCCCGCCCCTATGTACACATACGTGTCCGTATTTTCTTTCTTGCACCCTGGCCGCTGTACGTACGTGTACATGCTACGTGCACGCCTCTACTATGACACGTACGCGCCTCTACTACGACACGTGCGCGCCTCTACATTCACCAGTATATATGTACATACATGTTCGCGACCAGAATGACAACGCTACGTACGCTTCGACCAGGTGGGTCCCGATTGTCGCACTTCATGCGTGCAAAGATGTAGCCTGGTGGGTCCCAGCGATTAAGCGGGTGAATCGTTTTTTGCGGACGCACTTCCTTGCGTGCGAAGATGTAGCTAGTGGGTCCCAGCAATGTCGGGGAGAATCGCTTTTTTGCCCGGACGCACTTCCTTGCGTGCGAAGGTGAAGCCGGTGGGTCCCAGCAGCCGTGGGGAAACGTTTTTCCGCAAAATACAAAGGCCCGGCCCAAAGGGTCCCAATTGTCGTGGAGGAATCATTATTTTCAGCGTAATAAGGAGGCCTTCCTTGCTGCGGCCATGGACCCACCGGTCGACCTCTCCACATACAGTCCACGTCCGATGGAAGTCGTTCCTTGACCACGTTGACCAGGTAGCCGAGAGCACCACGGCGGTGGACAATGGCGAGGCCTAGGAAGGGATGACGCGGAGTTGGGAAGCCGCAAAGGAAGCCCGCGCGGAGAGGAGTACGAGGTTCACTGGTTCGGCCATGCGGTGTGAGGCTTCCGTCACGCCGCAGGTCTGCCAGCGATGGGAATAGTAGGCGGTGAGGCCTCCACGGCAGCACAGCCGCCACGGGAGGCAGGAGCATGCGGCACGACCGGCCGCTTTGGGCGGCCGAGCAAGAAGACCAGAGGTTGAAGAAGCACGACGGCCATTGGATGGACATCGTACGGTCACTAGAGCTAGAATCGTTCATATTGACTAAGTTGACAAAGCCCTCCGTCCCCGTCAACTTAGTTGGCCCACAATTCATCCTCCCACTATGGTGGGTCCCAGCTAGCAGGGGGTATTCATTTTTTTGTGCGTAATAAGGAGGAAATTCCTTGCGTGCGAAGATATAGCTGGTGGGTCCGACATGTCAGCGGGGGGAACGTTTTTTCGCGAAATATAGAGGCCCTTCCGATGGGTCCCAGCTGTCAGGTGGAGGAATCATTATTTTGCGCATACAATCCACGGCCGATGGATGTCGTTCGTTGACCACCTTGACCAGGCCGCGCCAAGAGCAACATGGCGGTGGACGACGACGAGGCCTAGGAAGGGAACGACACGGAGCCGGGGAAGACTCGGCAATGATTGCCCACGCGGTGGGGAGTACGAGGGTTTATCGTCCGTGCCGTCAGCCGAAAAATAACAGGAGGTATGGGTGAGTAGAGGAATGGCACGGACAGCAATGAAGTACAGTATAGGCGCTGTCTGCGGGCGGCACAACCGCCACGGAGGCGGGAGCAGCAGTCCCACCGAGCTGGTTTGGGCGGTGGAGCAAGAAGATCGAGATATTGAAGAAGCAAGACGGCCGTTGGATTAACATCCAATGGTCACTGCTGCTAGAATCGTTTGTGGACTAAGTTGACAAAGCCAAAGTACACATCAACCTAGTAGACCCACAAGTCAGCCTCCAAATCTGTCCCAAACAGCATACAACCCGAAATTCTAGCCAGATTCAAATTAATTTTAAATCTAAATACACCTTAATTTAAATTCAATGAAATTTTACCCGCACAAAAACAATGAAATTTAAAATATCAAAATCCGAAAGAAAATAGTATTTTGGAACTAATTGTCTGTTTGCTGTATTTTTTCATTTTACAGCCCATTTATTATTACTTATAGCCCATTTCTTATTACTTATAGCCCATTTTCTGGGCAAAAATGCATCCCTCCTCGTCTTGAAAGATTTCCGGCCCACCAAGGCGTAGAAAAGCAAGTAGGCCTATGTTGGTTATTCTGCAAAAAATAAAATAGCTGGCTAGCCATTTTCAGAAAGGAAAAAAACAAGCTGGGCTGGTCATGTGCTAAACATATGAAATAAAAGCCTAGGCTAGATGGGCCACGGGTCCCGCACAACACAGTTGATACCCTTCTCCGTCCTGAAAAAACATAATTACTGCACGTGCTGCTGGGTCCCTATTGTCATCCTCACCATGTACAGTCATCTCCTTATTCCTCTCGGTTGTTGACCATGTTGACAACACCGGAGGGCAGCACCGCGGCGAGCGAACCAAGGCGGAGGACGATGGTGAGGCCTCAGACAGGAACGAACAGGAGCAGGGGAAGATCACAGCCAGCCGTGGGAGGCGGGAGCAGGCGGTCCCGCCGGCGCTGGTTTGGCTTTGGCGGCTCGAGGAAGAAGAGACTGAAGAAACGCGACAGACGTTGTATGTCAATCCAACGGTCAAGGTTGGCACAATCGTTTGTTGACTAAGTGGACACCAAGTAGCATACTTTTTTATATATATAGGAAGAAAACTGCGGGGAAAATGCATTCGTCTGCCGTCCTCCTCACAGGGAACGTTCGCCACATAAGTGACTAGCACCCTTGGTTTTCAATCGAGAGGTCTTGGGTTCGAGTCCTAGGAACTCTCAATTTTGTCCTCCTTCCTTCCTCGCAAAAAAGGGAAAGAAAATCAAAGACTTGGGAAGGCGTACAAAACAAGCTAGTGTACCAGTAAAGAGACGTTGCCGAGTTTTAGAAAAAAGAAAGACGTGCTCCTGTAGCTGGTTCGAATCCAAACCTAGACTATGACTATATATGGTGCTATGCTACTCTGCAAGTAATGAAACTGACATATCCAATGTTCGCTTCTCCTCTTCTCTACTTACTCGCCTAGCATCAAGCTCGCCGCAACAACCATGTCCGCTGGCTGCTCGTCCACCGCTCTTCAAAGCAGTAACAACCAGATATGCGCCAAGTCGCCACCCGTACCATCGCCGTGGGTCTCATCACACCCCGCAAGACGCCAAGACCGCAGCCGATTGCTCATCGCAACCCGCTGCCGTTGGTGTGGTGCCACTGCTGCAAATCACGCAGAGTCATCCGTCACGTCTCAACCACAATCCGCAACCCTGGCCGAGTCTTCTACAAATGCTCGAATCATGGGGTCATAATATGTTTAAGTGTTGTTCTGCTGCTTTCACTTGCTGATTTTTTTAATAGTTTGGTTGATGATCTTCCAATTTGATTCGTGCAGAAAAGGGAAGATTCGTGTGATTTGTATTTCTGGGAAGTTGTCGATGTGGGGAATGCAACTACGCTGATTATTTGGTTAGCTAAGGAATCCCAATACCAGCAGGTTGGGGTGTTGGACAAGTAACCGAAGGAACGGCAGAAGAGGAAGATGCAGAGCAGAAGGTTAAAGATGCAGTTCCTCTAATCATGGCCAAGCAACAGCTGCTGAACAGCTTTGACAACAATGAGGAGATGAAAGAGCTTGTGAAGATAATGGGCAAAATCGATGTGCTCTGTAGGATGATTGTCTCTTTATTTGCAGTGTATGTAGCACTCGTGATGTATTCAAAGGGCTACTCGACATGAGCACTTTGCTGAAACTAGTAATGAATGAAACCTGTGTAGTAGGCTGGGCGTAGTGTTGTGAACATCTAATGATTTCTATTAACGGAAATCAGGGGGTATCCCCTTTTTCTCATATAAATAAATAAATAGCAGAGCCCCTGTCGGGTCAGCTTTGTTCTCATTCGAAGACGTCGAGCAAATTGCAGTCCAACAGCAAACTATGTCATCAAATTCAAGTTTCACAGCCAAATATGAGTACAACTAAACAACAATGTCATCATGTCTTAGTTGTCATACAATCACCAAACACAAATCAGCATATATAACAAGTGATGTTCTCACAACAAAATACTAAACAACATGTTCATCTGGTTTCAGTTGTCATAGCAAACACAATTTCACATAGTAGATAAAAAACGTCTTCTGACAGGCAAATACGACAAAAGCAATGTAATCATCATCCGCAGCAGCAGCGTCAACATCTTCGCCATGTGTATCAGTATGAATCGTAATTCCCCATGGTGTCATCTTCTTCTTCGTCCTCAACGTCCTCGAACGTTGGCTTCTTCTTGATCAACTCTTGTATGTCCACAGCACGACATGCAATATTTTCGCCGACGTCATTGACGTGATGGTTCTCAAAGATATTAGGAACATATGTGTTATCTTGTACATGAGGAGCAGTGTAAGCATTATCTTGTTGTGCAACTTCATTAAACGAATTCCTCTGCTCAAACCTTTGCAATACTCTCCAGTCATCGCTACGTGCAAATGTGTCTTCCAAGAAAAATATCTGTGTTGCTTGATTTGCCAAAATAAAAGGCTCGTTGGTCTGGTACGCCGCCTTGACATTTATGGATTTGAAATAATTATCAGCTCTGGGTTTTGCGATCCTGGAAAATAGGTTATACCAACGACAGCACAACAGAACCACCCACCGATGATCCTTGAAACTGGAGATATATTGCAACTGAACAATGCCTGTTATGTTAGCATACATTTCAGTTGTATCTTTGTCATACGTATTCGTGCTCATGATGGCACTATGTTGTGTCTTCCTGCCTTCGTCTCGTGCAAGGGTGTTGTAGCGCACATCTCCAACAACGCAAGATTCATAATGTCTTACCCGAGTATCAGGACCCATTGCTAGTGAGTAAAGTGCATCATCTACTGCCTGCCCATCCTCTCGCATCTTCTTATCCTATGGTTAGAAAATAGACAAGCTGATCTTCTTATGTACTAAATATATTAAAAAACCGACAAAGGCACTTCAAAAGCTTACATAGTTCTTGAACCATTTCGCAAATCCTGCCATAACCAGTTTGTCAATGTTTCTTGGATTTTGCGGCAATAACTCCTCTTTGTAGATGCTGCACAACATAGTGATCGCGTCAAACATCTAAATATATAAGAATGTGCTGCAAGTTTAGTAAATTATGATGTATAAGCTGTAGTACTTAGCACTTACTTGATATAAGGTAGTATCTCAAGACAGTTATTCAACACATACCAAGCCATTTTGTCCAAATCTTTAGGTTTGTCCTCTTGTCGACTCTTCCCTGTAACTCGAACAGAATAATCGAAAACATTGAGCCCGGGATTGTCTTCATCCACCTATTTGCTAAGCTCGATCACCGTTTCAATGTATTTTGAGCAGAATGTCAACGCTTCAGAGCAATGTAGGCCTCTGCAATGGAACCCTCGGGTCTAGCTCTGTTCCTAACATAGCCCTTGAAAGTGCCTAGCCGCCCTTCCATAGGGTACATCCAGCCATACTGTACTGGAGCTCTAGGTAGTGCCTCATCAGGTAGATGAACAACCAAATGCACCATCATATCAAAGAAGGCGGGAGGATATATCTTCTCAAGGTCGCATAGGATAGTTGGTATCTTGTCTCTAAGACGCTCCAAAGCATCTATCCTGATATTTCTACTGCAGAGTTCCCTAAAGAATTGTCCCAACTCGCAATCGCTCAGATAAGTCGTATGCCCAATCCTCTAAGGATAACAGGTAAACCCTTTGAAGTAGGACGTGGCAGTCATGAGTTTTCAACCCTTGTACCTTGTTTCCATCTGCACTGACTCTCCTTTCAGGGTTGGAAGCAAATCCATGTGGGAATCTCACACGTGACAGGACCTCGCAGAATTATTTTCTTTTTACCTTGTCCATACACAGCTGGTGCCATATCCCATGGTTTACCTTCATCTTGCACCTGCAAATCCTGTCAGATACCCAGGTGTGTCAAATCAATCCTAGATTTTAAGGTATCTTTCGTCTTACCTTCAATATTAAGAAGTGTGCCGATAATGTTTTCACATATATTTTTCTCGATGTGCATCACATCAAGATTATGCCGCAGATCCAAATCTTTCCAATACTCCAAGTCCCACAAAGTGGACCTGCGGGTAAACAATAATCTCTCTTCTGCCCTGCCACGCTTCCTTTTTCCACTACCATTATTAGGATGGTTTCCTGGTGTAATATGCCTGACCTTCTCTAATTCCACTTGCAACTCATCGGCGGTGAGCCTCTTTGGCGCATCACGGTTTTCATGCTTTGCATTTAACACATGTCTTCGGTATTTTCTAGGATGCGGCTTGTCCTTGGCAAGGAAACGACGGTGTCCAATGTAACAGATCTTGCTAAGTATTGCGTATGACAGCGGATTCCTGTCACAACGAACACATGCATCGTAACCATGTGTCGTTCGCCCTGACATAGTGCCCAAAGCCGGATAATCATGGATGCACCAAATTATAATAGCACGCAGAAAGAAATCAGCTGGTGGACTGCTATATAGGTCCCGAGTGAGAACACCCTTCCATATCTATTGAAGTTCCTCCACAAGAGGCTCCATGAACAATTCAAAATCCTTTCTAGGACTTTTTGGACCTGGGATGAGCAAGGCCATCATGTAGTTTGATTCTTTGGTGCAGACATTTGGAGGCATGTTGTAAGGGATAACAAGCACTGGCCACATGCTATATGTGGCGCTCTGGTGGCCAGTTGGGTTAAATACATTTGAAGCTAAGCCAAGTCTAATGTTTCTCAGGTCAGCAGCAAACTATTTGTGTTTATCATTGAAGCTTTTCCACTCACTACCATGAGATGGATGGCTCATTACATTCTGATCTCTGTACTCCTGGTTCCTAGAATGCCACAAGACATCCTCTCTTGTTTCAAAGATCATGAAACAACCTCTGCAATCTTTGTGTAATTAGAAAATTTCTCGTAACATTATGAGGAATCCTCTTCACAACATCGCCATCTTTCCATCTTGATGATTTGCATTTTGGGCATTCACTTAAGTTGGCATAATCCTTCCGAATGTAACACAATAATTCTTACAAACATGGATCATATCATATCCAATTCCAACTGCATGAAGGAAATTCTTCATTTTACTGTAGGTGTGTGGCAGCTAAGACGCATCTGGGAAAGATTTGCAGAAAGCAACCAACATCGCATCGAATGATTTGTTGGTCATCCGCTCAGATGTCTTCACCTGAAGAAAGGTGACCATAGCTGAGTATACGGGCAGCTTATTTCCTGGGGTGACAACAACGTTGTATTGTTCCAACATGCGGGCCCACCGTTTTTCTTCTGCAGGTGAAAGTTCACGAAATGCACGTGCATTTCGTAGCATTGTTTCAATGTTGGTCAAACTCACTGGCTCCGCCACCACCTCCTCCTCCTCTTCCACCTGAGCATCCGGCAGATCAAGATGGTGATCTGCTGCTTCCACGTAGTCAATAACATTAACGTTCACAACTTCACCATGATGAACCCACCTAGTATATGTGACCGACATCCCATACAAGTGTAGATGATTTTGCACAATTGACTGGGGTCTTGTAACTGAATTCATACAACTGCTACACGGGCAGAGCACATCTGAATTCGGACCACCGTACTCAGCTCTGATAAAGTTCATGAAGTTTTCAACCCCCTCGACATATGCAGCGGAGAATCTTCGAGCAGAAGTTATCCAAGTCATGTCCATCTGTTAGACATACAAATTAGTTCTTCTACTACATATTACAGGAAAAACATATATGCTTTTTATGAAGTCTAGAAAAAAATACCTAGGTCGATGTCTAAAGCTATGGCAAGATATTTGGACGAGCAGATCTAAGTAACGAAATATATGTAAAGCTAATTCAGCAAACAGATTTGAGTGCCAAATTACAGCAGGCTGTTTCAGCAGTCAATGAGGTCGAGCACACAACCATCAAACTATCGAAGGCCATCGCAGCAACAAAGATCGAGTATAAAATGGTGTAGAGCTATTTCACCTAACAAATTGGCTACTAGACCATGGCAATCTACGTCACAATAAATATATGGCAGGATATTTTAGCAACTAATCGGCCTTGGCATGCCATCTCAGCTAAGTAGATTGAGTGTAGAACAGGGCAAGGAAGCTTCTTAAGCAGAGCATATTGAGAATAAACTACTTCGGCAAACAGTGAGATTAACAACGTCTATCAGCTAACATTCAGCGCTACACCGACATCATCGGGGCCTCAGTCTAGAATGCGCATACCGTGGGAGAAGCTGGCCGCCGTGCGTCTCCACACGAACGTCGCCAGCGGTGGCGGCGCTGACCGCCGTGGGCCTCCACAAGAACGTAGCCAGAGGTGGCGGCACGGCTAGAGGACGGCGATCTCACGAGAGCGCATCTTGTGGGAGCGAGAGGATCGCCGAACCGCAGCGCCAACGACGGGCGGCGGTGGAGGGCGGCTTTTGGCGGAGCGAATGTAGTGGAGGGGACATGGGGAGGGGGTTTGGGGAATATTATTGGCTAGTTGGTCAAGGGCGGTTGAATCGGATTTGGGGGAATTTTGGGTGTGGGGGAGGGAGGATTTTCAGCGGTGGGCGGGGAGTTTGGTGCATGGTCGGTTTCTCCAAGTGCAGTCCCATGTGTCGTTGAAGAGGCAAGCGAAGCGCTGCTGTTTGCATGAGCCGTGTGCAGGACCGAACGTGTGGGGTGCAATGCGACCGCGATGTAACTGTTGTGAGTGTACCGCCTTTTTTCCTTTTAAACTAGGTGCTTCGCCCCTCAAAAAAATTTTGTTGCTTCAGCGATCCATCGATACTACTACTAGTAATCCGGTAATCCCGACTAAAACAGCGCTGCCAGGTCTTTTCCCGCCGAGCGATATCTTTGGGAGGTTCGCTTAGTTGGGTTTTTAGGACGAGTAATGCTACACCTACGTAATCCCAGTTACATAATTAACGTAATGTGAAACGTGTGAGCTGTTGATTGTAGATTGGGGGGAGGGAGGGGCCCACCACCATGAAAATCAGGGGAGGAGAGAGAGAGGCAATTTATGTTAACCGTTTCGTAGCTTCCCGTAGATGTAGAAAGATGTGAAATGCGTGAATGTGTCGTGGATGTACTATTGGAGTGCCTAAGATAATTTGTGTATGTATAGACCCTATGTGTTTATTTTACTTCGCATGTTAGATTTGTCTCGGTTCAATAAAAGCAGAGTTGGTGATGATCACCGGAACCACTATTAACACCAGAACCTTCGCTGCTCGGCCTACGCCAGCCACTGCCCTAAAACCACACCAAATATCCAGCCATTCCCACACCTTTCGATCCCCTAGCCCGCATCAAGCATCCCCTAGTTCGTCGGAAAGCCATGGTGCGGCGCAAGATCACTTACTACAAGATGCTGACGCTGGAGCGCCGCGCAGAAATAGCGGCGGCGGTCGGCGCCACAGACCTCCGTTCCCAAGCTCGCTTTGCGGCGGGCCAATCCCCGAGTTTTCTGGAGCCAAGCTATGAGGAGGAGGAAGCCGATCCAATGTTCATGGCGGAGGTCGCGGCGCAGAAGGCCCCCGATGGGTATGAGACGATGGACGTCGACTCGGTGCTGGCTTCCGAGTCCCCCATGTTGCAGGTGGACCAGCGGTTCAACATGGCAATACTAAAGGAGGACCGGGAGGCAGAGGCTCAACTCGATGCGGAGCGCGCGCATGCCGCTGCCATCGAGGCTCTCCTGCAGGCGGAATCGGATGTCGTGGATGTGAACCGGGCAGCGGAGGCTGAACTTGAGGCGGAGCACGCGGATGCCGCTGCCATCGAGGCCCTCCTACAGGCGGAACCGGACGTCCTGGACTTGAACCGGGCGGCAGAGGCTCAACTTCGACCTGAGCGCCATGGATGCCGCTCTCATCGACGCCCTCCTGCAGGCGGAACCGGACGTCCTGGACTTGAACCGGGCGGCGGAGGCTGGACTCGACGCGGAGCACACGGATGCCCCTGCCATCGAGGCCCTCCTGCAGGCAGAACCGGACGTCCTCGACTTGAACCGGGCGGTGCTCTCATCCATGCAGAGCGCCCACACGCTCCACTTGAACGAGTAGCTGGAGGCCGAGGACAACCACGGTGCGGAGACACATGTCGGCAGCGACGGCTGGTTTGCGCCGGCAGCCAAAGACGACAATGTTGTCTCTTTCCGCGAGCAGTGATAGTTTTTCTTTATGTTGTTGTTTTTATGGATCTTTTGTTGTGTCAAAACATATATTTGTTATGCAAGTCGCCTGACTTGGGTCAGTCTACCATTTCAGGCGGTTGGATGAATATCCTATGTCTCCTAACCCTTCTTTCCTTCTTCCTCACCTCTTCTTCCTCCCCAACAGACCACCGCACGGGCCGTACGGATACTCCCCAACATGCGGTTGGATAAACATACTCTATGAACGAAAATTATGTGTCAGCGATAGGATGGATGAGTTTGGTTTGTTCACATGCGACATCTCGTGTCAGTGAGGGTGCGTTCCCTTGGTTGGGTTTGCGGCGTGCAGGAGCGACTGTGCGAGGGTGCGGTGCGACCGCGGCATGCGGGAGCGACCGTGTGAGGGTGCGGTGCGACCGCTATAGCCCTGCGCAAGTGTACCTCCTTCTCATTTTGAAAACTTCAGGCAAGCTTGGCAAATATGTGTGGTGAAGTTTGGCAATGCAAGGCCTAGACCCAAACAGGATAAGTACGTACGTACTACGAGTACTAGTGTTAAAAAAGAAAGATGGGGTTTTCCTTCACGGGATTTAATCGATACAAATCCTCGTTTCACGTGTCAATTAATGCGTATTTTTTTCTCCAAAGACCAAAGATCTAACCATCTCACTCCTCATCGCTTGATTAATGCAGCGCCATGCAAACCAACCTTCTGACTTCCGCATGCATGCAAGGGATATTAATGTCCTTGGTTGCTAACCCCATCAATTTTGCCTCGATTAGTGTTAGTGCCCCTTTGCAAATTGTAATTTTGATATACTGGCCTTGTGTACAAAAAACTGGAGGTAGTAACTATATTTGACTTCCTTCTCCATTGCGGTGACGTCGACGATATCTTTTTTTGGTGGTTTGGCGAAGTGCGTTCGACGGAGAACACCATTGAGGGAGACCACGGTAAGTCGTTTGCAAGTGCCGCCTGCAAGCCGAGACGACCGCCTTATTTGCATCCAGGAAGTCCTTTACTAGTACTACTAGGAGTACTAGTGCGGTCAGATGGTTTCTCAAAGAAGACGATGGAGAAGGGGAGTCAGCGAAGAGTGAAATGATGGTTGCTTCGTCCGTGCTTTTGTGATTGGACGCCTCACTGCTTTGTGATTTGTGATAGAAGGGACAGGGGAGTAGACTCAGGTTTCTATACTGTACTACATGCGCCCAAGCATGGGAGAAAGAGGAGAGACGTTGCATTTTTCTATTCCTTCAATCAATCAATCATGGAGCTTCGGTTCCATCTTTTTGGCTTTGGCAACACCGTCCACAATGGTTCCCATGATGCCAAAAGCTATTTTCACATTTGGCTACACATTGTGGATGCCCTTAACCGTAGCACTTGGTTTTGCTCCTGTGTGCTATCTATACAAATCTCAATTATATTGATCTAAAAAATTATAGAATCAAGATTAGTAAAAAGGAGGTGATTTTGCCATGCGGATGGCGGGGAAGGTTTCTTATTTGAGCAATGCTACATCCACGTAATGGTTTACGTAAAGTTACAAACTGATTTGATGTGGGACTATTTGATTGGATTAGAGGAGAGGATTAGGCCCACCCCACCTGAAAATCAGGGGGGGCATATATAGATTAGATGGAAAGTATATGTAGCAGCTACGTAGCCCTTTGTAAGCCTAGGATTAGGCTTCTTATTTTCGGAGGACGTTGTCCTGGCGGTTCACTAACATGCGGTCCCACGTGTCAGTGCTTTACCAAGCTGATCCGCGTCCCACATGAGGCAGAACAACGACAGAAGCAACACGTGGTTAAGTTGAAGAAGATGAGGGAGAAGCTGATTCAACAAAGAGTGAAATGATGGTTGCTTCGTCCCTCCAACTTAACTGCGGGAAAGGTGCAACTTTGTGATTTGACGCCTCATTGCTCATTACTACGCTGGCGCCATGACTGGGGTGCTTCACCCCGGCTGCTCTGCACTATATTCCGGTATGGCACGTGGACCCGGTAGCTTGATGTCCCACATGTCGGCGAAAGGGACTAGAAGATTTATGAAAGCGAGCGCTCCACTCTTATGACGGAGGAGTAGACGACACGACGGCCCGATGAATCGTCACTTGTACCAGATAGTACTATAGTTTTGCTGTTTCGCACGATCCATTGATACAAACCCGATTAAACAGGAAAGGGAGGGATTTTTCCTGCGCGGTAGATGATACTGGCCATACATTTCAAAGGCAATTTTAATGTATGCAAACGGAATAATTATAAGTAACAATATGATATCTAGTAAAACTAAAAACACATATGATTTATTGTGTTAGAGTGTAGTAGTAGTGTTGTATTGCATAGTTGTTAGATGTAACATGCGAGAACGTGTAGAGATGTAGTTTTGGAGGGCCTACAGAGAGAAAAGCGTCACCGAACTTCAGAATAAGCTGATTACAGTCACTATATACGTTTTGCGGTGATTATACAGTCACTTGCTCACAGTTCAGCATCAGATTGCACTCTGTTGACCGGCCAAATAGTCTGTGTGGCGCCATGTTGACTAGTTAAATTGACCACGTTCCTTGTGGGTCCCACCTTTCAGTTCGCATAGGCAAAAGGTTAGATAAACACAAATTTATGCAAAGCGCCGACAAGGCTCCAACCCGTGCGCGGGAATCACCTGGTTGTGTATGTGTCTATCAGGGCCTGATGTGTGCGCATGCATGTGTAGGTTGAGCACTTGAGCGTCAGAGTGTGTGTTGGTCCTGTGGTGTACTGGTGTGTGCATGCATGCGTGCATGTGTGCGTGTGAGTGTTGCGTGCGTGCATGGCTGCGTGTGTATGTGTGAGTGTTGCGTGCGTGCGTGGGTGCATGTGTTTGTGTGAGTGTTGCGTGGATGCAGTTCGTGTGCATGTGTGCGTGTGTGTGTAATCACGACACCAGCTCCTGTGTGTTAAAACAGACGGCTCAACATACCAATACAAGGCCACCTTGTCCGTTGTGCCAGCGGTCATGACTCCGAACCACCGTCCAAATATTTTTTTTGTCGTTTGTTTTCATTCTTACTAGCAAGATGCCCGTGTGTTGCACGTAACATCAAGATGCATTTGTATGACTTGTTTATCTTGTGAGATAAAAGTATGAACGAGGAAAGGCCTTATTTGCAAATGTGGAGAGGTGTGTGGGTACCTTTTTGCAAAATTGCCATAGTTTCTTTCCTATCCGTCAGATATAAATCGGACGGCCTATATTGCAGGATGGCAGGAACACCATCCTCACCAACTCTGTTTTTTATAAGAGTGTATTTTATGTATTTTATAAGAGTGTAGATGTAGAGTAGATACAAGTCGACAGGTGGGCACGATGGTAGTGAGATAATGTGATGCAACACTATAGGTGCCAAGTGGCGCGTTTAACTAGTCAACTAGTCATGTCATGAGCAAATACAGAGTTGTACGGTGAGCCCGTGACTGTATAATAACCACTAAACGTAAATGGTGACCGTAATGAGTGGATTCTGAAGTCCAATGTACGTATCGTGCTTTCGCTTCAAATACAATTATCGTCATTGCATATATCGCGAGAGAAAGATGAAACATGTGTGGATTTTCTGGGGGCTTACTTTTAGAGGACCTGGAGATAGTTTTGTGTGCATACGTGAAAGGGGCGTACAGGGGGGTATGCGATGGAGAGAGAGATGCTCTTCGTTTCTCTTTATTATGTCTAACTTTGTATATAGTATAAAAATATACAAATTCAAAGTGCGGAATAAATATCATTGTGGGCACCATGCAATGCAAATTAGCGTTTGTACTCCTCCATATAACTTTGTAATGTTGTATATATGTAGAAACTCTAAAATAATTTTTTGGCCACACTTTATTCAAAAGGAATGTTGTATGCGAAATAAACGTGAAGAGAGGGCTTTTTAGATCAATGGGGTACGTGATGTAACATGTGTGAATGTGTAGTTGATGCATTTGGCGGGGCCTAGAGTGGTATGTGTGTGTATTACGTATTCGAGAGAGGCATGGATAGAGGGGCCGACCAGGGGGGGGGGCGTGGGAGAGACAGCATGAGAAATGAGTGTGGTCTAGAGAGAGAGACGAATATGACGTCACGACAAGAGATTCCATTCCCTTGGGTGTGTATATGCAAGGGGGGAGGGAATAGAGGCACCAGGAGAAATTTTCTGTGTGTGTGGTGTTTGTGTTGGTATGTGTGGGTGTGAGAAGATAATGAGACGTGGGTGCAGAGGGTGTGTCACCGCATGAGGTCTGGTGGGTCGAGGTGAGGCCCTTCGTTCGGTTCCGTCCTGCGCCACATTGGTCGGCCCGTGACGCATTTAGGAAGACCCATGGATGACTAGTCGTACAAGACAAACATGGCAGAATTGTGAAGGACTCTGTGTCCACTGACAAAGCCGGCTAGGATTTGTAACCCTAGGTTCTCGGACTAAGGTAACCCCTTTATCTCTGATATTACTATTCATCCAACCTAACTTTAAGGCACATCCTACATGTAATGCTCGCTAGAATCATATTAAATCGATTAGGAAGAGAGGTGTGAGACAATGCGTGAGAGACAAAGCGTAAAGATAATGTGCGTACATGAGACACGAGGCAGGTCCATGTATATAGAAAGGGTCAATGAGGATTGTGCGTGTGTATGTTTGCGAGAGGAAGAGTGCTTGTGATAAAGGTTAGTGAAAACAGTTGTAAATGGTTACGAGAGGGAGAGAGGGTTATATCTAGAGCATGTGTGCGAGAAAGACACCTCGGGAGAGAGTGTGAGCATGTGTGAGGGACCACCGATGGAGAGTGAAACTACACGTAAAAGACTGCTCTACACATTGATTAAAGATATAAATTGTATCCAAATATTAGGATGGGATCATGATATTTGCAATTCAGCGTAAGGAGCGGTCATTGATCCATCGTACATCTAGATTCTATCGAATTTGAGCATGTCTATGTTATTATTCGACACAATTGATCCACATAGTTAGTATTTTGAACTCCAGACAATGCATCGCTTTAGCAATCGAATATAAACGTGAGTATAGTTCATGTTGTGTGTGTAAAGCACATTATACATACGAAAGTTACACAATGGACATTATAAATAGCTCCTATGAACTAGCATACATTTGAATTCAACTTAAGGTGGTTTAAAAAAAATCTAATTCAACATGAAGTCCATTTAATTATTTGAATTTGATATCATGGCATTTGTTAACCATACCTAAATTATGGGGGCACCAATCTTTGCTCTGATTTTGTACATAATAGCATATGTAGTCGTGTACAAAATAGATTCAAATTTAGCTCCTCCATTCCAAAATAATCGTAGTTATAGGATTTTCAAGTGTCAAAATTTCAAAAAGAAGCGGATAATTTAATGAGGTTTTCAAACATACAAGGTCAAATATAACGTTGTCTATTTAGGTCAATCCTCATAGTTCAAGATTACTCTAAACGTGAATGCTTGTGTTTCAAAATTTTGAACGAAGCGCCAAAAGAGCCTCTACTCGCCCGAACCGCGTGAGACCAATGTTTGGTACTCCTAGTACAAGGAAATTACTTTTCTAATAACTCCGACCCGTGAAACCTACCGGCCCGACGTCCAAAGGTCTAAACCGGGGTAGGTTTGTAGCTTCATCTAGACGCCACGCAACCACATCCGAAAAGGACGCTGCTTCGGTGCCTTAAGGCACCTGCCTTTGGGCCTATGACAGGTGGGCCTAACAGGTGGCTGGCCCACCTGTCATAGACCCAAAGGTAGGTGCCTTTAAGGCACCGAAGCTATGTCCATCCAAACAACATTCATACACAATGGCCGCCTAAGCACACATGCGCGCGGCCGAAATCGCTCCCGCCCACTATTTGGGACACCTGGGATTACCATCCTACCCCCGACTCGCAGTAGGTCCGAAATTTAAGAGGGGGAAAGTTTGTACTTTCCCCAAATTTCAAACAAGCGCGTCCCATCTTCTGTTCAAAAAAGCCAAAAACAAGCGCGTCCCAGACCGAAATATGGTTCCCCCCACCCGTCCGATTCCCCATTCGTACTCCATGGGTGCCAAAACTACCTCTCCACCAGCCGCGAAACCCCGGCATCCTCCGTCCGCCACCCCATCCCACCCATCAACCGCCGCCCTCCTCCATCATGCCGGAGCCGATACCCCGACGTCGTCATCCACCGCAACCTCAACCGCAATGCCCTCCACGGCTAGTAGTTGAAGCCGAAGCCGAGCCGTCCGTACCCGAGCCAGTTTAACCACGTTGTCCTGCTCCTCACCACTGCCGCTCCAACTTCGCCACCCTCCACCGCACCGGAGCTGTTCCTGCTACGCCGTCCTTCGCTGCCTCGGATCTGCTTCCCCTCCGCCGACATACGACCACGGCAACACAGTCAACAATTTGGCCATGGGTTCGTCCAAGCCTGCACCCTCCAGAACATTGGTTTCCCCGGTAAAAAGAAGAAGATCGCCGCGACATGTGGAGGTGACGACACCGGCAACCGAAAAAGGTACTCCTCTTCCCTTATTCGTGCAAATCTTACGTCTCTGCTTGCACGGTATTCATTCCACAGAAGACAATAGTTGACCGCTTCTTCTTGATACTAGATGTTCCTAGTAACTCGCGATGCACAAGGTTTGTCCTCATATACTATTTCACCTTAGCTAGAGGTCCGTCGCCTCAATTTCAATTTCGCCGATTGATTCCCAATTAACGGAAGCATTCCACAATAACAGCGCTTAGTACGCCTATTACACCGAGGAAGCAGCGCCTTGGTGTTTATCTTAGGGGCGTGTGCGGCCTAGAGCTACTGGCGTCCGATCTGGAGGTCGGCCAGGATTAAAGGGATGGCCTGGGGGCGCTGCCAAGCACGGCGGTGGTGTGAGGTCGATGGGAGGGTGGGCGGAGGCAGGGTCCGGGCCGGTGGTCGCCAAGTGTTCGAGAAAGGTCATCAACAGTGACTGGCGGGAGGTAGACGAAGGCCATCTGCCCGTTCCTTATAGATCGGACGGTTCATTAAAAAATTGACTGACCTATTTATTTGCAGTAGACTGTTATCTTAGATATGATCACATGTGGTGGTGTGCTGGAGGAGTACCTGCATTTCCTGTGCTCATATATTACAAATCTTACGGAGTAGAATCTAATTTTGTTTGCCATGCAATGTTGTAGAGCTATCACATGTCTCCTGTCATTTATTTTTCAGCCACCTGCTATCTGCTACTTTTACAGTGCACTAGTTCTGCACACACTTCACCCTTACTCTCACTATTGTGTTTTTATGCAATGGTATTTCAGACTCTGCTGCCATGAGAGAATCCAAAAATAAAAGAGAGAAGTCGCTGCAGCGTTGTATGCTGGTAGGCAAGACACGTTACAATGCTATAAAGGGTGCAGTGTCAGCAGATGGAGACGGTAAACGTAGCTCTGGAGTTGATGACCTCGCTCGCAATGAACCACCATCCTGTGTGCTTGCTTTAACTTCATGTGTCATATGTGGTTGCATGTTCCATATGGTGTCTAGCTTGTATTCGAAAGACCGAAGTCGGTAAGATAAGGAAAGCTATTTTTTACATGAACCACCATCCCGTGAGCACCGGAAGACAAATAGCTAGTCGTAGGCCTTGGCCGAGCCGGTGACAAGCCCAAGAAAGATAGGCATCACCTGGAGCCAACTAAACAGCTGCGATGGTGGCGAAGCATCCCGCCTCCCACCAGGCTTTCAGGTCCTAGATGATCATGCTCACCACTCCAGCCGGATGTCTAGCTTGTATTGCTTCCAATTTGGTTAAATTGCATCTGCTTAGCTTACACATTATACCTTTGAATATGACATGCCTTTCTGTTTTTGGTACATACTAGTACATATGTGTATTAACCATGTTCTTACATCAAACTAATGTTCTTGTGTATCCCTCATCAATCACTTATGACGAGGCAGGCATGCAAGGGGACTACTCCTCATTTAAAGAATGCAGCGTCAGCCTCCCGACATGATTCTCAAGAAGCAGAAATGCTAGATAAAGATAGTGAATGTAGCTCTGTAGTTGATTACAGCATTTCCCCTACACTAGCATCGCAGGTGCTCGCTCTAACTTGGCAGCGTGATATGTGGTTGCATGTTGCATATGGTGTCTAGATTGTAATTCTTCCAATTTGGTTAAACTGCATGTGCTAGTCTTCTTAGCTTATACATTATACCTGTTAATGTGACATGTCTTCCTATATTTAGTACATAGTACATCTGTTTATTAAGCATGTCCTTACATAAAACTATTGTTTTTTTGTATCCCACATCAATCAACATGACGAGACACCTTTAGTATATGCAGTGCGATATTAGTTGCATCTTTCATATGATTTATAGCATGCGCTGCTTCTAATTTGTTGAAATTCCATTTATGATGGGACGCTTTTAACTTGGCGTAGTCATATTGGTTGCATATTTCATGTGGTGTCTAGCTTGCATTTCTTCTTATTTGCTGGAATAGTTTCTGCTTAGTTTACACAAACAGTTGTGAACATGCCATACCGTCCTGTTTTTCGTACATATTCCATCCTGGTATCATGTGTTTGCCTTACATCAAAGTAGTGATTGTCGTGATTCATGCATGAATGAGTTCTGAAGAGAGAATTTTATTGCTTTTTCTTGTCAGTTTTACTTGACAATTCAAAATCAATAAAGCGGAAGGAAGTTAGCAAGGCAGCGGATAAATGTGCTCCTTCCGAACAGAGGGCCTCTACAATTTCTAGTCCTCCACACCCCCAAGATGATTTCCAAGACAACACATGCATAAAGACTCAACAAAGCTGTGTTTATGATGAGCACGTCTCCCCTAGTGCAGCATCACCGGTGCTCCCTCTAACTTGGCACTGTTATATGTGGTTGCATGTTATGTGTGATGTCTAGCTTGTATTGCTTCTAATTTTGTTGAATTCCATCTGCCTACTTTACACATTATACTTGAATAAGACACGTGTTCCTGTTTCTAGAACATACAATATCTGTCTATCACACCATGTTCTTACATCAAATTACTACTGTTGTGTAACCTGCAACAATCACTTATCATAAGACACGTTTGACTTCGAATTGTGATATATGTTACATCTCACATTATTTTCTAGCTTGTACTACTAATTTGTTGAAATGGCACTTATGACTAGACAGTTTTAACTTGGTAGAGTGATATTCGTTGCATCTTTCATATGGTGTCTATCTTTCATTGCTTCTAATTTGTTGAAATGCCTTCTCCTTAGTTTACACATCATAAGCTGTGAATATGCAATGCTGTGAATATGCAATGGCACTAATGACGAGAGACCTCTAACATGGTAGTGTGATGTTGTTTGCATCTTGCATATGATTTATTTCTTGTATTGCTTCACATTTTTTTAAACGCCATTTATGATGAGACACTGTTAACTTAGCAGAGCGATATTTGTAGCATCTTTCATATGGTGTCTACCTTCCATTGCATTGCTTCTAATTTGGTGAAATATCTTCTTCTTAGTTTACACATCATAGTTCTGGTTATCTCTTCCGTCCTGTTTTTCATACATATTACATCATCCTATCATGTGGTTGTCTAACATCAAAGTTCAGTTCGTCTGCATCACGCATCAATTTGTTCTAAAGAACTAAATCGTTATTTGTTTTTCTTGTCGGCTTGACTTAACATGGCACATAGAAAGAGGAAGAAACACAGAATGGCAGGGAATGAGAAGCGGATGAATCCTGCAGATTCTGCCGGTACTGATGGTGTAATAGAAGGTCAAAGTCCAGCGGAAAATTCTACAAACACGGCATCCCATGATACACAAGTTGCAAAAAAAGCCAAACAGAAAGAAATAGCTGCCACCAAACAAGCAGAGACAGCCCTATTTCTTGCAACACCTACCACAAGATTACCAAATACGACTTACTCGTATAGGCCAACTGAGCTAGCAAGACATTCCCAAGCTCCCTTGCCACCTGACACTACTTCCCAAGCACTCTTGACACAAGACGAGTTGGCAATATCAGATGAACCTTGTGAGCTTCAACAGCAAGAAGGTAGTTGCTGGAGTAAAGTTACAGTTGCATGCTTCTTTATAGTAGTCTCACAGTTTGATGTACACTAACACTTCCTATGTTCGTTGTTGGACTAGCACCTAGGCGCAAGAGGAAACAAACATCAGGGATAATGCTTGATAGGCTAACTAAATCTAGAGGAGGAAGAATGGAGATCCATTTTGAGGCAGGTTTAAAAAGGCCATGTGATGCTACAGAATCAGGCAAGTTAGTATCAGAGGCAGCGGTTGCCGTTAGGTGTCATGTACGTATCCTCCCAACATGGATTCAGTACATGAATGACACAGATGAAACCCAGTTCAACACCTTCCTCGACCATTTATCTGTAAGTATGGTTATGTATGGAAACTAGTAATATCGTCTTGCTCTGTCCCATACTTTCTAGGTTGCTGATAATGAGACTCCCATAATTTCTAACAGATGAGGTTCAATTTGGATAGCCAAGATGATGCAACCAGACAAGCTTGCACCCATGTTTTCAAGTCTGCTCTGCAACAGTATCGGTATAACTTGAGGAAAACTCACTTTGAAGGCAAGGCTAATAGTGAACTTTCCCAAACATCTCCAGTGGAAAATATATCGGATGAAGACCGAGGGGCCTTGTTAAACACCGGTCTGATCCAAGTATCGGTACATTACATATATGTGATCGATCACATGTTGAAGTCCTATTTACGCATGTGCCACACAAATCTATCTTCTTGTAGGTGAACTGTTCAAAGAACAAGGCCAACTGCATTTAAAGTGAAATTCCAATGCATTTATAGGATCTCGTAGCTATATTGCACACTGCGAGGCTCTTGTAATTAGCTGCTGTTTCACTCTTTTCGCTGTACCATATTATCAGATCTATATTGACTTGTTCGAAATGCAGAGGAAAGCCTGCAAGGACCAAAAAGTACCTGAACCAAATGCTGTGGAAATCTTCAAGGACTGTCACACCAGCAAGAAGAAGGGCATGACTACACCAGTCAAAGCCGCTATTGTAAGTCCTTAATCCTCATGCCTTTTAACAACTACTTACTCTGACTTGTGCCTTGAACTGCATGGTTTGCAGCCAATGTCTATTACTCTTCTCAATTTTATACACAATTGTCTTAGCGTATCATTGCACCTTACAAGGTTTAAAAGAGAGGAGTGATGTTCCTTTGATCTTGACCCGTAATCTAGTTCCGGTCGACTTGCCCACGTAACGTTACAATTGCCTGTTTGTCTGTTTCTCGCTTGTTTTGTGATATGAATGATGTCATACTATGCTTACCGTATTATAAACTTCATCTCTTTATCCTTAGCCCTCAATACAATGTGAAGAAATAGACAATACATTAGCGATGGTACATGGTCATATGTTTGGAACCTGGTTTTATTATGTACTTTGCAATAAAATATAACTAATATTTTACATGGGTTCACCATAATAAGTTCTGTATATAGACCAAAGCTATTTATTTTGGTTTTGCTGCCTCCTTAATATCTTATGTTCTGGTACTACTAATGTAAAACCACAACTTTTCAAATGAGCTATGGAAAAATGGTGGAACCGCCACCTTCAAGGTGGCGAGGCAACTATAACCGCAATGTTCCGCTCTTGTCATAGTGAGTCAAGACTGTCCACTAACAAAGGCCAAAAGCATGTTCCTGCATAATACTAGGTTGGTTGTTAAGGCAATATCATCCAAACTACCTCATGATCAAGATATGCAAGCTCAACGCAATGTTGTATCTGCGCTCCAGACACAAGTCCATTCCCTAACAGAGACCCTTTGTGAAACAAGGAGAAACATTGCTCAATGTCGTCAAGATATGCATGGTTTTGAAACCAGACTATCAGACATTTGCTATGTTGTTCAGGAGCCTAGGGGAAATGAAGGCGAGGGTTATGGTACTCCATCGAACAATACAACATGAAACATAACAGTCAGGTCAAATGAATTGAGCTTCTGAACTTCTGGTGGTGCATTTATCTGCTAGACTGTTAAGTTTTATGCCAACCTTCCTTTTGTTATATAGTTCTAGTTTGTTTTGGTGCGATACAAAATTTATTCTTAACGTGCAGCCACCGGCTGAAAAAAACAGCAAGCCATTTTTGTATAGTGTAGGATGTTCCCTATATTTGCACTGGTGGTGATCTTCGATGCCGAGTGGATGTAATCTGTGCAATCGCCTTAATAGCCTAGCGTTATTTTCGGCCTTATTTATTTCCTAGTCTTCTTTTTCCCTGGTTTGCTACTGGCCGCAACTACCATGGGCCATATATGGGCCATAGGATCCATGGGTCTCCTACGGGCCGTCGATAAATGGGCATGTAATCGGTGGGCGTCGGGCCGTCGGATAAATGGGTCTACATGGGCCGTGATCGGGCGTAATTGGTATCGGCCCAGCACGGTAACAGGCCGTTAACAGGCTGTAGGACAGCAAAGGCTTAATTCTGTCACTGGCATAACGGTCGTTAATGGGCCAGAATATAGGACGGGCTAGAAACGGCGCAACGGGTTAACAGGCCAGAAACGGGCCAACTCTTGCCATGGGCCGAATTTGGCCCATTAGGGTAACAGGCCAGTAACAGGCCGACTCTTGCCATGGGCCGAATTTGGCCCATTAGTGGAACAGGCCAGTAACGGGCCGACTCTTGCCATGGGCCGAATTTGGCCCATTAGGGGAACAGGCCAGTAACGGGCCGGAAGTAATCGAGGGCCGAAAAGGAGCCCAAGAACGTATGGGCCGTCAACAGGCTGAAAGCTAACACGGGCTGGAAACGGCCCATATAAATCATGGGCCGTTAACGGGTATAAAGAAAAACGCTGTTCATTACGGGTCAGTTTCACCAAAGACCGTTAATCGGTGTAAAGTGATACACTGTTCATTACGGGCTAGTTTCACCACGGGCCGTTAATAGGCCAAGAGTTACATAGGGCCTCATATTGGCCGAAAGACGTCATGGGCCATACATGGGCCGGCGAAAACGGGCTAGAATCATATTGGGTGGCCCAGATGACGCCATCGGGCCTAATTCGGATAGGGCGTAACGGGCCTTGGGTTAGTGGGCTGTAAATGGGCTATATGCGAACAGGCCGTTGACAGGCTTTACATGGGCCGGCCCGCCACCTTTTGACCAAGTCAAACGGGCCGGCCTTTTCACAGGAATGGGCCTCTGTTGGGCCGTGCCTCGTGTTGACGTATCATAGGCGCCTTCTGTCCAATGAGTGGATGACATCTGTCCCAACGATGAGCCGACACGTGTTTCCTCCGGCCAATAAGAATTTTACACGTGGAAAATCCCCATTGGTCGTGGCTGTTAACGGGTTATCGGATCCAAAAACCGACCCGATAGCTTAACGGCGTTCCGTTACGGTGGATGCCACGTGTCGATCACCCTTGACAAAAGCACTTCTGTGACGCGGGATTTATCATCATGGAAGTGGACACTTCCATCATGATAATTTTGGTAATGTCATGGAACACTTCTACGACAGCACAGGTATGACTATCTTGATTCTGTCATAAAATCGTCATGGATGTACATGCATGACAAAAAACGCGACCTACAGTGACAAACACGTATCATCACGGAAGTGTATTTTTCTGTAGTGTAGAGTGGCTCTATGCAAAGCATTGTAGACATAGATATTTGCAAAGTACACACGAATCTGAATGTTGCAGACCTATTGACTAAAAACCTCTCTCACAAGCAAAACATGATCACACCTTAGAACTCTTTGGGTGTTAATCACATAGCGATGTGAACTAGATTATTGACTCTAGTGAACTCTTTGGGTGTTAATCACATGGGGATGTGAACTAGATTATTGACTCTAGTGTAAGTGAGAGACTGATGGAAATATGACCTAGAGTTAATAATAAAATGGTTATTGTTATATTTCCTTAATCATGATAAAGGTTTATTATTCATGCTAGAATTGTATTGAACAGGAAACTTAAATACATGTGTGGATACATAAACAAATACCGTGTCCCTAGTGAGCCTCTACTAGACTAGCTTGTTG
Organism: Aegilops bicornis; assembly: GCA_021605145.1. Taxonomy (NCBI): domain Eukaryota; kingdom Viridiplantae; phylum Streptophyta; class Magnoliopsida; order Poales; family Poaceae; genus Aegilops; species Aegilops bicornis. The sequence continues at coordinate 531,909,387 of CM038671.1, read as the reverse complement.
ATCAAAGTTGGTTAAGGTTTCCTAACCATAGAAATGAGTTGTCATTTGATAACGGGATCACATCATTAGGATAATGATGTGATGGACTAGACCCAACCGTTAGCTTAGCATATGATTGTTCAGTTTATTGCTACTGCTTTCTTAATGTCAAATACACATTCCTTCGACCATGAGATCATGCAACTCCCGGATACCGGAGGAATACCTTGTGTGCTATCAAACGTCACAACGTAGGTGGGTGATCATAAAGATTTTCTACAGGTATCTCCGAAGGTGTCTGTTGAGTTGGCTTGAATCGAGATTGGGATTTGTCACTCCATATGACGGAGAGGTATCTCTAGGCCCTCTCAGTAATACAACATCACAAGAAGCTTGCAAGCAAAGTGACTAAGGAGTTAGTTACAAGATGATGTACTACGGAACGATTAAAGAGACTTACCGGTAACGAGATTGAACTAAGTATGAAGATACCGACAATCGAATCTTGGGCAAGTAACATACCGACGGACAAAGGGAACTACGTACGTTGTCATAAAGGTTCGACTGGTAAAGATCTTCATAGAATATGTTGGAACCAATATGGGCATCCAGGTCCCGCTATTGGTTATTGACTCGATAAGCGTCTCGGTCATGTCTATATCAATCTCAAACTCGTAGGGTCCGCACGCTTAACTTTCGTTGACGATATAGTATTATATGAGTTATGTATGTTGGTGACTGAATGTTGCTCGGAGTCCCAGATGAGATCACGGACATTACGAGGAGTTCCCGAATGGTCCGGAGGTAAAGAGTGATATATAGGATGATATGGTTGGGCCAAATGGGTAAGGCCCACGAGGCTTTAGGTCGGTGCAAAAGGAAGTTTTGCAGAGGGTCAGCCCTAGCGTCTCGCCCTGGACCAGACGCCGAGGTCCATGGCGTTTGGGCCAGACGCCGAGGACCATGGCGTCTGAAACTGGAAACCGATAAGGACTCTTCCTTGAATTCCAAAACGACCCCAGGTTTCAACATATAAATAGAGGGGCAGGGCTAGCACACGGAACACATCAAGATTCACCAAGCCATGTGCCGGCAACCCCGCCCCCTCTAGTTTATCCTCCGTCATAGTTTCCATTGTGCTTGGCGAAGCCCTGCGGAGATTGTTCTTCACCACCACCGTCACCGTGTCGTCGTGCTGCCGGAACTCTTCTACTACTTCACCTCTCTTGCTGGATCGAGAAGGCGAGGACATCATCGAGCTGAACGTGTGCTAAATGTAGAGGTGTCGTACGTTAGGTACTTGATTGGGACGGATCGTGAAGGTGTATGACTACATCAACCGCGTTGATAAATGCTTCCGGTTAGCGATCTAAAAGGGTATGTAGATGCTCTCCCCTCTCGTAGCTATGCATCTCCATGGTTAGATCTTGTGTGTCATAGAAATTTTTTGTTTTCCATGCAACATTCCCCAACATTCCTTCCCAAGTTCCGCCTCGATACGGCGGTGCTCCATCCCGAAAGTATTCCCTTTATTTTTCCTAGGTCAATGGGCTTATATCCCATAAGATGGGCAATTGGAGGCTGGCCAGGGGCCCAACTACCCACCAGGGCGCGCCGGGGAGGGGGGGGGGGGGTAGGCGCGCCCTGGTGCCTAGTGGGCACCTTGGTGGCCCCCTCTGGTATTTTTTTCTCCAATATTTTTTATATATTCCAAAATAAATCTCCGTATAGTTTCAGCTCATTTCGAGATGTGCAGAATAGGTATCTCTGACATAGCTTTTTCAGGTCCAGAATCCAGCTGCCGGTCCAAAATAAATCTCCATAAAATTTCAGCTCATTTGGAGATGTGCAGAATAGGTATCTCTGACATAGCTTTTTCAGGTCCAGAATCCAGCTGCCGGCAATCTCCCTCTTTGTATAAACCATGCACATTATGAGAGAAAAGGCATTAGAATTACTCCACAAAATGTTATACTGATTAAAAAACACTATAAATGACAGTAGGAAAACATGATGCAAAATGGATGTATCAACTCCCCCAAGGGCATGATTGCCCTCAAGCGAAAACCGATATCGATAATCATGCCTAAATGTTTAGAGAGAGACACAGAGAGAGGTGTCGATAAAAACAAAATATGGACATATATAGTAGCATCATGATCATTATTATAACATCAATATTTATTATCATATAACTTCTAATGACCAAGTAATAATTCATCACAACATCGAAGTATAAGGCATAAACTTTCTTGAAAACTAACAAACTATGTCCTCGGTCAACAATGCAATTGCAATTGATCATTGAAAGTGCAATCATGCCCTTGATCATATTTTGATATTGTTAACAACATACATATAGGGAACTAATCATGTCTGTCAAGTGCATCTCAGGTTTACTTCCCAAAATATATTTGTGCGGATCATGACTAACATATTCAAGATGCTCAAAGTACGGAGAAACAAGACAAGAAGCTGCAGCTCCTTTTGGTGTTCTCTTGAGTATAGGGATCCCGCATTATTAAGAGGGTATCACTAGTTCTCGCAAAATACTTGCTCAAAATCTAGGAAAACCTCTTGGTGGAGTTCTTACCTTGGTTGTGATGTTGGCCTCTGCCTTGTCCGGACGTCTGAAGGTTTTCGGCCGGCCGGCGTGTCATAGTCCTTCGGCTGACCATTGTTCTCCGGAAATCCGGTGCGATGATACAGAATGAAATCCACGGATTTCTGGACCTTCCGAATGACTGGGTTCCGTACATCCGTGGGTGGCCGGAAATCCGATGCCACATCACGAGAAGCCGAAATGACAGATGTCCGGTCCTCTCCGGACGATCGTGCACCAGATAGCCGATGTTCTCTGGTCGTCCGCACCCTGTGATTCCAGTTCTCTCTGCTGCTGCGCTGACACACTCCACTCAAGTGGCCAGACGACCAACTCCAGTCGGATGTCCGGTCCCTCTTTTCGGTCTGGATGTCCGGTGTCCTTCATACGTCTAGCAACTGTGCAGCTTAAGTGACCCCCAACGGTCATTTTCACACTACTACTATATATATTTTTCTCCCACCTCGAGTGAGGATTGTCTAATATAGTGAAAAGATTCCAAGAACACCTTTCTCTCTCACTCTCTCTTGCTTTCACCAAATCCTTGATCCCGAGTGCATTTGTGAGGATTCTTGAGTGTTGTTCCAATCAAAAGATATATCGACCCTATCCCCTCCTCTCAACCAAAGGAATTCCTTATTTGAGAAAGTTTTGAGTGGTTCCCTTGATCTTGTTACTCTTGGAGGTTGGAGACTCCTAGACGATAGGATTTCTTCAGTGAGGAATTAAACCATTGTGATTACCCCCCGGAAAGTTTCTGAGGGTTTGGAGACCACCCCAAGGTCTACCACTAGTGGTTGAGAATCGCCTTCGTGGTGATATCTCAAAGAGAGAATAGGTTGAGCCTTTGTGGCGTTAGTGTGCCTTCATGGTAACATCCACCTCTCTAAATGATGGCTTAGCTTCTGTCCAAGGAAGTGAACGTCGGGATACATCCTCCTCTCTTGGAGCTGTGGTTATTCCTAAGCCTAGCTCCCTACTTGTGGTTACTTGTCTCTTAGTCTTTAGTTGTCTTGTATTGTGCTTGCTTATTCATTTACGTGTAGTACTTGGTCTCCTTGCTTAGCTCATTGTATCATCTTTGCAATTGTTAGGCTCATCTTTATATTCCACATTATTGCCTAAAAATTGCTAAGTAAGAATTAAAATTGGTATTTGTACCTATTCACCCCTAGGTCCATGTTGATCCTTTCAATCATACTTTCAGGAAGGGTCTCATGTCTTTCGCAAGTCCACATACTCAACCATCCTTTAGTCTTCTATGATCGCTAACACTCACACAATACATATGGAGCAAAAAGTTTCAGCCAGACACATAGAAAGATAGGGGCTTATAATTTCGCCTCCCAACTTATTCACCTCAGGGGTGATGTCAACAATAATAACTCATGATCACTCATATCCAACTGGATATATGTGCCCAGATCATTCCCCACCACATGATGCTTGAAAAAGAGAAAAATAAAAAGGAATAGAGGAGAACACTATTGACTCATGCATAAAAAGTAAATACATAAAAGTTGAAGATAGGCCCTTCACAGAGGGAGGCAGAGGTTTTCATGCGCTTTTTGTATTTTGATGCAAAAGCTCTTAGTGCAAAGGAACATCATGTTACATTGCCCCTTATGATAGCAACCTTTATTATGCAGTCAGCCGCTTTTATTTCTTTGCCATCACAAGTTTGAACAATGCTTATTTTCCCTTAAACTAAAAGATCATACATATTTAGAAGCAATTTTTATTGCCTTATGCACCGATGACAACTTACTTGAAGGATCTAATCCATAGGTAGGTATAGTGGACTCTCATAACATGAAGTTGGGTTTAAGGTTTTTGGATGCACAAGTAGTATCTATACTTAGTGCAGATTTTTGGCTAGCAAAGATGTTGGACAAGTACCACATGTTGGAGGATCTATGACAATATAACTTCTATGTGAATACGAACAAACATAAGTTATTATGTTGTCTTCCTTGTCCAATGTCAAAAATTTGGCATAAAATACTTAATGGGGGCTCACAATGATAAAAGATGTCTAAGATGGTATGTTTGCATGTGAATCTTCTCTTCCCTTATTAAATTTTTCATGAATTGTATCATTGACCAATGCTATGTTTGTAAACTTTCAATAAATTTTACTACCTATACTCTTCCTTATGTAATGTCATTACTTTCCGTAAGATTAGCATATGGTATTTTTCATTATTTTCTTTATTTTGATTAAAACATAAAAGTAAAGAAGCAAAAACTCAAACTTAACTTTATTATATAGCTCTCAGTTGATTACATATGTTAGAGATATATTTGGGTTACTTGTATTTGGTAGTCTAGGATTTGCAATCCTTATCCTACCTTATCTCTAGGTGAGGCTTCTTTCTCTCCAAGTCTTGTACTCAATATATACTCGCCCTCGAGGCTCAATAATACATCCATCATATATGTCAAGGCAATGGAGTACCTCAACTCAACAATTAGTGTGGTTAATCTGGCCTAAAAGGACATCGGGTCAAGGAGGAAAGATTTGCAAATGCATCAGACTATTTAGAAACCTGGGGTGACTCGGACAGCATAACGGCTGTAAATGCTCAAAAAGATTTGAGAAATCCTGCAAAATGGTGGTATAACCACTCAACATCCTAATATCAAGGTTCCGAGATCAACTGTCAACACACGGAAATAGTAGGAACTGAACTAGGGCTCGAATCCATCAATCCTATATGTCTACGAATTAGTAACACATGAGCCTGATAGAAGAATGAGAAGCCTAGTTCTTAATCCCCATAGAAGAGAAGAGGATGACTCAGATCAAAAGGACATAAGGTTAAGGAGTAAAAAGAGCCTTATGTTCCCTTCCACAATCAATTCCCTTACATAACTAAAGCATTTCTAGACTCGACTTCGACCAATTTGGGTTGGTAATCTTATAGGCAGTCAGGCTCTGATACCAAAGCTGTCGGGGCCCCGATCCTAAGTCATACCGATCTAGCATGTAAATCATCTTAACACTTTGCGGCCTCACGCATGGTATTCCCACGGGTGCCACCTTACTTGGCCCAGGATCATTTGCGCCTTTTGGCTCACGTATATGATAGTGTCGCTAGCATCCATATGACAGAGAGCCCGGGCTGACATGACTAGTCGTAAACCCAAAGTGGCACTAACTTACAGGGACAGGCATACATGACCCAGCAACGAACGCGTTGATCAATGTATGAACCCAAGTCGTAGCAAGCTACAAGGACTTAAAGGAACAACATGTGACATTTCCACGAAGGGATGTATACGAGAACGAAGAAGGACACATGCCGGCCAGCCTAAGTGTTCCGGAGCAGTAGCAAGCTACCATGGCTCAGTGGAAGCACTAGGAGACATTTCCCGATAAGAGAGGCTACCAAGAATAAACAACTAGGTTGTCGGATCCCACACATAGCAATACACGTTACACGTACACATAACATGCAAGTATGTGCTATACAACGTAGCATCACTACATAACTCAACAACTCAAATAGATAAAGGCCCAGAAGAGCCACATAGCATTTACTACAAACAGGGGTTACATGACCCAACATACAGAACATACAAGCAGGCCATCCATAGCACTCACGCTTATCTTGCGCATTTTAGAGTATCCACTTTCACTTGTCTATGAACTGTATATGCAACCCAGAAGTCCTTTACCGCGGACGCGGTGATTCGAATAGATCATTTATAAACCTGCAGGGGTGTACTTCTTCACACATGTTTCCACCACTTAGCGTCTGCACACGACATGTGCTCGACATACTTCAAGCGAAAGCCGACGTGGGTGTAGACCACGACCTGACTAATCACACAAATCCCTAGTCCAGGTTTCTCGCCTATTCAGGTTCCATCCGTAGGGAGTCCGGCCAAGGTTTCCACTACGGCCCCAAACGATGTGTGCAGGGTTCCCGAGCCCACCAAACGGGTGCCCCGGTACACCGTGCCACGAGCCTACCGCAACACAGCCCACCCCTAGGGTCAGCGCTGCGCACGACCTCTAGCATACTACAAACACCAGAAACTACTTGCAACTCCTGGACAGAGGACATGGGGGTTAATAAGTCGAGCGGGTTCATATTTCAGGGCACAACGTGTGGTAGTAGCTGTTCATGGATCACAAACACAAAACTCGGTTCCTGAGGACGGTTTCAATGAGAAAACCCACCATGTACTCCTACATGGCCTCTCACCGCTACCTTTACCAAATCATGTTCACACACTTAGCTCTCAACAGTAGGACATGTTCACAACATTCCAATTCACCCCCGATGAATCAGACCTAACACAACTCTAAGTGATAGCAGGCATGACAAACAAGCATGAATGAGTAGGCACATCATGGCTCAAGAAACTCCTACTCATGCTAGTGGGTTTCAACTATTTACTGTGGCGGAGACAGGTCATGCAGAGGAAAAGGGGTTCAACTACCGCAACATGTAACAATTGAATCATTGTTGTCCTAATGGAGTAAAAGAGAGCAGGAGCGAGAGAGTGGGATTGTATCAGAATGTTCAAAGGGGGTTGCTTGCCCGGCACTTCCGAAGATAGTATAGCTCTTCATTGGTGTCAACGGTCACCGCGTGGAAACATCGGCTACCGAGAGGGGACAAACACCAGCAAACAGAGAAGGAGCACAATCAATGCAATGCAACAATATGATGCATGATCATGATATGGAAATATGCTGTTGATTGAGCTAATGTAATTAGCAACAAGTTAAATGAAGTTGGTTTGAACCCTAGGTTTATATTCAAACTCCACATGTGACATTTCAAATGCCATTAATTCAAATTGTCATATATGGTAGCTGTAGGTTATTCAAACATGCATGGAAATGGTACAGATGTGATGATTGGATTTTTCTGATCATTTTTCATATATAATTTATTTCATTCTGAGTTATAGATTATTTTTCTATAATTTTCTGAAGTTTAATTTTTTTTCTGAAATTTCCTGGATTATTTTTAATCCAGAAAATTGTTAAATGCGTCAGCATGACGTCGGTGTGATGTCAGCAAGTCAACAGGGGCGGTCCAGGTCAAACCTGACACTGGGTCCCACATGTCAGTGACTTTGTGGATAATCCTAAATTAACTAACCCTAACTACTTGATTAGCAGGGCTGGGCCCCGCTTGTCAGTGAACCAGGGGGGTCAAATCCCTGGTCAACAGGGGCTAAACCACCGGCGATTAGCCGCCGGCAAGGCCCAAGACGGTGCCGTGGCTCGGAAATCACCCAGAGTGCACGTTCGAAGCGCTGGTAGGCTCTTTGGAGAGCTGCGGTGATGGCGCGTCCAACGGTGGGCTCGGCCGGAGCTGAGGTGGACGGGGTCGACAGTGGTGAGCTCAACCGCGGCGGCCGGCGCTCGGGAGCTTGCGGCTTTGGTGCTACGGGGTGAAAACGAGGGAACCAAAGCGCTTGGGCTGCACTACGTGAGGCTGCGAACGCGTTGCACACCGGCGCATGACCAGATGGTCACTGGAGTGTCGCCGGCGTCATGCTCGTGCGGTGGAGCGTCTTGGCTCTGGTGGAGAAGGTGGCTATAGCTCGAAATCGGGCATGGCGTTAGGGGGAAACGAAGAAGGGGCTCACAACGAGTTGAATGGAGGCCTCGACGATCTCGGGGAGGGGCTGGTGACGACGGGAGGTCGTCGGCGATCTCAGCGACCTGAGTAAGAAGAAGGCGTTGGGGGCGGCGCTTCGAGGCGTCCGGCGTCTTGTGGCTTGATGCCGAGGAGGAGCGAGACTCGGCAAAGCTCTTGGACTCGTCGGTAAGGCGAGGGGAGGTGATGGCCACGGCAACGGCGAGCGGTGACGACGGCAGCGCTCGGGCGCGAGAGAGAGAGAGAGAGAGAGATCCAGGGAAGGGGGTGAGAGCGAGGCAGAGTGAGAGAGGGTCGAGAGGGTCTGCCTGGCCCTCATGGAGGCGTCCAGGCCCTCGGCGGCAAGCCGGAGCTGGCAAGGCGCGTGCTCGCGAGCGGCGGCCACACGCGCTGCATCCTTCTGGCGCGAGGTTAGTGCACTAAAAAAATACACTTCCGTGATGATACATGTTTGTCACAGTAGGTCATGTTTTCTATCATGCATGTACATCCACTATGATTTTATGACAGAATCAAGATAGTCATACCTGTGCTGTCGTAGAAGTGTTCCATGACATTACCAAAATTATCATCACGGAAGTGTCCACTTCCATGACGATAAATTGTGTGTCATAGAAGTGCTTTCGTCAAGGGTGACCGACATGTGGCATCGACCGTAACGGCTCGCCGTTAAGCTATCGGGTCCGGTTTTGGATCCGGTAACCTGTTAACAGCCCGGACCAATGGGGATTTTCCACGTGTAAAATTCTCATTGGTCGACGAAACCACATGTCAACTCCGCGTTGGGACACATATCATCCACTCATTGGACAGGAGGCGCCTATGATACGTCGACACATGGCACAACCCAATAGAGGCCCATTTTGGTGAAAAGGTCGGCCCAGCTAAAGGCCCACCATGTTTTTTCAAACACTAGTGGGCTGGCCCGTTAACAGCCTGCCATGTTTTGGGTCAAATTGAGGCCCATAGCAGACCAGGCCCGTTCACAGCCTGCCGTGTTTTGGGCCAAATTACAGCCCATCTCGGATCAGGCCCGTTAATAGGCCATTGTACCTTTGGGCCAATTCTAAGACAGGTGTGTATTTCAGCCTGTTAAATGCCTGTTTACCAGTTCGGCCCGATAATAGTTTCGGCCTGTTAGCGGCATGTGGAGTATCTGGGACGTTGTCAGCCCGATTTAACTTTAGGCCATCTAACGGCCCACACAGACACTGGGCTATTTCTTGTCCGAAGTAACTTTAGGCCTCTTAATGGCCCGTAGTCTTCGTGGATAAATTTCAGCACAACTAGCCTATCGGCCTGTTAATGGCCCGTGTAACAGTTGGGCCTAATTACAGCCCACATTGAATCCGGCCTGCTTATAGCCCATCTGATAATGGCATGTGACACTTTTGGGCCTATGGCCCGCGTGGATACCGGCCTCCTTAAAGCCCATAATTTTATTGGGCCAAACAGGCCCGAGATATATTTTGGCCTGTTAACTGCTCGTCCTATTTGGGCCCAACGTGGGCCTTAGGCAGTTTCAGCCTGTATTGGCCCGTGAATTTTTCGGCTCAATGCTAGCCCAATCTAGGTTTTGTCCTGTTAAAAGCCCATGGTATTCTCTGGCCCAGCTGGCCAGAACTTTACTCGGCCTGTTAAAGGCGGGATACTACTATAGGTTTAGACCTGCTAATGGCACAAGATTATTATAGGCCCTCGTTTTGGCCCATATGAGTAACGGGCCGGCCTGAAGACCAACAACACTGAGATCCACTAAACCTTCCAGCCTAAATTACATCATACCGACCACAGAATAAATCTAGACTATACAATAAATAAATCACGGCATATTACATCCATTGGGAATCAAAGTTCGCTACCGGTGATAATAAATCGCAACATGACCGCGGATTACATACAATGGGCATCAAAGGTCGCCACCAGTGCATATAAATGCGCCAACAAAAGAATATACAAAACTGAGAGGACTTCAGAAGGCACTAGGCCTGGCAAGGTCGGGCCCCGCAAGCAGCCGAACAAGCTAATGAGACCTCAGTTGTGTCAACGATAGGTGCTTCATCCCTAGCTGTATGGCACCATAGTGCACACGGCAGTCCCCTGACATTTTCATTATATCTTTGACTTCAAGTCGGAGCTAAGCTGAAGCAAGCCTTTCCGCTTTAAGTTGAGATTGAAGAAGTCGAACTGATTGAGGCAGCGACTACACAGAGGTTGTCTCACACCTGCTGGTGAGTAGCTTCAACTCACTGTCTTCATCAAGACAGACCTTGGGGTCATCTCGCTGTCCTCAAGATGGTTTGGCTCACTATCTTCCCTAAAGTTATGCCCGGCATAAGAGAGACGACTACAAAGAGAAACAAGGAGACACGTAACAGGTTTCACAATTATATAAGCAAATAAATGGATCTGTTCTGCATAAGGAACATGTTTTTACAACTACAATTTAAAACTGGTAGTTGTTGCAAACATCCAATCATATGTAAACAGCAAAGTAAACAGCAGTGCAGGAAATGATGCCTATCCAAATCTATACTAGAACAAAGTTTGAAGGCTTGAGAAGGATGAACTTACATTACATGTTAACATGGGATGGACAAAGACCTTCTCCATGTTGATGGAAGGATAATTCAGTAAATTCCCCAAAGAAAATTCTTTATAAGCGTTGCCATTATTCTACATTTTGCAAAGAGTAAATATAGATAATATAATATTGGAAGAAACAGAAGATAATGAAGCTCAGGTGCAGACTGATGATACATAATCAAATAGCAATTAATTAAGTACAGCGTTACAAGGAAAAAGGTACTGACAAGAGGAATGCAGACATCAACTTGTGCAGTCGCATTGGCTTTATTCAACATTTTGGTAAGAGTAAATGTAGATATGATAATTTGGAGAAAGTGGAGGGAAGGGCAGATAAGATGTAGAGTAATGCTAGAATATAAACTATCTCACGATGCAAGTATAGTAATACCACCACCGTCCGTTATTACTTGTCGCTCAAATGGATGTATCTAGCACTATTAAGTTCTAAATACATCCAATTGATCAACAATTAATTCGATATAGAGGGAGTACATGACAACATGTACTTACATGAGCAATCCAAAACTTCATAACCATTGTGTTAATTCTACATTTATCTAAGAGTAAATATAGATCTTATAATTTCAAGCAAAGGGAGGATAAAGAAGCGAACATTTACAGTGATGCTACATAATCAAACAACATCGAGTGTAAGTATGCTGACAAAGGGCAAGAGGTACTGACAAGAGCAATGCAGAGCCCAGTATTGTCGTGAGATCCTATGATCCTTTGAGCAAGGAGATGCATATGAAATTAGTTTTCATACAAGAGAGAAGGTAAGGCACATGCAGAAATTTAGGAGTTCAAATTTTGAATTGATATCATAGACAAGACTTACGACCGGGCTCTCAGTAGTTCTAATAGGGGTTTGGCAACTGGAGTAGGGGTAAAGTGTGGCACAGTTGGGTCTGTGTTTTCTGTGGCTGCTGATCTATCTGATTTAACAGGTATCACTACCTTTTCCAAATACCTAGTTTGTACTCCTTGAGGATCTGCACTCACCCTCTTCCTCTTGGACATCTATTACGAAAGAACAACATTTGACTGGAAAATCATAGTATGACGACACATGGAATAGGTACAGAAAATGGATAGGTATGGCATATACTCATATATGATGCTTAAACTAAGCACATGGTGTAACAAAGTAGAAGTAATGCAAGAGGTCGATGCAAATATGTGCGACCAATACAACCTTGCCAAGTTAGAGCAAGCACCTTGATGGGTGAATAAGATAGGCCATCCTCCACCATGCCAAGTTTGTTAGCCAGTGGATTGTTCCGCAATATTCCTCTCGTGCGCACATTCTCATATTCATTTTGATAATGTTCAATACCTAACATGCATGAAAACATAAAAACAAGTGAGATTATCTTTGTAATGTAGAAGTGATTCTAATCCAATACTTCCTCCCTGTAAACCCCTTTGTGCTATCTCTGCAATTCTTCTAAGAGGTGCCATGCATGCTGTAATTTGGTGTGTGCATTAATATAATGTGGCCTACTACTGAAAATATGAGAGCTCCAGAAGTGATGATACTTCACAGATGACAGCTTCAACACATAGTAAAGAAGAACAAGTCGACCTGACCTGACAGATTCAAAATATACTAAGGGAGAATAACTCGACTTGACCAGTCGACCGCAAGAGAAGAGGACCATCTTAAAGAAGAGCAAAAGAGCAAGCAGATTGAAGATATTACAAGTCTTTCTATACAATGTAGGTTGGTCACCCATGATGAACTAGACTGCACAGAGAAATACTATTCCTTCCAGTCTCTCCATATGTGGCTCACATGCATTTCGAAACTAAAGTAGGAACATTTAGCTTACCAATTAAACATCTCTCAGTTTTACTAATATCAGCATAATATCATATTTGAATTTGTACAACTAAGCTTGTTTAGATCGTTGGGTGGAGCAGTGCGATTATGACACCAACCACGTAGGCTGATCGTGGTCATCATAAAATGGGGAAACCGTAAGCATGATGAGTATAGTGTTGACCGTGGCATTGGGATGGCAGATCTGAAGCTGCAAACCGCGCAAAGGGTAGTTAGCAGCCGATGTTTGCTTTGAAATAAAAACTAAGATTTGGTATGGACAAGAAAGTACAGTCAACAAGTGACAAAGAAATGCAATTCTGCTGTCTCTCTATATGTCGCGACATGCATTTGGAAACTCAAGTGGGACCTTTAGCTAACCAATTAAATGTGTATGTTCACTAATATCAGTATTATATCACAATCATATTTGAAAAACTAAGCTTTGGAATTTTGAGTGTTGTGTTGTTTAGCTTGAAGGGTGGAGTAATGCTAGTATGACAGAAAGCACCTTTGCAGATCATAGTAGAGTAGATAGAAGGGGAAACCCATAAGCATCAACAGTAAAATCAGGAAAGTGGAACTAGCTGGACCAGTGGGTGGCACACATGCTTTTCAAAATGAATATAGGAACATTGGGTGACCAATTAAATGTTCTCTGTTTTAGTAATATGAGCATCATATCAGATTCGTATTTCAACACATAAGCTTTGGAATTATGACTGGCATGTTGTTTCGCTTGATGGGTTGACGTCTTGAGGAGCAGTGCTAGCACCACATGAAGAAGTGAAGCACCTACGATGATGGTATTGAATATAAAGGTGGGAAACCATAAGCTTTACGAGTATAGTGACCGTGCCATGGCGGATCTGAAGGTGCAAACCAGACAAAGCTACTTCACAACCAATGTTTGCTTTCAACTAGCCACCATGATTTGGTACAGACAAGAAAAGTATAGTAAACAATTTACGATCTATTTTCTGGGTGAGATCAATAACTTAAGCACATACGGAAGAGTACCACCTCTCTTGCAACACTGTGTAGGCCCCGGCTGATACGTTGAGGGTGCTGCGGGTGCGATGGCTATTGGCAGCGGGGAAGAAGACTTTAGACGGCAGACGGCCGGGTCGGGGGATAAATCATGTTTCCGTGGACGAGGCGATCGTAGGAGCGGCAATGGCAAGGTGGACTACGGCACCGATGAAGCAAGATGACACGATGAAAGGATCCTGGTCTGGCGGCGTGCATGAGAGACGTCCATCTCTTGCAGTGGACGACGGGGTAGGGGTAGCGGCTCCGTCAAGGTGGAGGATGGGGTGGCGGACGGAGGAGGCTGGCCAAAGTGGGGAGATTGTCATGGCATCGACATTGTATGAATGGGGAAATGGAGGGGGAGGGGGATCTCAAACTTTGGGACGCGCTTGTCTGAAATGTAGGAAAGTTACGAACTTATCCCCCGTTTAAAATTTCGGACATCACCTCGGTTGGGGATAGGACGGTAATCTCGCATCTCCCAAATATTTGCTGGTAACGATTTTGGCGAGGAGAGGGTGTTTTGCCGCCCACGGTTGGCGCCCACGGTGTATGAACGGGGCTGACAAGTAGGGCGGTTGTGTCACATCTGAGGGAAGTTACACATCTGCCCCTATTTAAAATATTAGCCTACATCGATTTCGTACGAGGAGAGTTTGTTTTGCCGCCCACCGTGGATGAATGGGGAAATGGAGGGAGAGACACATGTCGTTCGGACGAGCTTGAATCAAATGTGTTTTGCTGCCCACGTTTGGCGCCCACCGTGTCTGAATGGGCTCAGAGGCCGTCGTGTCATGTCTGATTGAAGTTACTAGTCTACCCCTACTGACAGCAGTGTAAATCCGGTCGATAAGGATGTCAAGTGTCAGGGGTAGACAGTAATTTCCATCTCACAAACACTTGCTTCGGGCAGCCCACAAATGATAGTGGGTGTTTAGCCGCTTCGTTCAAAACTTGGGAGAATTAGCATTCACGTTTGCCCCGGCCCCGCAACTAAATACAAATCCAATTTTTATTCGATTACAAATATCCACAGATAATTCTATGTTTTGTTATTTATTTCTTCAAAACCACAACAAAGATTTATTCCACCTTTATATATGATTATGATTTAGAAATGCCATGATCTTTGAATCAGTAGCTTGGATACACTTTGAGTCAAACAGTTATTTCATCCAATACGATATGCTCACAAGAAAAATAGTTCACCTTATGTCAATCATAGAAGTATTGAGGATTACCTCGGCTAAAAAATTCGGATCATTACAACTCATGGACAACATAGGGGGTCTTACAACATAATCCATTCAGAGACATGACACAACATGCAAGTACAATAATCTAATGACAATTTCAACTGGTATCTAAAGAAGAACCGGGATTACCCTGGGCTTCAGATAGCAGAAGCGGCAGGACCTCCTCCGTATTCAAATGCAACATTCTTACTTCCTCCAATTCTTGGGTTGCTTGCATAATGCATGCAGCTAATTGCATGATTTCCAGCTTCAAGATCGAGATTACCTCATTCATGGCAGCCACACCATCTCTTTATGCCTCTAGTAGAGCCTCAAGAACTATAATATATGTGCTCAGACTGCTCTCCGGCGGTGTTGCCTCTGAACTGCTACCATCTTTTTGTCGGGGAGGCTGATCGTACCCACGGACACCTATGGGGCCCGGCGGAGCAGGCCCCTTTTTGGTTCGGAGGGGGGCGGAGGTCGCACGAAGAGCGGATCGAGGCGATGCACACGGGCGGTTTACCAGCTTCGGAGCTCTCCGGAGAGATAAAACTCCTACTGCTGCTTGTTTGATCTATTCTCTTCTTGCTAGGGAGCAATGCGAGCTACCAAACCTAGCGTGAGTGTGTCTAGTCTATGGCCAGTCGAATGAACTGACCCTTGCGAAAGACGCGAACCGAACCCCCTCTACGTTGCACTCGGGCCTCCTTTTATATGCTCAAGGGCTCTCCGACAGGTGGCAACATAGGTGGGGGTACGAATGTAAAAACAGGAGTTGGTACACCTACTTGAACAGTGTACAGGTAAAATACCTAACTCGACGGCAAGGGACAAAAGCAATAAATGCCTGTCATTGCCGCCAAACAAAGGTAACAGAGACCGTCAGCGCGCCTCCGCCGCCACAATGGCGAGCCCGCTGGCCACAGCCGCTGTTTCCTCCGCCTGGCTGCACAGCCTGCTCGACACGCCGCCATGGAACGGTCCCATGGCGACACGTCGCCGGGTGAGCTGGAGCGGAGACGGAGAGGAGTTGCATGCCGCGGCAAGCGCCTTTGCCGCGTCGAATCCTTGTCGCGCCGGAGACTTGTCGCGCTTCGAGCCTTCCCGGCAAGCTCCTCTTGCCGGGGCCTTGTCTTCTGCGTGCCTGCAGTGGCCTTCCCGACAAGCTCTTCTTGTCGGGGCCTTGTCTGCCTAGAGAGGCCTTCCCGGCAAGCTCCTCTTGTCGGGGTCTTGCCTTCAGAATGGCCGCGGAGGGTCTTGGCGGATGCCCGGCGAGGCTTGCCGCGGGGACGCTGCGACTGCCCGTGCACAAGTTCGGGGTACTAAGGTACCCCTACTTTAGTACACCGACAGGAGCCCCCGGGTCTGGGCCATACACGGTGCCGAGGGGCTGTTGGGCCAGGCCCAAAACAGGGCACAGGCACGCGCCGTGGTCCAAACCAAACCCTTCTCCGTGTCCGCCGCTCCCCTCAGAACGGCACGCGCCGATTGCAGGCGTCGTGGGAGAAGTGGGCGGCGGCGGGCGCTCTACCCGTCAGCCTGCTCGCATCCCCGCCACGTGGTTCCCATGCTCTTGGGGTCACGGACGGTGGAAGTGGGAAATCGGGCTGTTATGAGCAGAGGCAGCAGGTCGGCCCCGATTCCCTGCTCTTCCTATGCCCCGATTTGTCGAAAGGGCGGTTGAGCCCCACCTTGCTTCCTTAAAAGAGCGGAAGGGGAGCGCAGAAGGCCGCACTCTCCCACCTCCTCCTTTCCTCGGTTCCGCTCCCTTTCTCTCAGTCGCCATGGAGAAAAGGAGCCTTGGTTCTTCATCGGTGGCGGCGAGGGTCGCCGCTAGGCAGCGCTCCCCTCCCAACCCCACGCCCGGGGCGGCAGAGCCAGCCCCAACGGGAAGAGGGAGGGGGCGAGGTCATGGACGAGGTCGAGGCGTTCGGGGAAGAGGCGGACGGGGCGGCGCACCGTCTCCGCTTCCGCCAGCGGTTCCCCTCCCTGCGGCGGTCCATACCGGGGACGACCCTTGCGAGTTCTTTTTCGTCAGCTGCGCTGGCGCCTTTCCTCCGGCTTCCAGCTCCGCTTATGAAGCGCGATGGGGTCGGATCCGCCCGAGACATCGAGATTGCACATGAGGGGTCTGTGGAATCAGCGGCATGCGAGTCCGTGTTGTATTCCCAGCCCCTAATGTGATGTATCTCGATCATGGGTGGAAGACGCTCACCCGCATCCACAGCTGAGGGCGGGGTTTACCCTCCATTTTAAGTTAATGGAGGGTGATCTCCTCACCGTCAAGGTCTTCGGGGATCTTGGTACTCGGGCGAAGTGCTGCGTGGATAGCTCCTCCGACAGCGAAGATTCCCCCTCGAGCGAGAGTGACGAGGAGGAGAGCGACAGTGATGACGAGGTTGGCGGGCCCGATTAGTTGTCGGGCGCCGTCAAGGCCACCGCGACTCCCATCATCCGCGTCGCCGGCTCCTCGAACTCCCGGGTCGCCTCCTTGGGCGATCGGGCGTGGGGAGGCTGCGGAAGGGAAGAGGGATGGCGACAAGGCCGTCAAGTCGGAGTACGAGGGCGTAGTGCCCTCGACAAGATGCCGACGCCCCTACCGCCTGCCTTGAGCCCGCTTCCGCGCTGCCATCTCCGTCAAGCCCTCGGGAGCTCCTGGATGTTCTCTTGGTGTCTTCGCACCCGTAGCCTGCCTAGGCGCTTTTTGCCCTTCCCGCCTCCTTGACTTACCTCTCCAAGAGAGGGACAGAAAAAGGATTACGGGCATCTTATCTTTTTAATTTGTAAGCCTTCGGGCCTTATCCACATTTAATACTTGTAATCTTCCCTTTCATGTTTTTCATTCCCCACGGATTGTATCCGAGTAGAATGTATTTAATGAAAAAGGGAAGACTGAAAAAGGACGAAGGGCTTATCTGATATCTCAGCCTCCGGCAACTCTGGCTTGCCGCAGCTCCCGGCAACTCTATCTTGCCGCAGCCCCCGGCAACTCTGGCTTGCCGCAGCCCCCGGCAACTCTGGCTTGCAGCAGCCCCCGGCAACTCTGGCGTGCCGCAGCCCCTAACTCCGGGCTTGCCGGGCTTGGTGCCGCGCCGCCTTCTTCTCCTTTTCGCTGTTATTTTAGTTCTGAGAACGATTCAGCCAGTGCCGCGATAAGTTATCTTTGTAACATAACTTTATTCTGGGCAACATCTGCTACGTTACTTCCTTTACTCGACTCTTGGCTTTGTATGTTATTACCCTACGCTTTTCAGGGAAACTTGCCGGTGCAGGCACCCTTGCCGCGAGCGCCGAAAAGGGACTTCAGCAGCCTGTTGGTGGGGTCGCTACCGACAAGCAACCTTGTCGCGGACTAGTCGCAGCTCACTTAAGTTGTTGAGCGGACTCGAAACAAAGTAAGGGCGCGACCAGTCACGACTTGGTTCCTCCGCGCACGGGTTTCTCATACAAAGCGCGGTCGTTCAAGGAAGATAACTTTACAAATTTATTACTGATCTGAATCGATCGATGCGATGTTATTTGCTCTACTTGATTCCTTCCTTTGAACGTTATTGCCCTACGCTTTTCAGGGAAACTTGCCGGTGCAGCACCCTTGCCATGGCGCCGAAAAGCGGAACTTCAAAGAGTCTGGCGGGGTCGCCACCGACAAGCAACCTTGTCGCGACTAGCCGCAGCTCACTTAAGTTGTTGAGTGGACTCAAACAAAGTAAGGGCGCCGACCAGTCACGATTTGGTTCCTCTGCACACGTTTTCCATACAAAGTACTATCGCTCGAGGAAGATAACGAAATTTAAAATTGATTGCTCAAACTTTGGCAACTTAGATTTTCTGTTTCTTGCTTCCCGGTGAGGTGAAACTTCCTCGAGCGGTGCTTGGTCCATAGTATTATCTCCTCCTCCCCCCTGGTTAACTTGTGCGCGAGGGAGCCTTCCTTTCTTTGAGAGAAGAGAAAGAAGAGGAAATAACGATATGGAGCCTAGCGGCTCGATTCTGCTTACCGGGTGTGGTTGCTGCACAAAGTGTTAGCCAAAACATGCAATAAATTGATGAAAGCATGAGGTTGGCAAGCTGTGCGCAACACATGGGCTTTGTACGAAGGATTACATGCAACAGCGGAAAGACTTGTACAAAAGGTGGTTGCCGGAACGGGTTCCGACAACCGCGCCTTATGGGTAAAACTTACGAAGATGCTCAATGTTCCAGGAGTTGCTCACCGGAATGCCATCTTCGGTCTCAAAGCGGACAAGCGCCAGGCCTAGTGACTCGTTTCACCCGATAAGGGCCTTCCCACTTCAAGGCCAACTTGTTTGAATTCTTGGCGGACCGAGTGCGCCAAGAACAAGGTCGCCTTCCTCGAGACTTCGCACTAACCTCGCGGCTATGGTAGCGGCGTAGGGCTTGCTGGTAGCGAGCGGCTCACACAGCGGCCTGAAGACGATCCTCCTCGAGGAGCAGCGCGTCATCTTGTCGTGGCTGCTCTTGCTCAAGCTCATCATAAGCGAGTACTCGAGGCGATCCGTGATACGAAGTTCCGTGGGGAGAACCGCCTCGCTCCATAAACTAGAGCAAAGGGTGCTCGCCGCTGGCTCGATTTGGCGCCGTCCGATCGACCAAAGAACCACCGGCAGCTCCTCGATCTAGTTTCTTCCGCGACTTGTGCAGCCTGTCGAAAGTTCTGGTCTTGAGTCCACGCAGCACTTCAAAGCATTTGCCCTCTTCGCTTGACCGCTGCTTCTCGGGTGAGCAACGGAAGCGGCACCTTTGGCGCCAAGGTCTTGGACGTCTTGCATGAAGGTGCAACTTCAGAAATTGTGTGCCGTTGTCGGTGATGATCCTGTTAGGGATTCCAAACGGCAAACAATCGACTGCAAGAACTTGATCACGACCGTGCTGTCACCTTCCTCATCGCTTCCACTTCCGCCACTTTGTGAACTTGTCGATGGCGACGCATAAGTACTCAAAGCCCCGACAGCTCGGGGAAGGGGCCGAGGATGTCGAGCCCCTGCATCAAAATGGCCAGGATAAAGGGATCGTCTGGAGAGCTTGAGCCGGCAGTGTATCTGCTTGGAATGGAACTGCACGCTTCACACTTGGTTACTTGTGCAGTTGCATCCTCGAGGGTCAGTCGGCGGAAGAAACCTTGCCGGAAAGCTTTGCCTTGCAAGTGCTCTTCTTGCCAATGTGGTGACCACATATGCCTCCATGTATCTCTCGCCAACAGCTTCATCCATCCTCCCGGAATACACTTCAATTTCACACCATTGAGTCTTCTTACATGCGATGTCAGTCGACAAACCGTACATACTTGACTGCCTGGCTACTCTTTCCGCTTCTTCCCGCTCTTCGAAGTTCTCTGTCAAGGAAATGGACGATTTGTTGCGCCCATGTTGGAGCTTGTGGCTCGACAACAAGGACTAAAGGCACATCTGCTGCTGCGGAACATCAGCTTCTACGGCAAGAGCCTCGTGGCTCGCCGAGTTAGATGCTCCCGGCTGCTTGCCGGAGCAAGACTTGTCGGGAGCATTTGCTTCAACGAACAAACCTCGGGTCTGCTGAGCAGACTGCTTCCTCAAAGACTGTTGGTGTTGATCTTGGGGACCTTTGCAACGACGGCTTGGAAGCTCTGGCCGAAAGTAGCCACCAGAGGCCAACTTCCTCTTCTTGCTCATCCTGTTGATGGTGTTACGGTTGGTTGAGTCAGCTTGAGCACAAAGATCCCTCGGTTCCATTGTGTAACTTAAGCGTAGCGCACTTTGACAGTCACAAGAATATCATTCTCGAGCTCTTTGGAACATGTTCCATTTGCAGGCCGTCAAAGTGCTCTTCTAGCTTCCTCACTTCATCAACGTAGGCTTCCATCAACGGACTCGTAGTCTTTGTTGACTTGGCGGACGACGAGTTGCGAAGTCACCCCGACAATAAGCTTCTTGATCCCAAGGTCCATCGCGATCCTCGAGACCGGCAAGCAAACCTTCATACTGCAGATTGTTTGTCGCTTGGTCCTTGGGAAAGTGCATCCGGACGACGATTTGAGGTGCTCTCCGGTGGGTGCGATAAGCGACGCCGCAAGATCGGGCGCCTTTGCAGCGAGAGGGCACCATCAAAGTACATCAGCCACTCTTTGCTTGCTTCTTTGACTGGAATGCTCGCCTCCTAACCTCTTCATCCGGGCGTTACGCCCATTCTGCTATGAATTCTGCCAAGGCTCGCTTTGGATAGTTGATGTGCTTTCAAACTTGAGACCGAAGCTTGACAGCCCAAAGGCCCACTCGACAATCCCGCCTGCCGCTTCGATTCTACAAGATCCTCTTCGTGGGAAAGCGAGTGACAACTATGATCTCATGTGCTTGGAAGTAATGGCGCAGCTTTTCTCAAGGCCATGAGGAGGCCGAAAAGCAATTTCGCACACCGTAATACCTTGACCTAGCTCCCTCGCAGAAGGGAACCGACAAAGTAGACTGGCGCTGCACCATCCTTTTCTCGCATCTGCTCATGCGCCTTTATGGACTCGTCCTTGTCGGGACCAGAGCTTGTCGGCGAAGCCCCCTGCTTGTCGCTGGATGTGTTTGCCGTGGTTGCTGGCTCGTCATCCGCCTCCCTCTCCGCCACTAACGCAGCACTAACCACTTGATTGGTTGCCGCTATATACAGCAACAACTTCTCTTGTGGCCTAGGCGCGACAAGTGTTGGAGTGGAGGACAGGTATCTCTTCAAGTCCTGCAGCAGCCTCCGCTTCGGAGTCCATTTTATCGACCTGCCTTTTTCAAAATCTTGAAAATGGCAGGGCGCACTCGCAGACCTAGAAATAAACTCCGCCGAGAGCAGCCACGAACCGCAAGTCTTCGTGACATCCTTGACGCGCTTTTGGTGCTTCAATCTGCTCACTGGCCTTGTTCTTGTCGGGATTAGCGTCAATACCCCGCTGAGACTCGTATTACCCGAGAAGCTTGCCGGAAGGGACTCCAAACACGCACTTCTCGGGGTTGAGGTTGTGGTTGATCTTTCGCAGATTTGGAAAGGTCTCGGCCCAAATCTTGAACCAAAGTTGCTTTGTCCTTGCTCTTGACCACTATGTCATCCATGTAGGCTTTACATTTCGTGCATTTATGCGGCTCAAAAGCGTCATGGACTACCCTTGCAAATGTTGAACCAGCATTCTTCAAACCGAAAGGCATCCGTATGAAACAGTATGTGCCACATGGTGTGATGAATGCGGTCTTCTCCTCATCCTTTTCAGCCATGAAGATATGATGGTATCCTGAGTATGCATCAAGAAACGAAAGCAAATCACATCCGGTCGTGGAGTCAACAATCTGGTCAATGCGCGGCAAGGGAAATGGATCTTTGGGACAAGCTTTATTAACATCAGTGAAGTCAATACAAAGCCTCCATTTCCCATTTGCCTTGCGCACGACTACAGGATTGGCCAACCACGTAGGATGGAGCACTCCTCTGACAAGGCCTGCTGCTTCCAGTCTCTTGATCTCTTCGGCTATGAATTCTTGGCGCCCACCGCTTGCTTTCCCGACTTTTTGCTTGACGGGTCACAAGATGAGGACAAACGGCCAGCGGTGCTCAATCACTTTCCCTGGGAACACCGGGATATCGACGGTTGCCATGCAAGCATCGCCGACATTCGCCCGCAGGAAAGCAACGGCCGCCTTCCTATTTGGGATCGAGAGGCACCGATGGTGAAGGTACCACCAGCTGCCGCCCTCCTCGGCGGGCACCTTCTTGGTCTTGCGGAGCCACCATCTTCCGGCACTTGCCGGTGGAGCTCGATGGTGCGTCCTCGACGGTAGCGCAGCACCAAGAGGTGCGCTTGCCGGAGTGAGCATCGAGCCCTTGCCGGACTTGGCCTTGCCGGACTTGGTCTTCTTCCCCGGAGCTTCAGCTGCAAGTGTCCGGCAACTGCTGCGGCTGCTGCATCCCTAAGATCTTGTCGACACGTATAAGGGCATCCTTCTTGTCGCCATGGACAGAGATGACGCTTATCGGGCCCGCATCTTGAGTAGGTTGTAGGCGTAGTGAGAGGCTGCCATGAACTTGGCGAAAGTGCCGGACGGCCAAGTATCCCATTGTAAGGCAATGGGAAATCGGCAACGCCAAACGTAACTGCCTCACCCTGAAGTTCATCTCGCTGCCAAATGTGACCGCAACGTAATCTTCCCTTCGCTTGCTCCTTCCCGGATTGATTCCTTGAAGGTTCCGATCTCTTCGAGCTCATTGTCGTGGATTTGAAGCTTCGAGCACCGCGAGGAGATCAGATTCAAGCCGCCCCGCCGTCAACTAACATTTTTGTGACCTTGAGGTTGCGGATGGTTGGAGAGACCAACATCTGCAAGCACCCTACCGCAGCTTATGCGATCGTGGTGGTCCTCAATATCAAAAATGATAGGCGTATGGACCACTTCAGAGGCTTATGCGTGACTCTACGGATGGTTCCGCTGCATTGACCTCCCGCATCCATTGCTTGAGTTGGCGGTGGGAGGTATGCGGAAGCACCTCCGCCAACGCAGTAGAACCTCGTGGCCTTCAAACTCCCCGCCGTCGGGCGCTGCCGCCCTCCATATCTTCGCCGCCCCTCCATATCTTCGCTGCCATCATCATCTTCATCCTTGTCGCGCCATGGGGAGGTCGATCTCCTTGTCGCTGCTTGACTTTGCCGCGCGTCCTCCCCCGGCCGGACGCTTCTTGCTTGCTCCCCGGCACCTTCTGGGCCTTCTCCTTGTCTCGCCGCCGTACTCAGCTCTCGTTGTTCGACGAGCTGCTCGACCTTCTTGCAGCTCGAGGTCGTGGCCCTTGGTGCGGTGGATCTTGCAAGATCGCTTGCCGGAGCCGCCCCGCTTGTCGCCGCCGCCACCGACCGGTGGTTGGCGCTGCCGCAACCTCCTTGCCGGAGCCATCAGCCTTGGCGTTCTTGTCGCCGCCTCCGTTGCCGGACTGCTCAACAGCTAGCACTTCTCTGCTTTTCTTCTTCCTGTTGCCTCGCCGTCGGCCCTTCTTTGCCGGGGCGGTGTCATCACTGTCAAATCCTGCTTCTGCATTCTCTCCAGGTAGTCTCCTCCCTTCCTCAGTGCGCGCACACTTGTCGGCCAAGGCGTACAGCTCGCTGACGTCCTTGACTTTGCACATCGCCATCTCCTCCCTCATCCTGCGGTTCCGCACAGTCTGATGAAATGCGCTGATCACCGCGCAGGTGGACGTCTCGATGTTGTAGTGCACACGGCTGAATCTCTGAATGAATTTGCGCAGGACTCTCCTTCCTTCGGGCGAGCAAGTGAAGGTCGTTCTCTTGGCCACGAGGTTTGTGGTCACCGTGAAGGCGCCAACAAACCGATGGCACAGATCCGCCCAAGAGGATATGGAGCTGTCCGGCAAGTGCATGAGCCAAGATCCGACGCTGGGCTTGGAGCACGAAAGCGGGAAGTAGTTGGCGAGATCTTGTCGCCCCGTCCCCGCAGCCTGCACCGCAATGGTGTAGATGCCGAGGAACTCCGACGGGAAAGCGTCCCGCCATCGTATTTCTCCGCACGCCTGGTTTGAAGTTTTTCTGGTTGGCCATCGACTTGCCGCAGCTCACGCAGTGAACGCAGGCAAGCTACCACAGACGGCAAGTCGCTTTGGTCCTCCGGCGTGTGCATGTCAATGTAAGGCCCAACACGCTTTGTCGGATTGACGTGGCACTTCTATTCGGGCGCCGATGCGAGTTCGAAAGCGCCCTCTTGTTGTCGCCATGAAGAATCTTGGCGCTGATCGCGCGAACTCGCGAATCCGACGACGCAGCGGAGTCGCTGCCGAGGTGGATCCGTGAGTCGGGCGATCTTGGCCTTCTTGGCGGAGAATGCACGGTGGTTGCACCTCCGACAGTCTGCCGCT